>OX101753.1:30580677-31780677 GCA_944452675.1 Tachina lurida | reverse complement strand
CTGATAGTACCAGTATTACCACCATATACAATGCGCTTTTGGCAACAACCACAGATTAAACTTTTGCAAGACATTTTACAAAAAAAAAATACAACTGCATGTATAATTTTTTTACATACTTAAGTTTTCACAATTAAAAATTTATTTTATTACTTATTTATTGTTTTTACTGTTTTATTTTTTTTTCAATTAACGCATGTGTCATTTGAATTTTTAATTAAAAAAAATGTTTCGAATTCATTTTATTTTAATTAACCACTAATCATCACAACTCTGTAATTAACAACAGAGTTGTTTTCTTTTTAATAAACGCAAAAAATTAATTTGCACTTTTTATTTACATATATTTTTTGTAACAATTCAACTTCTTTTATTTTTATTAATATTGTGCATTCTAATTCATTGAAATACATTAAATGAAAAACCCAAAAAAAAGTGTTAAAATGTTAATCAACTTCTTTTTTATATTTATTCTCTTTGTTCTTTTTTTACGTTTGGGATCTTTTTTACATGTTGTTGTAAAATTTATAAATGTTGTTACAAAAATAAATTAAAAAATAAATAAAATAACCAAAAAACATTTAAAAACAATTTATACCCTACTTACTTACACACATGCAAAAATTACTTTGATTGGATTTTATCAATGTTTGATGTTTAATTGATGTTGTTGGTATCTGCATTACTCTTTTACACTCTATATCCACTGTTATCACCCAAATGTTTTTGCAACGAAACCGTTATGATGTTATAAAACCAACCATACTGATTGGACATATATTCACCACATTACATCTATGATACCACTCAAACACTCACACACATGCATATGAACAAAACAAAACAAAACAACAAAATATCAATAAATACACTTGCAAACAAATAAAATAATAAACAATACAAAATGTTAATTAAAATTGAAATAAAACACATTGTGTGTGAAATGTATGCAACTGTAAAACTAATCAAAAAAGGTCCACAAATTTCTCCAGATATAATCAATGCTCAGTATACTGTTGAGACCCTAGTGATGGCTGTTTTAGCGGGTTCGATATTCTCGCTCTTAGTAGGATTCTTTACAGGCTATTTTTGTGGTCGTCGATGCCATAAGGATGAGGATGATAATCTACCCTATCCGGATACGGAATACGAATATTTTGAACAACGGCAAAATGTTAATCGGTAAGAGATCATGCATTTGAGAAATTGCTTTAATGGCAAAAAACACATAGATCACTGCAGACTACACGACTTCAAATGACGCTAGCTGCAATCGTCGCCCTGCAGCCAGCTACTTTATTATTTTGGAAACGGCAGAAAGCTTCACAAGCAGCTGATTTCTTAAGTATGAAGACATATGGGCAATTCCACAGAATGTCACGTACGTTGACCAATATTGTATTTCAGAGAAAATTTTAATTTTTCCTTATATCTTTATGTACTTTTGAGGAGCGTAAGCAGCTCTACCTTTGGTAAAATATAAGGAAAAGCCTAACCTGAAATCTGAAATACAAGCTTAATTGATTGGTCAACGTACGTATACTTAATGCTTTATCCATAAAAAATATTTCTGTTTTATGTGTAAGAGGTTTATAAAAAAATTTCTATGGAAATTTGATTAATAAAGCTTTTATGAAACCAAAATATTTTTTTGAACTAGGCCCTTAGTGTAAAAACGAATCAATTTATTCAACCCGCGAAATATTTGCCCTTTTCGCCAAATTGCAATCGAGGATAATTTTTCCCTAGAAATCTTTTCTCTTTTTAACCGACGTGAAAAAAATAAAAAATACCAATTCGTTTGTATTTTTTATTTTCTTTCTTGACATTGTTACTTCATAGTTTTCAAAAAAAATTTTTTTTTCTGTTTGAAAGAGTTAACTTTCAGTTTGATACCATACATTTTTTTCGAAAATGTTCTATCAGATTTTTGAATTGAAGTCGGTTTTTTGCAAAATTATTTTGGTTCCCCTTGTCATGAATAATATTTTTCACGGTAATTTTCCTATTTTTCCCTTGGATTTGCTCACTTTATTTTTGCAAGGGAACTAAATTATTACTTCGCATGACTTTGATATTCTTCTTCGAATTGAATATTAAACGTTATAAATATTTGTTTTTGGAACAAGATTAGTAAAAAGAGTTCACGGTTGTTAACAATAATTCCCTGCAACACCTTTTTTTTATAGAGTAGTGCGTTTAAAAATTTTAAACTTAAATTTTAACAATTCCCATAAAAACACTAATTATTAACTTGACTGCACCCGGTCAAAAATACTTGTGTGGCAACACTCTATTCTTTAATAGCTGTTGTTGTTATTTACATTTATTTTCTTTTACATACTCTTACAACTACAATTTGAAGCTGAAAAAAGTCAGCCAATGTAGCGATGGTAAAGTAAGAAAATAAAAAAACATGTTGATTATTGAGTTCTTGTTTCAACTTTGTTATTTGTTGTTAGGCTTCTCATTTGTTTAAATGAAAGTTTATAACATAATAACTCTAGTTGTTCTAAGATTTTTGGGTAAAGGTTCCCTGATGATCTGCATTAGCAACAGTGAAATGCGCATAGGATCCAGCTAAACCCCTCAATAATCAATTTCAATGTATTTTTAATAAAAAATATTTTACTTAATAAGTAAAATAATAATTTGGGATTATTAGTGCGTTTAAAAATTTTAAACTTAAATTTTAACAATTCCCATAAAAACACTAATGAATCTCTTTGGTTCAATGCACCTAGAATTAAATAAAACCACAAATTTAAAGCTATTATAATGAAACTTAAGTTTGTTTAATTTTCAAGTTATATATAAGCTTTAAAAATTTTCTTTCCTATTTTACATTCACTGGGATTGATAGCGGGGGAATAATTTCACGGGAGAATCACGATAACATTTTTCCCTTTTAGGGCAAAGAAGATTTCACGGGAACAAACATTCCACTTGTTATGCACGAAAGGGGTGATTTTTACATGAATTTCGGGATAATCTTTCTGTTGAATAATATCAAAGAATATAAATCATATAGAATGCGCATCTCATACAAGCTAAAATTTTCTATGCGGGTATTTCCAGTAGAACCCGTCAGCATACGTGCTCTCATTTCTTTCTGCAGTGTATGCTGCGCTCGCATTGCTGAGAGCGAAAGCATGTTTGTATTTATGTTTGATTTTTATTATTTTGCTTTTTTACAGTCTCGTAGACAGCGTATGCAATGATCAGCGTTGCCGTTTTAGTTACTTGTAACCAAAATTGGTTACTTTTTTTCCAATGTGTACTTGTGTACTTTTTTCCATTTTGGTTACTTTTTTTAACACAAAATTAACAATTTTTATATGGTATTTAAATTAGAAGAGAAGATTATTTTTATAATATTCAAATTTGTTTCACATAATTAATTTTCGCTTACGATAAAATTTTACAGCCTGTACTCGTATCTTAAAAGTTATAAAATATTTGGCATTTTGATAATTCTTAACTATGGATAGGCCCATAAAATTTTAATTTAAATAAAAAGGTCTATTTTCAATTAAATCTCACTTACGATAAATATCGAAAATAAAGCTCAATACAAATATGAAACTGAATTACAAATTTAAATGTAATAGCTTAAAAACATTGCATCCTAAACAAAAAATGTGTGTATTTCTCACTATCAAACATAAATTTGTTTAATTTTCTTCCCGTTTTTTACATTCACTACGAATCAATAGCGGGAACAAACGTTCCCATGAAGTTCCCGATAGCAAATTTCCCCTCATGGGGAATGAAAATTTCATGGGTTCAGAAATTTCACATTTTATTCACGATAGGGGTGAATGTTTACAACGTCAAGCACTGGTGCCAGAAAATTTTACAAAAAATCTGGAAAAATTGGCTAAAAAATCAGCAAAATTATTTTAAAAAATCGGAAAAAAAAATCTGCAACAATAAAAACACCTATATTTAGAACACTTTTTCATTTTGTTTTCGAATTATTAACCGCCTTCAATTAAGGAGGAGGTTATATGTTTGTCATGTATGCATTTTTTATTTAATTTGCGAATTAAGATAAATTATCTTGCTGTATAAAAACATATACCGATATTACAAATTCTTTAAAATAATGGCACATATGCGTGACTGTTTATGATTTAGAGTGCGATATGTTTATATGTATGTATATTCATAAATCTTTGCACAGATTAGCTAGTTTCTTTTTACCATTGTTATGTTGGTGGTATGGTTACTGCAAAATTAAACGTCAAACACTACTTATTTGTTAGTGTTTCTTATGTGTATGTTTCTGACAGTGACATCATGGTTATTTCTGTTACGGAGTAAAGAAAAACATGAAATATTGATGTTACACAAGCATTTCAGAAAATCTGCAAATTTAATTTTATAATTTTTTCAATGAAAAATCAGCAAAATGCAGAGAAATCTGCAAAACTGGCAACAGTGACGACAAGCTGTAGCAGAACTCGAAGCTCTGTCGCTGTATCGTACAGTGTGACCGTTTGATCGACTACAGTGGCAAATTGCCACTTTTTCGATTGCCTTCCCTCTTTTTGTCCCCCTTTTTCTAAAGTAAATTATATAATAATACATTAAAAATAAGAACTTTAATGTAGTTGTGTCGATTTTTTTAATGTTGCCCCTTTTTTTTGATAAATCCACCCCTATTTGGTGCAACTTTTTGAAAAATGTCGTCGGTCACCCTGGAAGCAAATGGTCTCTCTCTGCGTGTTTGCTTGCGCTTTATACTTTTCCCCCGCATCAGTAACGAAATCAAAAAATGTTTAATTTTTTAGCTCAGATGCGCATTCTATATACATAATTTATATTCTTTGATAATATGCTACAATTTTAAGCTATAATTAATTCCACAGTTTGTATTGTATTGGCAGCACTTTATTTGCTCATTGTAGCCAACAAACAACAAAATCAGCATGGACAAAAACCTGCAGCCGTGTTGCCTTGTTGTACTGAAAATAATTGTTCTCTTATAAATTTGAAGTCGGTAGCTTGCTGTGGTGAATACGTTTATGCTTACATAAGCAAATTCAACTTATTCAGAGAAGTAATTTTTAAAATTGTAACATAAAACCTAAATTGCTATCCTTTGGAAATATTATTAGCTCTAGAAGTCTTAAGTCAGAGCAGCTTAATCTCATTTTTGAAATACTTATAAGTAAATACTAAAATTTATTTTTCTTTTTTATTACAAAAAAAAATTCTGTAGAATTCAAGCTGACCCCAAATTATTACCGCAAGTGGAAGAGGTAACCTATGCTGAACCGGTTTTATTACCTCAGCCACCAAGTCAAAATAAAATGCATTCACCAAAGAGTACTTTACGCAAACCCATGCAACATCATGGCGCACCCAATTCGGAAACATTCTTTCAATTTCAGCCCGATGGCTACAATACACAACAAACATATCGTTGTCGAGATAATTTTGGTACTTTAAGATCTCATCAAGTTATGGTATGTACACATATTTTTAATATATGTATATGTATTTGTAAAAAAAAATGCTTAATTTTATACAAACTATTTTCAGGGTGATAATTATCGTCGTGGTGATGGCTTTTCCACCACTCGCAGTGTCAAGAAGGTAAGGTTTTGGTTGCATTTCAAATACACAATCATTCATAAATATAAAATAGTCATTAAATAAATGTTCTTGATGTTTAAATGTGCGTCTTATATTATATTTTTATTTTTAATAAGCATAATTAGCTTGAACACTCACTCACAGTCGTCGATTGGTGTATTTTTTGGTTAATTTATGTATACATATGTATGTATACTCGTATATATTTACATACATATGTTACTTGGATATTTATGTAAATGTGTAGCTTAACTCTTATTAATATGTATATGGTAGTTTTGTGCATATGCATAAATATAACATATTTTATTTTATTTAAGTAAACTTTTAATGTGCAGTAGTTAGAAGGTGTTTAATTGTTCACAGAAGCATGATAACTATATGTAAAATACGACATTTATTAAAACATTTCCTTTAAAAAGAAATGCTATTACATTTATTTTAATATTAAGCTAAAGATGCATATACATATCGCACACTAAATCATAAAGAGTCTCAACTCAAAAAATTTCAGATGCTAAGTAGTGGTAAACATCTGTTGATACTGTACAAATGATGCAAGTATTTAACATTAAAACAAGAATAATGGTATTTTATATTCTTCAAGAAGACTTTATTGCAAAAGAATTTGCTGCGGTTGTTAGAATTTTGTTCAGGTAACTGATTTATAAAAAAGCAAAATCACTTTGATCATTTTGAGTTGTGACTGTTTATGATTTAGTGTGCGATATGTATGTGTCTAAATATTTTGCTCTGTAAAGAAATATCTAGCTTGAGATAAGAACAAAATAATGCAAAATTATCTAAGATTTCTTTTCCTTAAATATGTACAAATGTATTGTCTTTTTGATTGTCTAACCCCTATGTTTAAAAAAAATCACGTGTGCTTGAAGTGTACGTTAAAACCGGGTTTTCTATGGATATTTTGTTTTAATGTTCACTTCAAGCACACGTTATTTTTTCTATATGGGGGTGTAGCTTAAGTTGTTGCCAAAAATTAATTGTGAAAAATCAAAAATTTTCGAATATTTGTACTAATTTGCTCAAAAATTATACCAAACTTGTTTTTTTTTAATAATTTTGATTATAATTAATTAAAAGATATTCGGCCCGGTTCTGTAAACCGATCGATTTGAAACCGCACGATTTTAGAAAACTAATTCCGACAATAGAAATATGTATTTTTTTAGATATTTTTAAATTTTTTTCAATTTTTTTATTTTATAGATTCCCAAATATCATATCTGAAAGAAAATTATCGTGTATGATTTGAAACACGTCTGCACGACAGTTTTTAATTTTTTTAAACAGAACCGGGCCGATTAATTTTTTTTGTGACATGAATGCCTATTTTGCAATAAATGAGCGATGTGTTTCTTATTGTCCAATAGTTTTTTATTCACTAATGTCCTGCACAAGACCATTTATAAGACCTTTCAAGACATGAGATATCTTACAACTATTTTACTACAGCGAAATATTTTACAGCAAACGCTAAACAACACTGTTGGCAAGGCATTTGTTTCAATTGTTTGTCTTGCCAAAAGTGTTGTTTAGCAATAAAAATCTCTCCGTCTTGAAAGGTCTTATAAATGGTCTTGTGCAGGACTTTATTATTCACCATTCTACTCTTTTGGAAATTAGTACGTATGAGTAATATAATATGTATTTTTCATCAGTATTACTCATACGTATCCATATTGAAAAGTGTAAATGGTGAATAAATTTGACAATATGAACATATCGTCGCTGTTTTATCTAACTAACCAATCTAACATTTTTAAAATTTTACAGAAGAGCAGCTTTTATGATTGTTTTCTACATGTATTTTTATGGAAACGTCTGCAATATTTTTACTGTTATAGGTTCAACAGTAATGTTTACAGTCATAAAAATTGTAGACAAAGTCTGTTATGACTCTTATAGTCTAGTAGTGGACTTAACTAATTTTTTAAAAAACTGTCAGTTAGGTCGGTTAGTTAAAACATCGATCGAGCCCTTAATTATGAAAGTGCTCTAAGTCATATATTCCTTTGGTCGAGATATTAGAGAGTTGTATTAGTCTCGATTAATATAAGTTTATTTAACATTTAGTAAATATGTATTTATTGAATTTTTTTAGGATTAAGTTAATATTTCGAAGCATGTGACAGACCACTTTTATAATTAAGGGCACATATGTATGTATTTGAGGCCAGTTTCTTATTCACCCTTATTCCAGTTGCCGTCTTCGACATCACTTTAAGACAATACCAAAAAGTTGGGGCTTGTGTACCCGTCGTTGAAAACAACTGACTCCTGTTGGCAGGTTTATGCTATTTTCTAGACTTTAGGGAACGGAAATAGATTGTCAGTAGTATTATTAGAACTATTCAGTAAATAAGCCCAGATTTTTTTTGGTGTTGTGTTAAAGTGACGTCGATGTCGACAACTGGAATAATGGTGTTTATATACATACATATGTGTGCACATACATATATTCCTAGTTTCTTATTCGCTTTTCAAAATACTAAAAAAATTTTAAATCGGCTCGGATTTTTAAGAGTTACTTTCAACGTATGTTTTATATTCTTTGTTGGATATTGGTTTAGAACCGTTGTCGGCAAATTAAGGACGCATTGTTGAAAACAAGTTGTGTGTATCGCATACTCTTAACAATCAGCGTTGCCAGAGATAAATTTTTTTCCCAACAATAAGAAAATGTGTGTCATAAGCTTGTAGTGTGTGTCTGTGTATCTGTGTGTCTGTCCGTGTCCACGTACAGACCAAACGGCTGGACCGATTTCGATTTAGTTTTTTTCTGTTTGAAAGGTCATCAAGTCACCTATGTTTCAAGAAAATCGGTCCAGCCGATATCACATCTTCTCTAGATATATTCGGGGGTTTTTAAAATTTTTAATTTTTTTAATGCTTATTGTGTGTATTGAAATTAGGTTTTTTTTTTGTTGAAATAAATAATCTCTCAAATTGAGTGATCTGATATTAGCTCAGTGCTGGTTGCAAATGATGAATATCTAGCGAAAGTCATTAGGGGAAATCTCTCTTCGATGCAAACTGGTGGTGAAAATACTGCAAATGTAGCAAGTCTAGGATATGTGCTACAGTCTGCAATACCACAACAACAAGTCTTATATAATTTAAATTTCCTACACTAATTTATAACACAAAGAACCATTGTAGACTGAGAACTGCAATTGTTTGCAAGACTAAAACAGCTGTGTTTTTTGTTTTGTTTATAAAATCAAAACAGCTAAACTCCTGCGCTGGCAAAATTTCAAACGCCGCCACGAAAACTGCCGCCATACATTAAGTTGTGTACATCTGAACATGTTCAATGCAAAGTTTTATTAAAGGTTAAAATTTAAATTCCAATTGTATTAATTTACTTAAATTTTAATGGAAAAAGGTAAAAAGTTGAATGTTTCTATCACATAATTATTTTAGCGGCATCGTTGACGCTCAAATATTGGTTGCAGCTTTGTTATTGTGTACTTTAATCTTTTGGAGGTCAAAGTTTTTTCATGGAAATTTGTGAATGGCTAAGGCATTTTATTTAGATTGTAAATAGCGTTAAAACAAATACCTAGAAATAAAATGTATGCAACTATTTTATGCAAAAATATTTTTCTTTTGCAAAATATTTAAAAAATCAGCTGTTCTAATAATTTTTGCTAAAATCTTAAAAAGACACTCGCGCTTTATGGCAGAAAACCATTGCATGCTTGATAAAATTGCAGATATGCTACGAAGAGTGGTTATCGCCATTAATTTACATTTATTAAGATTTAATTCCATAAAGTATTTGCCGTGCAGCAATTGTAGAAGTTGTTCTAAGCCGCCTGAAGATAAGCGGTATCGTCATTTTTTTTTCAACCTTAAGAAAAGTGGAACATCATCACTTTACATTAGGGATGTAACGAATATCAGTTTAGCGAATGCGAATGCGAATGCGAAAACGAATAATACATTTTAATTTTTGAGAAAGCGAATGCGAATGCGAAAGCGAATGCAAATATTACAATACGTTAAAAAATTACATGAAAATAAATTTATCTATGAACATAAAGTTGTGTTGTATACATAGATCTACTTGAGTCTTGAATTCAGCATATATTTATTATATTATTAGAAGTAAAAATTGTTAAACTGAAAGATATATGAAATCATATTAAAATAAGTATAGATAATAATTAAAAATAAATTTACAAAATCAATCGTCCCATTCGTACTTTGGCCCTAAGACCTTGTACTAAGTTCAACATTTCCTGTAAAATGCTACCAAAATACATATTCACCCTTATTCCAGTTGTCGACATCGATGTCACTTTAACACAATACCAAAAAAGTGGGGCTTGTGTACCCGTTGTCGAAAACAACTGACTCCTGTTGGTAGTTTTATGCTATTTTCTAGACCTTAGGGAACGGAATTAGATTGTCAGTAGTACAAAATTGTTCTCGAGATCGAGTAAACAAACCCCAATTTTTTGGTATTGTGTTAAAGTGACGTCGATGTCGATAACTGGAATAAGGGCGATTAAGAAAAATTGGAATGAATTGTTCATGAAAATTTTTTCCAGAAGTAGTACTCTTAAGTAGAAAATACTTTCGCGCAATTCAAACACTGTCTTTTCTTTTTCAAAAGCTGGAAAATATATCCAATATTTTTATCTTTAGTATTCGCTTTAAATATTCGCATATTTTAGCGAATCCAAAAGCGAATGCAAATAGTGAAAGTAAGCGAATTATTTGCGAATGCGAAAGCGAATGCGAACATTCGTTACATCCCTACTTTACATTAGAATATTACAAAATTCAATGGCTTTTAGCAGATCATTTTTTAAAATCAGAAATATGTGATATACAACTAATATCAAAGTTAAAAAAAGAACTCAATAATCAACATGTTTATTTTTATTTTCTTACTTAACATTGCTAAATTGGCTGATTTTTTTCCAGCTTGAATTGTAGTTGTAAGAAGTATGTAATGAAAATACATGAATCAAAAAACAAGATTGCACTCTCAGCCATACAAAACAATTTTTACTGCGCATCTAAGTCATCATAGAATACACACGTGTGTTTGTTGTAAAAAGTATGTTAGAGAGAGAGAGAGAGAGACAGCACATTCCACAAACAAATGTATGTAATTTGCTTACAACAAAACTCTATGTCTACTTCACAAGCAGAAAAAAAAATAACGGTACTTGTTTTCTTGATTCATGATGAAAATAAATGTTAAAAAGAACAACAGTTCTTCATTGCTCTCGCAAAAATTGAGTGTTGCCACACAAGTATTTTTGACTGAGTGCAGGCAAGTTAGTAATTTTTTTTTGGAATTGTTACAATTAAGTTTAACATTTATTAACGCACTAATAATTCAGTAAAATATTTTTTTATTAGAAATACATTGAAATTGATTATTGAGGGTTTAGCCTGGTCCTGTGTGTATTTTACTGTAATGCATTAATATTGTATTGGCACTAAATTTAAGATTTTATTTATACATACATTTACATATTTTTTAATTAAGTTGCATGTTTTCTATTAATAAATATGTGTATATGCATTTTTTCTTTTTTTAATTTATTCTTTTCTTTTGTATTTTAATGCTGTCCATTAAGCTTTTGGGGGTTGTTCAAATATCACTCTTAACTCTTAACTATCTTTAAACTTCTCTATTGTACATTAAAATTTTTACTTTTACTTAATAAAATTAAATACACCAATCGATTTAAAATTATAATGAAGAGCGTAAAAAATTCAAAAAAAAACTTATCTCATATCTCTCATACACGTGCGTTATTTACTGCTAACAAATTCGTCATTCATTTTGTAAATCCATTCTATATGAAAAACAAAAATTCCATGAGAAAACAAACAACAAACATGTCTATCTATCTATCTTTCTACTTTTTTCTTACCTGTTTTTCCTTTTCTTTCCCATTAGGTTTACCTTTGAGACGGGAGTGGGGCGGCTGAAACCAGTCAGGGATTAATTACCCAAAATATGGTAAATAATGGCAATTTATTATTTTTTTAAGTTTGTTCTTTTATTTTATATATAATTTTCTTCATTTAATTTAAGTTCTATTTCTTTTTTTTCCTTTTTTGTTATTTGAAGCAAGGTAAAATTATTGTTAGTGATAAAAGGAAAATGCAAAAGAGTTTGAAAGCTTTAAATTTTTAAGCTTTTTTAATAATTTTCTGAAGATTCGTATTTTAAAGACATGATTGGAATTTTTTTTAAGTTAAAAAATATTTACACAATAATAGCAATTTTTTAAATAACTAATTTGTGTTTATTTTTATTTGCACTTATATTTTTGCTAAGCTTTTGGAAAAAAAAAGCTCTTGTTAGGCTTGAAAACGTGGCGCAATGGGTTCTAATTTAATTACGTTACGTTCAGTTTTAAATATCAGCCATCCCGCATCCTTGTTTTGTTTAAATTTAAGTTTCTTTTAAAAGCAGCCTTATTAAAGCTCTTAACGACAGCTTTTAAATGATTTTAATTTGAATATTGACTATCTTTAAGTGGAATGTTAAGTAGATTTGTTGTATTTAATAGTGATTTGTTGAAAAATCTTTTAGCTATAATAAATATTATATTAGCACACGTTAGCAAATAAAAAATACAAGCCTCATCCACTCACTTTCTGCATATTTAAACACAAACCTATAATGCATTGAATTATGTATTTATTTTATTATTTAAATTTTTTACGTATCAACAAGTTAAGAAGCAGTGGTTTCAAGTAAAATCTTAAGTTAATCGAAAAGATTTAGTTCAAAGACAGACACTACGACACCAACACATATAAACTGTTATGCATAGTATCGCTTAATTTAGTAAAAGCTATAAAACTCTTATTGAAAGACTGTATAGTTGTTCACTTGATATCACCTGAACACTAAAGTGCAGAATATGTACATGTCTTCTTTAGCAGCGCTGAAGAAGTCATGAATACAACTGATAGCAGTAGAATATCGGAATGTCCTCTTCAGTACCTTAGTTCTCCTTAGTTTAATTTATTCCTTGTAAGGATGATATTATTAAAATCTGTGTTTTTCGCTGTCATCGAGATTATTTCTTAACCCTTAACTTAAACAGGATAAAATATTGCATGTTTGTCAATACAATCTGATTCATCACTTCCAATTTAAACTTAACACACACCTGAATATATCTCACTTGTTCTTCTAAAGAGAGTCAAAATTTATAAACTCTCAGTGGAGGCACAAAACTGTGTTTTCCTGATTATACTCCAGTTTTTGAAAATCGAGTTTTTATCATATTTCTACGTTTTGAGGTTCTGCGACTCGATTATGGTTATTTTAGTGATGATGTCTGCGTGTGTGTGTGTGTGTGTATTTATCACATAACTTAAAAACGGGCCAGTGAAGGTACAATTAGACGTGCCATAGCCATAACCAAACCGAAATTCAATTGGTTTTTTTTTGCGAGTTACCTATAATCAAATACAGTGTTGCCCATTAGTTTAGTTCGAACGGAATTTAGCAAAAATATCAATAATTTCCGAATTTGTTTAAAATTAATTCTTATGTATTTGAGGTTATCAGCGCAAAAGTTGTGTAACCCAAAAATTTGTTACTGTTACTTAATTGCTCTATTATTTAGCTATATTATGCTCTTAGCCAAGACGTTGGCTCACCCTACTTTTTTTTGGTAGTTGGTAATGTAAGGAATGTTTTATTTATTTATTACCAGAGGCTGATGGCCTCATTTCAAGATTCATTCAAAATCTTTAAGTAACAATCACCGATCACAGTCATTGGCATTTCTAGCTCTTTTAGGGCGACTTTTTGAGTTCAAGATTAGAGATTAAATTAACATTAATCTTCATTTGTGATTTCTGTGTAGTCGATTATATGGTTTTACTTGCCAGTTTAAGCGGCCAATCGTGGTGGTTTAATCTTACATTAATATTTACAACATACACTTGTGAAACATATAACTTTTTGTAGAAATTATATAATAAAATAATTTTAAAAAACATTTTTTATATTACTTATCTATTTTCTTTAACACGCGAATCAGTTTACTTGTAAATAATAAAATATGGCAGTTTTTTCTTCTTCCCACAAAAAATTAAAGTGTGTTGATAACATGTATGATTTTTGCACAGAAAATGTGGCCACTATTTTGTTCTTCGGTATTTTAATACTACACATAATAAGAAGTTTAAACTACCACTCAAAAACATCAAACTCAATTAATGTGAGATTAACCCCCTGTTTGTGTAAGACGTTTGAGTTAAAAATCTTGGCGTTTCTGTAATAGATTAAAGAAAAGTTGTACAAGTTTCCTTTAATCTATTACAAAAACGCCAAGATTTCTAACTCAAACGTCTTCCACAAATAGGGGGTAAGTTAATTTTCGAATTAGCTAAGTAGAGAAATAAACTAATCTTAATCTCGAACCCAAAAAGTCGCCCTTATAGTTCAGTCATTTGTATATTCCGTTATTTTCCTGCATTATCATATTTCGTTTTGATATTTTATTTTACAACAGACCACAGGCACTAATGTTGCTTTTCAAGTGATGTAGTGTTTGTTTTGAAGCAAGCACATAGAACTTTTTTATTCAGTATGAAACACCACACGCATTTTTCTCTTGTGCATTAGTGTCCCTTTGTATCAGTTGTTGTAGAAAAGTTAAAGTGATGAAGGCATAGTCCGTGGTCACTGAACTATACCGACTTCAGCAGATACTAATCCTAATGTAACATCACAGCGCCCTCCTTCGTTGTGTAGCAGAATCACAGGCGAAGCAAATAACCAATAAAATGCCTACTAAGTACACCTTCAAAAAATTAAATAAAAAATTAATTAATATGCCTCATTTAACGCCAGAGGCGCTGCAACACTGCATTATTGAAAAAAAAACCTGCAAAAAGCAGAGTTGTAAAAGAATGAAGCTTGCCTCTATCTCTTCCTTCACCACCTGTCTTCTCTATCACTATCCCTTTCCTAAAAGAAGGTATTACATAGTTATAGTAGTAGGCATTGATTGCCTGAGTGTTACTTTTTTTTAAATAAAAATAAAAATAAAATTAATTGTTGTAAAAATTTATTAAAAAAAAGTATAGAAATAAAAATTTAACAAGTATAAAATTCAAAAAAAAAATTTTTTTCACAAAATTCATTTAAAGCACTGACCTGCAGCAAGCAAAATGTTTTCACCAGCTTCTTAAGGGCGTTTCACACTATAATACAAGTATTAATACTTTTGTGGAAAATGCAACTCTGACATGTTGAGTTGTTGTTGTCTTTTGAAATTTTTGAAACAGAAATTAAATTAGGGATGCATTTTCGTCAAAAGTATTAATACTTGTATTATAGTGTGAAACGGCCTTTAGCAACATCACACCTCAACAACAAGTAGAAGAAAAATATTAAACAAATTCACCAATTTCCTCCATGTTCACTTTCACCTCAAGCATGTGTTGATATTTAGCAAAAATATAGTGACAAATAAAAGTAATATTTTTTTTATTTACTATCAATAAGAAATCATCTTACTTTTCACCACTTTCAAATCATTTGCATTTTCATTATAACAATTTATCAAAGAAAATCATAGAGAAATCAGAAAGAAAAATATTTTTATTCCAAATTACAACAACACAACTACAAATTATTATGTTACAAATACAAATTATTTTATTTTTATTTTTTATCAACCAAAAAAATAATAAAAAAAATAAAAAAAAATACCACCCGAAACAAAAAAAAATCAAATCAAATTCACAATTCAGGCTGTTAACACAAATACACGTAATCGAAGTCTTGGCCGTTTAAGAAGGCAGCCGCCCCGTCATGGTATTGGTAAGTCCAGATTTTGTTCTTTTCTAATCATGTCTGTTACACAACTTTTTTTTTAAATAACAAATTTAACAAAAACTTGGCTATTTATGTTATTTTTTACCATTTCATTTGAACTAAAAGCTTTTTATGTTTATGTAAGTGTTTTTTAGTTTTAGTTTGATTTCTGGGTTTAAAATTCTGTAGATTTTACAGTACAATAACTTTTTGCCCCACTCTGTGCACTTTGATGTTTTTGGTTATTCGACTTTTATAACTTTTTTTTTATAAATATTAATATAATTTGAATACAGCGTAAGCATGTTGCAACATGCATGTTTTATATGTAAGTGTACATACGGATTTATTACCTCGTTTATACGAACATCTTATTTGCAAATAAAAAATATTCGTTAACTGTTTATACGTTATATGTGCCACACATTGTTAAATATATATTACATTTCTTACAAAACAAAAATAATTGGCAACATTTTCGTAAGTTGTTAGCTTACAATAAAAAAGCTATGTGGCAACACTTTCCACTTTTATTTGCAAATAAGAAGTGCGTATAAACGCGATATATGTGAGATATACCAATCATTTACTAGAAGAATGTCGTGTGTAAATCGAAAACTTATATAATAATAAACAATTACTATTAAATCCTTTTTATTATTTATAAATCAAATACAATTATAATTTACACTACCCTCGGCTACAGTTTCCTTCTTTTTATTAATTCGTGATTTTCGAGATACTGCATTCTTCTATTAAACGGATGGTATTCTTCAAAAATTTTTAATTTGATAAAATATTCAAAATCTTTTCTTATTTGATGTTGCAACATGTATTAATACTTATAAAACTTAAGGCAATTACAGAACTCTTTAAAAAAAATATTTAACTAAAATTACTAACTCATATTACTAGGACCCAAGTGAACTGATACTTGTGTAAACGACAATCTGCATAACCTTGCTCAACGTGCATTACTTTTTGATTGTCCTTGAACTCTTTTAATGACAAGTCTTAGTGCTATCTCTGAGAAAGCACGAAAAATAAAAGAATCCAATAAGTTTTGACAAAGGTGTACCATATCGCAATATTTCAAGGACCTTAAAATAAAAAAATCCCATATTTTTCAACGCAAATGGCATAGTCCTTGCAAGGGAAAAGCAAGTGAGCCTGTATGACAACTTTTACCAAACTATCGCTATTCGCTATCGGTGACTGTGCTTTAAACACAAATCGAGTTAAGATCAGCTCTAACATATTTTTCAAAGGAATTATTCTGCGACTAGTGCTAGAGTTAGATCTCATGGAGCTGAAAGATTAAAATAATAAAAAATAAAATAAAACAACTAGTCATATTATGATCTTTTTAACAGGTGCAAAATAAATTTGGTTTTCTTTGATACCATGAACTGGACTTGGGTCGAACTCGTTCACTAGTTCAGTTTTGCCACAAACCAATGTAATTTAAATGGGTTTGATCATTGGTTTGTGGCAAAAATGAACTAGTGAACGAGTTCGACCCAAGTCTACCATGAACTTAAATATATCTATTTGTAAAGTTTGAGTAGAAATCATAGTACCGAAATATTCATTTATGCTCTACAAAAAACACACATTTATGAGTTTCTTCATAAATGAAAACTCGCAAATTTTTTCGTTGTGTTTATTTTCATAAATGCAGCAACAAAAAAAATCTGCTAATCAACGCACATGAGTGCTTAAATCTTTTTCTGTTTTTCTACGCATGTTCATGCTGTAATTGGAAACAAAACAAAATTGAACACTCGTGTGTGTGCAAATATTTTTTTTAATTTTGCGCACATGATGTGCACATTTATGAGTTGCTCATATATGAGTTTTATTCATTTATGCACTATTCATATATGAGTAAAATTTTTTGAACATAAATGTTGGATATTCTTGTGGTATACAAGCAAATGGTTTTTTATGTATTGTGCCTCTAAAGGTTTTTTATTGATCATGAGCGTTGCCGATTTGGATATTTTAAACATATGTATGTATATTAATCTTCATATGCAAACAAATTAACATGTGCTTCAAGTCTACGTTAAAACCGGAAATTTTGTTTTAACGTACACTTCAAGCACACGTTAATTTTTTGCATATGGGGATAAGTATTTATAAAAGTTTTCAGCGAATAAATTGTAAATGTTTAAATTAATAAATAAATATCTACATATATACATATGTATGTACATATGTGTATATACATATACATATGTAGGTATATGTACATATCGATGGCTTACTATAAAAAGGGCGTATACCAATTTTTTTTCGAAATCGCGTTTTAAGATCTTAGTACGTTACAGTTCAAAATGAAGAAGTTATAATATCTTAAAAAATTATTTCTGTTTGTAAATGCTTTAGTTTCTCCTCAGTTTTTTGCTTCTCCTATAAAATATCGATAATTCGACTTCCGCGTTTCTTATATTAAGCCATCGATGTACATAGAAATTTACCTTTGAATAAATATCAAGTTCTTATTATTGAAATACATTGATCACTTATTCACAAATGTTTGTTGAAATTTTTTCTTTTGATTTCAAACACACAAATTGCGGGAAAATCCATCGTGTCATATTCGCTAACCCTTTTGTATGTGCATGTTTTATTTGATTTGTGTAAATATATTTTTTTAATTGCTTATGCAAAAAAGGTTAAACAAAGTCATAATTGCACAACAACAAAAACACGGAATGCAGGCCCTACCTGCTTAAAGGGGTGATTTTTAGTAAAATATGCACAAGCAATTGTAAAAGTATTATAATTGCGCAGGTATTTTTTTGAGTTTCGCTATTAGAAGGATGTATGTTTTGTTGTTTGTTTTTTATGGTAACCATTTTTGGTAAAAATTAGGTCATTGGGAATTTTCTTTTTGAAATGAAGTCCAAATCGCATATGAAGTGTGAAATGCAAAATGTGCTCCTTTATGTATTTTGTTGCTAAGTTCTTTGTTTTTGCTTCTTTTGTTTTCTCTTCCCTCCGGCATCATTAAACGTTTGTAAAAAATACTTTAGTTGTCCTTGAGATACGCATTCTATTATGATTTATATTCTATGCTTCAGTATAAATGGCTGCAACTTGCTATTTAGGTAACAGTTGTTATTTAAGCCTGTGCGCGTGCGTTGCAGTTAAAAAAAATTAAATATGCCAAAAAAAAACAGTTTAACATGGACAAATTTGTGTCGTACGACGAATCACATTTATTCAGGGACCGTAACTGTTATGACTTTTATCGAAAAAGTCAAGAAAAAAAGTTATTTTTAACTTTTATTTTTTTAAGGCAGAAATAAAAGTTATTTCTTAACTTTTATTTTTTAAGGCAAAAATTAAAAGTTATTTTTGACTTTTATTATTTTAGTCAAAAAATAAAAGTTATTTTTTAACTTTTAATACTTTAAGGCAAAAATAAAAGTCATGAATTAAGTATTGCATAGTAATACTCTAGTTTTATTGCTTGCTATTTGCCGTTTTTCACTACATTTACCGTTATAAAATCACTTTATGAAGTGACCTAAAAAAACCAACGGTATTTTCGTCATCCATGGACTCCAACAAAACAGAATTGGTACATTAGAATCCCTGAATATTTTTTTTTCTCAACTTTTGTAGCACAGTGTAATTGATGTATATTACAGAAGTCTATACGGATGTTTTATCATTTATAGCATTGAAAGCAATAATAATTGCGTATTAGGTACTATGCAATATTTAATTCATGACTTTTATTTTTGCCTTAAAATATTAAAAGTTAAAAAATAACTTTTATTTTTTGACTAAAATAATAAAAGTCAAAAATAACTTTTAATTTTTGCCTTAAAAAATAAAAGTTAAGAAATAACTTTTATTTCTGCCTTAAAAAAATAAAAGTTAAGAAATAACAGTTATTTTTTGACTTTTATCAAAAAAGGCACAAATTTAAAAGTCATACAAAAATTTGCATGTACATCACCTATGTATCATAATGATTAGAACCAAAATTTTCTACGATAATTTTTTATGTGTGCTTTTTTGATGTAAATTTTCAAAAATAACAGTTACTTTCTGTCCCTGCATTTATTAAAGGTAAATTTCTATGTTTATACATATGTATTTATATAAATAAATATACACTAAATTTGAGTTAAGAATTTGCAAATCGGCAGCGCTGACACTGTGTAAAAATTTACAATTTATTTGCAGTAAATTTATATAAAGAACTAATTTCGGCTAAAAATATCCAAATCGGCAACTCTCCCAGTCATATGAACAATAGAATCAAAAGCCATACACACATACATAAAAAACCATTTGCTTGCATACCACAAGAAAACCCAACATTTATGTTCAAAAAATTTTACTCATATATGAACACTTCATAAATGAATAAAACTCATAAATGTGCGTTTGAAATTGCACACTGCATGTGCGCTCTTATATGAAAACTTAGTTTTGCCTTCATTTTCATGTGTGTGTAACACAAAATAAAACAAATTTGTGCACACATGAAAATGTAAAAAGCAAAATGTTTTTTAGTGCTCTCCAGTGTGACCAGATTTTAAAATAATATTAAGCTAAATCACGTTTGAAAAAAAGCTAAAATAAGCTAAAAAGTTACATTTTAGGCTAGAAAATAAAGCTAAACTTTTTTCCACTTCTTTGATCACTTTTCAATAGTTTCTTATTGCTAAACTAACGTTAAATATTACACAAACATATTTTTTTTATTATACATATAGAATATTTGCTTAATGAAATTATTTATTAATTATTATATTTTAGATTTAATGAAGAACAAAAGAAAAACTTCCCCAAAATAATCTTAAAAAGTTTTTAAAAATGTAAAAACATTTATACTAAAATACGAAAGCTTATTAAGTGAATTAATGCTATTTAAGGTAAAGCATGGATCACACTATCTGCACAATGTACCGAGTTTCGTCAGATCAGCGAAATAAAGTCATAAGTAAAGATTTTGCTCTAATTTATCGACTACTTGAAATACAAGGACATAATTGCACCACACTGCATTGGTAATAAGCCCATATAGACTTATTCCAGAATTAATTGAGTAATAATGGCATTTTGGCTTATTACTTATGACTTTATTGAGGTGGCCCGACAAAAATCGGTACATAGTGTTATCCAGGCTTAAGGCTATTTCAGGTTTTTGTTTTAAGTTAATTGATGCCGCTGAATGAACGTTCAACTCAAGTCAAATAATTTTATACCCAAAAAACTCAAAAAGTGTTTTGGCCACTAATATGAATTTAACTTTTTCCATTGAAATTCTAACCATTCTGCCATTATCTACTATTTTTCTTCTTTCCATTTCTGTTATAAAATTGTCGTATAATTTACATTTGTATTTTTTGTAAACTATTTTACAATGCTAAAAAATTATAATTTTTATAAGTTGTTTATGTTTTTAATATATTTTTAGAGAACACGCAATTTAGACTAAAAAAGGGCTAAAAAAGCTAAATGAGTTTTTAAAAAAAGCTAAAAAATAAGCTAAGAGCTAAATGAAAATTTTAAGGCTAAATCTGAAACAAATAAGCTAAATTTAGCTCAAAATAAGCTAATATGGTCACGCTGGTGCTCTCGCTCTGTTCAAGGAGAAACAGAAAATTTTTGAAACGCTCTCGCACATTTCATGTATGAACGTGAGTGAGTATTTCGGTACTATGGTAGAAATCGATAGTATTATTTCAAGAATTGTTTGATTTCAGTCAACTCTACAAGTGTAACTTCTGAATTAGTTAAGAATAGTTTATTTTAGCAAAGAAAAAATCAATTAAAATCTATAAATAGAAAAAGCATTTTATTGCAACACCTTAAAGTTCTCAATGTGATACGTCAAGAGATATAAACTTTCACTTGTTGATGAGTTGGAAGTGAAGAAAATTCTATTCCCTAAAAATTTCCACTTTTCATTGTATCATTTATTGTGAATAAAATATGCATATATCGAACAAATATGCACAGATTTTTATAAACGTTATAGCATCGGTAGAAAAAAATCATACCAAAAATTTGAGACCATAATCACTAAACATAGGGATCCACGAAAAATACCCACAATAAGACTGTCCCCTGTGAATAAAATATGCATATATCGAACAAATATAAACAGATTTTTATAAACGTTATAGCATCGGTAGAAAAAATTTATATTTATTTGCAAACACAGGGAACCACGAAAAATACCCACAATAAGACTATCCCCTGTAAAAGTGAATCAGTGACTTCAATTCCTAAAAAAAAAATTGGAATTAATCAGTGTCATCTCCAATATCGAAGCAATTCGAATATATTTCCAAAAATTATTACCAATGGCATTTAGTCAAATTAGATTTATGGAAATTATTTATTGTAACATAAACGTAGTATATGAGCAAACTATCTTAAATTTTTGACTTTGCCACCTAAATAAACCCACTAAAGTTAACTGTTTATTTCTGTTGAACTTTGCCAATTTAAAAACATATTTAACAAAACTCAATGTAAATTTTAAAATATTACACGTTTTACTTCATTTTACAGTAACTCAACACCGTTCCAATAGTCCACAACACTCCAGTTCGGCATCATCGCCTGTTATGTCAAATAGTAGTTCTAGTCCAGCACCGCCATCCAGCAGTCCAAGTCCGCAAGAGAGCCCTAAGAATTGTAGTTATATATATCGTGATTGATTGATCACAAATACTAAATCGATGCCATTAATCAAAAATCAAACAACAACTACAACAACAATAATAAATGAAATTGATAAAACAGCAACAACACAATCAACAACGCATAAGCCGAAGCAAAACGCCAACACTGCCAATAAAACCACAACCGATGAAATTGCAAAAACTACGATTTCTACAACAACAACAACAACAACAACAACAGCAACAAGAACAACTACAAACAATAGCAGCACAAAGCAACAAAAAAAGCAAAAACAACAAAAGCCAATCAATGATACAATAACAAAACGTAAGAAACAATACTACTACTACAACAACACCGGCAGCAGCAAACAAAGAAAACATAAAACCATGTCGGCTAAATCCGTTCCTGCCACACCTGTACAAGTAAATCCCTTAACAACGAATCATTTTATGCCATCCTCGCCAGATCTTTACGATGACGATGACGACGATGTGCTCTATATGCCACCCTATTCATATCCGAATTGTTCTTTAGACATTTTAAATGCAGACTATAACCTTGACAATGAATTTGATTTTAATGCTGCTTCACAAACACAGAAGCTTGAACACGATCAACTCGTTGATGAAGAGGAACACTTTCGTGAAGCTCTAGCCCATACTTATAATCGAGAAATGCATAAGGACATTGAAGAAGACTCCTCTTCGATGGCAATGATAACTCCGCCACCTCCCTATGATACTCCTTACAGTAAACCAGTGCAACAATATTATTATACTTCATCGCAACGCTATCCGGCACATCAGGTCGCTTACACTGCACCAAAAGAACAACGTTCTCACAATACTCCCCATACTCGTAAATACATCTTCAACAATAATCGCGAGCAATTTAATATCAGCTCCTCCAATGGCAATTCTAGTTCGAATTCTATACAACAACAGACGCATTCAACATCCTTGGGTAGCACGCTCACTAATGCCATAACACCAACAAAATTAAGTGCGGCCGCTGCCGCCATGTTTGCCGCCCCACAAATGGTGCAGTTAAATCGCAAATGGTCAAATTTACATCGGAAACGGCGGCGACGTAACAGCAGTTCCGGTGATTCCAAAGAACTGGATAAACTTGTACTGCAGTCAGTCGATTGGGATGAAAATGATGTTTATTGAGGTAGTTTACACGAGACTAATTTTTATGCGGCACAATTTTTGTTTTTTTAAGAACACACGAGACTAATTCATCCGACATAAAAATGTATACGTATTCACAGCTTTGTGTGTGTTAGTGTTTTTCGTATTCATTTAACACTTGCAGATTTTTAAGTTGTGCGTGTATTGGTTTTGTGCTGCTAATGCGGGGTTGTAGCTGGTTGAAAAATTATACCAAACACAAAACCCCTCTCTTTGCCTCTCTCACCCACAAACTGGCATGTTATGCCAGCACAATTAATCCCGTGTAAATCAGCGCATTGACAACATCTCGATATAAGAGAAAAGTATAGAACTTTATTTTAAATTTATGTATGTAAGTCTTAAACACAATTTACCTTGCTAAGTTCGACTTCACTTTAATAGATACATACTAGAAATAGAGCGAAAAAGATAAGGATAATCAATAAGTAAGAGGATAAGTTTAGTATTTCCTTTCTTGTAGTTCTTACAAGTTTGAAGACCATTGACAATTTTTGTTTTAATTCGCATGCTTAAAATTTAGTGTAAATCAAAATATTTGATTGATAAAGCTGATTCTCTATTCATAATATACGAAATTATTACAAAAATATTTACTGCCTATTTCACAATGTCGAATGAGTTCTTTCTTTCGTACAAATACATTTAAAACAAAAAAAAAATTTTAAAATTTTGTTTGTGTTTCAAATGTATTTCTACGAAAGACAGAATTCATTCGACACTGTGAAATAGGCAGTTAAAGTCAAGACTTTGGCCTACTTCACAATAACGAAACGAAACTTTCGACTGAAAATTTATATTGAAAACAAAAACAAATTTTCATATTTTATTGTTGTTTTCAATATAAATTTTCAGTCGAAAGATTCGTTTCGTTATTGTGTTGTATACTCGTTTTATTGTACACAACTTTAAACTTATTTATAGATTACTTAAAGTGTCTATGTGCATACTGAGAACTTTTCCGTTCCGGAAAGTCTAAATTATTTGCAAAGATTCCAAAACTAGCACATCGGCACATGTCCGATATTGAAACGCTTCACTTATCACCACCTTGTTGAAACCAAAATGTTTGATATGAATAATATTGCTTGACCACAACCGCTCTCTGCAGTCACTTTCTTTGAATGTTCAAGTATATCTAGATATGAGCATCATTTTTATAGTCAGCTTTCACTAGTTGTGAGTGTATCGTTCCATGATTTAAATTTTCCAAGTTTTTAATAAAAAAGATTTCAGCTGAATTCTTGTGAAGTTATTTAATAACTTAAATTTGTCAAAAAAAAATTCACTTTTACATAAAAGTATTTTTAAGAATTACTTATGTACCTAAATTTTCAAATCATTATTATTATTTTATTTATTTATTTTATTTATTGTTCAATTTACAGTTTCTTGTTATTTATTTATTTATGTTTTATAAATTGATTTTATAAGCGATTGTGCATACCAGTTATTCGCAATTTCCATAAGAAAGAAACAAATGCTTTTATATGGAAATCATCAGAACGAAAAACGTTTCTTTTTCTATAAAATTGTTCGATTAAGTTTGCTATTATTATTGAAAAAGGGTGGGTGAGGGTGGCGTTGGCTAAAGTAGTTAGCACGTTGACTACAGAACTTAATCCTACGTCTCCACTAGCCATCGTCTTGGACATGATATGAAGTTCTGGTTCATAATACTAAAACACAGCTTGGTCGTGTGTAAGTTTGGTCGACTCTTTGACGACCAAACTGAATTTAGTTAAGAACCATGATAGGGGCCTTACAATAAATCATATAACTTTCCCGGGGTAACCGCTACGGGGGTCAACTGTCTGATCAGCACCCATTAATTTACTCCGCCCAACATCTTTTTTAAACACACTGACCGCCTAACTTCTATCCTTAAGGGGATTCCCTTACAAAGGGGAAATTTTTATAAAATTTACTCGCAGGGCTGTAAATGCCCCTAGGGCGTACCTATCATAATCAATTTTATTACCGACCTCCAATATTTTTCCAATATGAAGATTTTCTCTAAATACACTTATCGTCTATCTTCAGCCATTAAGGTTGTTCCCATACAAAAAATAATTTTTTTAATATTTTTTTTTTTAAGAAACACGTTTGTTCCAAATTTAAGGCGCCTCCCGGTGGGGGGGGGTAAAATGTAAGACCGACCCACAGTAATTTTTTTTCAACATTTCCTCCGAATATACCTATGCCACATCTCTACTCCTTAAGGGGGCTCCCATACAAAGCTGAAATTTTTATAAAATTTACTTGCAGGTCCCTAGCTGCCCCTAGGGCGAACCTATCGAAGTCAATTGTATGGTCGACCTCCAATATTTTCTCAATACGAAAATTTACTCTAAACATATTTGGCATATATCTTCAACCATTAAGGTTTTCCCCATACAAAAAAATAATTCTTTGTTAAATCATTAATTTATTTTTGGCATGTGTTGGATATATCTTTTTATTTTGAGCAATGACATGAAGTAAAAGTTTTTTTCTTCTTTGTTGCGGCACAACGCACTGCTGTAATCTTCTTATAATTTTACGCCTCTTTCTGCACCGTTGTTGAGAACTTGCAGTTCTTGCAATATCTCTAGCGCTTGGTTATAGTCTTCACGTTGACCCAGGGTTCTGTATCGCTATTTAAAATGTGTACTTATTGGTAATCCAAAGCGTGAAGAAAGTTATTTTTCCCAGTGGCTCAAATTCTTCATTATTTGTGGGTGTACTTCTGTGGGAGCTAAGGCAATTCTCTTCGCACCTGTGAAGCTAATGACTGGACGAGAACGACCTTCCTCTCCACTGGCGCCGCTATTTATTTTGTCATCTTCTGCCTCATTATCATCTATGCCCTTGCTGTCTTCGTTTGATGATTCGTCCACCACTTTGTCGGATAACTCTTCCTCATTATTTTTGTTTTCTGTAAATTGACAATAATAAAGAAAACAAAATTAATCAGCTGTTAGGTAAATAATACTAAAAACTTATAAGAAATTTAAATCATGGTCAATCATCACAAGATGAGAAAGGAAGTGCATTTTAGCATAAAATCGTTAGGGATTTACAAATGTAGCTAAGTACATTCACAATAGCCAAATATATTTTACTAAAATGTCTGCTTTGAAAATAATTTACGAAACTTTTATTATTTTACAACTAAAAAACGAAAATAAATGCAAGCAAAGAAAAATCGTTGCTATTAAAACCAAAAAAAAAAAGTTAATTACACTTAAAGAAAAATAAAAAAAAGACAACAAGATATTCTATAAAAATAGTCACTTCTTAAAAACTGTAATTTTTTAAATAACTGATATTTTGCAATTATTCTTATATACATACATACATACAGTTTAGAAAATATTGAAAACAAAAATTTAGATAAACATACACTGCAACAAAAGGGAAAATTTTAAAAAGAAACACATAAAGTTCTAAGGCAACAAATATATTACTATACATACTCAATAACTAATTAGAAAAATCGATCCCAAGATAAAAACAAACAAGAAAATTATATGCTTAAATAATTAACAAAAACAAAAACCTTGTAAAAATTATATATTGCTAAGCAAATTAATTGATAAAAGTTATTAAGTAAACAAACTATAAGTAAGAAAAACTAAATATAAATTTAAAAAAAAATAAATTGTTAATGCTAAATAAAAAAAAAATTGTAATTATAATCTGTATATTTTACATATACAATATATAAACATTTAAACAATTTTCAATAATACTACATGATACATACATACATGCATACATACATATAATAAGAATGTAGTCAAAGTCATATAATAGTAGCTGTAGTTTTAGCCGCGATTTTTTACAAACCTACAAAACCCTTAAACTTATATAAACCTTAATAAAATACATTAGAATAAAAATAAAAAAAAGCAGAAAAAAATGCGTTAGCCACATCCAAACACATTAAACTGTTTTTGAGATTAGTGACGAGGGCTTATTGTAAGTTCTTCTTATTATGTTATACAATTTATGCCTCTTTCTGGATTTTTTTTTTTTAGTAATTAGCTTAAAAAGTGGTGGAGAAAATTTATTCCCCACTGTAAGTTTGTTGATTGTTTTATATTAAAATTTAGTTACATTTTTAATTTATTGATTATTTGAAAACTTATTTTTAAGCTCATCTAAATTCTAAGTAGTATTTAAAAATTCGTTCCCTTTAAAGTCATGAGTATACTTGTTCGTTTAGATAACAAAAGTTATTTACTAAAAGTGAATTGATGCTATTGCAATTATTTTATATAATAAATAAATTATGTGCCATACTTAAAACAAAACGATGAAAAAATATATATAAAATTATATTAAAAATAAAAACGCTTTTTCCCTTTCTTTCGCGCTATTTTTATACATAAAAAACACTTTTATATTTTTGTTTTATTGTTTATACTAGTATTTCATTCATAAAAATGGGTTTTTTTTAGTTTTGGTATTTTTCCATATGTAAATAAAAAAGCTCGTAATATGTATTTATTTATTTAATTATATATAATTTGAAATTTATTTGCTTGTGGTTCAGCGATGTCTATATGCATTTCATTGTTGCTGTAACAAAAACATATAATTAAACATATTTTGCAAAGTGAATTTAAATAATATTGCTACACAAAAATGGGCCATAACCGCCAAAAAAAATTTGAGCGACATATTTTTTTAATCTCATGTTTTTAAGAAAATCGATTGTTTAAATTAAGTTCGAAAATGATGTCGCTTAAGCTTTTTTGGCGGTTATGGCACGAAATGCCCATAATGTCGCGCCATAACTGCTGAAATATCTTAAGCGACACATTTTTTGGACTTTTTTGACGGAAATTTACTATTTACGATCGCAAATAATCGATTTTGGTCAAAAAATTAAGTTCGAAAATTATGTCGCTTAAGCTTTTTTGGCGGTTATGGGACGATGTCATGCTTTCACATAGAATGCACGAGCTGAATTAGATGTCGTTAAATAGTGAATCCATTCGGTTCGGTAGATTTCGAAAATGAAATTTTTACAACAATATTTTTTAAAAATATTTTTAAACTTCTAAGCCGATTAAGTTCAAAATCTAATCAGCTCTTAACCTCAAAAAGTTACTTCGATTGATACTAATTTCGTTTTTTTTTTTTGATAACTTCAAAAGCCTTCTTCAAATCGATTTTAGATTTTATCAGATTCTTATACCTTAAACCAAAAAAAATGTAGCTTGTTGACTTATTTTTTCCAGTATAAGTTGAGCTTCTCATTTGTTTCAATGAAAGTTTAACATAACATCTCTAGTTGTTTTGAGCTATTTTTTGGGTGATGATCTGATGATCTACATTAGCAACAGTGAAATGTGCATAGAAACTATCTATACTCCTGAATAATCAATTTCAATGTATTTTTACGAAACAATTAATATGCTACGGATTTTTTGTGTTGTGGTTTGTTTTATATTTGGGTCGAACTCGTTCACTAGTTCTAGTCTAGTGTGTTTATAAAACGATATCTTTGTTGAGAACCAACGAGAACTATGACGAATGTCTCACAGGTCGGTTAGTGAATTTTCTTGATTCAGGTCTTGAAACAACCAATTGATCACACTACTTCAGGGTCGGGTAGTACCCATAATTAAGTGCAAAGTTCATTTCTGCACTATTGTAATTCTCCATATACAATAATTGTTGTTATGCTGAAAGAAAAAAGAAACCCGTTTTTATATTGCAACTATGTTTAATTTTTTTTCATCACTCTTTCTTGTTTTATTTTTTATTTTTTTTTTGCAAAAAATCAAATGTGATTTGGTACAAATTTTTATAAATATGAAAAATTAATAATAAGCATATAATTATGTATAAGCTAAAAAGTAGATACAGCAAAAATTTAAAAATTACGAAAAAAACATGATTTTTCTAATGCACTCTAAAAATCTTTAAATTAGCTTTGTTTCTGTTTTTATACAATATAACATTAAAAAAAAAGTAAATAATTATTTTTACACAAGAGAAAAAAATACAAAATTGAAATTGTTGAAATAACAAATTGTATAAAAAAAAATTCATTGTAATATATTATAATAAAGATATAAGCAAAACAATTTAATATACAATTTCGAAAGGGTCACAGCTCACTTCACACTGCTTCCATCTTGAAATGAAATCCAAATGCTTCCCTTTATACTTTTTTTTGTTTGCTTCAAAAAGGAACAACCAACTTTTTAGTTATTTTAACACAAAATTCATTAACTTTTATACGATTACTATTATTAAATTTCTACTTTAAATTGCTAGAGATATTTGGGGGATTCAAATGGTAGTCGTAAATATCATATTGTCATAATGTTTTAAATTATTTTAATATAATTGCTTTTGCTTTTGTTTTTTCCTTCAAACAAATATTTTAAAACATAATGACACTACGACCTTTATGACTACCATTTGAATCCCCCAATTACCTTTTCGAAATTGTATTTTCTATTATGAAATATAAACAAAACCAAAAAAATAAACAAACAAAAAATAGTTTTTGAAAGAAACCGATAGTCTTAAATTTTCTTAAAAAATAAAAATTGTAAAAATTATAAATTAACATAAGTAACATAAAATCGGTTTACTTTATATTCTAAAACGTACATAACAAAAAATAAATAAAGCCAGTGATGAAAATTTAACACATTATATTATACACAAAAACGAAAAAAAAATATACATACATACATACATACTTAGAAAAAGCACATATACTTTATTTTAAAAAAACATATTGAAAATTTCTTTTTATAATAATAATTTGATAAATCAAAGCAAAGAAACGATACGATACTTTTGTACAATATTTAGATTCAAAGAAAAAAAATTAAAGTAATAATCAACCTGTAGAATTGATAATTTTGAAAATTAAACAAGAAAAGATATTAATATTAAAGCGTAGAAATATCTAAACACATGAAAACTATTGATTTTGTTTTTTTTAATACTCTTTGGAAATTATTTTGTGTATTTATTTGTAAAAAAAGCCAAAGATATCATGTTATATATTATGTTTTATAAATTATAAAAACTTGACGAAATAATAGAAACTTTTCAAATTCTAACTTTATCATTTTAAATTTGTCACTGCGTTTCGAATATTAATCTTATTAAGTGATTTATTTAATTTTGTTAATATTTTGCTTTTATTTTAAAACTTTATTTCGATTTAAAAGTTATGTATATAATTTAATTTTTTTTATATATTTTTTTGTTTATAAAATAAAATCTGTGCATTTTAATTACAAATTCAACTGAGTTTTAATTTATACAATTTAAAAATTAATTTTTATTTTAAACCATTCCCTTTTATGAAATGTTAAGTACCTGTTCCACGATATCGAAAGTAAACATTAGATTTACAATTTATATTGAAAACAAAAATATAATTTCTTCATACTTTCTTGTTGTTTTCAATATAAATTTTTTAGTCGAACGTTTTCATACGACATCCTGGAACAAGCAGGAATTCTACAACATTTCTTAAAATAGATTTCAAATACATAAATTTGTTTTTGTTTTAATTACATATAAGTAGAAAGACGAGCATTTTTATTTTTCTTCTATAAAGTGTCAGTAAGTCTTTTTAAAGTTTCGTATTTGAAATTCTGTCATAATTCAATTTCCATAGTTGAAAATGTTTAACCAATTTGCTATGTACATACACTAGTTTAACTATTATCTCTGGAAGCTTGTTAGCTTGGTGATTCCCAACGCCTTTGATGTTATTGTTGCCTGGAGTAAAATAGAAATATATATTTATAACTTTTAATATTTAATTCGAATGAAAATATCGAAATTATGCGATGTAGTAATTCAGTTCGCCTGCAAAAATAAAGTGAACAAAACCAAGGGAAAAGTGCAAAAATCAGCGTGAAATAAATTACTCATGATAAGGGGTATCATAAAAGGGAAAACGTCTAGGGAAAAATTATTCAAGATTGCAATTTGGCGAAAAGAGAAAATATTTCGAGGGAAAATATGTGCACGACAGGGGTGAATAATTTATAAGAGGAAAGTTGAAATGGGTGAAAGAAAGCGGAAGGTTCGTGAAGCTAAATAAATATCCGTTACCAAATAACCAAAAGAGTTAAAAGAGTTAGACATCGTTTTTTTTATATGTATGTACATACATATGTATGTATATAATTCTACTGTACGTGTGTATGTCACTGAACTCCTCCTAAACGGCGGGACCGATTTGAATGATTTTTTTATGCATTTGGGTGGATCCCTGGATGGTTTAGGCTGCTGACGCTGCTGTCGGTACCTAGGTTACTTATCTATACTATACGTTTGCCGCGCTCAGCTAGTATACATACAAACATATATGTATGTATATATATATATATAAATGCTTGATATTTCCGTTAAATTGGTCCCATAACAAATGTTGGAATAATTTACATATGAGCGCATGAGAATGAAGGATTGTTTTTCAACTATCAAACAAACTGGCAAATTTTATGGATTTGTATGTACATATGTACATATGTGTGCATGGATTTCCTGATTAGCAGCCATATTCTCTAATTCCATAATGCTAAATCTCTGTCGATAAAAATCTATAAAGTCTGTTTAGCCATTTTTGGCTACAATTGCAATTATGTAAAAATTCGTCCAGCCGTTTAGAAGGAGTTCAGTGACATACACACTTACAGTAGAATTATACATATACAAGGGTGGATCAATAAGTCCGTGACTTTTTGAATGAAACATAGTTTTTTTTTGCAAAACAAAAATTTATTTTTCAACATAATCTCCTTTTAACTCAATACACTTAGTCCAACGTTTCTCCAGTTTTTGTACCTCTTCCAAAAAATAGGATTTTTCGAGGTACTTAAAATATGCATTTGCTTGGTCAATAATTTCATCGTTGGAGCTAAATCTCTTTCCACCGAGCCATTTCTTTAGGTTTGGAAATAGTAAGTAGTCACTAGGGGCTAAATCCGGAGAATATGGCGGATGGGGTAACAATTCGTAGCCCAATTCATAGAGCTTTGCACATTGTGACCACAAAGTATACAGACATAGGTTCGGCGAGAAAGGGACAACTGTAGTATATTTGTTATTAAGTTGCTGACAATATAATCAAAACAAACAAGAGAAAATGTGTACTTTGTGAAATAAACAAGAGGACATTTTTACAAAATTAAATGAAAGATTTTGTAGTGTTGAACTAGAAAACTCAATGTGTTAAATGTTATTATTCCACATAATTACAGAAATCATTTTAATCATTTTCATTAAAAAATATTAGTTTTTACCATTTACTTCCAAAAAGCAAGGAATAAAATGAAAATACATTTGAACTAGTGAACATCTGTACAAAATTAAATCAAGGAATTTGTTGTGTTGAATTAAAAAACTGAATGTGAAAATGTTTATTAGTATTAAAAAAGTGATTAAGATTTGTTTTCAAATGATTCCTGATTTAACTTTGAGCTTTTTCGTTCATAAATGTTAATTTTAACATTTTAATTGCAAAAATCTCATATCGAATGAGGACACAAAGAATAAAATGCAAAATCGTTAAATCAATGCAACTACGAAAGAAGCTTAAAGAAGATACGGGTTCGGTGTGAGCGAGACGTCAGAATTTGCAAAATTATCTTCCGTCTCGTGACATCTCTGTGTACTTTGTGATTGTGACTGCACACGTGTGCACTTGTGCATTATGGTCAATTGAGAGCAAACGCTGCACCCATATTGCAGATAACTTTCTTAAACCCAGCTGATCGTTTAAAATCGAAACCTCACTGACATATGAAATGCCTATGGCATTCACAATCTCACGCACTTTTACTCTTCGATCGGCCAACACCATATCGTGGATTTTTTTTTCGAAATTTTCGGGTATACTGACACAGAATACACAGAAGTGAAGAAAGTGACAGGTAAAAAAAGCTCCAATCAGGTTTTTTAAAATTCGTGGAAAAAAGAGAAAATTATAGTGTATTTGATACTGTAGTGTATTACTACTTACCAATTAACACAGCTAATAAAAAGCGTCGTAATTTTATTGCACTAGAAAGAAGAATCAAAACAAAAACGACGACAAAGTTTGAGAAAAAACGAGACAAACAGAAAAATTCACTTATCTTCCGTCTCGTGACACTTCTGTATGTTTTGTGGTACTGACCTCAATTGGCCGTCCAGAACGTTCAGCGTTATTTGTACTTGTGCGACCACAACGAAAGTCAGTAAACCAATTTTTTAATATTGAAATCGATGTTGCAGAGTCCCTATAGTATTTATCCTTTTCCTTGGTCTCCTTTCTTTCGCAAAATTCACTTTTTTCATTTTTAGAAAAATGCACGTAAATGATACTTGCTCAAAAATATTACAGTAGTTTATTAACAGGTGTTAATTGATGGGAACAGTGTTGCATTTCATATAACTACGAGGGAAGTTCGAAAAGCCACGGACTTATTAATCGGCCCTCATATGTATATAAAGATAAGCGTGATTAATGGAAATTAATTCGTCATATCGTATATTATATAAATAAATTTTATATGACTTGTAAACTTGTTTCTGGAGAGAAGAAAATTTTTTTATTGCCCTCATTGAGTTTATTGTAAATTAAAAAAAAACTCATTTTCTACAAAACATGAGTAGTGTGGTTTAAGGAGAAGGATAACGAAGATGGCTTTCATTAATGTCTCCCTGCTACCTTTTTGGAAATTTTATACAATATTTATCAGCAAACATGCGTTTTGAAATTTGTGTTCCTTTTGATTTAAATATTCCACCAAATATTATATTATTATAAAATTATAAAACCTTTTGATTTAAATTATTGCAAACTTTAAAATATACATATAACTTAATTAAAAATAATGGGCCTAATCGTGGTTGGCGTATTTCGACTTCGAATACGACAATTTGGTCATAGATTAAAGAAAATCTCTTGAAATGTTCTTTAATCTATTACAAAAACGTCGTCGATGAACTCGAAACACCCCAACCACGATAAGGTGATTAATATAAACTCTTTTCATTAACACAATATATATTCAAGTGCTTCTTAAACAAATAAATTAAAGATAAAAAAACTATACACTAGAAATACATTAATTAGCATTAGGTACTAAATAAGTAGTTTTTATGCATTAAACTAATATATAAAAACGTATGAAAATAATTATTAAAAAATAAATTAAATTACTCATAGAAATAAAATAAACCACAACAACAAAAATCATTAATCGCTTTAGAGTTTTAACAAATTATAAAAAGTAAATTTAAGTTATACGTACATATAAGATGCAAGAAAAAGTTTCCAAAATCATTAAGAAAAAATAAACTAAAAATTGTTAGTAGAGAGCATTTAAAATAGTATTTAAAATCAATGAAAGCCGATTGAGATTAAATTAACAAAAACATATTAAAATAAAAACGATTTCTTAATTACCTATAACAAAAAGTAATAATACATAATAGTAATAATAATAATAATAATAATAATAGAATTATGTTAAGATTTTACAATTTATGAAAAAAATAAAATAAAACAAAAACATCAACCAACAATAAAAAAGTTTTAACATAAAAAATTGTAAATATAAAACAAACTTGAATTTTTCCAAAACAACACAAAAATACTGTTTTTAATATTATTTGAAACAAAAATTATTTTCATATATTTTTGAAACTCAAAAAGTTTTTCTATACTATACGTAAATCACAAAGAATGAATGAAAAAACGATAACATACATAAATTGTTGTTTATAACATCCAACATACTTCCAAATATATAAAAAAGAATAAAACATAAAATAGTTTTTAAATACAAACAAGAAGAAGAAGAAATCCTTGTAAAAAAAATCCTTAAACATAAAATCATATTTCACATTGAAACCTCTAAAATAAAATGTAGTATCGTTATTTAAAAAAAAAATAAAACAAAAGTACTATTTAAACATCAACAACATGAAAGAATTAAAAAAATAAAACATCTTTTGCATTTGTAGAAATAATTTAGCAGTTATTTAATTAATACTAAAATTATTATTAACAAACAAAAATACTCGTACCAAGCAAAAAAATTACAACAACTTTTAATTATAAAATATGTAATACGAGTAATGAAAACGAAACACAAAAAAGTCTTATAAAAACAAATACATACACACAAAAAAGGGAAAAATTACATTATAACATACTAAATAAATAAATATAAACAACAATCTTTAATTCTTTTACATTAGATAATATTACAAAAAAATCAAACAACCAAAAAAGAAACAGCTCCATACTTTATACACCACAAAAAGAGAGATAGAAAATCAATCATCAAACATTTAAAAGCAGCATCACAAAATCAAAGAACATTTTCATAGTAATAAAAGCAAAGTCAATTTTCGGCATTAAAGAAACCAAAAATAAAAAAATAAATGACGGTTTTCACTTAGGGACTGACTAATAATTTATTTCCATATCATTTTATTATTACATATTATTATTTGCTTTTGTTTGCTCCAAAGGTAAATACTTACTTCATTATACGAGTAGGTGAGTGCAACGCGAAAATTAATTGTTATAGTTTTTCTGACTTCTGGTAGCTGAAAAATTTATTCACCCTTATCGCGAATAAAAGGCGAACATTTTGTTCACGTGGAATATTTCATGTGGAACAAAATTAGAAAATAGTATACTGGCACAACAACAACGCAAACATTTGGGAACGCAAACATTTCGCGATAAGGGTGATTGTGATTGATTTTAAAGACTTAGGCCAAATAATTGAAGAAATTGTAGCATAGTTTCAGGCCTAGTTAATATTGTTTACATGTCAAATTTTTCGTATGAAATAATCAATGTTGATAAACATTTTTCGCAAATTTGAACAGAGTACCAGGCTTTATCGCGAATAAAAGGCGAACATTTTGTTCACGTGGAATATTTCATGTGGAACAAAATTAGAAAATAGTATACTGGCACAACAACAACGCAAACATTTGGGGAAAGAGAACACATTTCACGTTAACTTTTATTCGCGATAAGGGTGATTGTGATTGATTTTAAAGACTTATAGCTAATAAATTAGTGAATGTTTAAATATAGTTTGAGTTAATTTTCATGAAAAATTAAAATGTGTTTAAGTACACTTTCATTTTTTCAGTGGTTAATTAAAGTTATTATCAAATTAAGTTGAAAATACGGTAGCACTACAATATTATGGAAAGCTTTCCAAAAAACAGCTGCTCAATATAAAGAAGAAAGTTGATTTAGCAATTTGCAGAAAAGTGAAATAGCAAAAAACACATTTTATGATACAAAAAGAGCATCAGAATGCATTTTTCTATTTATATATTTCATGATATGAAAATATGTGTTACATTTGTTGTACATTTGCGAAAATTAAACGAAATTCATTTTAATACGACCACATGATGTTCATGTACGTACTTTCAAAAAACACACACATGCACAAAACATATGGTGTGTTTGTAAAATTTAAACAACACTTAAATCTACAGTGTTGGCTGTTTAAGTTTGATTTAATTGCGCAGTGAGAAACAAATTTTTGTGTTTAAATAAGATTTAAAAATAAAATACAAATAATCATTGACTGATTTATTAGCCCTTAGGCCAAATAATTGACTTCCTAATTATATGCCATTTAGCTAATTGCCACTTAATTTTAAGTGACACTTAAATGTAGCTTAATTTTTTCAGTGGGTAATTAAAGTTCTTATTAAATTACGTTGAAAGTACGGCAGCACTACAAAATTTCCCAGTATTATGGGAGGTTTTTTTAAAGAAAAAAAGTTAGGTTATCAAAATGAAGAAAACTAAAATTGCATAAAATCACATTTTATGAGAAAAAAGAGCATCAGAATGCATTTTTCTGTTTACATATTTCATGATATGAAAGTATATATTGTATATGTTATATATTTATGAAAATTAAACGAAATTCTTTTGAATACGACCACATGTGTTCATGTACATGTTTTCAATAAACACACACAAGCACAATAACATATGGTATGCTCGTAAAACTTAAGTGTGATTTAAGTCCACATTTAAATGTCTCTCAACTTTGTACTGAAAAAATTAATTCGGTACTTAAGTGGATTTTAAAGATAACTGACATATAATTGAGAGGTCAATTATTGTATATGTCATTTAGCTAATTGCCACTTAAATTTAAGTGGCACTTAAATGTAGCTTCATTTTTGCAGTGGTTAATTAAAGTTCTTATTAAATTAAGGCCGGGACACAATGAATCCGTTATGCGTTAAACTTCGCCTTTTTCAACTGACAGCTAAATTGTAATACATGGTTTCTTATGAGCTCGGTTACATTCAGTACGTGTCCGTCAACGCAAAATACAGAATTTGGTCAACTTTTAACTTTTTGCGTACGTTGTTTGTAGTTTGACAGATATTGGTTGGTTTTTTGGTCTGTTCTGGTTTAGATTTTTGTGTTTTGTGGCAGCGAAAATAAAATTATCTTTTGTTTAATAAACGAAATAAATACAAAAAGCTGAATTTGTTAAATAAAATGGAGAATCAACCTATAGAAGCTGTTCAAATGCTTCCGTCAATAGAGTACTCATTGTCGTTGCGTTTATGTCAGTTGAAAAAGGGGAAGTTTAACATATGACGGATTCATTGTGGCCCGGCCTTTACGCTTAAAGTACGGCAGCACGACAAAATTTCCCAATATTATGTAATGCTTTTTAAACAACAGCTGCTTTATATAAATAAAAAAGTGAGGTTATCAAAATTAAGAAAACTAAAATTGAGCTTCAGAACTCATTTTTTTATTTATTTTTCCATGATATGAAATTATATATTGTATATGTTATATTTTTGCTTTCACATAGGAAGTAGCAAGGTGGTTGTCAGCGAAATTCCACAAAAGAACCGCAAGAATATACGGTTATCCGTGGCAGATCAGTCAAACAGTGCGAGCGAGACGAAAAACTCTCGAAGACCAAACCACACACACAAGCCTGACCGCACTTACTCCTAGTTTACACTATGCAAGTCTTATTGCTAAGCTGATTAGTTTGTTAGGAAAGAGAGACAAGGGGAAAAGATACATTTCTGGTCCCCTTGTCTCTCTCTCTCCATCAAACTAATCAGCTTAGCAATAAGACTTGCATAGTGTAAACTAGGACTTAAGAAATAATTACAATGACGCAAGAAATGTTCTCCAACCCAGAGCTGCTTAGCGACTGTATATGTTATATATGTAATTATGAAAATTAAGCGTAATTATTTTTAATACATACGACCACATGATGTTCATGTACTTACATGTTTTCAATAAACACACACAAGCACAATAACATATGGTATGCTCGTAAAACTTAAATGTTTCTCAACTTTGTTGTATTCTGTGTTCCAAATGGAACAAAAATGGCAAAAGCACGTAGCCAAAAAGCCAGGGTATCCCACGTGTAGAAGATTCCTTCGGTTGCTGCGAATGACCTATACCTTCGTATAGGAAGTAGGAGTTTCCAAGATCCACTCCTAGAGTTTTTTTATGGTCTCCACCAGTTAAATCTTATTAAAAACTTTTGCACTTGATAATGGAAAATTCCACAAAGAACTACATAACTGTAAGCGATACAGTTAGTTGTGGTAACCATTAACAAGTGCGAGTGAGACGCAAAACTCTGGAAGGCTAATAAACAACAGTGGCATGGTTGCACTTAAGAAATAATTGCCAACGACGCGTGATGTTGACTCGCCCAGAGCTGCTTTACGACTGTCTCAACTTTGTACAGAAAAAATGAATTCGATACTTAAGTGGCACTTAAAGATAAATGACACTTAATTGAGAAGTAAATTTTTGGGCCTAAGTTTACTTAATGGAAGGCACACACATTGCGACCGTTGGTACAACACCTTGAATTACCTAGTTGTGTGTTTTGCGCACAAACTATACAACAAGGTGTACAACATTAGTGGAGAACTTCATTTCTGAAAAAAAAAAATTTAATAAACATGACATCGGGTATAGTGCCGTATTGTATTGTAGCGTATGGTATATGTCGTGTATTGTATTGTAATAAGAAGAAGGACGTAAAAAAAGGACAGAAATAAAATTTAGTTGGAGGAGTGGCTAATATATAAAAAGAAACGTATTATTACAACAAACTTTTGAAAACATTAAAAGAAAGTGAGACAAAGGAATATAAAAATTACATGTGGATGATAGACGAAGTATTTAATTCCTCCCCCCCCCCCAAAATAAAATCGCTTATTTCTCAATTCTCAATTTTAGACGCAAGTGTGAATTCGTGAAGAAAAAACGAAATGAAGTTGTACATCAAACTCCTAAATTTTACAATCTGTCTATACAACTTGCCAAAAAATCAAATATTTTTAATCTTTCGTACAACCGACACACAATTTCATACGACGACTCCACCTACTTTACAATCTCATAAACAAACTGTTCATGTTGTACCAAAGGTCGCAAGGTCTGTAGCTTGCATGACAAGGACTGAATAGGTATTAAAAAGGGCACTTCTTGCTATATAGAAATTATCCAGATTTGCACTTCCTTTTGCAAGCTCTTTATTTACTGGGGTGATTTATAAAACAGCACACGTGTGATTTTAAGACCGCATGTGAGTACAAATTAAAGTCCTGCACAATACCATTTATAAGACAGCGTAATATTCTAAAACAAACACTAAACAACACTGTTGTCAAGACAAACAATTTAAACAAATCCCTTGCCAACAGTGTTGTTTAGCGTTTGTTTTAGAATATTTCGTTGTAGTAAAGCAGTTGAAAAATCTCTTATGTCTTGAAAGTTCTTATAAATGGTCTTGTGCAGGACTTTAGTACAAATCAAACGATTTCCAGAACAGGGGCCCGTTTCTCAAAACTACAAATTACAAATCTACAAGTAAAATACACACAAAACAACAACACTTTTACAAAATGTTATTGTTGTTTTGTGTGTATTTTATTTGTAGATTTGTAATTTGTAGTTTTGAGAAACGGGCCCTAGGCCTGTTTATTATTAAATTTCTAAATACTTCGTAACTAATTCTTAACTCATTTCTATAGTTAAAAATTATTAAAATGCTCATAATTTTCGTAAGTTCATCAGATTAGCTTGGAATAGTAATCCCTCTGTCGAAGCACCTTATGTGCTTCATTAATTCGGTCTTGAGACTTAATCACGATTATTCCAGATTTCTTAATAAAAGTAAGTACAAAATGTAGCATATATTTTATGGTCCTTAAAATCCTTTAGAATTACCCTCTTTACAGTGAGTAAGTATTATTGCGTGAAATAAGTTTTAACTAGCAATTTTTATTTTAATATTAAAGCATATTTTCCCTTCCTAAATAAAGGTAATTATTTGAATTTGTAATCTTTTTTTAATTTTATCACCTTTTTCAAAATAAAAATTTTTGGTTGCCAAAATGGCAACTGAAATTTACAGCTGTTATGTATAAAGTTGTCAGTTCGTCGACCCAGAATAGTTTTGCTGCACCGACCATTATTAAAAAAATTAGTTAAGTATGGAATATACATATACATATATATTTTGAATGCCCTCTTTCAACCAAAAACACGTTTCACGAAATTTATTATGGTTTCTGAGATATAAAACATTCAGTTTGCTCCATAACCACTATTTTTAGGTTTAATAAGTATTGTTTTGCTATACACGCCACTGTTTGGCGATTTCGCCAAATAAAGTAAAGATAATTCTTGCTTTGCTTCATTTCTACAAGAAATGAATAATAATAAAAGAAAGTGCCATAAGAAAAATTCAACGGCGACTGTAAAGTAAACTTATTAAACACTAATATAAAGTTAAAGAAATCTTAATTATGCATGTTTGAGTATAACAGAAAACATTTACGGCCTGGCCCACGATGTCACGAGAAATCGTTCGATCGACAACTTGTATAGGAAACAACAACAAATTTTCTAAAGTTATTGTTGTTTGCAATACAAGTTGTCGATCGAACGATATCTAGTGACATCGTGGGCCAGGCCGTTAATTTCATTCTTTATATTAAATACACTTCAATTATTTACTTTTCTTGTGTAAGTGTAAGTTTAAGCTTATCGATAGTTAAAAATATTACGGCACAAGAAAAATAAACAACACAACAATATTCTAATTCATAGGCTGTGACACAGCAGTTAAGTATACGTATGGAGCAAAAAAAATCTACTTTTTGAAAATAAATTAAGAAAAGTGGTGTGTGGAGCACAAAACGTATTTTTACTTTTACAATAAAGTAATATTAACTTCTACCTTTATTCGTGGAAGTTCAGAAAAATTTAAATTTTTCTTCAAAACATGATATCAGAAGCAGTGCACTGCAGTGGTGCAAATACAAAAGAAATCCATCGGGTATATTTTGAGAAAACTTCATGTAAACCATCTTTGTGGCTTTTCTCCACTCCAACTTTGTGGCATATGGGATAAACCTATTCTGAGGCGACGAGTTGCCATCCGTAACCCAAATTATGATTAGTTTTATATGTTGATATCACTTTTGCGACTACTTTCAGAATTTCAATTATCATAATTAAAGGCTTAGTTACCCGACTGTAATGTAATGTAACTGCAACGTAGGAAACAGCTGATCAATATTTTTATATGAAAAGTAGTTTACGTTACATTACATCTCTATAACCATTTTCATTACTTTTCAAATAGCAATATCGATCAGCTGTTTTTTACTATTGCACTTACTTTACATTACAGTGGGGTAACTGAGCCTTAAGATAAATTACGTTACGTTAGGTTACTTCTATTCGATTTGGAAGCCCAAAATAAACAAGTTGCCTAATACGTTGCACATTTACAGTCCATTTACGGTAGCAGCCTTTGGTACTATTATATTTTCCAACACTTATGGTGTTTTCTTTTCAACAAAATAAAAAATGCTAAATTTGCATCGAAAAAGTGCAATTTGATGTTCGTTTCTTAAAAATGTTTTGCCCTCTAAAAGGGTAGTATGTTTTATTCTAAAAAAAATCACCCTCACTGGTGGTGGAAGGCATTGCACTTTGCGCCCCGTATAAACATTGCATGAGTAGGGGTTATACCCTGGTGCTGATCCTACTAAAAAAAATTTTACAATTTTTGTATAGAAAAGAAAACAGCATTAGTTTCTTAATTTCCAACTCCAGTTTTTCATTTTCATTTCAGTACGCCTTAAGCATACCTACACTGTAACAAAATCTCTAAACGAAAATCTAAATTCAGAAATTTGTGTTTAATTTTATTTTGGTTTAAGAAAAGCAAATGAAAATGCTGAAACTCTTTTTTTCTTGTATCAGTAAACAAAATATATAAAAATTAAAGCTAGATTTAAAAAATGCAAAAAAAGAAAACATTAGTAAAAAGACTGAGCTATAAAAACATTTAAAAATATAAAAATAAATATGTTAAAATATGAAAATAGGAAGAGGTAATGTAAAAGATTTAAAAGAAAAATTAAAAAAAAAAACAAGAAAATAATGTAAAAATTAAACACACTATACACGAATACACTACAAAAAAAATATCAGCAAACAAATAAAAAAAAACATACTCTCATTAAATCTAACAATAGTTATACTTTAGTTAAAATATATACATATAAAAATTTATTATTTTAAAGCAACATATATTAACATATTTTAAAAAGTTATTATACAATTTCCTTTAAAACTTCTCACATGAAATATATATAATATTTTAAATACTTACTTATGCTTCAGCAAAGATTTAAGAGTATAAACTCAAATGCATACAAAAATAGAAAAAAAAAATAAAACAAATTGGGTAATTAACAAAATTATTAGTATAGTCAAATTTGTCAAATTAAGCTTGTGTTACGGAAATCAATCAGTAACGATTTTTTGTTTTTTACATTTTCAGCAACTCAATTTATTTATATTAAACTATAAAGCCACTCTACGATATCTATTCACATTTATGTACATACATACATACATACATACTTTTTTCGATTTAAGAATCGCTTAATATTACAAATTTGATTAAACTATTAACTCTACAACTAATAACTGCCTTCTCTTCACCTTTTTATATAAGTTAAATTATATTGAAATTTGTTTAAATGAAATACATGCATACATATTTATGTTAAGATAATAACTACATAAGTTAAACAAGAGATAAGTAAAGAAAGAAAAAAAAATGAATAATCAATTTTATTTTAAAGAAGTTCCTAAACTATATAATGCATTTAAGTAATACAATTTTCGTTTTGTTAGTTTTTGCAAAGAAAATTACACACATAATTGAAATACGAGCATAAAAATAAAGTGAAATATCATTACACGGAACTTCAGGCATTTTATTTGAAAATTGTACAAGTTTTTATTTAAGTATATAAATCGAATGCATGCATACAGCATTCAAGAAAAAAAAATTATTATTAATTACGCACAATTATATGCATTAATTAAGAAATAAAAAGATAGTATGTTAAAACAAATATTAATTAAAAAGCCATTAAATACGTAAATAATAAAATAATTTTGATTTATTTCCAAGCCCTTGCAAAGTATAAAAATGAAGAGAAAAAAGCAACACCTTATTGTCCGCAATACATTTAATGGAAAACAACAAACTAATTCTCCAAAAAAAATTGGAAAAACAATTAACATTAAAACGTTCTGATATCCAAAACTAACCTGACAAGTGTTAACCATTTTCATCTTAATATTTTTTTTTTAATTTATTTTAATAAAAAAAAAGCTTGTTAACAATTATATTTTATACTTTACATAACATAACTTGAAACCATATTAAAAACAGATTATTCTTCAACTAACTCAATAATTTATCACTGAAAAACCTACACACATACTTACATATTTATACATATATTTATCCTTACAACAACCTTTTTGTTCATATATGAAGAGAACAGTATCATCCATTATTATTACTATACCATTTATTATAATTATTAATTAAAGGAACGGAAAAAACATCATATGATAATGAAAAATTAACATTTTATAAGGAAAAGGAAAAAAAAATGATTAAAGAAAAAACTAAAAGAGAATAAAAAAAACACACACATACAAAACATGGTTAATAAATTATTATTATAAATTATTATTAATGAACGATTATTATTATATTGTATTATTAACTGAAATATTTAGATGAAATGATGAAATTCTTAAATTATTATAAAATATATAGAAAAGAAAGTAATAAAAACAAAATAATGATAAAAATGAAACATGAAACTTACAAGTCAAAAGTAAATTAAAAACAACCAAATGACAAGAATAAAAATTTAATAAAAAAAAATTAAAAAATATAGAGAATATTATATTAAAAAAAAATAACAAGTTGTTTTATTTCTACAATTTCAATAGGAAGATCCGGTTCTTAAAATACAAAATCTGTCTTGGCAGTATTGCAATAATGAATGCTTTGGGCCAAGGTGCATATAACCAGTTGGCAGCGCTACTTCAGCTGATAGTGTTTTGCTCTATGTGCTTTGTAGCTAACGAATGTCAAGAACATCGTTTTGTTTTGCTTTTGGTTTTGGTACAATTATTTTTTCGGTTCATAGCACAGCTATGCTTGCCGTATTTTTGTATAACAAATCCTTACGCAGTCACCTGTATAATTACACCATGCTTTGGGCTCTGTAAATGCGATTGCTCTGTTCCCTGCAGAAAATGGAAAGATTCCCGGGTAGATGAGTGTTCCCGAGTAATCCTAAAAGAGTTACAGTTTCAACATATGTATGTAGCTAATGTGTGCCGTGTCTATGGGTATATCCTAAAAACACTATAACAAATAAATGTCCAGTGGTGTTCTGGAAATCGCGCTATATGAAAATGCCATATGAAAAATGTGCGATGTATAGCCCATTTAATATTTCTACATACATATATTCCAGATGTACGACGTATAGCCCATTTAATAAATCTATATGAAAAATATACGATGTATCGCCAATTTAAATTTTCTATATAATGTGTGATGTATAGCCCATTAAATTTTTCTGTGTACAAATATACGATGTGTTGCAAATTTAAGATTTTGCACTTTTTTAAGATGTTTCCATTAAAATTATAGAAAAAATTTAATGGGCTATATGTAAATTAGCTATGGCATAGTTTATATGGGAATTCTTAATAAGGAGATTTCGACTTCCAAGAACCCCTCATTTTGTGAGGTTTGGAAAAAAAATATTCGACCCAAAAAATGGTGGCGGTCAGATGGGGGCAAAGGGTGCCGCATCGTCCTCAAAGTTGAGGGTAAAAGCAAAAAAAACTACAAAAATCATATAACTTTCCCGGGGTCACCGCTACCAGGGTCAAATGTATGACGAGCACCCATTAATTTTCTCCGCCCAACATCTTTTTTAAACACACCGACCGCCTAACTGCTTTCCTTAAGGGGGCCCCCATACAAAGGCGGAATTTGTACAAAATTTACTCGCAGGGCTCTAATTGCCCCTGGCGCGTTCCTATCGAAGTCAAATGTATGAACGACCTCCAATATTTTTTCAATACAAAGATTTTCTCTGAACATATGTACTTATCGTCTATCTTCAACCATTAAGGTGGTCCCCATACAAAAAAATAGTTTTTTGAATAATTTTTTTAAGAAATCCTCTTTTTTCGCTTTTATGTTGCCTCCTACGGGGGTAAAATGTAAGACCGACCCACAGTAATTTTTCATCTTCAACATTTCCTGCGAACATACCTATGCCCTACCTCGACTCATTAAGGGGGCTCCCATACAAAGGTAGAATTTGTACAAAATGTACTCGCAGGGCTCTAATTGCCCTGGCGCGTTCCTATCGAAGTCAAATGTATGACCGACGTCCAATATTTTTTATAAAAATTTCGCCTTTGTATGAGAGCCCCCTTAAGGAGAGGAGTTAGGCGGTCGGTGTGTTTAAAAAAGATGTTGGGTGGAGAAAATTAATTAATTAAGCGGTGACCCCGGGAAAGTTATATGATTTTTTGTATTTTTTTTTTTTGCTTTTACCTTCAACTTTAAGCACGAAGCGGAGACCTTTGCCCCCATCTGACCGCCACCATTTTTTGGCTCGAATATTTTTATTCTTAACCTCACAAAATAAGGGGTTCTTGCAAGTCGAAATCTCGTTACTAAGAATTCCCATATAACACTATGCCATAGCTAATGTACATACATACATATATACATATCTACGGCTCCATTCTAAAGCATGCTAAGTTAAAAAAGCTAGTTTTGAGATAAATGCGTTCAGAGTTTATTGATGATATCTCGGGAATGTTATGAGATAGAAACTTGAGCCTTTTTGTAATCATATAATATATAATTCCAATCAATTTTTTTTATTTTATTTGAACTTTATAAATTTCTTGTAGATCATAGTTAAAAGTGACCTAAAATACTTGTCCTCTTAGTAGACTTAGCATCTATCTGGTGGTCCTTTCTCACCTACAATGGCCATATACATAAGTACATATGTGACAGCGCATAGAGAAAGGGACCTAAGGGTAAAAAAAGCAATTTTCACTTTTTTTTTGATGTGGGCAACATCTGAACATCGAATGAGACCGATCCTATGCCCCAAAAGTGTTCCCTCCCAGAGATATGCGCTTTTTATGAAATTGAAGTCGACGATTCTAAGGTTATGTGAAACAATTTTCGTACTAACAGAGTGATATTCACAATTTAAAAGAATTATAAATGAGTATTTATTATAATGTACAATTAATAATTTCAGAATAAGTGTACTTAAAACATTTAAAAGGGAGGTTTTTTAAACTTGAGAAATTATGCTAAGTACATTTTTGCTCATAACTTTTGATAGAATAGTCCGATTACTATAAAAATTTTACAGAATCTAATGTATAATAATTTTCTTTTTTATAACTTCTGTACTCTCTGACAAATCAATAAGATGATAACATTTATTAAAGTTTTTACATGCACGCCGAAAAGAGTCATTATTAGCATAGACAAATCTATAGTATTTTAGACATAACAGTTGGAAGTTACGAGTTGGCCTTGCAGGAACATTGATGTTAATTTTACTAAGAAGGAACTCGGAGTCAGCATCACCACGAATTATGTAAGAAAAAATAAAGTGCTTAACATCGATCGACGACTTTTTAGAGTTGGTAACTTGATAAGGCCTAGACTACTGTTATACGATGGTAGAACATACGAATTTCAACGAAGGCCACGAAGACAAAATATCAAAAACTGCTTTTGAACTGATTCAATGCTATTAATATGAATAGAATAATATGGGTCCCATATAACAGATTCGTATTCAAGAATAGGTCTAAAGTTCATTTAATTTTTCTATATGATAAATGTACGATGTTCATTTACATTTTTCTATATGAAAAATTTACAATGTATACATACATATGTATAGCCCTGTTAATTTTTCTGTATGAAAATTGTACTGTGTATAGCCCATTTAGCTATTCTATATGAAAAATGTACTACGAGTATACATACATAGCAAATTTAATTTTACGATATGATAAATCGTCGGTTGGTTTCTGGTTTGCTGCAGACATATGTATTTTGAATATACTGTGCCGCAAACCAAAAACCAAGCGACGAAATGTACTATGTATAGCCCATTTAATATTGTTATATGCAATTTGTACGATATTTAGCAAATTCATTGCGTCTCTATAAAAACTGCATTATGTATAGCTTATTTAAGTTTGATGAATGAAAACTGTACGATGTGTAGCCCATTTCATTTTTCTATAATTTTAATAAAAACATCTCATCCCTAAAGTACAAAATCTGTGTTAGCGGTATTGCAAAAATGTTTTGGGCTTTGTAAATGCCATTGCTCCATTTCATGCAAAAAATAGAAAGTTTCCTGGTGTACGAAAAAATCATGCTGATATAAGTTAGATTTTGCTTTTCATGTTGTTGATGTTTGAAACTTCAATCTAGTGTAGGTAGCTCTTATAATTAAGTTCCACATAATGAAAAATTGTCCTTGCTTAAAAATATATATATATTTTTTTTAATACATTAGTGTTTTATGGAAATTACATTAGTGTTTTATAGAAATATTTAATACAATTTAATTTCTAAACTCTCTACTCTTCCATTTTGCAATCCACACCTTATTGCATCAAAAAATAATTTATCCTGCTACTTGCATAGTTTGGCGGCCTTAAAAAGGAAGTTCAATTACCAAGCATTTTAAGGCTAACATTGCTTTGTTAGGAAATTGTATTCAAAAGACAACTTTAATTATTTTGTAATTTAATAATAAATACTGGTAACTCACCGTGTTCAACATCACGGTTCGGGATTTCGAGACACCATCACTAAATCCCGAAGCACGGGATTTCAGAAAAACTATCTCGATTAGCATCTCTAGTGTGTACATATCGTCGGGTGGTTACTTGTTTGCTTCACAGTACATACCAATACATTATTACTGCAGTAAACCAAAAACCAAGCGATAATACAATTCAATTTCTAAACTCTCTACTCTTCCATTTTGCAAGCCACACCATATTACATCAAAAAATAATTTACCGATTCATGCGAAAAAAATTAAATGAAATTAAAATTGAACTGCATTTATTTACCGTGGTCCTGCTATGAAATTAGAATGTCGGTACTAATCATTGCATAACAGTAAAATTTTAAAATGTTGAATTTTATAACAGTTCAAATGAGCAGTCCTTAGCACATCTCTGTAATTCTTTTTTATTAATACTCTATATATACAACCTTGTTTAACAGCTGTTGCAGTTTTGGCATTTTAGTTTTAGATTCTAAAATTTAGAATAGGCATTTAATGTAAACAAATAATTCTGCTCAAAAGTTTAATAAATTTATATACATGTACAACTTATTTAAAAAAAATGGATTACGATTTTAAAATGAAAACGCAAAAAGAGCGTACCAAAGTGGAAGATCTGTTCAACTATGAAGGTTGTAAAGTCGGACGCGGTACGTATGGTCACGTTTACAAGGCAAAATGGAAAGAGACTTCGGATGGTAAGGAGTATGCTCTGAAGCAAATAGATGGTACCGGCTTATCAATGTCTGCTTGCAGAGAAATCGCCTTGCTTAGGGAACTCAAGCATCAAAATGTTATAACACTTATACGCGTGTTCTTATCCCATACAGACCGCAAAGTTTTCCTCTTAATCGATTATGCTGAACATGATTTGTGGCATATAATTAAATTTCATCGCGCAGCTAAAGCAGCTAAAAAGCCTGTAGTGGTACCAAAAGGTATGGTAAAAAGTTTGTTGTATCAAATATTGGATGGCATACACTATTTGCATAGTAATTGGGTGTTGCATCGTGATTTGAAACCTGCCAATATCTTAGTAATGGGAGATGGACCTGAAAGAGGGCGAGTTAAAATCGCCGATATGGGTTTTGCTCGCCTGTTCAATGCACCTCTTAAACCATTGGCCGACTTAGATCCTGTGGTTGTGACATTCTGGTATCGTGCCCCTGAACTGCTGTTGGGTGCTCGTCACTACACCAAAGCCATAGATATATGGGCTATTGGCTGCATTTTTGCTGAGTTGCTCACTTCAGAGCCAATATTCCATTGTCGGCAGGAAGATATTAAGACAAGTAATCCCTATCATCATGACCAGCTAGATCGTATATTCAACGTGATGGGCTTTCCCCAGGATAAGGATTGGGAAGATATTAAAAAAATGCCCGAACATCATACGCTTACAAAAGACTTCAAACGTTCCTCTTACTCTACGTGCTCACTGGCCAAATATATGGACCGTCATAAAATCAAACCCGATAGTAAAGCATTCCATTTGCTGCAAAGGCTACTACTTATGGATCCCAACAAACGTATTACATCCGAACAAGCTATGCAAGATCCATATTTCCAAGAAGATCCTTTGCCCACACAAGATGTGTTTGCTGGTTGTGCAATACCCTATCCTAAACGAGAATTTCTCACTGATGATGATCAGGAGGACAAATCGGACAATAAACGTCAACAGCAGCAGCAGCAGCAACAACAACAACAACAGCAGCAACAACAACAACAACAGCAGCAGCAGCAACAACAGCAACAGCAGCAACAACATCAGCACGAACCAAATTCAAAGCGTGTTCGTCTCTCGGGGCCTGGTGGTACACAACAATCTCAGCAGGTCCACCAACAGCAACAAGATTTTCATCACCAACAGCAACAACAGGCGGCCGCGGCAGCCGTTGCTCAACAACAGCAACAACAACAGGCTGCTGCCCAACAAATGATGTTCAATCAACAGCAACAAAACTTTCAGCAACGATTTTGAATCGAGCATTTATGCAACGGAGATAATTTTCACTAAATGATGGAAAGATGGCAAATATTTAATTGTGTGAAGGAAGAAAGATATTTCCATAATCATTTAATGCAAGTGGTCTAAGTCATATACATACTTACATACATACACATGTTTCGTTTAAATCTCTGACTAAATTAATAAATATTTTTATCGAGCCTGTTCTGAAATTAAGGTGATTTCAAATCACTCCATTTCAAAAACAAATTTAATAGCTGACTCGTTAGTGGGTTTTTTTTATTGTATTTTAAGTTTTTGTCATTTATAATAGAATATTTCATTCCAACTTCCAATGCTACAAATCGAGCAAAACAAAGATTTAACTTTTATTAATTTTTTGAAATCATTTGATATGTCGTGATTTGCAGAACAGCTAAGGAAAGTATTCAACGTAGACCACTTATTTAATTATGGGAACATATTTATGGAAGCTTTTTTTATTAAAAGCTTTACTTTCCATACAAAAAATATTTTGATTTTCCAACATTTACATACATATGTTTATATCGGAAATATTGCAGCACATCACGCATTAGTAATATAATTTTGCATTAGTAAATGAACGATTTGAACTTAATAAATCAAATCAATCAAGCAAAATAAGCAAAAAGCGGAAAACGTAGAGATTTCTCCATGCTGGTCCTAATAAATCCATGTTTTATTTTCGAATATAACACATTTCAACCATAATAAAAAAGAAAAATAAACAAAAATTAAAAATATGTAAATTTGGAATTTTATTAATTAAATTAGAAATTACTCAATTTAATTAGTGTGATGCTAGGAACACAAGTGGGACGGACGACGAATTTTTCGATGCGAACTTTCGTCATAAAAAATAAAACACATTAGTGCATATGAAAATGAACACAACACCGCCGTAGAACGAAATTCGTTGTGCTGGACTAACTCTGAAATAGATTTATTTCTATTTTGTACGACGAAAAAACAATTTTCTCTCTCTTTTTGCACACAATATAACCCACTTTATCAATTATAAGAACTTGGGGGGGTTATTATATAATCCGAATCGAACGGAAATGTGTTTGAATTCAATGTTAATAACATACAAATTCGAACAGTTTTCGTTGGGAATCGAATTACATAATAACCCCCTGAATTCGCTGAGTAAATTCGTCATTATTGTGTTCCACATGACGAATTTAAGCAGCGAATGCTTATCGATGGATTCGTAGACGAGGACGAAATTCGTCGTTAGTCCCACTTGTGTTCCTAGTATGATTCATTATAGTAGTATTATGCATGAACAAATTAATATCTTCTAATTCAAAACAATTGAATTTCTTTATCAAAAAATTTCAGTGGCAATATTAAATAATGGCTTAACTAGACATGATCAAATAAGAGATTTTCGGAAGTTTTGACGCTAACGCTAAGAGATTAAAAAGCTCTATCGCATGACTCGACTTCCTTGTGATCCTTTCTTTCATATCGTTGGTCGCAAGTAGAAAGGCCCTAATTCAAATAATTGTAACTTTACAGCAGAAGGTAAAAACATAATAATATACAATTGCTTGTACAACTGCTTTCTACAATTTCTTGTAAAAGCCTTATTTTTTACACTATTGCAATACATTTTTGTGACGAGGTGTATTTGTGTGAAACATATTGGAATCAGTGAAAAACTCAATTACGCTTATTTTTCCACGGAATATTCAGCCATATCTGTAAAATTTTGATATTTGAAAAAAATGCCAAAATTTATAACCCTAATGAACATATCGCACATTAAATCATAAAGAGTCACAACTCAAAAAATTTCAGATGCTGTGTAGTTGCAAACAACTATTGATACTGTACAAATAACGCAAGTATGTGACATAAAAACAAGCATAACGGTATTTTATATTCTTCAAGAAGACTGTATTGCAAAAGAAATTGTTGAGGTCGTTATATGTTTCTTCAATTAACTGGTTTATAAAAAAGCAGAAGCACTTTTATAATTTTGAGTTTTGACTCTTTATGATTTAGTGTGCGATATGTACATATACATACATATATCCTAAGCCAAATTTTAAAGAACCAAAAAAATTATCAATATATTTAATTAAATGTTTCATCTTGACTTAAATCAAAATAAGTATATCATATAGTATGTATTACAGTCAAACCGCGATAACACATACCCTAATAAATCAAAAACTTCAACAATTCGAAATAAAAGGCTACTCCTTGAGCAAAACTCTTTTCAATTAGCAAAAATTCCATACATTTCGCTCCCCTCGCTAGTACCTATGATTTTAATTCAAGGTGTGATGAGATCCCTCTACTTACTCATAAACACCCTATTACAATTCGTAATAAAAGCTAATATATTTTGAAAAAAAATACAAAGCCAAAGTCTTTTACAAGCTTTGCCTGGATATTTCAGTGCTTCTTAAGATAAATTTGTTTGTAGTTTTGTGAAGAGTGTGATGTAAAAACTAAAGAGAAATACACATCTCCTTAAATTCAAAACCCTATAAATCGTTGTTTTTTATTTGAACCTGGTTAAATTGAAATATCTTTATTTCAAAAACTCCTTCAATTCGTAAGAAGCCATCGGAGGTCCCTTGGATTACGAATTGTCGGGAGTCTACTGTATAAGAATAATCGCTTATAAAGCCTTTGTTTTTTTAACCCCCGACCAAAAAAAGGGGTGTTATAAGTTTGTAGTGTGTGTCTGTGTGTCGTACAGCCCAAACGGCTGGACCGATTTTGATTTAGTTTTCTATGTTTGAAAGGTGACTTGATCGAGATGGTTCTTAACCATGTTTGAAGAAAATCGGTCCAGCCGTTTGTCACATCTTTTCTAGATATATCGGGGGTTTTTAAAATGTTTAATTTTTGTTATTATAAAATATTATTAAACATTAATTCGATATCCCGCAAGAAAAAAACACATAGTCAAAATGACAAGAACAAGTTTTAAAAATACATAAAACATATATGTAGCTTTAACATTTAAGAAATGTGTGGTTGATATCTACTGATGATTTTTCAAAGCACCAATGAAATGCATATAGACAATGCTTTAACCACCAGCAAACAAATTTCAATGAACATAAAGCTTTAATTACACATAATTTAATTTCCGTTTAAGTTCTTACTCAATTCGCTTTGATTTAAACATGTCAATGAAATCTGCATCAGCTGTTGCATGATATCTATTATAAAGATAAATTAATTATAAGTTGTATATTAGAAATATTTTAAATGAAAATTGGAGTACATACATTTAATTTAATTAAAGCTTTTGAAAGGCTCAATATGATTTGCAAAAAAAGTTCAATTTGCTTTGCAAAGGGTTTGATTTGTATGTATTTCTAAAAATTCTAAGTTGAAGACAGTAATATTTTTTCCAGCTTAAAATTATCTGATGTATTATGGCCTTTTGTTATTGTGATCAATGCTACAACTTCGAGATGTAATTTGCCAAAGTTTCATAGTACATATTTTCTGTATAACACTAGTGTTGAGCAGCAGAAAGATCACAGTCGCCAAGTGCCCTATACTTGGAGCTTTTAATTAAATAAATTACATATCACTTAGTTTTTTGTAAAACATTTAATTTTATTTATTTTCTCAATAGTATATATTTAATATTAAATATGTGTATGTATTTTACATTTTTCATAATAATTTTTAAATGTATTTTCGTTTCAATTTTCTTCATTTTATATAAAGACTAAAATATCTAAGAGTACATATCAATATAATACAACTAAATCACTACAAAATTTAAAAATAACATAAATTTATAAGCAGAAAAATATAAAAAAAAATATTTAAATTAGTACAATCTACAAATATGTGTTACAATCACATAGTTTTTTTTATTTATTATACTCGTTTTTTTTTATTAAATTAATTATTAATTACTTTAAAAAAAATTGAGTTCACTTTACATATTATCAGTTTTAAATATTATTTAGATACTAACCCCAATATTCATAAAATTTAAAATGAATTTGAAATGTATTTTATTTCAAATTCTTCATACAAAATTTTTCTAAAATGGATTTCAAATTCATTTTAATTTTTTATGAATATGGAATTTTTCATAATTTTTTTTTCAAGTTTAGATTAAATAAACGTTACTTTTACAAACTACATACTTATTTCTGTTTGTGTACAATATGCACACATTATTTGTTTTAATAAAAATAAAATTTTATATAAATTTTTTAAGGAAATTATAAAGCATTTAAGGTTTTTGTGGCTATAATTTATTTATATTTCTTCTTAAATTATAAAATTTAAAAAATAATATTGCAAATGAGTTTTTTTGTTTGTTTTTGTTACATAAAAAACAACAAAATTAAGGTGGCTTTAACCAAAGCAATTATAAAGCAATTGGTTGTGTGTTTGTATTTTTTATTTTTCATTTAAGTTCTATATATATATGTATGTACAAAATCTAACATGAATCTTATATATTCTAAGCTAGTATTAATAATAAGTAGATTTTGTTTGTTGATTTTAAAGTGAAGATTTTTCAAGTTTATTGACGAACTAGGAAACCAGAGAGTGGACACTCTAAATTAGGAGTATCAATAAATTTTAAATACATACTACATATATATAAAAGGCTTCTTTTTTTAATTAAGCTAATGATAAGTTTAGTGAATTTTCAATTCTTTTTTGAAGTCCATAAATTATTATAACATCTATACTTAAGAAAATGTATTAAAAAATTTTCAATAATGTAAGGAATTTCATAAGAAATATTTTTAAAGAGAATTTTTCGCTAAGAAACATGTTTTTATATTTTTTATGTAGATTTAAATAACCTATTAAAGATAATAAAAGCTGTCTTTTTCAATAGTTTAGTGCTTTCTAGTATAACCAAGAACTTCTGGTTGCTGACCGAATTAATTTTTCACTGGTAATTCGACCCCGAATTACGAAATTTTTAAAATAATATTTTAAGAACTAGTGAAGTTGCTTTTACTTTTAGAACCAGCTAAGTGAAATAATTCTAAAGCTCTAACTACAGTAGTGTTCCGATTTAACGAACTTAATTGTTGCCGGGCTTCCACGCTAAAATGAATTGTTCGTTATATTCAGTACTAAATTGACAAAGAAAACCGTGCGTTGTTTTATTCAAAACTCAAAATATATACACATACTTTTTTTATTTGATTAAAATTATAATAATTTAAAATACATACATACATATACATACAAATACATATCACTAAACATTTAAAGAAAATAAAAATTGATAAAAACACTGTAATACAAAAATAGTTTATTAAAAATTTTTAGAATAGATTTCTACCTCACATACATTACGACACATTATTAAATAAACAGCAACATGTGTTATTTATGATACAGACTTTGTCAGCTGATTCTTCAACTCACGATACGAATGTATGTGTGTGCCTGACTTTAGTTTAGACATACGGGCATGTTCTGACACTCGCAAATCGCATAACATTTGCGATTGTGACTTGAACTCGCAAGAGAGATGTTCTGCAAATCGCAATCGCAAGACTCTTGGCGAGTTCAAATCGCAAGAGTATACTGAAGTGAACTAATGAATTTAGCCCAAACAAAACTTTAAAGAAACATTAAAATGGTAAATAAATAAATATGATTTCTTTTGATTTTAATCAGAAATATTAAGTGTCGCAACATTTTTATTATAAAATTTAAATTTATAAAATGTTCTTTTGTTTTGTTAACTTTGTCTTTGCATTGTTTACTTATACACTGACGACTTTAACAAACAGCTGACCTAAATCAGTATAGCAAGTCGCAAGCAAAACGAGTGAGTTACAGAACATGTAGAAACGAGTTTGGCGATTTGCAACTCGCATGCGATTTGAAAACGATGCAAGTGTCAGAACACACCTGATAGTTAATTAAAAATGTATGCATTTTGTTGTTGCCGTGTTTTAAATTTACCACGATTTACCAAAGATCTACAATAACCAACCGTGAATACCACTTATGTATGTTTTTTATGTCAACTTTTTATTATTATGCATTCGTTCGTTAAACCGAGAATACAATAAAATTTTTGTTTGTTATATTTTGGGTGTTCATTAAATCGAATGTTCGTTAAATCGGAAAACTACTGTAATTTGACAACGACGCCTGTTGTACTCGTTTTCATTAAAAATATTTGAGTTTGTTACAGGTTTATTTGAAAATTTCCCCATAGAAATATGTATGTCAAATAGGCGCTTAATAAACCTAAAACATTTTTTATGAATATGACAGCGAATATTCAGTTTGAACTTTATACGATGATATGGATAAATTGTTTAATACAGTTCGGTTGCTAGAAAACACAGATTACCAATGAAAAATTAAATAAAAATGCAAGCCAGAATTTTTCGGTCCCTAAACGGAACAAGTTACCTTGTGAAAATTACAGCTGTTAGCTTCTCTATCAGCTGCTCCCTTTTTCCCTTTGCTTGTACTGTACAATATTGTCACGTAAATTTTTTATTATAATAATTGAGTGAAAATTTGTGGTCATATAGTAAATTGGCTTAAAAAGACACTCCTTTCGACAATATCGGATTTATTGTTACCAACGTAAAGTAGAAATATGAGAATAAGCACATCAGGGGGTCTACTCTGTAATTCGAAACGAAGGAAAAGGTTTGCGAATTTATGAGGGCAATTATGAATAAAATTCCGTTAGAAATTTTTCCCGGGGAACAATTCCAACTAATAGCAAGTAATAGGGAAAACAAAAAATTCTAATTGGAAAAGCGAGAAATTTCCCGGGGAGTTTTATTCATAATTGCCCTGTATATGTTATTAAGATACAAATTCGAAAGCATTTTCTTTCGTTTCGAATTACACAGTAGACCCCCAGCATATGTGCTAATTTTTTAACTACATTTTGCAACAAATGCTTCGATTGTCGATCGTTTTGCTGAGACCAAAAATCACTGATGTCTGCTTTATCCGTATATTTGCATGAATCAGGGAGTATCTCTTTGAATATCATACACAAACTTTTTCTTGAGTTGCCTTATGTTACAAAAATTAAAAAATCGTATATCCTGAACTTGCATTTAAAATATAAAATTTGTAGTAACATTAGCAGATAGAAGCCAAATTAGATTAGGAAACTTGATAAAAATCTTAAAAAGGTTCATGCTAAGCTACTTTCCTAACGATCTTAACTTCACTAATGCTGCTATTACCAAATATAAATTTTTGAAACAAATTTTAATAGATTTTATGGTGTAAATTGAGTAAAAGCTTTTTTGAATTGTTCGATCATGCCTTAATCTTATAAATACTTGTATGTTCGTATGTTCATATCTATGTATGTACATTTGTACACATGCATATATTATATTCTATTCACATAAGAAATACAGAAGTATTTTTATTTGAATTTTATTTACTCTTTAGTGTATCAGGAATTTTCGAAAGTTTTTTGGTTAAGCACCGTTGGTTCCTGCTAAAGCCTCTGTTCAGAATTTCGTGCGAAATGTTGTCAAACTACATATAAAAGGATTTCGTATGAAATATTTGCGAAATAAATTCGCAAGAGTAGTACTCTGTTCTTGGTGTGAAAAATACGGAAAATCATGTCTTTTCATGCAAAATTAATCTGGCATCATTTTAGTTTAGCTGCGAAACAACACGAGCAGTGCTTTTTTCGCACGGAATTTTAGCAATGTTGCATACTTTCAAGCAATAAAAGCGAGAAATTTATTAAAAAAAACCGCGAGTTGGGCTACATTTAGTACATGTCAAATTTTTCACGCGAAATAACCAATGGCACTGAAAATTTTTCACAACTTCGAACAGAGTACCAGGCTTAAGGAACTCATCAGTAACCTTCAACTCAAAAGTTGTTGATATTAAGAGTTTGTATACGTTACTTAGAATCACATCTGTATACAAACGTAATGAGGCTTTTCAACTCAAACAAAAATCTTTAAAGAGCAAGAATGGTTATTCAATTTATGCGTCCATTTATTTAAAGGGCGAAAAGAAAAACAAAATATTCCTTTTCATATAAGAAACACCGAAAGAAGCATATATGTATGTATGTATATATCACATTTCCAGCCGTATCCAAAAATAATAATTTGAGTTTGAAGTGTAGGTTAAAACAAAATTTCTATAATTAAATATAAATTTTGACAAAAGAGCACTTGAAGTTCAAATAAATTTTTTTTAGGAATTATTCCTCAAGCAGGAACGAAATGCATATAGACAGTGCTTGACCAAAAAAGCTAAAATTCTCAATATATTATTTAATTTTAAACGATGTAACAAATACATTTTTTAATATACATATTATGTACTTTTTGTTTCTAAATACGAAATAACTTTTAAGGTAGTTTCTTTTATTTATATTTTTATAATTATAATATAAGAGAGTATAACTGATTTTCAGCTGGGATATGTTACTAAAGTTTTTATTATGGCTCAATAAACAAGGTAAAACCATCAGCCCAGCTCTAACTGTGTGAATTTTTCCCCCAAAAATGTTGAAAGTGTGTCTACATTTTGTTTTTTTTTTATTTAAGCCCGGTACGGAGTTCCTACAGAATTTCAAGTTTGTAAATTTACATTTATTTTTATATGGAAAAATAATCGTGTAGTCTTTGTAGAGCAATAAAAATTAATTACAACTTGAGAAAAATAAATGATGTCAAGAATTTCGTGATCCAAGAATTGGAAATTTCTTTATGAATTTCAGTAAGTTTTTTTTACACAGCAAAAAATATTCCTGCAATACACAATTGAAAATGAAACCAAAAATCAATTAAAAATGTAATTAAGTCAATTAAACTTTGTACTTAATTAAATTCTTAAACACACTTATAGCTAATAAATCAGTGAATGTTTAAATATAGTTTGAGTTAATTTTCATTAAAAATTAAAATGTGTTTAAATACACTTTCATTTTTTCAGTGGTTAATTAAAGTTATTATCAAATTAAGTTGAAAGGACGGTAGCACTACAATATTATGGAAAGCTTTCCAAAAAACAGCTGTTCAATATAAACAAGAAAGTTGATTTATCAATTTTCAGAAAAGTGAAATAGCAAAAAACACATTTTATGATACAAAAAGAGCATCAGAATGCATTTTTCTATTTATATATTTCATGATATGAAAATATGTGTTACATTTGTTGTACATTTGCGAAAATTAAACGAAATTCATTTTAATACGACCACATGATGTTCATGTACGTACCTTCAAAAAACACACACATGCACAAAACATATGGTGTGTTTGTAAAATTTAAACAACACTTAAGTCTACAGTGTTGGCTGTTTAAGTTTGATTTAATTGTGCAGTGAGAAACAAATTTTTATGTTTAAATAAGATTTAAAAATAAAATACAAATAATCATTGACTGATTTATTAGCCCTTAAATAAATTTTTAATTGATTTTTGGTTTTATTTTCTTAGCGGAACCTCAATTTTCTTAAGAACACCGTACCAGCCTTTATATATAATATTTCGCGTTTCTTATATGCAAAAACTTTTCATACGTACTAACAAAAAGTAATTGTTAATTGAGATGGCTTTATCTTATATATTATTGCCATAATTTTTATGGCCTAATATTATTATTTTTAGTTAAACTCTTTCAAAAAAAATTTTCTTTTGCAAATATGTTAATAAAAATTTATATCACAATCAGTAGGTGGAAAAATAATTAAAACTCCAATGCGTACGAAATAAATAAAATAAGTTACCAGAAAGCTAAAGCTCCAAATAAAAACTATAATCAGACGATGCAAATATTTGAAAATATTCTGCCTCGAAATACTAGTAGAACAAATAAAACGAAAACAAATTTTTCGTATTTTAGTGTTTTCAATATAAATTCCAGAACAGACGTATTTTTTTGAACATCATTGAAAAGGCCTTTTAGCAATTTAGAAATAACAACTCGAAAGTATAATTATTCGACTTATGAAAAATAAAAATATGTATATTCAAAATTACAACAAGTTTTTGCTGTGAGTTTTAAATTTTTGTAGTAGCTATTTGTCCTAATATTCAAGCAAATTCCTAGAAACTTAAAACAATTGATATTTACTAAACTTGCTAACATAACAAACTAAAACTAATTAAATAAAAAATAACAGCAAATATTTTCCATTTTATCTAAACCAATAATAAATTTTTGTTTTATACATATTCAGCCCAAATATGAATTTTCCTGGAGAGTTTTTTCTCTTCCCACTAATTTGTTCCCGGAAAAATCCTCCTATTCTAAATAGCCGGGGAATAAACAAGTAGAGGAGAGGGAAAAAATCTGGTTGTTTAAGGTTTAGATTTTGTTCAGTAATAGAAATTTAATAAAAATGTTTTTGTTTTCATTGCAAATAAAGGTCATGACTCACTATCCCACACAATCGCACGACTTACAAAAAAAAATACAACCCTGAGCTGATGAATTGCTATTGTCTTTTGAACATTTTCATAGACTCCATCATACCAGGGTTGTATTTTCTCAAAAATCGCACGATTGTGTGGGATAGTGTATCCAGTGATGGATTTACCTATAAGCCCTTTAGGCCCGGGCCTAGGGCGGCAAAATTTTAAGAACGCTAAGAATTAAAATTGAAATAGGGTTAGTGTGTTTAACATGTTTATTTACGAAACCAGAGCGCACTCTAAGTTAGGAGGTATTGACAAGCAGCGTTTAAAAACTTCTGATTTGTGTAATTGCTTCTGTTTACGAAAATGTAAACAGTCGCAGTCAAAGCGAACGCATGAAACGAAAAGTTATACAAAACGGAGAATTTCAGCAGTCGACATGTTCGATCAGTTGTCGGTTTGACTGACTGTTCCTTTAAATAAATTCGGATTTTACATTTTCGTTTTTTTGCAAAAAATGTTACTGAAACTCAACAAGAGAAGTGTGCATAAATTATATGATTTTCGAAAAAAAAAATTTAGAGTCGAAAGAATTGTGAAAAACGACAATGTATGACCTATTAGGGTGGCTAGACACAGATTATATTGCCAAATATTTTAACAAAAAATTAGTAGTTCATTCTTCTTCTTACTTCAATTTTGCGTGAAGATACATATATTTTTTTTCGGCCTAAAATGTTAATGAGATTTATTTAGTGGAGTCTTAGCTATTACTGCTATATGTAGTAAAGCGCTATCACTAAGTCTGAATTAGCTGTTGGCCAAAAATTGATGACACCATTTTTTGAGGGCGCACTGATTTTCGAAATCTTTGGAGGTTCATAAAAATTTATTGGTCACCAAAATCGCCAAACTGAGTACAGGGCTTTACTTCCCTTTGGTAATACTATCTAACCTATACTGACAGGACCGTGCGGATTTTTTACTGGTACACAGTGTAATTTAAATAATTATAAATTTCATATTTAATTTTAAAAAGCTTTTCTTTATAGAGCAAAAAGGGCGGTTTATCTCTCAGGGCCTAGGGCGACATCAAACATAAATCCGCCACTGAGTGTATCACGGCCCTTAAATTGTGTGGTAACATAAATATCTATTTTTGCTTAAATAAAAAATAAAGCGAAGTGAAGCGAAAACTGGTCCAGGTGCAGATGCGAATTGATAAATTCCCAATGTTTTATTTATGTAATATATATCGCACCTTATCAACAAGAGGGTATTAACTCAAAATTTTTGAAATTTCACTTTTTGCAAGAAATCAACTAACAACATCAATATCTATCTACTGTAAAAATTTCAACGTATTCCGATTACTCTTTCACCTCGAAAACCACATTTGAGACCATTTGTAGTGACTACCTTTATATAATCAAAAAGGTATTATTTTGAGTTAGTACAAAAGTGCACACAGAAATGTATCTTATATTTTCATAAAAAAGGTATTATTTTGATTTGAGCCTTTATTCAAGTTAAAAATAATCCAATTGTTTTATTTAAATTCTGTTGTATTTTGAGTTGATACTGTTTTGTTGAAAAATATATTTTGAAACTTTATTTAAATTTCAACTAAAGCGTCGTAACTCAAAATAATACAAAAAAATATCGAGAAAATTCAGAAAAATGGTATTAACTCAAAACATAGAGTTTTTTCCCAAGAATTCCAACCTTTTGAAATAAAAACAATGCAAATATATTTTCAAATGAAATTTAATTACTACTATGGATTCGGATTTTCAAATTCTCTTGTAATCTAACCACAAACAGTTTTTCGTCTCTACTGAACATTTTAAAATTTTGAGTTAATACCCTCTTGTTGATAAGGTGCGATATGTTCCTTTAACTCCCACTGGAGCATAGGGCGCCAGTATTTATGTATGCACAAAGGAAATTGTAAATTTTTTAAACTTTTTAATGAAACAAATCTTCCTATTATGTGAACTTGTTTTAGTATATTTTCTGAAGGTTAGGCTATGTTTTTGATAAAAAAAGAGGGAAATATAAAATTATTAAAAATTTTTGTACTAAATAAATGCATTAGTTTTTTTTTAAATCTATGAAAACAAACATAATCTGCATGCGAATTAAAAACATTATTATTAACACCAATGGGATAAAGGAAATTATAATTACCCTTATCGGGAATAAAAGTTCACTGAAATGTGTTCCCTCTCCCTAATATTGTGATCGCCAATGTTTGGGTTGTTGTTTTGTCAGTATACTATTCTCTAGTTTTGTTCAATATTTTTTGTTCACGGGAAACAGTAATATTAACACCAATGGAAAATATGAAATTATAATTTTTTATCTAAATGTAAAAGAAAATTTACTTCGGTTATTTATATTGAAAACAAAACCAAACTGTAGTTACATAAACAGACAGTATAAAAACATAAGTACATATTCCTCTAACCTACATTAATTATTTAGTACGCATTAGAGTTTTAAATGGAAGAAAACACAATAAAATTTTGCAGAAATCTGCTAAGATCATTTAAAACAACAAAAGCAGCAACGTAATTCTGCGCTGAAAAGAAATTTAATAAAATTTAAAACAGTCAACATTAAAACAAAAAGTTACATTATATGAAAATGATCTATCTCGTTAGCAAATGTTTTCTACATGTAACAATGTACAAATACAAAATAGATATTGTGTTTTGAAAATTTCGTGACAAATGTGAAAAAAAAATATTTTCGAAAATGAAAAATTTATTGCTAAAATATGCATGTATTTATTTGTTTTAGTGGAAATTTTTTTTATAAATTGCAAATAATAAACAAGAGCCAAATGAAAACAAAAGATTTTCGAAATTTTTATACATATAAAAAACTTAAAATGTTCACATAAAATATTTTGTTTCTACAAATGCAATCTTAGTTGTTTTGTCTTTATGTGCAACTTATTTGTGATGCTACTGTTACAGTTATTATTAATACAAAAAGTAGAATTACATTACAAAGTCCTAATTGCACTAAGCAAGTCTTATTGCTAAGTTGATTAGTTCGTAGGAGAGAGAGACGAGAGGAACATAAAAGTTTATTTTCCCCTCGTCTCTCTTTCCGAAAAAACTAATCACCTTAGCAATAAGACTTGCTGAGTGTAAATTAGGACAAACGAAACTTACACTTACAACATGTATGTATGCATGCAATATCTAATTTGCTATGTATTAAATCCCAATAAACATGAAGTTTGAAGTTTGATTTAGCAAAAATCTTAAATCATTGCAGAAGTTGTTGTTGAACTTCGTTTAACTGCCAGTTTATAGAAGATAAGTGAAATTCTCGTCGTTTAATTGTCAGTTTATAGAAGACAAGTAAAAATTCTCGTCTGTGAGGAGTTTTTACTTGCACTCAAATTTGATTTTGCTTCCAATATAAATAAGCAGACGATAATTTTTACTTGCCTTCCATAAGTTGGCAGTTACTCGAAGAGAATTTCTACTTGTTTTCTATAAACTGGCAGCAAATTTTATCACTTGAGTGCCCATTAAAGATGATTTGAAAATAAAGATTTGCAAAATTGAGGCCAATAATTTTTTAGAAATTTTCTTTTTAAATCTAGAAGAATAAAAATTAAGTTAAGTTACCAAAATGGAGAAAAAATATTACATTAAATAAACTTATGTACATATGTATATATTGTCTTTATAATTTTGTGTAAAGATTGTCAATAAAATGTTCTTTTCCTTAATTTAAAAAATATACGGCCTGTCTCACGATGTCGACAGAAAACGTTCGATAGAAAACTTGTATTGAAAACAAAAATAAAATAAGAAAATGAAACACCATAAATTAATTTTTTTTCTTTCAGTGCATTTTGAAGAAATAAAAATCCATTTCAAAACTTTAACGGCCTGTTTCACGATGTCGACAGACAATGTTCGATAGATAACTTCTATCGAAAACAAAAAAAAAATAAAAAATAAGAAAATTTGTTTTTGTTTTTAAATATAAGTAATCGTTCGAGCGTGACATCGAGCAACAGGCCGTTAAAGTTTTAAAATTGATTTTTATTTTTTCAAAATGCACTGGGAGAAACAAATAAGATTATGGTGTTTCATTTATATTCCGTTTTTACTTAGTCCTAATTTACACTAATCAAGTCTTATTGCTAAGCTGAGAGAGTTTTTTAGGTTTTAGGAGAGAGAGAGACGAGGGGTAAAGAAACGTTTCTATTCCTCTCGTCTCTCTCTCCTAAAAAACTAATCAGCTTAGCAATAAGACTTGCTTAGTGTAAACTAGGACTTACAATCCACAAAAAAATACTTCCATGACAGTTGAAAATATTTATGTACATTTCTGCTTGAAAAATTATTTTATTATTATTCACAATTCATTTCATTTTCAAATCATGCTCAATTTAAAGTCAGACGACCGACCTTCATGCTTGCTGGAAATTTATGCACAGAAATTTACATGAAAATATATGAGAAAGCAAAAACACTTTCCATATAAAGTTTTTATACACCTGGACCATTTTGAATGGATCTAGTCTTTTAATACTTTTCTAATATAATGTTTTATTGCTTTCGCATGAAAACTATAACATCATACATATTTTAAAAGCGTGCAACAAGTTTCATCTCTATGTATAAACGTTATATAATAAATAGTATTACATACAATAAAAATTAAATTAAATTTAATTTAAACTAATTACAATAGGAAACAAAACATCTTTTTTTTTACTGCTTTTAAATTACGAGCAAGAAACTATAAAACAAGCATCTTTAAAACACCGTATACGAGAGATTGCTCATTCACTAGTCCTCAAATTTATGCATAAATTGTAAGCAAAATTGAGAACTACTGAAAAAAGTAATCTCTTGTATACGATGTTTCGCAGATGCCTGACAAAAAGACAATTAAACATTTAATAGAAAGTGTAAGGCAAAAACTAAATGACAACAAAAACTACACAAAACCACATTTTTTTTTTTTGTAAACGCGTAAGAAAATTATAAAGCCACCGGATTTTTAAACTACATAGATACATAAAAATTTTGCAAAAAACAAATCAACATTTTAACTAAATCTTTATAACAAATAATGAGTAAATCATGTGGTGGTGGTGGTAGAGTGTTTTTAAAATCCTAAATCCTTTCCATTAGCATAAATATGTATACAAAATTTATGAGATCCTCAAAAACAAATGTTTATATGCGCGTACGCTTTTCTTGATTCTTAATTTGCACTTGGTCTTTTGTTTAGTTTTTTTTTCTTTTCTCTTTTTTTTTGGTGAGGAGTTTGATTTTTTTTTTGCTTATAAAAAAGTGATTAATTAATGTATTGCATGATGTTTGCTTAAAGCTAATACTAACTTTTGCTTAAAGCTTTTTTCTTTCTTTGTACTAGAATATCGTAGAAAGGATTATGGCTAATGGATTGTGTTAAACGTTTTATCCATTCCTGTTGTTCTTCTTCCGTTGCGGCTGACATACGATAAACAGTATGTTTGCCCTCAACCACCTAAAGAAGTTATCAAAGGACCAAAATTAGTATTTTAAAAATTGCTTTTGTTTCACAAATAATAATAAATACCTTGCCCTCTGAGTCAGTCTTACATGCTTTAATTATATCTGCTCCACCAGTAGCAAATAATTCAAAACAATTGGGTTTACTGCGATCGTGAATTTCGCGCACCTTTTTAATGAATCAATAAATAAAGTTACTTGAGAAATTGTATGAGATTTTTTTAATTATTCAACACTTACCGATATATTTTCTAAAGGTATTATCCCTCTTGGTTCCTTATCGGTTGTATATTCAAAATAATATAAGCAGTTATCGTTTAATATAAACCATCTTCGCTTCCAGGATTTGTATCTAGAATATTAAATAAATAAAACGAATTAAAAACTTTTATATTAAATATATGTATATACAAAAAATTAAAAATATTAAAAACCCTCCGAATTTATATAGCGAAGATGTGATATATTCTACTCGGCTGGACCGATTTTCTTAAAACATAGCTAAGAACCCTCTCGATCAAATCACTTTTCCAACAGGAAAAAAATAAAAATCGGTCCAGCCGTTTGGTCTGCATGTGGATTCGGACAGACACATTAGACTGGTTCGAAAAAAAGTTATGCCAGTCACCCACCCCGCAGGATTAACAATAATGTAAAAACAATTCCAAAAATATATTTTTTATTTTTTGCCACGCCTACAACTACCGCCCTTTTAGTATTTCGTTCATACCATTTTATATACCGGTGTTCATGGCTCTGTAAGGGCTACATTTCTGCCTTTAATAGTTTTTTACTACCACGTCATACGAGTATTCTAGTCAAGAAATTAATGTCGGATATTATCTTTTGGTACCTCAGCCATCATATAACCCTTTTTATTGCTGATACATACTTCAGCTGTTCTGTGCAGTCACCCTTATTCCAGTTGTCAACATAAAACAAAACGATATTCTTTTGCCTTGTTTACTTGAAATTATTATTCCAGTTGTAGTTATCGAACAAATATCGATAACTAATTTTACGACGATATTTTACGGAAACGACTTTGAATTTGTCATCGAGATTTTTTATAACAACTTGAGTCCATTTGAAGCATCAATAATTAAAAATGAAAAAAAAATAGAAACATTTTAAACAACCTGCCTTATCGTGGTTAGCGTATTTCAAATACGACTACGACTGTTTGGTAATAGATTAAAGAAAAACTGTTGAAGTCTTCTTAAATCTATTACAAAACAGTCGCAGTCGTATTTGAAATACGCCAACCACGATAAGGCAGAACAATTGCAACCCAGCTTGAGAAACTAGTGGAAGAGTTTGAAAATACCACCTGTCTTGCAGTGAGATTTCGCAGAGGAACCGTTCCAAGTAGTTTTAACGAACCTTGGGAAGCAGTTGGAAGTTATTGAATTTTTTTGGCCCGCCGATAAGACTAGAAGTTTGAGTGCAAAAAGGTAAGGGAATAATAATAAAATTGTTTAATAGGTTTGACGAGACTTCCAAGTTAATTTAAAAACCACAACGGTGGCCCACAACCCGTTAGAGAAAGCTGTATCTGATCTGCAACAGTTTCAGAAAGAACTGAACCCTGGGGCAGCTGTTCAGGAAATCCAATTGAAAAATATAGCTAATGAATTAATGGAGACAGAACATATTTCACTATCAGAAGTAGAAACGCCTAAAATTATTTTTCCTTCTATAATCTCACAAATAAAATACATTTTTAATTTTTAATAAAATGTTTTTCCAATAATAGCAAAGCAACCAATCAGCTGACTAATATATTTAGAGATGTGTATTTGATATATTGACATAAAGGATAAATAGTCAACGTCTTCGTCATTTTGTTATAGAATGCAAAATTGTTGTTGAATTGATGATGATGTTGAGACCAAGTGATGTTGACACTAAAATGACAGCGACCTTGACGACGGCAACTGGAATAAGGGTGAATTATTCTTCCGACCTTGATGCGTGCGCGAATAACATAATTATGTTCAATTGCTGACTAATCTGCCATCGTGTTGAACGTATAGAAAACACCCGTTCGAACCAAACTAATGGGCAACACTATATTTGATTATAGGTGACTCGCCACAACGTCATAGCCATTACAATAGAAACCAATTGAATTTTGGTTTGGTTATGGCTATGGCACGTCTAATTGCACCTTAAATCGTAAGCGATATGTAGTAAAAAGTACACTTTTTTATTGAAATTAAAAGTTTATTCAAAAAATCACAACTGTTTGCATGGGGAACCACCCAGGGGTGGTTCCAGAGGGTATGCACTAAGGGTGTTTTTTTAGAGGTATAGAACTTCGAATTGAAATAAAACACAAGAAAATCGTTTTAATGTCCATCAATTTGGCTTTATTGGAAGGATAATTTTATGCCATTAATGTTTAAATATGATTTCGGGCATGTGGCTGCCGCGGCTGGCTCGAATAAAGCCAATTCTACAGGTCCAATTTTCAACCACTTTTTCGAGCATATGGGGCCGTATGTTGGCAATAACGCCACGAATGTTGGCTTCCAAGTCCCTTAACGTTTCTGGTTTGTTGGCGTAGACGAGCAACTTCACATATCCCCAAAGAAAATAATCCAATGGTGTCAAATCACACGATCTTGGTGGCCAATTGACAGGTCCATTCCGCGAAATTATGCGCTCATCGAATGTTTCCTTCAATAAATCGATTGTGACGTGCGCTGTGTGGCATGTAGCGCCGTCTCGTTGGAACCACAACTCATACACATTCAAAATCTTCAAAATCTTCCATAAAGTTGATGGACAAAGCTCCAATTGCTGTGCACGGTGGCGAATCGATTCATTCGGGTCCTCTTCAACACTTTGCTCTACAGCGGCAATTGTTTCTTCGGTGCGCACTGTTCGACGTCTCTGCGGATGCGTATTATCACATAGAGTAAACGTAGTGCGAAAACGATCCATGGTTAACCGAATTAATTGCTCTGATGGACGATTATGTCGACCATAAAATGGACGGAGCTTGCGGTAAACTTCGCGAACTGAACCATTATTTTAGAAATAAATTTGCACGATTTGCAAGCGTTGTTCTTTTGTCAACCTGTTCATGATGAAATGGCAAACCAAACTAAATATTAATCACTTGACAGCTGACAAAATGGCCGCCAGTTAAAAAAGTGATGACAACTTAAAGTTCTATACCTCAATAAAAAACACCCTATATATATATATATATATATATATATAATTTTCTATCACGCAGAGGTCCGTATAAGCAGTTGTCAATATTTTCCGGTATAACTATCTATTAAATGTCCAAATAATTCGGCCAACTAGTTATCGCCTATAGGTTGAGTTTCACATGTTGCTTAGAAGAGAAAGTAAGTTCTCAGCGACATTGGGTCCAAATAATAGGCCCCTTTATTACCTTATAGCATGAAAGAGATAGTGCAAGTATAGGCGTTGAGACCGCAGATAGATAGAAAGAAGATGTGCCTAATTCATATTTTCGTTTTTGCTACTCTGATGTTGTGCGTTTTATTTTTATAGCATCGTTGAAGTGCCCCTCTGGTGTTCAGTAAGAGCATTATTAAAAGCTATATAGCCATTTTATTAGTTATTTACTTCATCGGCGATTAATTGCTACAAGTATCAACAAATGAGGGCGCTGGTTATGCATTGCTTGATCATGAAATCAGCTGCCTGGCATTGCATAACAAAAACTTGAAAAATAGCCCATAAACTCTACATACTTACGGACGGATTTTCAATATACATAATACTAAGCATCAGCGATCTTAGGGGAAACTGTGACTGAAATTTTTTGCTTACCTTCAGCTGCATGCTGTTTTAAATATTCTTTGTAAATGTTATATTACATACTCTTATTTGCTATTTCTTTCTGAGGCACTTCACGCAGACTTTAAAATTTTATTTTAAGACAATTCTCTTCTAATTATATTTTTTAACACAAAAAATTTTCTTAAAATAAACGAATTTGAATGTTTATAAAAAAAACTTACCTTCCACCCTGTTTCCACAGCCAGCCCTCTTTATCGGGATTAAAGAAGGTGTGCATTAAATCGTTGCCATCATCTTGTGGTATTTTGAATGGTTCAGTCCGTATTGATTCATAGAGAGATTCTAGTAAAGTACGGGGCAAATCACCACCATTATTAATGCCACGATTCATTGAAATGAACTGTTCAACAGTGGGTTTGTCTTTGACCTAGAAAACAATAACAAAAAACATATTAATATAGCAATAAAAATATAATTTAAATATGAAATAATGATTAAATATACTATATGCTTGAGCTTCTAATTAAAAGTTGTCAGATGTATGTATGTACGTTACAGTGACATTGGAATATATGAAAGAAATTCAACTTCGGATTTGTCTAAAGTTCCCGACGGATTTTACTAGCACTTGATGTACAACTTATATGGTGAACATTTGAGCTGAATCGGACTATTCTAACACGTGCCCATTTGAGGCCAAAGTTCAAATATTATGGCATCCACTAGGTTAGGAAGGGAAATGCTATAACGCACCTCCACTCGGAGACCCAGTTGAGTCCATTGTGATTATGGCATCAACTATATTTACTAACAAATGATCTAAAAACTAAACTTTTTTTTTGCTGATTCTGTATGAAATGAAAAATTTTAATTAACCCTTCGCATCACGGGGGTCGAAATTACCCTATTTGTTAATACTTAAAAATATTTTTTCCAAACTTTGCTATAAGATAATAAAGGTATTAATTTCAGTTTTTTTTTGTTGGAAAAATGGAAAAATGTAATGTGGAAAAAAAATCCACCAAAAGTTGAATTTAAAATTTAATTTAAATTTAAATTTTGAATTTAAAATAAAATTTTTTTTCCTGTGTTTGTTGTAAAAAAAATAAATTTTTCCATTTTTTCAATAAAAAAAAACTGAAATGAATACCTTTAATGAAAAAAAAAAATTAAAAATTATTTTATAATTAAAAATGTAATATACAAAACAACTTTAAAAAATATCTCACTTATTTATAAAAAAAAATTAAATCTGTTTGAAATCCATTTTAAGAAAACATTGTATGAAAAATTTTAAGTAAAATACATTTCAAACACATTCTAAATTTTATGAATTTAACTAATTCGGAACTTTAGGAAAACCCAAAATAAATTTTTGAATGCCACTCTAATGTACCTATACATATAAAATAAAGAAGATATGAGAAACAAATTTCATACAATAAATAGAATTTGTTTAATTTTTACTCTTAATTTATAGTACCCAAATATATATATCGTCACCTAAAATCCAAAAGCCGTAAGTACACTTTTTACTTTTTTACAGGAGAAGCAAAAAACTAAGACTATTTATTTGTTAGGGGCCAAATTGAATAACGAATAAAATCGGTATTTTTGAACATATGTGAACAATTTTTTAAGGAAAGATGTATTTTCGTGAATCACATCATAATCAAACAAAAAGTACATTTTGAATTTTCTGGTTGTAACGGCCTTTTGTATTTTAGGCGACGATATATGAAATTGGAATATTTGGAGAAAATTAAAAAATAAAAACAAAACATTCCAAAATCAGCGAAGATTTTTTTCCTTATTTTTTAGATCTTAAAACGCTACAATGCTCCTATATTTTAAACGAAGCGGGCTTATTAAGACATTCGATACCGAAGGGGTTTGATAGTATATATTTTCATTTAAGCTCCATTGAATTATATTGAAAATTCGTTGCATAACGAATGCCGTAATTTTCCACCAGACAAAATATTAAATCATTTACTATTTGCCAAAAATATTAGAAATAAAAAATTCCTTAATGTACCATAGTCACTTTATACGAATTTGAAACAAAAAAAAAATAATCACAGAAATTTTTTATGGCACCAGACGAGACAATTATTGAAAAAGGGAGAATGTATAGTGAAAAATACCACAGCAAAACCAAAAATATTTGTTCGGAGACAAACAAAAATACATACACATGTGATGTATATTGCGGGCATGGAAAAGTTACAGATTTAATAATTCGTAGTGAAGGGTATAGAAAAAAAACTATACATATGTACGTTCAGTTGAAATACATATGCCCATAAATCAAACCCCTAGTAAAAACAAAAAAGATTTAAAATTAAATTGAAAATTTTTAAATATTTATCTGATAACTATATTGAATTGTATATTGTAATATTGTAAACCTGTAAAACAAATGTGTCTAATCAGCAAACAGCTGTTTATGGTTATGGCGAAAAACCAAAATTCAAAATGGCAGGTCACCTATAATTAAATACAGTGTTGCCCATAAGGTTGGTTTAGAACACAGCTGTTCTGTTTGTACGATTATGGTTATGTCACGTCTAATTAAACTTTTAAGTTATTTAAGGTTTTATTTAAATCATTTTCACACCGTCAAATGAGCTACTCGTCTATTTTCATATAAAAGTGCAACTGTTTTTAAACTGCCCTAAATATTTGAAAAAAAAAAAACAAAACAAATTCCTTTGCCCAAATGAATTCCTTCTTGCGTAAGTATTTTTAAAACGTATTCTAGGAAAATAAGTTTTTAAATTTACATTTACTTTAAGGCAGGTCATTAATTAAGCAAATTTTGTTTGAAACAAAACTAGAAATAGAATGGGAGATGGGACTGCCAGCCAACAAAATAGTTTTCATTTGAAAATTCGTCCAATATAAATATAAAAATAAACAAGAGATGGGATGACAGAAATACCAGAAAAAACGAACAGCATGACGCAGTTTATCACAGTGTTTGCAGTAAAAGACAGCAGCCATTAAGGAGTGTGAGTCTTAATGATTTAGACAGTCTGAAAAAAATATTTAACGTTAAGAAATGCCAACTGATATCTATGTAGGAAAGAAATTGCAGGGAAAGCAAAGCAGATCTATTATATGGTGCGAATAATATAATAAGAGTACACGTTATGTTTAGGATTTTTTATATATGAGTAGATATGTACATTCATTGGCTAAACGAAATAGACAAAAATAAATAATATTGGCACACGCTGGCTGGTATGATATTTTATTTTTTCTTGGTAAACAAAAATAAATGAAATTACAAAACATGCGTATGTAGTCGTAGAAAGAAGTACCCTGTAGTAAATAAAATAATCAGTTGAGAAAAAACACTAACTTATAAATTAATTATTTTGGAAGTGACTACAAATTGGTTTAAATATCATGCAGATATCAACCAAACATATTGAATAGAAGCACACGTAAGGAATAAATAAAAGCAAAATAAGTAAATGAAAAGAAAATAAAAAAAAAAAATAAAAAGAAACATGCCATGAAATCAAATGCCAAATGTTTGTGTTGAAAAAAAACTAAATAATTTCAATAATATTTTCTATGAGCGGTTAGTATGTATGGATATATTTGTGTACATATATATGTATGTACGAATATTTTATTTTTAGTGAATATAATAATAATAATAAATATTTATATAGACATATGTGTATTTATATATTTACATAGATATATATGAATATATACATATATGTATATATAATACATAATATAAATATGCATATATCTTTTTTTTGCTATAATATTAATTAACTACAACTTGGTTGAAAAATAATTAGTTAGTAGTCAATTCAAAAGTCATGCAGAGATGGCCAATTGACTACCGCCTATGACATGCCTATGTTAAAGTAGTGAGTTGGCGACAAGGAAAAAAGTCACTTGATCAACCAGTTGTGGTTATTAAAAAACCAGTTTGAAGTTACTTACAAATGGGTTTGAGTTCCTATAGGGTATGTACATATGTATTTATATTTTCTTTATTCAATTAAAGGCGTGTGGTTCGCAAGAGCATGGAGATCATAATGGAAATGTATATGATATAACAAGGAATTTTTCTCTGAGTGGAGATTTCGCAATAATAGTTCCGTTAAGCTTTGCTAGTGGTGTGGATAATTGTTGTCAATAGATTCTACAATAAACGGACGTCATTAAAGGTGAAATCAGATGTGGCATAACCATAGCCATAGAAAACAGCCGTTCGGACCAAACTTATGGGCAACACTGTATTTGATTATAGGTGACTTGCCATAACCACATAAACCAATTGAATTTTGGTTTGGTTATGAGTATGTCACGTCTTATTGCCTATCCCCCTTATGCAAAAACGATTGTTAAACTTAAAGTTGGTTTAACAAACGAATTTTGTATGGCAAAACCGGTGTTAACGCATGTTTTAACTTTAGCAATCGTTTTTGCATAAGGGCATAAAACTCTAATTTTGGAAACTTGTTGATGGTTTTCGTGAAAACTATTTGTAAATTGTGAACAAATTTATTTTAATTAATGCAAAACGAAATCAATCAAACAATTTAAAAGCTTAATCCTATGTTCACCAGCAGGGTGACCGATGACATTTTTCAAAAAGTGGCACCAAATAGGGGCTTTATCAAAAAAAGGGGCAAAATTAAAAAAAAAATTAGAAAATTAGATTAAACTGTTTATTTTTAATGTATTTTTATATAATTCACTTTAAAAAAAGGGAGACAAAAAGTGGCAAGGTAGTAAAAAAAGTGGCAATTTGTCGGTCAAACGGTCACGCTGTTCACCAGCATGGGTTCTCGAATTTAAACAAAAATGACAGTGAGCTCCCTAACAAAAGGGTAATTTAATTTTTGTTTGTGACACTTCACAGCCATGAAGCATAGTTTTAATTCAACATCACAAATAGCTGGGTAATGAAATGATTTAAACTTTTTACTTAATTCACTTTGAGTTTTGCTTTTCAAAACTTTTGTCTCAATATTGTTATCAATATTCGATCGTATTCAGGTGTGATGAATTTTGAACGATTTCGAAGATAATATTATTGATGTGATTGATGACACGTCATTAATAAAAAAATGGAACGAATACTACGTTTCAACAAATGCTTTGAAATTATTAAAATTTACCAAAAAAATTTGAAAATTTCGCGGTCAAAATTCGCAAAACTAAATCATTTTTGTGTCGTCTTTCGTCATCTCGGAGGATATGTTAAAAAAGGAATTGTCGCATTTTGGGTTTCGGATTTTGGTCTGGCGAAGTCATTGGACATTATTTTTTTAGAAAATGAGGCTGCATACACTGTTAGGGTGAAAGGATTGTGCTACTAAACGTTGCTTAATGATTTTGTTTGGCGGGAATTGGAACACGTTGATGTATACGATAAAAGTTTCCTGACCGTGTGATATCTCGAGAGCTTGTGATTTAGCACCTTAAGACTTTTTTCTTTGGAGCTATGTGGAAAATAAGGTTTATGCCAATGGCCCACATTCAATTTAAGTCGTCAAAGATGGAATTCGTGAAGACATTGGTCATGGAAAATGTGATGTTAAGAATATGGTACTGCAAGCATAGCCAATGCGGCCATTTGGCTGATAATAATTAAATAATTATTATTGGCACACCCCCTCCCCCTTTTTACAATTAAATAAATATCCGAAGATTTTGTTCAAAAATACTATTTTTTTTTAATTATCAAAATTAAACCTCTTTTGAAAGACCATTTATAAATAACACTATACTCAAATTTATAATTTTTTTCCAGCGTTATGACAATATATTCTGGTAGAGGAGAGAACAAATAAATATAAGTGTGTCGGCGTTTTGAAAGATAACATCAGAATTTTATTTTAGGGGGATTAAAATTTCAAAAAAACTATGTGCTTTTAACATCTGAGGTGTAGGGTATATTCAGCAACTTTGTAGAAAAGATGAAGGAACATTAGGATCGATGGTATTAAAAATCACTGGATTGATCATCTATACCGAAAGTTATGATTATAGTTTCTGACAGATAGTTCTGAACAATTTTATATACAGTAACGCCCCGATTATCCGTGATTCGATTAACCGGTTACGTTGATTATCCGGCAAAGAAAAATTGAAATGGTTTTGTTTTTCTACATCGATTTAATTTTTTTTTGCATCGATCAACCGTGATTTATTGTTATATTATCTGGGACTGTTTTCAGCCGAAATTTTTTCTTTATATTACATATTTACACATGTTTTGATTAAACACAAGCATTAAATCAATGTCGGGCGTTTCTTTGCACAATTGTGAAGAGAACATTCACACGTATTCTTACCCTCTTTAATTTAGTCGTCGATGAGACAGCGACGAATGCAAATCAGGCGGATGCTTACATATTTTTTTCAAGAATATTTGTCCAGCAAACATACGTGTTTCATTTCAAATTGATGATGATATGCGAAAAATATCTTGTTATAAATAATGCATTTGGTAACATACAATGACTTTTATGTTATCAAAGCTTTAAGTAAAAAAAGGAATATGTCATTAAAAGACATTATGATGCTTTTCATAGTAATATGAATAAGTTTAATGGTAAGGAAAGGGAAAACCTTTTAAATAAAAATTAAGTTTGATACATCCAACCGCATAATTTTGTTTGGTGAATTTTCACCTATGTGCTCCACCAAGCAACCATTCTTTTATTTATTTTTTTTTCTTGAATGGAAAACGTGATAAATTATTGTCCTATCTTTTTAAATTTTTTTATTTCAATGTTTACTTAGGAAAAGTTTTATTGCCAATTAATAATTTTACTTAATCAACGTTTTTTTTCAAGATAGAAAATATGTATATTTATGTATAAATATATGTATAATGCACCATTATCTTTCAAACACTTGGCTTTGTGTTTGGTGGGTAGGTCACAACCTCAACACATAAAAAATTTACCAATACATTGACAGTGCCCACCATTACATTAAATGCATGCAGACTGCTACAAGACCTCTTACGAATCTCGAACAGTTTGGTTACCTGGGCTATACTTAGAAGTAACTGAAACTAAAAATTAGCTGTAACAATGCTTTAACGCTAAATTCTGTTACAACTCCCATAATTTTTTATACTCGTACTCGCTTAAAATATGCAAAAATCCTTACGTTTTTTCCTGTTAATTTGATTACATTTCGATTCTCAAGGGGCATATAAATTAACAATGAATTAATGCATTCTTAAACTAATAACTTACCGATGGATTATGCAATGATGTATTCAGCATTATAATGGCAAAACTTAAAACATAACAGGTATCAGTGTTAGTGAATATATCGGGATTTAATTGACAATAGCGTTGAGCGAAGCACTCCATCATTCTATCAATCTTTTGAGCTTCACCGGGCAAACGAAATGACCATAAAAATTGCCTAAGTGAACAGAAAAAATATTGATTAATTTATACATTAGTTAACATATATTGTGAAATTATTATAAAAAAAACATACCTTAAAGCTTGTACCAGTATCAAATTTGTGAAATCATGTAAAGCAACAAAAGCTTTCAGGACATCCTTATTGAAGTCATTATTTTCGCCTAAGTAATCACCTAGAAGACAAGAGAGAAAATTTTATTAAAATAAGAAAAATTAAAAATTTAAAAAACCCCCGATATACATATCTAGAAAAGATGTGACATCTTCTAAATGGCTGGACCGATTTTCTTCAAACATGGTTAAGAACCATTTCGATCAAGTCACCTTTCAAACAGAGAAAACTATATCAAAATAGGTCCACCCGTTTGGGCTGTACGTGCACACGCACAGCTGACCCAATAGCCCCTATCCGATAAGCATTTTTGAGGGATCAAAAATGGGAGAAGGCACAGGGGCTGGTGTCTATATCTTGGGAACGAACATTCGTCGTAGTTCTTACAGACTGCCGAATGAATGCAGCGTTTTCCAGACTGAGATCTTGGCGATCCTCAGGTCCACGGAGCTGGTGCCCAGGAATGTAGCTGAAGGTGAGATGGTAACCTTCTACGTCGACAGCCAGGCAGCGCTTAAAGCTTTGAAGGGACACAATGTCAAATCGAAACTTGTTAGTGACTGTAGGAGAGCCCTCAACTTGCTTATGGATAAATATAGTGTCAGACTATTTTGGGTTCCTTGCCATAGCAGCAGTGTGACCAGATTTTAAAATAATATTAAGCTAAATCACGTTTGAAAAAAAGCTAAAATAAGCTAAAAAGTTACATTTTAGGCTAGAAAATAAAGCTAAACTTTTTTCCACTTCTTTGATCACTTTTCAATAGTTTCTTATTGCTAAACTAACGTTAAATATTACACAAACATATTTTTTTATTATACATATAGAATATTGCTTAATGAAATTATTTATTAATTATTATATTTTAGATTTAATGAAGAACAAAACAAAAACTTCCCCAAAATAATCTTAAAAAGTTTTTAAAAATGTAAAAACATTTATATTAAAATACGAAAGCTTTTTAAGTGAATTAATGCTATTTAAGGTAAAGCATGGATCACACTATCTGCGCAATGTACCGAGTTTCGTCAGATCAGTGAAATAAAGTCATAAGTAAAGATTTTGCTCTAATTTATCGACTACTTGAAATACAAGGACATAATTGCGCCACACTGCATTGGTAATAAGCCCATATAGACTTATTCCAGAATTAATTGAGTAATAATGCCATTTTGGCTTATTACTTATGACTTTATTGAGGTGGCCCGACGAAAATCGGTACATAGTGTTATCCAGGCTTAAGGTTTTTGTTTTAAGTTAATTGATGCCGCTGAATGAACGTTCAACTCAAGTCAAATAATTTTATACCCAAAAAACTTAAAAAGTGTTTTGGCCACTAATATGAATTTAACTTTTTCCATTGAAATTCTAACCATTCTGCCATTATCTACTATTTTTCTTCTTTCCATTTCTGTTATAAAATTGTCGTTGTATTTTTTGTAAACTATTTTACAATGCTAAAAAATTATAATTTTTATAAGTTGTTTATGTTTTTAATATATTTTTAGGGAACACGCAATTTAGACTAAAAAAAGGCTAAAAAAGCTAAATGAGTTTTTAAAAAAAGCTAAAAAATAAGCTAAGAGCTAAATGAAAATTTTAAGGCTAAATCTGAAACAAATAAGCTAAATTTAGCTTAAAATAAGCTAATATGGTCACGCTGCATAGCAGTGTTGAGGGAAATGAATTTGCCGATGAGCTGGCAAGAATAAGGTCGGCATTAGATGAGGGAATGGCAGACAGATCAGTGAAATTACCGATAGGTCATTACTATAGGGAACTCATTAATTAGGTAGAAAGCAGGACCAACAGTTCATGGCGAAGTAGGGAGGATTGTAGTCTCGAGGGGTTTGTGGCCAAAACTTGACTCAGGAAGATCCTTATTTATTTTATTCAGTAAATAAATGAAAATTTTACTTTGAACAATAGCAAGTAATAGGAAAAACAAAAAAAATATAATTGGAAAAGGGAAAAATTTCTCGCGAAATACGCATTATGTGAACACACTTCTACACTTTATTACTGCAGTTATTTGTTTCACTTTCCCTAGGTTTAGAAATTTCAAAAGACCTAGCAAAATATCAAAATAAAATAAAATGTTTAAGTATGTTTTTCGCCAAATGTTTATTTATTTGTTTAGCGTAAATTTTTTCTCCTATTGTTTCAATATTATAAATTTTCATTTTGTTTATTTGGCCTTGTCTTTTCATTTGTTTGGTGTGGCTTGCCAAGAATGATTTTCCGTTCTTTATGAGCTATTTTTTTTATTCTTTTATGTATATTATAGCCTAGCACAGTGAAGCAAAAATCATTTATTTATTTTTTTTTTAATAAATTCATGCGTCCTAATTTCTAACTGTTCGATTATTATGAAATTTTGCATAGAATAATTTCAAGCACTTTAATTATTATTTTTTTTTTATTTACAAGACCATCGGCTATCTATTAAATTATTTCATACATATATTAAGTATAGTCATAAGAAAACTAAAAAAAAAAAACAAAAAAAATTACATTGAATATATGGGCTTGAGGCCTAACTTTGAGGGCCTTACGCACCCCCTAAAACACAACTTATCGATATGAAATTTTTTTGTACTTTTTTTACATAAAACTGAACCGATTTGGTGGGGGGGGGGGGTGAGAATAAAAGAAATCAGGAAAAAAATTCTCCATACAACTAACAGCCACTCTAATGTGAGCTACTAGCCTGTCCAAGGATATCTAAAGAAAACTTAAAGGAACGAAAGCCAGTCACTCACTTTCGTTTGTGAAACCGACCCGCTATTTATTCTGATAACAATGCACTTACTGAGATCCTGAACAGTTTGCATCACTTGTGCAAAATAATTTTCTATGTGGTTGTTGTTATATTTTTTTTTTTTTGAAAATTTTGCAATTTTGCTTTTCCGGAACAGTGCAACTTTTGACGTGAACACCTTTAATATAAAATTATAAGACTTATATTAAATCCATAAATGAATATATTTTGTTTAATTTTGATAACCAAAAATATTCACTCCTATAGTGAACATAATTTTCCCTCGAAATATTTCCTCTTTTCACCAAATTGAAATCGTGAATAATTTTTCCCTAGAAATGTTTTCCCCTTTTTTTTATTCTCCAGGCGAAGTGAATTATTACATCGCATAATTTCGAATATTTTCCTACTAATTAAATATTCAAAGTAATAAATATTAATTTTTAACCGATGAGTAGTAATTGTTAACAATAATTCCCTGCAACACCTTTTTTCATGGAGTATGAATATATTTGGTGCACACAGAGAACATTTTATGGCGCAGCACTGCGGTGGCATACTACATAGTTTTTTTTCCACTGCACTTAGAATATTTAAAAACAAAATTTTAAAGTTAAAAATATGTTATGTGGAACCTAAAATTTGTGTATTTCTTATTATTAAACTAAATTTGTTTGATTTTCACTTAATATGTAAGCATTACAAATCTTCTTCCCTTGTTTACATTCACTGGAACTGATGGCGGGGAAAAATTTCACGGGAAATTCTCGGTACTATTTTTTCCTTCGAGAAGAATGAGGATTTCACTGGAACACAAATTATACTTGCTATTGTTAATCCTAAAAAAATTAATACAACATGAAAACTAGCCAAGTCCAAAAAGAGCTAAGTGACTACTTTTGTCATTTCACTTTGCACAAACGGCAATATTGCGACAAAATTTTGTATGAAGTTGCTTATATTTTCGTTCAATTTTCAATTTGACTTGTCGTGGTGAGATTTACTTTTGGGATACAAAAAACCATGAAAACGAAAAACTTCGATATCGTGGGGCAGGCTGTTAATGTGGAAATTTTATTAACTCTAGAAAGATATATGTGTCTGTCATTAGTTTCGAACGTTTCTAATTAGAATGAAAACTTCCGAATCGTAAAACAGAAACTTATCCACATAATTTTTAATTTTTTTCGAACTAATTTTCGAAAGGCAATTTAGAAACGGTTATGCAAGGATGCAGTGGATACACAAGTCAAACTTAATGTATAAAGTCATTATATTTCTTTTTTCTCGAATATTTTGTTTCGGTATATCTTTGCACAATTTGGTTGCTAATCTGGGAATGTTTTTAATATCTTCTTTTCTTTGTATTAAAACTAAATATATATTGGTTTTAATTTCCGAATTACGTAGATAAGATATCAAGCCTAAGTCCAAAAAATATTTTTTTCTTAATTAAATTAACTTTGTTGTGTAAAAAAGGCAATTTTATTTGCTTTCACGCTGCTTGGTGCAGTCGAAAGTAAAACGAAAAATGTATGTGGAAGTGGATGTAAGGACAATAAAATATGCGGTAAAAATCACTTTCACACGGATGTAAAACTCAGGACAGTGACGATAGACTATTTTTAAGTATTTTCAAGATTTTCGACTTCAAAAATAAAATTACTCAATTGGAATACATAATCAGCTGATATTTGCCATTCTGGCCCACTGTACAACATGCTATAATACTCGTAGATATAAAGCGTCGAGTTATTTTTGTGTGTTTTTCTTTTATCGTTTTATTTTATTAATTTTAAATTTAAAAATTTTAACAGGTCTACGTCATTAAAATGTTATCTTGTTTTTATTACTAAAGCATTAGAGATATTAAATATCGTATACGTACTTATATGTTTTGCTAATCACTTACCAATGGCTGTCTTGTTGAGACCTTCGCCTTTGTAGAGGAAATGTGCAACATCTTGTGGATCGTGCCGTAATAATCGATTTTCCACCAAATATTCGATGCCTGCAATAGAATGAAAGGTTCAAAAGTTAATGAAAGTTATTGTACATAACCAAAATTAATATTCTAATATATATTATATACTAGCTGACCGCCCCGGCTTTGCTCGGAAGTTTTTTTATTAATGATTGTCCCCTTTGTTAGTTTGTGCGTAGAAAAAATGAGAAGTGAATAGTAGGCACTTTTTTAATTTTTTTTCTTTACAAACCATGTCCTGAAAATTTCTAATCGAATAAAAAAAAATCAGCCAAATCGCTCCAGCCGTTCTCATGTTATGCGATTACATACATGGACCGTTTCATTTTTATATATATAGATAGATAATATATGTAACGCGCAAAATAGAAAGGGACCTAAGGGTAAAAACCGGTTTTGCCATTTTAAAGATTTAAATACGTGTATCTTTGATGTACCATCACTGAGCGTATTGGTATTGGTCTCATTTGAAAGCGACGCATCTCATGACGTCAGGAACGTGATGGTCAACCTTGAGAACGCGCGTAGGTCGTCCCTACCTCTTGTTTTGTGTAGTTGGTTTTTACTGTTTTCTACCTAGCGCGCTGTTTCCATGAGTTTGATATCAATTTTTTTCGAATCCAGGTTTATTTTCTGAAATTATTAATTGTGAATTATAATAAATACTCATTTCTAATTCTTTTAAATCGTGAATATCACTCTGTTAGTACGAAATTTTTTTCACATAACCTTAGAATCGTCGACTTCAATTTCATAAAACGCGCATATCTCTGGGAGGGAACACTTTTGGGGCATGGGATCGGTCTCATTCGATGCTCAAATGTTGTCCACATCAAAAAAAAAAAAAAAGGAAAGTGAAATTTTATTTTTTTTTACCCTGAGGTCCCTTTCTCTATGCGCTGTCACATATATGTATCTATGTATTATTTATATCCCTGCAGGAAATGGAACTGACACAAGACTAGCCATGTGACCGATCTCCAAGTGATAGGGACCAGTCCGAGTTCTAACACTTCCTATGAAGTGGAGCAGTCACTTTTCCATGGGGATGGCCTAGGATGGGGTTAATTGATACTTTGTATGTACCTTGTGACTCATCACTGAACTATCTTATAGGGACCTGTGGTGAGTGACAGCACTAATGCTAAAAAAGTACCTTTTTGTACTACGCTGAAATGCAAACAGCTTAAGTTTGATTATTACCCGTCCAGCTCTCGTTTCAAATAGACTCGTTTTTTCCTTTGCTTTTCAATAAAACTTTTTGTGTAAAATATAAGTAATCTGTAATTTTAAAAATAAATAAATTGAATTTTGTAATTACATAATTGACTATTAATACGAACAACCCCACAAAGTGGTGACCCCGTCGATTGGTTAAAGAATATTTCAGGATGCAAGACAATATTGGTGGCAGCACGCAGCAAGGCCCGACGCCGAGCACATCAAGTACCGAGCCAACAACCGTTAATCGTGTAGCTGTAAAGGTTCCACCCTTTTGGCCCGATCACGCTGAAATTTGGCTGGCGCAGGTAGAAGCACAATTTGCTGTTGCCGGCATAAGTGGTGACACATCGAAGTTTAATACAGTCATCGCCGCAATAGAATCGAATGTTCTCGTGCAAATATCAGACGCTATTTTAAATCCACCGGAGACCGATAAATACACAAATCTTAGAAAGTGCATAATAGAACGCTATTGTGAGAGCGAACAAAAAAAGACGCAAAAATTACTATCGGAAATTGATTTGGGAGACAAGCGACCGACACAACTCTTAAATGAGTTAAGCACATTGTCAAAGGACAAGGTAACAACTGATTTTTTGAAAACGCTATGGTTGCAGCGTTTGCCAGCGCAAGTCAGAGCAATCTTACAAGCGTCAGATGCTAATCTGACCGAGTTAGCGAAGTTGGCAGACAAAATTATGGAGGTGGGATAGTTTCAGCATTTATCTGTGGTATCTACAATGCCACAAACTTCTAAAAGCGAATTTGATAGACGACTCGATCGCATAGAGCAACAGATAAATAGCCTTTGTAACAAGAACAATAAAAATGTACGTCGGTCACGATCAAGTTCTACACGACGACAAAAAACAGATGCCACTCCAGCAAAGCAAGTGAGCGACCATTGCTGGTACCATCGGACATTTGGCGAAAAAGCCACAAAATGTCGTCAGCCATGTTCATATCAACAAAATTTGTCAAAAAACTAAATTCATCTTCCGATCTGGCGGGCGGATCTCGAGATGAATGCCAAATAGCCCGTCTTATAATTAATGACAGCATATCGAAACAGAATTTTTTAATCGACACTGGTGCCGACGTTTCGGTGTTACCAGCTGGTAGTGTTGAGGGTTTGCGCGTAGGGATTTTTAGAAAATTGTTTGCTGCTAACGGGTCCCCCATCAAAACCTTCGGTGAGAAAACGTTAAGCATTTCTTTGGGTCTACGTCGCAATTTTACATGGACTTTTTTGGTAGCGAATGTCAACTGTGCTATTATAGGCTCAGATTTTTTGAAGCATTACGATCTTTTGGTTGACATCAAGAGAGGTAAGCTTATCGATCGTACTACGCTGCTTGAGGCAAGGGCACGTCCCGCACGTACTGCCTATGTTCAGATTTTAGCATACGACAAAAAAGATAATTACGCCCAGCTGTTATACGAGTATAGAGAGTTAGGTACGATTAATGCCAACAAGCGCCCAGTGGACTCTACGGTCACGCATCACATTACCACAAACGGTCCTCCCACATACGCTAGCGCACGTCGACTCGCGGGGGATAAGCTCCAAGCTGCAAAAAAAGAGTTTGAGTACTTGATGGAAAAGGGTATATGTAGACCGTCAAAAAGTAATTGGGCCAGCCCACTACATTTGGTAAAAAAGCCAAACGGGGACTGGCGCCCATGCGGCGATTATCGTGCCCTTAACAGCATCACCTTACCCGACAGGTATCCAAGAACATTTTTTCCTCTATCGACTTACAAAGGGCTTACCATCAGATACCCGTGGAGCCATGCGATATACCTAAGACAGCCATAATCACGCCGTTTGGCTTATTTGAGTTTTGTTTCATGACATTTGGTCTACGGAACGCGGCCCAAACGTTCCAACGTCATATTAACGAAGTCTTGAAGGGAATCGATTTCGCTTTTGCATACATCGATGATATCCTCATAGCGTCCGAAACAGAGGAGGAACATGCAAAGCATCTGCGCATCATATTTGATCGCCTTCGCCGATTCCACTTGTGCGTTAATTTCGATAAATGTCAGTTTGGTAAGCGTGAACTCGTATTTTTAGGCCACAAAATTAGCCCCAAAGGACTTACGCCGCCTGAAAACAAGGTCGATTCGATCCGAAATTTTGAAAGACCAATGATTGTGAAGAATTTAAAAAAATTTTTGGGCATGCTGAATTTTTACCGCCCATTCATACCGCATGCAATAAAAAATCAAAAATTATTGTTAGAATTGACTCCTGGCAATAAAAAAAACGATAACACCATAATAGAATGGACACCTGAAGCAATGGCTGCTTTTAATGCATGTAAAGACGATATAGCAGAAGCTACTTTTTTGAATTATATGGCTCCGAAAGCATTGATAACGCTTACGACAGATGCTTCAGATGACGCCGTAGGGGCAGTACTGCATCAGATAGTCGAAGGGCAAGTACAACCATTAGGATTTTACTCCAAAAAGTTGACACCATCACAACAAAACTACAGCGCGTACGATAGAGAACTCACGGCGATATACCAAGCAATTCAACATTTCAAATACGCAGTTGAAGGAAGAGAATTCGTCGTTTTTACAGACCACAAGCCAATCATTTTTGCTTTTAAGCAAAAAAGCGAGAAGGCATCACCGCGAAGGATTCGGCAATTAGACTTTATCAGCCAATATACGACGGACATACGACATTTACCTGGGGCTGACAATAACATAGCAGATTTACTCTCCCGCATCAACGCCATAGAGGAGCAAGTAGTAAATTTTGATGAAATGGCCGAGCAGCAAGGCAATGATATTGAACTGCAGGCACTGCTGGACAGCAACACAAACACGTCATTACAGCTCACTAAATTAGCCATCCCACAGTCGACTAAAGAAATTTACTGTCACGTTTCGAAGGATAGAGTAAGACCTTATGTTCCGAAAAATTATCGTCAGGCAATCATACGCAAGCTTCATTCGCTTTCGCATCCAGGCATAAGAGCAACAAAACAATTGGTTTTAAATCACTACGTTTGGCCATCTATATCTGCAGACGTCGCTAGATATGTGCGCGCATGTATTCCTTGTCAGAGAGCAAAAGTACAACGTCATACAAAAGCACCCTTATGTAATTATGCAGCAGTCGATGCCCGCTTCGAACATATAAATATAGACATCGTGGGACCGTTGCCATCATCAAACGGATTCCGATATTGCCTCACGTGTATCGATCGTTTTTCGAGATGGCCCACGGCGATACCACTGATAGACATAACAGCTCAAAGTGTTGCAAGTGGCCTTATGAGAGGATGGATTGCTATCTACGGCGTCCCCTTGCGTATTACCACCGATTTAGGAAGACAGTTCGAGTCAACCATTTTCAGCGAATTAACGAAGTTACTGGGAATTAAGCATTTGCGGACAACGGCCTACCACCCACAGGCAAATGGCATAATTGAGCGATGGCACCGTACACTAAAGACAGCCATTAAGTGTGCTGAAACAAACGACTGGAGTTCTGCACTTCCGCTAATTCTTTTGAGCATGCGATCAACAATAAAAAGTGATATTGGGCTAAGCCCAGCAGAAATCGTTTTCGGCGCTTCTTTAAGAATACCTGGAGCGTTTCTCATTCCTTCAGGAAGAAATATTACGGAAACCGAGTTTGTACAAACACTGCGTAGAACCATTTCAAACTTACCAACTACCCAACCTGTCCGTCACGGGATGCAACGATGTTTCGTTCAACCAGCATTGGCTGACTGCAAGTTTGTATTTGTGAGGGTAGATCATGTGCGTACACCATTGGAGCCCAGTTACGAGGGCCCTTACGAAGTTTTAAACAAACATGATAAGTATTATATTGTAAAAATACGCCAGCGAGAAGCGAAAATCACAATAGATCGCCTAAAGGCTGCGTATATTTTTAGCGAGGACGCTGTGCCAGCTGAAGCGCCACCAACAGAAGGTGGAAACGAATCCGAGAATTCAGAAAATGTTTCAACACATGTGGACACAGACACGTCTCAGGAGACTACCATGCAAAAACAACGCCTTACGTCATCCGGGCGTCACGTCAGAATTCCTCTAAAGTATCGTTAAAGTCTTAACTAGGAGCAGGGTATTGTGGTGAGTGACAGCACTAATGCTAAAAAAGTACCTTTTTGTACTACGCTGAAATGCAAACAGCTTAAGTTTGATTATTACCCGTCCAGCTCTCGTTTCAAATAGACTCGTTTTTTCCTTTGCTTTTCAATAAAACTTTTTGTGTAAAATATAAGTAATCTGTAATTTTAAAAATAAATAAATTGAATTTTGTAATTACATAATTGACTATTAATACGAACAACCCCACAGACCTATTCCGTGTAGAATATAAATTGTATATAAATGTCTTTCCGACATTTATGTAACTGTAACAACGCAATCTTGAACTTTTTTTATTATTTTTATTTTTCAGTAAAAAGAAATTTACATTCAAACTATTAACCTACGGCATGGCAGGCTTGCACACTACCTACCCATTCATCCAGTTAAGCTTAGGTTAATATCTAAGCATAGTTACGAGACCTGTTCCAGAGTGAATTGGCAGTCTATTTATATTGATTCATTGTTTAACCTTCACAGTGAACAGATGTCCCAGCGAAGTCTTTCTTATATACATGTATACTCAACAAAAAAAAAAAATATTCGTAATACATAATTCATGCTCCAGCGGAGTGTTTCTTATATAGACATACTCAACCAAAAAAAAGTATTCGTAGTATCGTAATAGTATCCTATTGAACTATGGATGAAGTTATGGAAGTGAACGAACAAAAGTGTGTTCAGGTAACATTTATCCTATGAAGAGAGAGTTGTTCCTCAACATTTACAAGTGAAAAAATACCTTGGTAAACACCTTCATCGACGGCTTACAATTCAAGTTTGTGCTTGTATAGATTTATAACCCTTGACACAAACTTTGAGCTTAAATAGAGCTGTATTAGTGTCCTAACAGAGCTCTTTTAAGATATAATTCATTTCGAAAAGACTTTTGCAATAAATGAAGCGACCGAGACGGAAAAAGTAATGCAAATTTATTGACAAGGTGCTCCTCCTCATCTTTTATTATTGCCCATGAACCTATTTCTCAATTTGAACTAGATATTCGACCCTGTTCTGTAAACCGATCGATTTGAAACCGCACGATTTTAGAAAACTAACTCCGACAATAGAAATATTTTATTAGATTTTTTTTTTAATTTTTTTATTATACAGATTCCCAAATATCATATTGGAAAGAAAATTATTTTGTGTATGATTTTAAACACGTCTGCAGGACCATTATTAATTTCTTGAAAACGAGAAATTTACTCGGATTCGGTTTCCAGAACACGGCCGATTGCCAAGTTTTTAACTTGGCATTTTCTGAGTCAATGTTGGCGGATAATATTCGTCATTGATTCATGTCCAAGTGGTCCTCTAAAAACGTGCATATTCAGAATTTCTTGAAGTTCGAGTTTTCAGGAGTTCTTCAAACATATTATTAACATTTTCTCATGTTAGAAACTGTGAAAACTGTGTATCTTAAGTACATACCGCTTTTTCATATTTATTTTTAAATCCCGCTTTTTGAGGATATATTCTTCAAAATCCCGCGTTTTGCCACGTCTGGCCACGTTACCTATGGGGCACTGCTTCAGCTTCCAATGTAGAGAAAATCCAACGAAAAAAATATATATTTATACTATTTGATAGGTCATGGATTCAGCCACATCAAACATGTTCAGTGCCGTTTACTACAATTTCCAATTCAAGAAAAAGGTGAATATGTAACCATTTACACGATTATCTTCTTTCACCATACACTACTCCCTACTTTTGTTAACACTCCCATTTTCTCAAGTCATAGGCTGAGTACGCTTGGTTCAATTGTCACCGAATTTTCTGCAGGGATATTATATAAATGAATAAAAAATAGGTTTAGTAAAAAATATTATTATTTTGCATAATTTTAACACAGATTTATAGGTACCCATCTACTGATTAATTCGAACCCAGGTTTAATGTAGTATATTAATATTATTTCTATAAAAGAAAGGCCATCTTGTTGAAGTTTATGTATAAAATGTCTGCTGGGCAATCCTGGTTTGAAGCGGTTTTTTCCTACAGTCCGTCTGTAACCCGAATTTTTTATTTTTTTTTTCAAGAGAAGTAACACTTAGGCAATGAATACCTACTACTATTGCTAGGTGTTCCCTTCTTTAGGAAAGGGATAGTGATAGGGAAGAGAGGTGGTGAAGGAGGAGATAGAGGAAAGCTTCATTCTTTTAAAACTCTGCTTTTTTGTGCGTTTTTTTCAATTATGCAGTGTTGCAGCGCCTCTGGTATTAAATTTCATTGAAGCTGTGTTTGGTAGTCATTTTATTGGTTATTTTACTTTGCCGATGATTCAGCTACACAACGAAGGAGGGCGCTCTGATGTTACATTAGGATTATTATATGCTGAAGTCTGTATAGTTCAGTGACCAGTGACTATGCCTTCATCACTTGAACTTTCCTACAACAACTGATACAAAGGGACTTTCATGCACAGCAGAATAATGGGTGGTGTTGTTATTTTTTTAATGACTGTTGAATACCGGGCTCGAACCCTGGACCTTTTTTGTAGGAATAATTGATCCACCAATAGTAAAGTTAGAATGCTGATGTACATATGTATGTATATTCATTTTAATTTTAACCGAATGAGAGTTATATCATTCATTACTACATACAGTTTGAAGGCACTCATGTACTGAACGTTTTTTATTTAAACATCTAGCAATTGTTCCCAGAAAAATATATTTCTGCAATAAACACGTATAATTGAGAAATAGCCACAAATTAATTAAACATTTTATTGAGTCAATTAAAATTTCTTAACAAACGTTCAATTGAATCAATTACATTTTTAATTAATTTTTTTCCAATTAAAAGTGTTTATTCTGCAGGAATTTTTTTCTCAGTGTTAATGTCTTCTTTAGAAGTATACTATGCAAAGTTTGTATTCGTACGCCCTCAATCAAAAAACATACTGCCTTGTAATGAATGAAATTACTTAAATTACTTTAATTATTATTTCTTGAAAGATTTTTTTTATAGAAGTTCCATTTAATAAAACATTTAAATAAAAATATATATTTTATTAATTTTTATAAGAAAAGCAGAATTTACTAATTTTAAAAAACAAAATTCATATTTGCACAAATAAAACTTTTTTAAAAATAAAAAAAATTGGCTTTTTTTATACTAAAACTAATTTTTAAAATAAATTTTTGGGATACGAATATAAACTTTCCCCCTGTTTCTACAATCCAGACGGTCGATTTGAGTATAAAATTTATATGGAAAGCACTCATTATTTTGAGTGGTTTTCATACAAATTTTCTAGACGAGTCGTCAGCCTCACTTTTGGAAATTGTACATTTGTTCCTTAAGAATATGTAGTGAATTCCGCTATTTTCTACAATATTATTGATCGAAATGTCATTTTGATTATTTGATTTGTTAAATAGAGATTTTTATAATTTCGTAACGAAAAATAAAAATATTGTAGTTATTATAAGAGTTATTCCGTAAAAAGTAATTCTACAAGTTTTCCGTTAACCTATGCCTCGTTTATGTAACTGATGTAAATTTCTCGTATCGAGAAAAATTAAACAATTATATTGGTTGTCTTATTTTACTTGAATTAACTGTGTTTCACAAGATGATAACAATTTTTTTTTGACTGGAAAAGTTCTCACATTCCTTACAGAAACGAGGCATTGCATACATAATCATTTACGTCCCTAACTTGTTACCTCACGCTATTGACACCCGCGTGACTGTAAGGACAAATTGCTTAAGTTCACGAAAATTTTCACTCGCGGACAAAATTTATGTACTGCATAATTAACGACATCATATCAAAATCGTGTAATTGATATGAGAGCTAAAATTAAGTAAAATATTAATTCTAAATGAAATTGTTTGTACATGATGCAATGAACTGATTTTATCATTAAATTACTTTTACGTAGCATTTCCTTTATAAACCATAAATTACGCATACTTAGAGTAAACTTAAACGTTTAGTTCTTTTCAAAATTGTGTTAGTGGCGAAAAGACAGTTAAAATGGTAACTGGCTGAAATTTAATTAATAAAAAGTCACGCACATTAGATAATTTAATAAGAGCGTAGCTTAAATTCCTTCTTTACAGTGGCAAAAGGGTAACATGCTACCTTAAATCATATGATAAGTTTTCTTGTTGCGGTTGTAATTTTTTTTGATAGTTTATAAGATCCCAGTAAAAAAATTGAAAGTCATTCCAAAGGAACTACATTTTCATTGCTTCCAAAAAATCGATATTTTTAATTTGCCGATAGTTAGCAGAAAACCAAGTAGAAGTTTATTTTAGTCATACAAAACCTAGTAATTCCTCCATAGTTTTAGAAAATACTCACCAGAATTAAAAAAAAATCGATTTTTTTAAGAATTTTATAAACTAATTTTAGTCTAAAATATAAAAGTTATTTACTTAAATTTAAATAAAAACACTGTTTCGGGCTTAAATTCGTATAAAAAGAAACGGATTGTTAAAATATGTAACTAATTACCATTTTTTCTAGATGAAAATATTATCATAGAACATAAAAAAGGAAATTTTTCTTAAAATCACTTCCAATTCGGTGACTAGGCATCGAAAAAGAGAACTTCTTGCAATGACAACCCTATGAAAAAATCATTAGAACGGATCGAAATTTGCACTACTTCCAGATCGCAAACTCTACATTTTCATGACTTTTTTGGAGTGTCTTTTTTACTGGGATATTAAAGATACACCACAACATTTATTGCGAAATGTCCAAACGTTGAATAAGAACAATAAGACTTAGGCCCAAATTCACAGTCACTAGTTAACTAATAGCAATATTTTAACCTATAATATTTGATTCACAGCTCTTTGTTTACCATTAGTTAAACCGCCAAATGTCGTTGGTAACAAATAGTTAGACAACAGCTGATTCGCTGTAAACTTTATTACTATTGTTGTTTTGTGAAAAATTTGAGACACATTTTACACATACGTTCTCAAGCATTTTCATTGTATTTAGCTGTAACACATTATTTTTTTATCTTCTATTATATTTTGGTTTTTCCGAACCAATTTCAACACTAATTCAATATCTTACACGGTAAAGTTAGACGAGCGAGCACTGTTTTATCCATTTTTAAGAAATACTCATAATATAACAAATGTAAACAGAAACCATATGCTCTAGCAGAGCTGCCAATAGTGAAACTTAATAGTTTGATAGAGTTACCATTCCTTGCTCATATTAAGAATTTTACTTAACCAATACACTGTGAATATACAGTATTAGTTAAACAATAGTTATCGTTTTAGTTTACTGATAATTAACTAATGACTTTAAATTTGGCCATTAATGGCAGTTTTTGGGAGGTTGTATTTGATTTTGTGCTGCTGTGAATGCCCGCTTCATACAAAAAGCAACTTAAAACAAAAGCATGTACATGTACATACATATGGGCAAATCCACAGAATGTCACGTACGATGACCAATCAATTAAGCTTGTATTTCAGATAAATGCATTTAGATTTTTCCTGACCTTTCAACAAAGGTAGAGCTACTTACGCTTCTCAAAAGTACATAAAGAAATAAAGAAAAATTTAAATTTTCTCTGGAAGACATGCTTAATTGATTGCTCATCGTACGTGAGATTCTGTGGAATTGTCCATATGTATACATAATGTATTCTTATGATTAGCATATAATTTCAAATACATATATGTATAAAAAATTGAATAAATTCACAAATGATAACTAATAAAATTAAAATTTAAGAAAATGTCGAGCGCCTTCACATAAGCTGTAGGGCAGTGGTGAATTCGCAGAAAAAAAATCTCTAATGTATGCGAAGATCATCACATAATAATCACTTGTGCCCATCCGATGTATTGATGAATTTATCAATGTTAAATAGTGTATTTCATTACATGGTTCAATATAAGCTACCGGTTCTAAGTTAAACAGATTTTGAAATTAAAACCTAATGTTCACCTTCGCACTTCATTGAAATTTCAAGAAAAGTTTTGCACTCATTAATACTCGTAGTTTAAACATAAAATTTACCAATGCTGTTTGCAAAATACAAAGTGTTAGCAACACCTTTTTCGCATTTAATTAAAAAAGAAACAAATGATGACTGGCAAATATAATATTCAAAGTTATTTGTTGACAAACAAAATAAATAGTTTTCCATTAAAGTTGGGCCGGTGTTATCTAATTGTATTGTCTTACACTGTTATTTATTTATTTATTTAGTTCAACGTTATAACTGATTGATATTGATGTTAAGTTGCGCTGAAAGTCCACACAATGCGTTTTCACGTCAAGTAAAATTTGGTATCACTGAGTTACAAATCAGATGACTTATTATAGTCGGTAATGACGCTTAGGAATAATAAAACGGTTTAGTTCAACTAAACTCAGGTTAAGTTGAACTAAACTTAAATTTATATGTAGTTTAAACTAAACTCTTTTCAACTTAACCTAACTTAAAGAAAACAGCGGTAAATCACACATTATGTGTAGTGCAAAAAATAATTTTATAGCAGTACTAATGTGAAAAAAGCTGCATAACCAAAAAGGAAAAGGAATTAAACAAAAAGTAACAAAAGATTCGAATACTATGCGACAATGAATCCTACGATTTGGTCTTTGTAACTATCAACTTTTTTGACAGACGCGACGCGTAGGTGCGAGAAAGTGTAGAGCGCGCGGCTTTCAGATTTATATATTTGTGGAATGAAAAACTTATGTTCATCAATATCGAGATTTTTTGCTAGACTTCTTTTTGGAAAATCTTTTGAAGGTCTGTAGTAGTATGTCGCAATCGCAGTGATCTTACACTAAACACATCCCAGACGATAGTTTAGCTAAATAAAAGGTATTTTTTTTTGAGTAGGCATCACCTATTTAACGGGTGCTCAAATAAAGCAGTGAATGGGTACGTAAATAAGCAGAATTGTCCCATTTGGAGTGAGGAGAATCCGCAAGCTTTTGTCGAAACACCATTACATCTAGAGAAACTTACTGTTTGGTGCGCTTTATGGGCTGGCGGAGTCATTGGCCAATATGTCTGGGCAGAATGTTACTGTCAATGGTGAACGGTATAGGAACATGATTCGAAATGTTTTCCTACCTCAATTACGTGGCATTAATCTTGCTGATATGTGGTTCCAACAGGACGGAGCCACATGCCACACAGCGGGCCCTGCAATTGATTTACTCAAAGAAACTTTTGATGAAAAAATAATTTCACGCAATGGCCCAATTAATTGGCCACCAAAATCGTGTGATTTAACCCCATTGGATTATTTTCTTTAGGGTTATCTTAAGTCACTTGTCTACATCGTGAACCAGAAAAAAATTGAGTCTACATTCGATAGTTATCGGTGAAATACAGCCGCTAATGCTGCGAAAATTTTTTGAAAATTGGTGTTCCACATGACAGATATCATATTTACCTATAAAAATTAATTTCATAAAATTTTCTTTCCAATAAAACCCGTTTCATTGATATTAAAAATATATTTCCCTGCTTTATTATGACTTTAAACTTGTGTCACTCTCTAAAAAAAACACCCTTTACATACATATGTATATGAGGAAAACCCATTCATAATTGGATCCTTAGGACCAGTAACAGTGCCAACATTTGAATGATGTAATATTCCAAACAAAATAGTATTCATATAACTTTCAAGCACAATAAATAATTTTTGCACACAGTTTGTTCCATTTGATATCCTTCTTCCTGCTTAACATTCCTTATTGAAAAACCTTTTATAACATACATACATGTATATCAGAAAGAAGCAACTCTCATTGACAGCTAGATAAGAATTTTTTAAATGATTACTATAACTGCTATTTGGCTTTTATATTTGTTAAATACGGTGATTATGGGCACAAATAATATGAATATAATGTAAATGAACGTCATAAATAATAAATGTATAGTATAAATGTAATACAAAAGACAACGGATAACTTGTATTATAAGAATAAGAATACACAACTCTGGATAGGGAAATCATTACTATTAATGACTTGAATCTCATGTAAATAAGGAGATTAAATTAGGATAGATATTAGTATTATACTACGTTTATACGCGCACTATTTGCAAATAAATTAACTCAGTTTATACGGCATAGCAAAAGTACACAAACTTGGTAGCACTTCTATAGAAAGCTTACTTATGTTGACAAAAAAAAATTGTGTAAATGCACAAAATATCCAGTAATTATTTGTTTTAATTGTCATTATTTGCTTCTATCAATATTTTTTGTTGCAATATTTGTCCATTTATTGTTTTTGTTATCAAACATTTGTAAGCGTGGCAACCTCAAGCATTTTATTTGCAAATAGTGCGTTAATCGTGAATAGTTTTCTGAATTAGTAAGTCGCAATAAAGAGAATAATATGGCAACAATTTACAGTTTTATTTGCAAATAAGCCCTGCGTATAAACGTAGTATTATATATATGTATAACCGAAGTTTATGTACGCATTTTTTGCTGCTTTTAATATTAATAATTGATAATGTTATTATGTATCACCACAAATACGAGGGCTACTATTTATATTTCAGGAACTGGCAACACTAATGTCAACAGCCTATACCTGGCAACACCATAATAAAGTTTGACAGTGAGTTCAGAAAATCAATTTGACAAAAAAAAAATGGAAATTTCAAGATAATGTTTTCGTTGGATTATTTTTCACAACTTTCGACGTGGATTATCTCAACAAGAATTTATCGATGAACTCAGTTCTTTGTATGGCGATAAAGCACCATCAAAAACCACAGTACATATATCGCTGGTATAGTGAATTCAATCGCGGTCGTAGTTCAGTCGCCGACAAATTCTGGGAAGGTAGTCCAAAATCGGTTGTTGTGCCACAAAACATCGATGCAGTACGTGAACTGATAATTCAAGATCGTCATGTGACATATTGTGAGATAGAGGCATCCTTGCAAATTAGTTCCACTTCAATTATTTTGATTTTGCATGTTGTAAAAAATTTGTTCTCGTTGAACACCTCATAATTTATCAATAGGGAAATGAGTAAAAAATTCCACCGTGGTGCTTCAAAAGATGTGTATAAAATCGTGACAGGTGCCGAATCATGGATATATGCTTATGAGCCGGAATCAAAACAGCAATCGACCGTGTGGGTATTCCAAGACGAGCTAAATCCAACAAAAGTTATTCGAAGCAAATGGTCGCCTGTTTGTTAGGCCCAATGTGTCATGTGGCCACTGTTCCGCTTGAGTAAGATAGAACTATCAATTCCGAGTGGTACACAAACATTTGTTTGCCGGAGGTCTTAGGAGAAATTCGTAAAAGACGAATTTGCAATCTTCACACATCCCGTCAAACAAGTGAGTTTTTGAGCAGTCAAAACATCGAATTAATGACTCATCCTCCGTACAGTCCTGACTTGGCGAAGGATGAACATTTTCATTTAAAAATTTTTGTTATTCACCCTTATCGCGAATAAAAGTTCACGTAAAATGTGTCCCCTTTCCCTAAAATTGTGATCGCCAATGTTTGCGTTGTTGTTGTGTCAGTATACTATTTTCTAATTTTCTTCACCATTTTTTGTTCACGGGAAATATTTCACGAGAACAAAATGTTCGCCTTTTATTCGCGATAAGGGTGATTACCTGCTATTCCCGAAATATATATAGTAGCCCTCGTATTAGCAATGCGATTAAGCTTCCTTATTTCATTTTAAATTCGACTTTAATTCTTTTGCGATAAAGGAATTTTTTTTACTTGCAAACGGACAGGAGTTGACTGAACTTTATATAGATAATGATTTTTTTATATTAGCTTTGGGCTTTGATCAGTATTATATTGTTATATACATACATACATATGTATGTGTATCGTCGGCTGTAATGCAAAACCACGTAAATAACAAACAAAAATTGGAAATCAAATTTTTAATTAATTATCGGGCATTATATCGAAACACATGTCCCTAAAAGTTTTTAAACTTTTATCATAAAAATCAGTCGAATTAAAAATGAAAGTAAAGAAAAATTACTTTAGCCACTTTTGATTAGTTTGTTCTCTCTCATATAAAATTAAAAAAATGTAACAGTGGTATGAACATGTTATTCGCGTAACTTATATAAGATCGGTTATCACAAAATTGTGTTCAGCGATGTGGCTAATTTTGCGTCTAACGGGTGAAGCCAATACACAACAGACCCTAAATACCTCATTACATACAAAACATCCACCATTTCGTGCGGTTTACAACGATGGTGTCATCGTTGGACCTTATTTCTTTAAAATTTAACGTCCAGAATTCGCTTCCTCAGGAACAGCCGCGATGGCCACATGCCCCAAATCATTTTCAAATGTTAGTGCCATGTATTGATCTTTAGAATAAAATATTTTTTGGATTAAAATTCAATTTTGTGTGTTATTTTTTACAATTTAAAGTTCTATCGGACTTAAAAAACACCCTTATATTACATGCAACTCCATTCAGAATAATAGCAACAACGTGCGAGATAACGTCTATGCCAATGACCCAAAATGTATTCAAGACCTCAAAGATGGAATTCGTGAATTTATAGAGGACATGCAGCCTCAAATGTGTGAGTTGGCGACGGAAAATAAATTTCATGAATAGAATATGGCCGTGAATACCATTTGAATGCTATTGTTTTTCTACAATTAATGGCGTAGCCTTTTCTTTACAACTAAATAAACTTCCGGTAATTTCGCTTAAAACTAAAGGGTGTTTTTAATAGAGTGACACAAGTTTAAAACATAATAAAACAAGTATATCTATTTTTAATATAAATGAAACGGGTTTTATTGGAAAGAAAATTTTATGAGATGAATGTTTAAATTTGATTTTTGCCATGTGGCTGACGCGTAGACGGCGCAATTGGAACCTCAATCTTCAACAACTTTTCGCAGCATTTGCGGCCGTATTTCGCCGATAACTCTTCGAATGTTGATTTCCAGGTGTTCAATTATTTGTGGTTTATGGACGTAGACCAGTGACTTAACATAAACCCAAAGAAAATAATGCAATGCGGTTAAATCACACGGTCTTGGTGGTCAATTAATTGGGCCATCAAAAGTTTCTTTGAATAAATCAATTGTAGCGTCCGCTGTGTGGCATGTGGTTCCATCCTGTTGGAACCACATATCAGCAAGATTAATGCCACGTAATTGAGGTACGAAAAAATTTCGAATCATGTTGCTATACCGTTCACCATTGACAGTAACATTCTGACCATCATAGTTTTTGAAGACATATGGACCAATGACTGACTACGCCAGCCCATAAAGCGCACCAGACAGTAATTTGCTGTGGATGTAATGGTGTTTCAACAAAAGCTTGTGGATTCTCCTCACTCCAAATGCGACGATTCTGCTTATTTACGTACCATTCAACCATAGATGTTCTTCGTCGGAAAATGGAAGAAGTGCATGATGAGTTTGAAGAATAGAACAATTATTTTGATTAAAAATTTTAACAATTTGCACGCGTTGCTCTGGTGTAAGTCGATTCATAATGAAATTTCAAAGTAAACTAAACAAAAAACAACTATCAGCTGTTAAATGGGATCCCAAATAAAGCAGTGTTGCCAACTTATAGTTGTGACACTCTAAAAAAGCGGGTTGAGCCGAGTATACGTTATATCATGGCAAATTCATATAAGGTACACTCGGTGCAATTCGCTTTGCGAAATTTATACTTTTAATGTAAAAAAATTTAGTGAAAAATGGGCGTTCACATCCAAAGTATATTCAATTACAAGCGACGAAAATAATAATCTGAGCAGTTGCAACCAGCTGATATGAATTCGCTTTGTCAACGTATATTCAAACTACAAGCGGCGAAAATAGTCATCTGAGCAGTTGCGGCCACCCAATTCAGTATCAGTATCAGGTGGCCTTTTCCGCGCGGCTGATAATCAGCTGTTGATGCTAAATTGAACAATTTGAACCGAAATGACAAAATTTGTTTGGACATCTTCCGAGAGATTGGTTTTGTAGCACAGCAAACTACATGTTGTTTTTTGTGTTGTTAAATTGTTGTAGGGAAGAGGTCACCTGATACTAAATTCGCCTTGGCGGCCACCTAATATGAATTCGCGTTATATGAATATGCCTTGGGTCAATTGTCTGAGTAACTTAGCAACTTGGAATTCTTTTTTCATGTCAGAGAACTTTTCCTCTAGCCTTCGCCGTGCAGTTTAATTGAGGTAAAAAATAATGGGCCTGTATTTAAAAACATCATAAATGAGAATTTATTTAACCAATAACAGACAATCACACTCACCCACATATAAATTCATAAGGACAGTTATTTAAACGCCGAAAAGAGGGTATAAAGGGGGGGGGGAGGAAGTCGACACAATTTATCAGACAAAATTTGTATTGCAAAAATTATATGGTTTTGGTTTTGTGTTGAACAATAGTGTCTGCGTGTCAGCGTACGAGTGGTTTTTGTTTACATCTAAACAACAACAACAGCAAAGCGTAACATCAAAAATATTGGGGCAAATACATACTCGTAATAAATAACACTTCATGTTATTGTTACTTATTGTTATTTTTTTAATTTTACGTGTAATAGTGTGGTATTGATATTTCATTTGCTGTCAGCACATTAGAGCTGGCAAACTATCGATAGTATCGATAGTTTTATTTCCATTAGACTATCGATAGTTTTTTCTCGATAGCGATACTATCGTTGAAAAAATTTATTACCAAATTTGCAATAAACTCGATAAAATTTAACATATTGGCTTTCTTTTATTGAAAATACATCTAAGTACATATCCCTCATTTACTTAAATAACGTCATAACTCAAAGTAATAAATTTACGGACTTAGTAATACAGACTTCATGTGTAACGGATCAACTCTTGATAGAAGAACACTTTTTAATATCTCCACTGAGTTGTATGTAAATTGAAAACTAAACTCATTTGAAAATTAAATTTAACATTCCCAACTCTTCGTCTCCTTCTGACCAGTGTTGTTAGATTTGACGATTTTACGTCATTTTGACGACTTTTTGTAACAAATTTCCCAAAATGACGATTTTGTTTCAAATATTCCTTATATTTTGACGATTTGTTGAAATAAGTATTTAGTAACATCAATATACCAACAAGCCCATGCAGAAAAAATTTAATTTTAATTACAGCATCAGTTATTTTAAATATGGACTCTGAAATTCTTCCTTTACTAAAAAGTTTTTTCAAATTTTGTGTCTTAAGGCCCAGTTCACACTAGTCAAGTCTTATTGCTAAACTTATCACCTTTTCTTCTTTACAATGCAAGTCTGATTTTTCAGCTCATATTTTTTATGCATAGTTTTGTGAATGCATGTGTGACTTTTTAACATAACGAAGGAGAAAGCAAAACTTATTGACAGTACATGAAGTTGAGTACTCGCTTCTTTTCCCTTCGTCTCTGTCTCCTACAAACTAATCAGCTTAGCAATAAGACTTGTATAGTGTAAAATAGAACTAAAGAAAAATATTAAGGTATTGAAAATGAAATAAGAGAACTTAGATTTTTTAACTCTCAAGATAACGACTTACTATATCTATAAGTATATAAATCGATTAAATTACCAAACAATAAACAATGAATAACTTATGTGAGTTTGTTATTTACTTTTTTTACTTTGCCAAACTCATCAGCTAGTGTTGAAAGAATATTTAGTAATATTAATCTTACTAAAGCCAAGATCTAAATTTTACTGGAAACAGAAACCCTTGAAATCATTGTGTTTCAGAAAGATTATTTGAAGTGTAACTCTTCGGAATGTTACAATGTTGACATTGAGAAAAATGTTATAATAAAACAAATTCTAAAATGTATAGTTTTATTTTGAAACAAGTTTTATTTAGAAATTGTTAACACACCATTATATATTCTGATTTTTTTTATTTAATTTCACCCTATAGTTTTTATTATTGACAATAATGTCGATGAATTGTTTCTTGTTACATAAAATAGTCTTTTATTTCTAATATGATATATTAGTTGTTTAATAAAATGGATAATTCTTGTATGACGATTTTTTGACGATTTTTTTTTGAAAATTGTGACGATTTTGACGATTTTATTTTCAAAAATTGACGATTTTTAGACAAAATTGTCTAACAACACTGCTTCTGACATAAAATAACTTACTTTAACACTAACTGCAAGTAAGAAAAAAATTACGCTGTTATAGTTTTGTCTAGTAGAATGATGGTTGTGGAATAGAGACGGAATATATCCTTTTGTTTGCTATCTCCTTTTTTAACATCTCTTATTTTAACTGGGTTGTTTAAACAGATTCCTTAACAGCCGTGATAGGTTAGGTTAAGTTGAAAAGAGGGTAGATTATTGGGAATATACTCCAATATAAACCTTAACCAAACATTAACATTTTAAGTCTTCATTGAACATTAACTAGAAATTAATGTTAAAGTTAGTAATTTTAAGTTACGTGTAGACCTCAAGTAAAATAATTCGATAATATCGATAGTATCGATAGTTTTCCAACAAACTATCGAAAATATCGAATGGCGTGACTATCGATAGTTTGCCAGCTCTACTGCACATTGTTTTTTTTTTTTTTGCTAATTCTTGCACTTTTGGTTGATTGGTGTAACATGGAGATAATTTTCTGTTGACGGTTTTGTTATTTATGATTATTATTTTACCATAGTGGGGATAACAAAAAAATAAAGGAGAAACAAAAGTAATTAATTTGAAATTATATGAACCCACTCAGACTATAATCAAAGTTATGCATTTACGGCATCATGTATAATCAAAAACTGGCATGACATGGTTAGCATAAGTGACAAAATTGAACTACGTGTTGACGAGTTCCTCTATACAATTTGACATTAAAAATCGTGTGTTAATGTAGTTTTAACACACGATTACATCCTAGCATGATTTTTAATGTAAAATTTTTAATGTAAATTGTTACACGTTAAGAGCATGTTCAACTTTGCCACTTATGATAACTTCATGCCAGTTTTTGATTATACATTAGCATTTGCCAGTTTAGGGGATTTGTCCCGAAATTGGGGATTTTTTTCGCTATTGAGGATCTGGGGATTGGTTGGGAATGATAACCAAATTTTAGGGGATTTTTTTTTGGGTTTTTTTATAACTAATGGTAACAAGAATGATTTTTGAGCTAAGAAATGTGCTTCTGGCAAGTCTAAAAATGTGGGTTATTATTCATAGTGAATGAATGGTTTCTAATAAACGAGAAGTATCAAGGCAGATTAACCAATAATGAACACTACCAAAACAAAAAATACATAACAAAATGCAATATGACTTGTTGGAACCACTTCTTAAAATAAACACAAACTTTAAAAATAATTGAATTTGTTGTAACAAATTTAATCCTTCGGCAGAAATATTAAAGCTTTTGAATACAAGTGCTATGTACAACACAATTTCTGAGGCTGATGAATCAGATTTCGATTCTGAAAGCTGATTTTGCACAAAGCGTCGTGAGTGTCACACATACAAAAAAGCTTTCACTCATACTATAAACATGCTTGTTAAGCATTATGATCATGTCAGCAGCTCTTGAAAACATTTGGCTTTATTGACCTTAGTTTAGACGATATGTTGAATCATATGCTGACATCAAACAATTTTGGTACTTTCAACATATCGTGTAAGCGTCTAGCATATGAAATATGCTGACACAGGAATTTGCTGTTAATTTTAATCATATGGCTGTCAGCATATACATATGTACATATATGCTGATTCAACATATCGTGTAAATTTAGCTTTATATGTTTTAGAAGATTTTTTAAAGAAATATAGTTACTTGTGTATATATGTATGTCCTAAAACCCTTTTTTATGTAAACAAATATTATATTAATAGACGTATATAAATTCAAATTGGTCTATTTTTAAAAACTTTATTTTACGTTCGAAAGTTGATAGTTTTTTTTTCTCCTACAAAACGTCCATTATTTTAAGGCCAACTATAGCGCTCGGTATTTAAAAGTTGTCTTATTAAATTTTTTTTCACTTATTATTGTTGTATGACCAACAGCAGAACAGATTGACATATTTGTATACATACATACCCATATGTATGTAAATACACGTAAATACTCGCACGTATATAATACAACAATGTACACTCATGTATGCAAAACTAAAGTTGACGCGCCCTTATTTATTTATGTATGTATGTTCGGTGTATATTTAACTGGCTTTTAAGCATTATTAAGTTTTTCAGAGTTATTCTACACAAAATAAATGATGCATACATATACATACTACATATGTATGTATAACATACATCCATACATCTCGTATATAATACATATGCACAAAAACGTTGAAATACAATAGAGGCACTCACATAAGTTCACTAACTGTTGTAAGAGTTGTATATGCTAAAATGTATGTATATCCTGACAATAGATTTTTTTTTGCATTATACATAAATTTCTGCTTTTATTATTGAAAAATATATATATTTCCTTTTACTTTACAACTATATCGAGCCACAACCGCCAAAAGAAAAGATTAATGGCCCTATGATTAAGCAAAAATTGGCATGAAGTTAGCATAAGTGACGAAATTGAATTAGGTGTTAACGAGTTCCTCCATACAATTTGACATTAAAAATGGTCGCCATTACCTAATTTTAGCCCACCTCTAAGTTTCATAACAAAACTTTTTAAGATCATGTTAAATTTTGCCACTTATGCCAAGTTTTGCTTTTACATAGGGTTATTTACGTTCTAGCCATTCCAAAGCTATGACGGCTACACTCAACTTATTTCCTTTTTTCATACACAATGCAATGGAAAAGAGGCGAAATAGATAAGTTCCATATCAACAGAGTGTACTCTCGACTGGATCTACTTGCTTACAAAAATAAAAGTTGTGCTTGTCACGCGTAAGGCAGAAATAGTTTTTACTTTCTGTTCTGTTACGAATCAGCTGACCCTTTTTTGTTTATAGAAATCTAATACAAGTCATTAGTTTTTCTGTTTCGGATCAACCTTTGAAAATCAAAAACTTGATAAGTAATTGTAAGTGACAGGATAAATTAAATAAAAACGTTTTAAAATAAAATGTGAATGTGTGTTTTGAATTTAGGAAAATTTAATTTTTAAAAGAAAAACAAAATTATATTAAAACATAAAACTCATCACTTTAGTGGAAAAGTGCGATCCTTTTTTTTCAAAAACAGCTGATAAGTTACTACAGAAAAAGTAAGTACTCAAATTTAGAAGCAGAACGGCACAGCACAGAACAGCAACAGAAAGTAAAGACTAATGAAACTGAAAATGACTAAAGTCATGCGTCTCAAAATGCATACAATTTAACTTTTTGTATATTTCATTGACATTTTAAGTACGATAGGAAAGTTTCGAATGCAGTTGTTTGTGGTACAGACACAGCCTCAGTTTTGCCCCTGATACGGCTTCAAAAATCGCCAATTTTTTCCAATGAGAAGGTGTTACTGGAAATTTCATAATGAAATAAATAAAATTTGATGGCGAAAAATCAACGAGCATAGGACCCCAACTAACATTATTGGCTAATATCGGCTTTCGATAAAATCGATGTTTTCATTGCTAATATGGGCCTATATCGCCCTCAGATACTCAGCAAAAAATATAGGAGCTATTGCAACTATAATTGTCATATGTGTGAAATATGCAGGCAGGGGAGATGGCGATCGTCGGTGGCAGATCCAAACGTGAGATATAGTTACCATAATTGACCTCCACTGTTCCAAGCAAGAAATGTGCTGGTAAGTTAGCAGACCGTGAGGACTTAATTTTTAACATTTATGGGAAACATTATACGAATCTGGTTTTCTTTAGATTTAAAACGCCTAATAGTACGCATTATCTGTCTAAAGGATGGTGGACCATTAAAAATTGTTACAGATTTCGTGACTGGAGAATTTATATTATAAAAACAAGTTTTAAATTCATGTCAAAAAAATATGAAATGCATTTTCTTAGGTTGCATATGTTTTGAACTTTAATGTAGTTAAGTAATATGTGCGAGATTATCACTCGCAGCAACATATTTTTCTTATCGCATTTAAATAATTGAACGATAAATAAAAGGCAGGAAAAATTTTCTTTTTGTAAACGTTTTTGTTTTTCTTATTTTCTTTTCTTCATTTTGTTTTTTATATTTTTGGGCTTTCATGTAATGACCCATTGAAAATGCAAACGTTTATTTAATAACTTATATTTTTCATATTACAATAATCATTATTGATTTTTATAGAGAATAATATAGATGTATGTATGTACGTTTGTTGTTGGTTAAGTTTATCTAGATGCATTTCTTCTCTGGCAACTCATCAATATACTTCAACTATAAAATTCTTGAAACGTTTTATGTTTATATAAAAACTCTCAGAAGACTATTGAGAATTACTAAATGTACAAAAATAGCAAGTTAAAGAGATTCTAGAGAAACTTAAAGTCTCAAGAAACTATTTTTATTTTGTTTTGAAATTATTTTTGTTTTCGCAAAATCTAAACAAACTTAGGCCCAATAATTGACCTCCCAATTATATGTCATTTAGCTAATTGCCACTTAAATTTAGGTGGCACTTAAATGTAGCTTCATTTTTTCAGTGGTTAATTAAAAGTTCTTATTAAATTACGTTGAAAGTACGGCAGCACTACAAAATTTCCCACTATTATGGTAGGCTTTTTTAATAACAGCTGTTTATTATAAATAAAAAAGTTAGGTTATCAAAATGAAAAAAAATAAAATTGCATAAAAACACATTTTATGAAACAAAAAGAGCAGAATGCATTTTTCTATTTATTTTTCCATGATATGAAAGTATATATTGTATATGTTTTATATTTATGAAAATTAAACGAAATTCTTTTTAATACGACCACATGATGTTCATGTACATGTTTTCAATAAACACACACAAGCACAATAACATATGGTATGCTCGTAAAACTTAAGTGTGATTTAAGTCCACAAGCTTGGGCATTTAAATGTCTCTCAAATTTGTACTGAAAAAATTAATTCGGTACTTAAGTGGATTTTAAAGATAAATGACATATAATTGAGAGGTCAATTATTGGGCCTTACTCAAGCATATTCTAATTAACAGTTCCGCGAAAGTTTTTTCCCTATTCCTTGTTCCCCTGTTTTAACAACCCAATTGCCAAATTTTAAGTAAAATACAACAACTGAAAACGAAATAGCTGACTTGAAAAATTTTCAATTCTTTCTCACCTTTTATTTTTCTCGGCATCTGTTTAGAAAAAGAAAAATTTATTCTTTAAAAAATATAATTTGCTGGAAATTATTTACGTTTGATAATTTAAATAGGGAATTAAGTTTTTATATTTATTCACAACTATTGGATTTATCTTGATTTAAGGTTTATTATAATCACTGTTAGTCAAAAAACGACAACAAATGGAAAATTTAGAGTGCAGTTTTATTTAAGATGTAAGTATGTATTTTGAAATAATAGAGGGCAAGTAAGTAAGTCTTAAAAAACCGCCCAAGCCAGACAGTTTCACCTATCGTATAGAACTGCTTCCATTTCGGGGACTTATCGCCGCCATATTTCTAGCACATAGGTATTTATTTGCTTATCAAACTAAAGAATTTCTTTTACAGGCTTATCATTAAATTTTGATTAAGAATATTCTACTATTGGTGTTATCATGGGAAGTTTGGTTTTTTTTCCAAAACAACTTGAAGTTGTTGGTTTTACAAAACAAAAGTTATTGACCTTAAATATGACGTTAAATGAATAAAAATTTTGAATTAAATCGTTTGCAAAAAAAAGAATTTAGAACTGATAATGAATTTGAACATACATATGTACTATATAACTAACAGTTGATGTAAATTTTTTCATTCATTTCTAAATCCTTTTTTTTTTTCAGAAAACTTTCAAACCAAATCGATTCGACATGTCGTCATTTTGCTTTAGAGCCACGAAATTAAGATATTTATGCATCCGATCTTTACCACCAAGGAAAGTGGATCTATTATACTATTAGAACGGGACAAGAATCAAATAAAGAATCCCCAAAACCGAGCTTGAAAACAGAATATTCAAGGTACAAAAGTAATGCTACGTATTTCGATTTGTGATCCATTCAAGTAGAAAATTTAACAAGAAACTGCTGCGATATGTGATGCCCAGACATAGAGCCCTTCCTGCTTTCCTTCGCTCTAGCAGGAATAATTTGTTTGATTCTCTTCTTCGCTCAAGAGATTCAGAATTAATTTTTAAAATTGAATCCATAAATTACCAAAAAAAAGAAGTTAAAAAAATCGCTAAATGAAATAGCGTTCAATGAAAAAAGTACCAATCAAAAAATTCCCAATGAAATGGGACCTAGGAAACAAAAAAAGTTCTAACAAAATTTAATAAACTAATTCCAAAATAATTTAAATTAATTCTAAAACTTAAAATTAAATATGTAAGTCTCATTATTTAGAAATAGGTCCGAATAATGAAATTGTATATTATCGGCCTATGAGATATACAGCCCAATTATGAATATTCCCGAGAGTTTTTTCTCTTCCCAATCATTCGTTCCCCGGGGAATAATCCTCCTATTCTAAATAGCCGCGGATTAAGCAAATGCGGGAGAGAGTAAAGTCTGGATCAGCTGTTTAATGTTTACATTTTATTCTGCAATAAAGCAAGAGTTCAGCAATAGAAATTTAATAAAAATTTTGTGTTTTCATTGCCAATAAGATTATGTGTTAATATAAATATCTTTTTTGCTTAAATTAAAAATAAAATAAACAGCGTAACCATATACAACCATGCGGAATAACTTTATGCTGAAGATGTGGTGCTAAAACTGCCCAGGTGCAGATACGAATGGATTAAATTTCCAATGACTGTATGTACAAAGGAAATTGTAAATTTCATAGTTTTTCTTATCGGTCTTGATATTACAGGAAAACAAATCTTCCATTTAACTGCTCATATTTAGTTCTTTCCCGGGAAAATTTTAATTCATAATAGGAGGAATGGGAAAGGGGAAAAAACTCCCGGTGAATTGAAAACAGTTGTGCAGAAAATAGTAGCAAGAATTCCGAAAACAAAAGAGCAAAAAATGTTCCCCTCGTTTTTGGACATACCGTGGATTATTACTTTTTGTGGCTGTCATAAATTCTTTAGAAAAATATGTTTTTGGACAAACATCAGCTAAAAAATGTCTAGGGAGTCTACTCTGTAATTCGAAACGAAAGAAAACACTTTCGAATTTGTATCTTAATAACATTTTTTTTAAACACACAACACAACCCGCGAAGCGATTAGCTTGTCTGCGGAAAACACCCAGGGTCTATGACGGGAATCGAAGCCACGACCTCTGGACTGAGAAGCTAGCATCGCTACCACTCAGCCAGAGGGGCATGTCAAATGTAAATTCGAAGTGTTTTCACGGGCAAGTACTGAATTTCAGAAAGTGAAACAATTCCCAAATTATTTTCCCGAAGAAATAACACCTATTAATATCTATTTATTTTCAGTTTTTTTATGAAATGAAATAATTCCTAAACAAAATAAAATAAATATATAAATTCTAAAATTTTGGGATTTATTTCAAAAACCCTAAAAAATTTTGAATGAAATTCCTTGTGCTGTTATCTTGAAAAAATATGACTATACGATAACATTTAAAAAACGGTCATTTTAAATTTTCATTCTTGGAAAACATTAAAAAAAAATATTAAATCATACCGCATAATTAAGCAGTTTTATTTAATATTTTTATAAAAGCATCAAGAGTACGTTTGAAATGAAATATATGTATATGTACATATCGTGCCGTAACCGCCAAAATAGCTTAAGCGACATAATTTTCGAACCTCATTTTTTGACCATCATCGATTATTTGCGATCGTAAATAGTCGATTTTCGTAAAAAAAACGAAGTCCAAAAAATGTGTCGCTTAAGGCTCCATATAAGTATGCATAAATATAAATAAGTACATACATAACAGTGATCAGCAACGAATCGTTTTTCGCTATTCATACTGACTCATGTAATTTTAAATGTAAGTGAGTAGACATCATTTAAACTCAACTACTCTGATTTAAGCGGGTGCCAGACACGTCGATATTCAGCTTCAAAATATTTGGTTGTGTGCGCTTGTTTACAAAAAATATTCACACCAATAGTATATGTTTGACTATATTTTTGGTAAACAAATGCACACAAAGACAAATATTGAATCTGAATATTGACGTGTCTAGCACCCGCTTTACGCATACTCACGATTACATTGATTTATAATATATATGAATGCGACGTCGACATCATAGTCCTACTACACTCACACTCATAAATCACTTTCTAATTTCAGGAAATATTTATGCCCTAAATCAGTAAGAAGATTTAGGACGTTTTTGTTTGAAAATGCTTCTGAGTTCTTGTCTTTGAAGTCTCTAAATTATTTTCATCAAAAATGGTTGTTGTCTTTGGCAATGAAAAATATAAATATTATTGCCATTTTTTAAAACTTAAAAATTCAATTAAATTATTATACAATAATTTAAAAAACACATGAAAAAATATGTGTTGGATATAATGTTTAGAACAAAATCATAAAGCAAATACACGAACCTTCTAGCATAGACAATAAATAATAATTGTTTTAAAGAATCAAAACTGCTTCAGTTTGCAAGTAGTATACAATAATAGTAAATTCAATTCCTGCAAACTAAAAACAAAAAATGCAACACAGAAACACATAAAGTCATAATGAGAACTTTAATGTTCGTATGCGAAGTTCGCATTGTGAAACATACTTATTTTGCATCATTACGGAGAGTCAAAATCAACAACGTCATAAGTGTTGCTAAGTATGAGTTCCATGCACTTCAAACTTTCGGGTGAATATTATTCATAGACAACATTGCAATAAGTATGCGTGCTAATAAGTATAATGAATTATAAGTCATGATTCAACTCTACTCACTTTTTAACTACTCATTGCTGTTCTCTGATAAATACAATACATATTCGAAAATAAAAATAATTGAAATGCCTTTTTTCTGGTTACAAGAAACAAACACGCACATTTTTATCCAAATAAATTATGAAAATGTGATTTAAATCAATTTTGACAAATGCTCATAATTCACTCGTAACTACCAATGCGATTAGAGATAAAAAAAGAAGGAACAAGAAAACACACCAACATAACTTTATGAAAGAAACAATCAACAACAAAGCAATCACTCCAAAATCTTGATAAACACTTTGTAAGGAGTGGTGGCATCGCCATCAAAAGCAACAGCAACAACATCACCACATCTACTCTGCTTCAAATGCCAACGAACTGTCAAATTTGTCAAAAGATATTTTGTTTCATTTCCCCCCTGATTATTTAACAGAACAAAATGCCGATTACAGTTAATACACACACATATTTTATAATTCTTTTGTGTGCAATTAATTGCACTCAATATGGTTACGATTTAAAATTTCTTTATCAGGCATTCGGTATTTTTTTGAAATTTATTTTACATTATAATGGCAATTTACACTTATTAAGTTGTTTTAATTTTAATATATAATTTAATTTTTGCTGTATAATTTTATTATTACAAATTATAAAAACAAGAAACAAATAACAACCCTTCATTAAATCCATCATAATTTCAATTATAAACAGGAAATCATTACAGTGTGTTTAAAAAACACAGTGCTTGAAATTTAAGAACATTTAAAAGCAAAGTTTATTACATGAGTCCTTAGGTTTAAAAATAAGACAAGTCAATTTATTGTTTATTTTTAATTAAGAAAAAAGTATTTACTGATTAAATCATGATACAATAATATATGTACCAGCAAATCTAACACAAATAAAACAACAGGGATTTGTATTGCTGTTTTGTGATGACAACTGTCAAAAAACCAAGAGAAAACAAGAGACATGTACTTGCGTTTTCTTTTGTCTTTGGAAAGCTTGTTTGTATTAGTACAGTTTTAAAGCGAAGAAATTTCGAAACCAAATTGTTCGATATTTATTCGCAAATCTAAAAAAAAAATTCTAATGTTCGCTAAATCTTCGAACTTTGAACTTCTCTCGATAGTTTTTCGAATGTGTGACGGTATCCGAGTGGATGTGTGCTAGTCTGTTAGAATGTAGGTATCATGTTCAAATCTTGCAGCGTAAGTTAAGAAATTAAAAACAAATAAATAAAATAATTGAAATAAAATAAATAGATTAAAAAATAAAAATTTTTTTTTTTTTAATTTTTCTCAAAAAATATCGAAACACAGAAAAAACTAATTTTCCATTTCAAACACAAAATTCTCTGAATCAAATATCAATTTTTTCAATTTAGGTCCTACAAAGAAATTTGTAAATTCAAATACAAAATTTTGTAATAATTTGTTTGAAAAATAATTTTGTTGAGTAAAAAAAACAAGCCACGACGTTTTTCGGCTTCTTGTCCGAGTTCACACGTATACAACACGACCATTTAAAGAAAACAACAACATCAGAACATGTCCACGTTGAGTCAATGAACAAGCAAGGAAAACACCAACACAAGCAAATGAAATTAAATAATACAGTTTTTTATATAAAACAAAATTGAAACAAATAATTTACTGGAACAGTAAAAATATTTACCGAAACTAAATTTTATTTCAAAACAAACGTTTGTTTGAAATTTTTTTGCGAATAATTTTTTCTGTGAATTAGTTCGATATTCTCTTCCTTTTGATATTGCTAGCAAAGCTACGAGATCGAATGTTTTTTGGGACAAAACGGAGCGACAGGTGAACTTTTTTCGATGAATTTCTAAGTGCCACTCTCGATAAACGTTCGAGACATATTCGAAATCGATATCAATAACGAAAGTCTTGGTCAACTGGGAACAGGCACTATACGCGTGCATTGGTAAAACCTCCCACTTGACCTTAGATTTAAAGCGAAGAAATTTCGAACAAAATTTTTCGATATTTGTTCGCAAATCCAAAAACTGTTTCTGCTGCATTTTTGCGATATCGAAATTAATTCGATAATCTCTCAATTTTGATATTACTAGAGAAACTTCGACATCAAATGTTTTTTGGAACAAAACTGAGCGCCAGGTGAATTTTTTTCGTTCACTCTCGATAGAACGATAAATGTTCGAGATAAATATATTCGAAATCGGTATCAATAAGGAAAGTCTTGTTCAACTGGGCTAAACAACCCTACAAGAACACTACCAGTTAAATGACCGGTCATTTAACCGGTTCTCCTTACTGATATGTCTGTTAAAGTTTCTATTAGTTTCTTAAGGGCAATATGAAAAAAATGACCGAAACTCTTGTGTACATGTGATTTTGCATCTCTTTCTATCTCATTAATTCCTCCCGACTACGCAACATATATCTGTGCTGCTCACTCTTCCTTCCTTTTAAAGGTTATGACTACCAAAATATAGGTTAGCTCTAACCAGTTAGGCAAACGTAAATATTGGTTAGCTCAAACCAGTTAGGCAAACGTAAATACTAGTAAGCTCTAACCAGTTAGGCAAACGTAAATGTTGGTTAGCTCTAACCATAAAGTAAATGTTAAATTTGTTCCCATTTACATTTCAAATTAAAATTTTTATTAATAAAAAAACAAACAATATTTAATAGATTTAAGATCTAATTTAAGCAACATGACCTTCATCTTCATCAATAATGGATGCATGCTTTCGGTCATTGGGTATAAACGTCCGTCCAGAATTTGCTCTTTATGATCTTCCGTCTTATTAGCCAAAGATGGAGGCGTACGTTCTATCATTTGGTATAAAGCTTCGCCCAGTAATTGTTTCTGATCTTTAGGTTTCGCATTTACCACCAAAGAGACACAAGATTATTTTCAGCTCCTTAAATGATGGTGAGAACAATTAAAATTTATAAAACAAAATTATTATTTAAACACAATCTTACCGTTTTGTGCATTTCCGGAACAGCCAGATTTGCTTGAATTTGTTGATCTCTAAAGGTGCGTCCACATTGAAACCACAAGCGGTATTAAGTGGGAATAGTTGGCCAAGTTGTTGCATGTGCATTCCAACTGTGCCGGAATGACGGATATTGTTGAGAACATATAGAACAAACATGTTTATCACCGATTGTATCCAAAATTGATTGTATTTAAAGAGCATCAGCGTAAAAATATTTAAAATAAAATTATTTTATAAATAAAAATTCTTGACGATGTTTTCACAAATATTTTTTTCACTCTCCCATTATTTAGGCTTCATTTTACAGTCGGAAGTTGGGGAACACCATTGGCCTTTTATTAAACCATTCAAAACACAAAAATTACAACTATATTGCGCAATTATTTAAATTTTATTCCAAATGCGTGTAAAACAATTAACTTTCAGAAATTTTTATTTTGTGGTTTTTCACAAGCATGTGTTCACAAAATTTATGTATAGCTATTGCTTTTTATACATGCAAAAAGCATTATCAAGAATTATTGCATATATACATGTAAGATATATGTTAGAGTGAAACAACTAATGCAATATTTGTCTGAACTGCCACTAGCAAACATTTTTGTTCAATACGTTTTTTTTTTTTCTAAGAACCTCCACAATTTCCAAAACCTATTTGTGTACTAATTATATATTTTTGACAATATATAATCAAATAATTATAATTTATGGAAACATTATCAATAAATTTTTATAAAACTTTAATTAAAATAAAACTTAAATAAATATATACACAAATTACTGTACAAAAATATGCAATAAGTATTATAAAAACAATCCTTAAAATTTTATTGAAAAAAAGAAACAGTGGCAGCTCCGGTAGCAAAAATTCAATACAAAATTGTTGCATGTGTGTTAGTAAAAAAGTTTTGTTTGTATTAGTTTCGGTCATTCATTTCTTATAGGGAACATTTGTCATAAAATATGTAAAAAGAAATGGTCAGCAACTTACTTTCACAAAGTTGTCATATTTTAAATACTACTGTACTCAATTGATTACAGCAGCGGAATCCATATAAAAATTGTGGCAACACTGCTATGTGTAAAGGGGATTCCCAAAATGTGACTTATCATTTCTGCTGATAGTGACTGCACGAGCAATAAATAAAATAATATATACAAAAAATAGTATGGTCATCATCCTGCTAAGCATTTTTTACGTAGAAAACCAGTAAGATTTGGCTTTTTAGAACTGGCTAGCAGCCCGATATTACTACACTTTCGATTTTTTTGTGGAAAGTCCGAGGAAAACTGTACTGATGATCCCTTAGGGTCAAGGTCAATAGTAAAAAAAAAATGCTTGGGGAAATGGATACTGACACAACATCGCACAAAGATAGCTATAGTTATAATCACTAATTGGATCTCAAGAAAAATGGATTTCATGTGACTGGAACATTGAAAGAGAACAGTACCAAAAAGTGTTCATTGAGAAGTGCGAATGTAATAAAAAAAATAGCGAGGCTCATATGATTACAGATTTGACAAGCAAAATAAAACTTTTCTAAATGGAAAGACTAATAGCCTTCTGCACAACAGCAACAAACTATGATACAATTGAGCCACTAGGAGCTGTAAAACGTTGGTATTCTACACAACTACAAAAAATTTATGTCAATATACCAAAGGTGTTTCAGTCTTATAACAATGACATGGGACGAGTAGATGAACTCGACGAGTTAATTTTACTCTAAAGAATTTCTTTTCGTTGCAAAAAATGGCGGTTAGCATTGATATGGCCCTTACATTAAAATACGTAAAATAAAGCCCGAACTTCGGCTTCATTGGTCCTAGGATTACCGCAAGATAGTACAGGTCACTATCCCAAAAAGTTAAAAACCAATTAAGATGTGTTTTATGTCATGCAAAAGTTAGCTGGCAATGAAAGAAATGTTAAAAACCTTATGCATTGAAAACAATTTATTTTGAAAATTTTCACCTGTAACCCGCCTACTCCATCCACTTATAATTTTTTTTAAAAATTTTTTATGCTCTTATGTTAATTTTGCATGCCGTGAACAAAAAAATAAACATTTTTGTTAATTATCGCTTCTGATTTAATTTTGGTGATTAATGGGTTAATGAGTTTCGCTGATTTTGTGAAATTTTCCTGAAATGGCGTTGCCATACATTTATTGCAGAAGGGGCAAATGATTGTTAAGTAGTGTAGATTTGTAGTAGATTTGTAATAAGGATATTTACATAAAATAATTGAAAATTTTTTTTTATATTTTTTTATAATTTTGATCGAGCATTCTGTGTATATTGATTTTTTTTTCATACTATCATCATCCTAACTTAAATTAAAAAAACTATGCTGGTGAGCTGCGATTGGCGCCACCATATGGTTGATTATAACTCTCAATATTGTTTTCCTTTAATATAAATATCTTGGTGGTAGAGTCCATGACAGCTGTAATTGCGCTCTTAATGTGACGGAGTGCCGCTACTTATTTGACATACTGTATGGAAGTTTGCAAAGTACAATTCTCTCCCCTTAATTACTTAATATCACAGTTGCGGACATAATGATGTGTAAACCGTTCTTGCCATTAATAATGGCATTTATGTTTTTTATTCGCATGCGTGTGGTATTTACATAAAATTTACATTGCAATTTATTAATTTCATATGGGGCGAAATACACACATTTGTGCCTACGTGCATTATATATAATATGTGCAGACATACATACACTCATATGTACGTACATATATAATAAGGGGGGGGGGCCGTTAATGCTGGAGCAAAAAACAGAAAATCCTTTCCATTTATTACACATGATGATGCACTTAATTAATTTGTGGTATTACAGAAAATATTATTAACATCACACAATGTCACTGGCGGGTGTAAACAGCATGTTTGAATTTAAAAAAAAAATAATAATAATTAATTTAAGCTAATTATATTATGATTAATCATGAGCATTCGTCATTGGAAATAATTGAAGGGCAATGTTGTAGATGTAAGCAAATTAATATGTACGATTTTACATTTAGCACTAAATCAGATATCAATATATATTTTTTGCACTATTGCTTCTTTTTGTAACGTTGCACAGTAATTAAAGTTTTGCTAATACTAACCAAGTGGAAATGATATTTCACTTATTGTTTTCTTCAGAAAATCTCATTAATTAAAAAATAATAATAAATTCAGTAAAGTGCGACTTTGACTCGCGCACGAAGTGTTCCGTACGTTGAGCATTTTTTTAATACATTGTTTTTTTACGTTTTTTCAGCTGAAATAATTTTTCTTGACTATTTTTCGCTTTTTTCTCGTTTTGGCGATTTTTTTTCATTTTGGCGATTTTTTTCATTTTGGCAATTTTTTCATTTAGGCGATTTTTTTCATTTTGGCAATTTTTTCATTTTGGCGATTTTTCCGGTTTTTCACGATTTATTTTCGATTTAGAAATTTTTTTAATTTGGTGCTTTTTTTTGTTTTGGCGATTTTTTTTTTGATTTTGGCGATTTTTTTTCGGTTTGGCGATTTTATAATTTTGAGATTTTTTTGTTTTACCATTTTTGAAAATTTCAAGAAGTTTGCTCTTACGGTTTCCAAGATACAGCAAGTTATCAAAATTACATAGTCGAAATTACATTAACTGATGGTACACCCTTTAATTAAATTTTTTTAAATTTTAGTGTTAATTGTTGTAGTCTGTATAAAAATACACAAACTTTACAAATTGTATGTATATTACATGGGATTTTAAAATTTTTCGTTGCTCGTTTTGGCACACCCTTTAATTTCCAACTCTCGTGTATTTGTTGTTGTAGCGGCCAAGGATCCCATGTAATATACATACGATTGTATGTATATTAGATGGGATTTTAAAATTTTTCGTTGCTCGTTTTGGCACACCCTTTAATTTCCAACTCTCATGTATTTGTTGTTGTAGCGGCCAAGGGTCCCATGTAATATACATACATACAATTGTATGTATATTACATGGGATTTTAAAATTTTTCATTGCTCGTTTTGGCACACCCTTTAATTTCCAACTCTCATGTATTTGTTGTTGTAGCGGCCAAGGGTCCCATGTAATATACATATATACAATTGTATGTATATTACATGGGATTTTAACATTTTTCGTTGCTCGTTTTGGCACACCCTTTAATTTCCAACTCTCATGTATTTGTTGTTGTAGCGGCCAAGGGTCCCATGTAATATACATATATACAATTGTATGTATATTACATGGGATTTTAAAATTTTTCGTTGCTCGTTTTGGCACACCCTTTAATTTCCAACTCTCATGTATTTGTTGTTGTAGCGGCCAAGGGTCCCATGTAATATACATACATACATACAATTGTATGTATATTACATGGGATTTTAACATTTTTCATTGCTCGTTTTGGCACACCCTTTAATTTCCAACTCTCATGTATTTGTTGTTGTAGCGGCCAAGGGTCTACACACTGTGTCCAAATTTCAGGTCCGTAGCTCTTACGGTTCTCGAGAAAATACCCTGTGACGGACAGACGGACAGACGGACAGCGTAGCGAAAACAATAGGGTTCCATTTTCACCTTTGGTGTACGGAACCCTAACAAGTAAGAGTGCTATATTCAGCTGTACCGAATCGTATATACCCTTCACCGACGTATGTACATATATGTATGTAGCATATAGATACATACATACATACATAAGCACATACATACACATTTGTTTTGTGAAAAAATTTATAACTTTTTGTTATAACTAGTGCAAGTTTCAGTAAGTGACCTCTAGGTGTTTTTCGACTAAAGAATTTTATTCAAATATTTTATATTCGATATTAGCAATAGTTGAATATTTTATTCTGCACTCTGTATTTAAGAAATATTTTACTTTCACCCTTATTCCAGTTGTCAACATCGACGTCACGTCAATGCAATAACAAGAAATTGCTTATTGGTCTACTCGCTTATCCAGATGTTAAAAAATTGTGCTACATTTAACAATCCTAAAATAGTCTAGGGCTAATAAATCAGTGCAAGTTAATCTCTATTTTTGGTTTAAAATGTGTTTCAACTAGCAAACCTATAAATCAATACAGTATTTAAACTATCTGTAAACGCATTAAATTTTGTGTTTAAACTACCCATACAGGCCATATGGTTTTGTTACTTACAGACCATATGTTTTGCATTAAAAGATCACCCAACTTTTTTCAAGTCTCTACTTTTTCTTGGGATCTTGTTCGGTCGGGTTTCTTACACTCTATTATTCTTTTATAATATTCTACTTCGCCAAGCATAAATATAATTCCTTTCTCAGCAAAATTTGGCGACCATTAATTAAAATTTTTATCTTTTTTGCATATTTGATTGTGCAAAGAATTGATAGCCTGCAGCAAAACTGCTGTTTTTTGACATTTATTCTAGTGCTGCCACAATATTATTTTTGAAACTACACATAAGATATGGTTCACTGATTTACTCCAGTCGAGTTTAAACTACATATAAATTTGAGTTTGGTTTAACTAAACCAGTGTTTAAGCTTTGACTGATTTATTAGCCTATAGGGCCATTATTATGACTTCACGATGAAGTTCCGGATACTAAATCCTAGGTTTAGCAAAACTAAACTATAAAGTGACTTTTAAATTTTTCCATTATTACAACTGTTCGATAAAATAAATACTATAATTTTTGTTTGATGGCAACATTTCTGTGGAACCTGTGGATATTGATTGTTAAAAACACCTATTGGCAACTTGCTTTTGTTTATTTGCCAAATTACAAACATAATGAAACCATTTTTCTCAATTATTTTGTTTTTTGTTTTGTATTATTATTATGTATTTTGTGTTATATTGTTTTTGTTTTCTGTCATATTTTGTTAAAATAAATTTGGCTGTAATGTATAAAATAGAAAGTGTGGCAACTTGTGAAAATGTGGCAGCTCCAAATGACTAAACCTCACGATAAAAGTTACAGGTAGGGTGAAGTTGCATTTAACTTATCGCTCACTTTTGGTTAAAGAGATGTTGTAATAATGAAAAAGTGTTTATCCATCCAATAAAATTCTATCGTCCCTTAGTACTTTACCTCCATACCAAGTAAACTAACTTGTTTTATATTTTCCCGTATTTAATAATAATTGATGTTGCAAAAATGTCTCAATTTGAACATCCCATTGCAAATCGTATATATCACGATTATGTACACGGTTTATTCCTAAAGAATTGTTTAGATTTCGTTCAGCAGAAAGGAATGGTTTCAGGGAAATGAAATGTAATATTTCCTTTAATTTATTTTATAGTTATGACTGCTCTTTAGCGAAAAATTTTATTTTTATCTAAATTTACTAAAAATTAATAAGAACTCGTTACAAGCTGTCAACGAAAAACCATCGATTTGAAACATAATTGTGCTGAGAGCATAATAAGCAACATGTCACAAACTTTCGTTTATACTTAAGTTAGATTCCATATAAAAATTAAACAAATATAAAATAAATCTTGAGTAAAGAAAACATGAAATGTGTTTAACTGAAAAAAAAATTATTTTTGATTTTTTTTTTATACAAAAAAACTTTTTTCAATTTCCAGCCCTGGAACCAAAATTTTGATTTTTCTGGTTTTTAATACTAATTTATTTCTTTCTAAAATAGAGAATGTATTTAATTACCAAAGAAATAATAAGTTTTATTTAATTAGTTTTATATATCACAAAAAGTGTAAGTTTCCCAACCCTAGAATCATCCTTTTAAATTTTAAAAATGTGTTAAGTGAACAAAGAAAGAAGGAAATAATGAAAAAATTAATTTTATATAGTATCAAAAATATATCAAAATTTTCCAGCTCTGGAATACTATGCCAAACTTGTCTTTCCAACACATAAAATATATTTAATTTATAAAGAAAAAGAAAAAAATTAATTAGACCCAGTTACTTTTATATACATACAAAAAGTGTAAGTTTCCCAACCCTGGCATCATCCTTTTAGATTTTTCTGATTTCTCTTTACCAATTTTTTTCTTTTAAGAATATAAGAAAAAGGAAAAATTAATTTTAGTAGGTTATTTTTATATAACAAAAATGTTAAAGTTTTCCAACTCTGGAAACGTCTTTTTATTTTTTTATATTTTTAATGCCAATTTTGTTCGTACTGAAAAACATAAAATAAGTTTATAAAAAAAAATTTGTTTTAGCTAGTTAATTTTATATGGCAAAATGAAGTTTAAGTTTTCCAGCTCTGAGACCATCTGTTCGATTTTGCTGATTTCCAATACCAATACTATGTTGGACCATTTTCGAAGTCAGGGAGGTTCGGAAGTCCGATTTCACGTACATCAGACGGACAGGCGGACATCGCTTATTCGTTATCCCTATTCATAAGGACACAGAATATATACTTATATATATGTATATAATTTCGCGTATGAATATTGTGAAAATTACACACGGAATGATTATTTTTGATGAAAGGTATAAAAATGTTATCATTTGTAATGGAAAAATTTTAAAATATTGAAATAAAAGTTTAACTAACGCTGCAGCCACACGTTTAATAAATCGTTTTCAATTTCATCACACATACTGTGTGTCAAAATTCCTTGAAATTGATAGCTGTGACATAAATTGATAGTCAATTTCATTGTTTAAATGCCACCGACGAAGAAATAACTCAAATTTGTGGCTTCAATCAATGTGTGCTGTGTGTGTGTGTGTTATTCAAATTGAAAATTAAATTGCCATATAAATGGATACGTGAATTTGAAAGCAATCTAGCTTTCAATTTAAAAAGTTTAATTTTGTTAGTAAAAAAAGTGTTAGTGTATTGCAAATTGAATGGAATTGAAAGAAATAATTTCTGGAATTAATATATTTCAATCTATTGTAAAGCTATTCCAATTTTTATTTTTTTTTTCTATTTAAACAACTTAAATTTATTTCATCTAACCTTTTTTGGGATCCATGTTGAATTTCTTACGTCCAATGGACATTTGTTTATCTTTATTGGAATGTTTACAATCTTCGGGCACATCGAGGGCCTCCATTTCAGACACCACTTCGCATAACTCATCTTTGATTTGCTAAAAATATATGCAAGGAAAATATAACTGTGTTAAAAAATTATTTACATAACACATACTATAAACTAAAAATATTTATTATTAAACATAAATTCTAAAATGTCTTACACTTCCTTCACGCCTTAAACAATCAATATTGACTCAATAAATTTTACGGAAGTTAACATTGACCAAAATACAATATTTAAAAACCAAACAAACATGTTTGCTAAATAATGCACATATTTAAATGGCGTATTTTAAAATATTTATATTTTTTATTCAACAATAAATACCGAAGTATACATATATATTATTTTTATTTTTTATTCAACGTTATTTTAAGTCCAATTCCATTTCGGTACAATAAACAAACATTAAAAACGAAAAAATAAACAATACAAGCCAACACACAAATCAACACATTTTGCAAATTAAATAATTAAATATGTAATAAAGCAACAACTGCATAAATACGTGTATAACAAAATGCTGTCAAAAGACTTTTTTTTTTAAGATAATTAAATTTAAAAAAAATTATCAAAATCAGATATTTAAAACATTTAATTTTTATGTAGCACGAGTACACATGGTGCCATGGCCCACACACACATTCAGTTAAATTTAAATTTAATGAAAAAATTTTTTTGCTTTTTAATTTTAAACCGCATAATATTTCTGGTTGTTTGATCAAAGAAATACATATGTATATTTAAAAAAAAACTTATGTTTGTTGCTTAATGCAGTCAATTACAATAATCGCGCTAAAGCTGCAAAATGTCAACGAAGCATATGACAGTAATCCCCGATTTATAATCTCATAAAAATTTACAAGACTTTTAGGGATTTATGTATGGAAAGCTAACATCGAATGCTTTTAATTAACTTATTTCGTTAATTAAGACGAATATGTTTAAATAACTTCAAAGAGGACATTGTATGAACATATAGTTGAAGCACAGCCGCGAATAACGTTGTAAAAGACATTTTTTAAAAAACCAGTTTTTTCACGGATTAACACTAACATAACTCTCTTGCGTTGTTCAAACATCAAACCATCCAAAATTATGCATCTTATCGCCGTCAAAATACAATTACAATCCAATCAGTCGGTAGAAAACTTTGTAAGTAACTAATAAAATCATGCAAACGAAATTGTTGAAAATAATTGATAAATGTAGCAGAGATACAAAAAGAAAAGTTAATGCTAGTTATCATTATTTTCGACAAGCTAAAAAAATTTAAACGAAAAAACCAATCTTGCTTTAAAATACGCTTTTTGGCTCTCCTGAAAAATTATTATTTTGTCACTTAAAACGTTATTCGCGGCTAACCTTCAGTTGCTCAATTCACAACCTATTGTAGGAGTGGTAGTTCGTAGAAACGTTTTTGGTAATTTCTATGTAAACATTTGTTTATAAGCAATGGTTTTATTAAAATTACCAAAAGCTCATGTACGAACTAGGACTTTCGCCATAGGTTGTGAATTGAGCAAGTATTTGCAATTATTTTAAAAAAGTACACAAAAACAATAGAAATTATTCGTTCTATTATGAACAGCAATAAAACTTCAGTCAGTCAAAAATTTTCGTTTGCTAGAAGGCAAAAACATATCAACGAAAAATAATATGGCCAACTCGTTCCAGTACCCGTATTCAGTAACTTTTATTAAGATAATCGTGTCGCTATTGTACTCGTAATTATAGTGAAAATTTATTGACTTTGCTATCCAGTATCATATTTTAGCGATATTCGCTGTCGATTGAAGTAAGAAAAGTTGTACCACAAGTTCAAATTCATTTATCTTTTCTTTTATTCTTCTTTGTGCTTTTCGTTTATTTTGACATTTTGTATATAGAGATGCCACATGAAATAAATTAAATGGAGACACTATCGTAGAAAAGAAATTAGAGAATAAATACAAGGGCGAATCAATAAGTCCGTGGCTTCTCGAACTTCCCTCGTAGTTACATGAAATGCAACCCTGTTCCCATCAAGTACCACCTGTAAATAGACTACTGTCAAATTTTGAGCAAGTGTCGTCATTTACTTTGCGTTTAACAGCTGTTGAAAACATACAACCTCGTGTATTTTTCTAAAAATGGAAAAAAGTGAATTTCGAGTGCTCATTAAATATTCAGGGCAATCATGAATAAAATTTTGCGTGAAATTTCTCTCTTTTCCAATTAGAATTTTTTGTTTCCCCTATTATTTGCTATTAGTTGGAATTGTTCCCTGGGAAAAATTCCACGCGGAGTTTTATTCATGATTGCCCTGATTATTTTTTTGCGAGAAAAAACCGTCAATGAAACCAAGGAAAAGTTCGATAAATACTATGGGGACTATGCGCCATCAATGTCAATGGTAAAAAAGTGGTTTACTGACTTTCGTTGTGGTCGCACAAGTACAAATGACGCTGAACGTTTTGGACGGCCAATTAAGGTCAGTACACCCGAAAATTTCGAAAAAAAAAATCCACGATATGGTGTTGGCCGATCGAAGAGTAAAAGTGCGTGAGATTGTTGATGCCATAGGCATCCCACATGGCTCAGTGGTTTCTATTTTGAATGAATACTTGGGTATGTTAAAGCTTTCCGAAACATGGGTGCCACGTTTGCTCACAATCGACCACAAACGCATGTGCAGTTTCTATTGCAAAAATCCATGAATTGGGCTTCAAATTGCTCCCTTATTCCCCTTATTATCCAGATTTAACCCCTAGTGACTACTTCCTATTTCCAATCCTAAAGAAGTGGCTCGGTGGAAAGAGATTTAGCTCCAACGATGAAATTATTGACCAAACAAATGCCTATTTTAAGGACCTCGAAAAATCTTATTTTTTGGAAGGGATACAAAAACTGGAGAAACGTTGAACTAAGTGTATTGAGTTAAAAGGAGATGTTTCATCCAAAAAATCCTCGTATTACGATTTTCGGTTCGCAAAATGTTATTGGATCCAGGTACAGAAAGCAATAATTATTTATTGAAAATGACAACTCTTACTTGTCAGTTGCCGTCTGTAAAACAGATTTTTGCAACTGAAGTTCGATTGCTATCCATAAATATTTTATTAATACGATATAAAAAAATAAACAATTGGGGTATTCAAATGGTTAACACGTTTAAAGTAATAACACGAAAAAATATGATTACTGTGAGCAACCCCTCATAATTAACAATTATAAATATTAGCCCTATTCACAATCTTGTGCAAATGGTCTTGCATCGTAGCATGTGCAAAATGGTATAGTATATTGTATAGTATAGAACTGTTAAGTGGTGAATATCATTATACTATATCTATATATCAGGGAAGGAAAATGACTTCTTGGATTTTGTACCAACTGTGAAAACAAAATGTACTTTTTGGACCATGACGGTACCATTTTTTTTTAATATTTATTAATAAGAACGAAAACGTAAAAAAATTTTTAAAAATTCAGAAGTAAACAATAAAAAACAGAAACTTAACAAAAATGTGTATAAAACTTCAGTATAAATAATATTAAATATTACATTCATAAGGGTACATTCGTAGATTAGACTTATTAGATATCGGTTATTTTACAAATTTTGCTTATTAACAGGCCTGTTATTTTCATGCACTATTGAAGTAAAGGAGCGAAATGTAGTTAACAAAAATAAATAAAACCACATCCAAGGCGAGTTTCCTGTACGAGGTACTGTCAAGTTAACAGGTACAGTTAAAGTACTAGACAGATTTTTTTGGTGCAGGCTTGACACCACCTGGTACATGAATTTGCTTTGACAACAGCATTGCAACAAAAACAGAGAAGCTGGCCGTCTAAAATAAAACACACACAAAAAAATTAAAGACAACATAGGCAAAATTAATGTTACCATATAGTAAAAATTGGCATTTTTAAATTGTATCAAGTAACTCGCGGTAGTACCATGGTACCAACGAGTTCAAAAATGTACCATAAAAAGTACAATTGTACCATGATTTCCATCCGTGCTGTATATCTATATACTATCAATATATATCAATATACTATTTGTATTTTGGTTTTAGCACCTTTGTACATTGCTTATTCTCTCTTTCAATTCCTTTGGCAAACTCTCACGCATTTCTATATGTAGTTATGACAAACAATAAACATAGCTGAGACAGTCTTATTACTTTATTACCTTTTTTGTTTGAGCCACAACAATTTTTTTAAACTACTCGTATGTTAAAATGTTAAGACATTGCGACACTGGTGTGAATACCCTAAATATGTATGTGTAATTACACTCAGAGCAAAGTTCTCTTTCTCTATCTTTTTTGAAACACAAAAAACCTAACGAACGTGCGCTCGAACATCTGGTCATCACGTATTTGGTTCAACAGTGGTTTTTTTCATACATTTGTATTACAACATGTATTTGTGAGCAAAAACAGATACAAACAGTTCCTCAGCAGCAATACAATAAATAATTGTTAACTGTTTTTAATGGTATTGTAATTTCGAAAAGAACACACGCACAATAACTATTATACTAGTTCTTTCGCTCACACTATAATTATATGGTATATTTGTTTTGGCTATACTTATACTAAGTATACAAATGCAAGCCTTTAGTGTGGACATCTGCATATGTAAACGCAGACTTACCACCCCTGTGTTTTTTTTCAGTTCTTATTAGTAATTCATCTGGCATCTCCTTCTTTACGAACAGAGAGAACTAAAGAAAATTAAAACTAAAGAATGTAAACAAAAAAAAAACTAAACAAAAATTGATTTATAACAGTAATAGTGTCGATTATTTTTGTTACGAAAATCACGTCCTAACTCCTGTGTTTTAAATAGAGAGCATAGCTTTAATAAATTGATTCATTTTTATAATTTTGCTGTTATCGTTTCAAAATAATTAAGTAGCTGCCTGCAAGACGAATAATGCAGCTAGCAGAATTTGACTTCGCGTGTTCGTGTAGCCTGCTGTGGTCAATGTGTTTAATGCACTAAATGTATTCAAAACTTTATAATATAATATAATGACCAATATTTTTTTAGAATATATTAATTATTTAACCTCTCGCCAAAAAGGTGAAACGCAACTTTTAACACGGAAAGCGTTGCCAGTTAACAGTTACATGTGGTTACTCTTATTGTCATGAATATTCATCAAGTGTTATATAACCGAAAAATATTTTAAAATGAATTTGCGAGCTAGATTCTTAGTAATACTAAAACAAGCGACAATGGTAAAATCTGCTGTGACTGTGTCGTCAGTTCAAACTAGCAATGTAAACAATAGAAATTTAATGACAAACTCAAGGCGAATTCATACCAGGTGGTCTCATTTGAGCAAATGATGAAAACTGCTAGTAACTCTGGCAGCAGAACATTTTACACTTGCATACGTATTTTACTGCAGAGTTGCATTTTATATCGAAATTAGTTCACTTTATTGACTTCGCCTTGTGACAAACTTACAATTTGTTTTAATGGAGAACTTCAAAACTATGTCACCCAAGTTGTATTGCTTGTATTTATAAATATGTAAAGTATTTTTTTTGTTTTAAGTATAGTATCATTAGCAATTTTGTTTATTATGCAAATAAAATCGAATTACCCAATTATAAGCTAAATAAATGATAAATCAATGAGAAATAATGTAATGCCTTGTTTATTTTTTTAAAGATCTTAATCGCTATGAAATTAATATTTTTAAATACTAGTACTTTTTTTCTGCATCATTGGCACGTTTTTTTTTTGTAAAATAAACATAAATTTTAAACCGGAAAATATCAATTGCCAGTTATTGTGGGTTTTTCGGTTTGATTTCATATACAGTCAGCTCTCGATAGCTTGAAACTATTTAATTTAAATTTCTCGGTAATTTCAACTTTTTCCCAGGACCCTTGAAAAAGATTCATTAAGTAAGTAATTTGATTCCCTCGGTAATTTGAAATTATTTGAATGACATTAGTGTTTTATAAAAAAATAGTTCAACAAAAAACAAAATAGTCTTTTGTTTTTGTTTATATGCACTGCCCTATACGAAGGAATGTCATCTTGATCGCTTTTCAACACTCTACAATTTGAACTGATAATGTACTTTTCCTTTCCATGCTATACCTTTCCCTACAAAACGTATACAAGTGATGATTTCTTTTCAGTTCTCATCACAATCGGAGGGAGGTTCATTGAACAAAAGCACATTGAACTCGATCAATCAAAAGAATATTATGTACTTTTTTCCATTACCCGACGTCTCGACTAGCAATAAATATGTTAACATATATTGCAGCAGTTGTCAAAATTATGTTATTGCTAGTGGAGAAAGCTTATTGCCAGTGCTTGCAATAATTGCTGCAGTAATTGTCAACAGTTTTTCGTTGACAATTATTGCGAACATGAAACTTTAAACTCGGTGTTAATTTATTTTCGAATTTTATGTATTGCATTTGACATATAGATAATATTAGTCAAATTGAGAAAATATATATTAAAAAAGGAAAATAGTATTTTAAAAACGTGTGCACACAGAAAACAATATTCCTGCAATAAACAACTCTAGTTAAATGAAAATAAAACTAAAATTCAATTAAAATAGTATTGTTCATGTCAGGTAAAATTTATACGTATAAACAGCATTAAAATAAACAAGTAGTGTAGACGCCTATTATGAGTGGCTCTTTTATGTCCGCCTGCTAAATGCGCCTGCGCCGGCATGTTTGTTCGTCGGCTTTGCCCAATGTTAGCCGGCTATTGATGTTTTCGACGTCGGACTCCTTCTTCTTTCCTATTTTTCATCAGCAAAGTTCATTTTGGAGCGCTGCGGCATAATTTATTGTTTGTTATTTTGCATAATTACCTTTCAAATAAAATATATACATATTCTGAAGAGTAAACAAGTATTTAAGTCATTTTACTATATATTTTTTCTTTAAAATCAAGCGTGTGCAGTGCTGCCCATAGAAAAAATTCTCTTACAATGACACCATTGTTAAAATGTCTGACAAATATCTGGCAATAATTTTGCAATGTGTTCACACGATTGTAAGATGTCTGACAATTTGTTGTTAGCTGCTAGTCTTGCAATGGACTGACAATAATTTTTCTGGCAACGACGTCTGACAAAAATCGCCAGTTCACACGGTTGTAAGAAACTTTGAGCACATTTTACTGGCAATATTGTAACATTTGACAACCGTCTGCACATAGCTTAAGTGTATAAAAATACAAATTTGTTGGATTAACGAGATATTTACAAGTGAATTATATTTTTGTTCTGCACCTTCCTTGTTGATTTTTTCCATATTATGGCTACGATTTCCCATAGCCTTAACATAAGTAAAGCAATTAGAAACATTGCTCCGCTATTCTGCCGACGTTATCTATTACTATGTTTATACGCGCACTATTTGTAAATAAATTAACTCACTGTTTATACAGCATAGCAAAAGTACACAAACTTGGTAGCACTTCTATAGAAAACTTACTTATATTGACAAAAAAAGTAGTGTAAATGTATAAAATATCAAATAATTATTTGTTTTTATTGTCATTATGTGCTTCTATCAATGTTTTTTGTGCAATATTTATCCATTTATTGTTTTTTGTTATCAAACATTTGTAAGCGTGGCAACCTCAAGCATTTTATTTAATCGTGAATAGTTTTCTGAATGGCCTGTCACACACGAGACTAATTTTTATGCCGCACAATTTTTGTTTTTTTAAGAATACACGAGACTAATTCATCCGACATAAAAATGTATACGCATACATAGCTTTATGTGTGTTAGTGTTTTTTGTATGCATTTGATATTTGCTGTTTTTTAAGTTATGTGTGTATTGGTTTTGTGCTGGTGATGCGGGGTTGTAGCTGGTTGAAAAATTATGCCAAACACGAAACCCCACTCTTTGCCTCTCTCACCTACGAACTGGCATGTTATGCCAGCACAATTTTTCTCGTGTGTGAAAGGCTAATTAGTAAGTCGCAATAAAAACAATAATATGGCAACAATTTACAAATAAGCTCTGCGTATAAACGTAGTATATGTGTATGTGTATATCACATAAGAAGTTTCTAAATAAGCAATTAACAATTTTAATCAAACTCTTGTTAACTTGAATTCTCGATTGTTTGAACTTTTTTCTGATCCCCTGCATTTCATATTATCGAGTGTCCACTGTACTACTATTTTTATTTCATTTCTTATTTTATTTGTTATGATTATTTTCTGCAAGGCTTTTTATGCAAATCCCATCAAGAATTGCTTTTAATTTAAGCTGGTAGGTACATGTATCACATTTTTTGTGTAATGTTATTTTATTTTCTCAGCGTTACTTGAGTGGCTTCTTTACAAGTTGCTTTTTTTATTTTATTTTATTTTTTATCAACCATGATCTAGATTTCAATAAGTTTTTTTTAATGCATTTTAATCACTCACTTAGTTCTGTAAAGATACTTCTACTTGTTAATTTTTAGTATGTCATTTTGACGGTTTATGTTATAAAAAGAAAAATTAAATAATAAGAAAAAAAAACCAAAGTATGACAGTTAGGTTTGTCAGACTGTCTTTCAGCTCATTTATTTTAAATGTTGACATATTTTTGTAATTGCATACTTTTGTTTCCAAGTTTTATATGACTTCTATGGTTTTTATTTTGTTCTTTTACTTTCTTAGTTGGTTAAAAGAGACATTTAATAAGGAAATAAGAAAAGAACTAAAAGCAAATGTGCTTGATTTTTAACTGTTAAGGATTAAATTTCCTTGTGGTTAGAATCAGAAACTTTATTTGTGATATTCAGATATTATTGGAAACAACTGGAATAAATGTACTAATTAATGCAAAGAGGCATTATTAAAAAGAAGAAAAAAAGAAATCCCACGTACAAACATGTTAATTCTATTTAAACATCAATTTATATTTAAGTCCTTTTTCCATAAAAAAATTAATGAAAATTTACATTTAAATATCAATTTTGTGGCAATAAGGAAAAAATAATGTTTTACTGTTTTGCAGGACAGCTTTTAAGGACTTTTAAGCTTTCAAGTCGAATTTCAGAAATTTATTTCTTTTACAGTTAAATTGGAAAATTCTCTGTTAACCTTTATTTTTTTAAGCAAACATCGTTCAATACACTATAAGCAATTTAATTTAAGTTGAAATATATAAAATACTAGCTGACTCCGGTCCGCGTTGCTGGTCCTAAGCAAACATTAGTGTTGTATATGGCATTGGTGGTACAATATGAAAATTGGATTTTGCCCACGAATAAACTAAATATTGCGCCATCTGCCGGACGAACTTCAAACTACACAGAAACGCTCCTCACGCCCCATAGAGCATGTATATAAAGTTTGGTCGAAATCGGTGCAGTAGTTCTTGAGTTACGGTGCAAAAACACAAAAAAACTAAATATTGGGCCATCTGTCGGATGAACTTCAAACTACACAGAAACACTACTCACGCCCTATAGAGCATGTATATGAAGTTTGGTCAAAATCGGTTCAGTAGTTCTTGAGTTACGGTGCAAAAACACAAAAAAAACTAAAAATAGCGCCATCTGTCGGACGAATCACTATTTCTGAAAGAGGCGTAGAATATATATAAAAACACGCGCCAGTCTTTTACAAATATTTTGTGGGGTGGAAGGCGAAAATCTGTTGGGGCATTGAAGAGTTCACCCCTAACAAATAAACGTGTTTTTGATTTTTATATATATTAAGATAACCTAAATTAGGCTGTTATTACAAATGAGATAAGAAGCGTAAGAAATATAAGTCGCTATAACTTCCTGAAAAATCATACAAATTAATTGAGATTTTGACCAGGGGTACTTTTGAATATACAGATTAAAGAGGTACCATTAACTAAAAATCAGATTATATCGACTTAAGCACTTTTTCCTTTTTGCCACAGAATTTATTTAAATATCAATTTCAGCAATTCTATTTAATTATCAATTGATATTGGTTAAATAGGATACTAGTTTTTAGTTTCTATGAAATTGTAATAGATGTTGAAATCGTTTGGGAACTTTTATTTTATAACAATATTTTATAAGGGGAGAGGTTATATTAGTGATTGATTCCGATTTGAATCGAAAGAAATAGCTTTAGAATTTAAATGCAAATAACATAGAAATTCGAACAGTATTTTTTCGAATCAGGACTCTTGATGTGATTTCATCCTGAAATAAAGTGATGCCTTTACTACCTCCAAGTTGTAGAATAGATATCACTCATTTACTAAAACAACGTCATAACTCGAATAAACTAGTTTGCCAGAAAACGACTTTAAAGTTTTCAATTTACACACAAAACTTAATGGAAAAAGAAAGTTATATTTTGCTTTTAAGAGTTTAGTAAGCAATACATTTGTATGAAATTCTTACACAATATGAAGAACGATATGAGGATTAATCCTAGCAACACAATTGGAACGAACGACGAATTTCGTCCACGTCGACGAATTCGTCGATAAGAGTTCGCTGCGTAAATTCGTAGTGTGAAGCACAACAACGACGAATTTACTCAGCGAATTCCTCTCTTATATTTGATAAAGTTGGTTGTTGTGTGTACAAAGACAGGGAGAGAAATTTTTTTTTCGTCTTTCGGCGGCGTACAAATTATAAATAAATCTATTTCAGAATTCGTCACGCATGACGAATTTCGTTGTACGGCGGTGTTGTGTTCATTTTCACATGCACAAATGTGTTTTATTTTTTGTGACGAAAATTCGCACCCAAAAAATCGTCGTTCGTCCCAGTTGTGTTCCTCGCATAATTCAAAAATTTGAAAGTCATGACGTTGTTTGAAAAAAGGAGCTATATATCGTCGGTTGATAATTTAATTGTCGTATGTGGATTTTGATAGTTTCGAGTAAATTGAGTTTGAAGTTTGAAAATTGCATCAGCAAGTGCCACATACGACAAACTCAACACTCCATATCTCAAAAATCGTAAGAGGTATCGAAAAACTGATTACGCCAAATGAAAGATCAGGTCAGAATTCCTTTCCTACACAGAAAAAAATAAGTTTCATTTTTGATAACAAAAATCCCGGTATTCAATCATTTTAATTTTCGAATTTCCTGTGATAAAGAAATCCGCTATATCAATAACAAAAATTGTAAAATAATAATATTTTTTTCTTCAATAATATAAATATTTGAATTAATAAAATATCTTATCAATAATTTTTAATGTAAATGTAATGAATCAAAGAAAAAAGTTGTTGACTGAAATTTTATTTTCGGTGATAATTGTTATTTTATTGTATTGTGTGTGTGTTGATGGATGAATGTTAGTTTGTTTTTGCTTGGCTGCGATTAAAACTAAATGTATTTGGGATGAGTCGAACCTGGAATCTCTTGACTAATAGACTAACGTGCTTACCATTCAGCTAAAGAGCAAATGGTTATTGGATTCGCAAATAATGAATACAGGCAAAACATGAGAAATCATGGTTCTTCTACATTTGCGCATTGCGTTTTGATATAATCTAAAAATAACTTTGTTGAGAAAAAAAACGAGCCACGACGATTTTCGGCTACTTGTTGTAATTCACACGTATACAACACGACCAATCAAAAAAAACAACAACATCAGCACATAACCATGTCCAGTCAATCAACAAGCAAGATAAACACCAACACAAGCAAAACAAAAGTAAACGATATTTTAAAATGCGCGGAATTGATAAATGCAATATTCAAGTTAATGACAAATATTATTGAAATTAAAAATTTTATTCATTAAAATGGTTTTATTGAAAATAATTCTTGTCTATTTTTTTCTGTGTAGGGAATCGATCTTAACTCAAAACCGCAAAAACTCCACATACGACATTTAAATTATCAACCGACGATATGTAATTAGACACTAGCAGAGTTCAATACACACTTTTTTACTCCTCTAAAAATTATTACTTTCTATCAGTTTCTTTTCTTTCAATTCAAAAAACCATCGATTTTCCCCTTATGGTACATTTTTACTATTAAGTAACTTGATCACAAGATATTTTCTAGCGGCCCTATGTATAAACAAAAATTGGCATGAAGTTAGCATAAGTGGCAAAATTGAACATGATCTTAAAGAGTTTTGCGATGAAACTTCAATTTAAAAATCATGTTACGACTTAGAGGTGTGTTAAAATTAGGTAATATGCCCATTTTTAATGTCAAATTGTATGGAGGAACTCGTTAACAACTAATTCAATTTCGTCACTTATGCTAACTTTATGCCAATATTTACTTATACATAGGGCCGTAGATATTTTCTAATAATGACACAAGAGTAGAATGTTGAACCGCCTCCTTTTTGTTTATGAACATAACAATAATAAAAAATAATTATAAACAGGTAAAACTGTCACAATATATCAACAACAACAAAACAACAACAACAACAACAACATTTTAACAGCAAGTATTTTTACAAGAGTTCGTGGCAGTGCTGCCTGACTCTTTTTTTTATCGCCGTAATAATCGTTTTCAGTTTTTGTGATTAGACTTGCTTTCAGGAAAACTCTGCTTAGAATACGTTGAATCTTTTTTTTCATCAATTATTATAATTAGAGATTTTAAGCCAGAAAAATAACGAAAAACCAGTTTGAAGCAAACGTAAAAAGTGCTTTAAATTAAAAAAACTCATAAAATATCTTTATCGTGTTGGAATAATAAAAAAAACATAAGACGACAGCTAAATAGATAAATGAAGACTTGTTAACTGAAGATATTATATTTTCGATTGTAATAAGAAATTGTTTATAGATTTCAACGTAAGCTGAAAGACGATACAGCGATGACTTAGTGTGAGAGGAGCTTATTTATAAAAGTAGAATGGATTATGAAAGCATTAACCCTTTAAGATCTGGCTTAAAGATAAAACATTTTAAGGGCCATTTTTACAAGTTGAAGTTAGTTAAAAGTAGGATTTTATCGGACATATAAAAAGTTTTCCATCAGTACAATTTTAGCTTAACCTAAAGTGAGGGCTAAGTTAAAGGCAAATGTATCCCTCATGGTAAGTTAATTTAAATTTATAATAAAGAATAGCGTTTTATACGTCCGACAAAATCCTACTTTTAACTAACTTTAAGTTGTAATAATGGCCCTAAGTAACATCAAAAAATTTGCTTTAGACTTAAATTGTAGGCAGTTTTTACGCTGTTGTTTGCCAATATAAAATCAACTACAGGTTGTCATTTTTATGCAGTAATGATTTGATTAAAAGTTTATGAATTCATATACAAATATTTTTATGCAAATAATAGTTTAAATCCATCCAGATTTTACTTGAAAAAAATATCAGATAGCTATTTCCATTATCATACAATATCCATTAATGCAAATAGAATACTTAAAATTCTTAAGTTTTTACAAATTGAATTGCGTGAACTCGTGACTCTGGTTGGTTAGTCGGTGGGGGACTCCGCTTAAGCAGATTATCCATGGCATCATAGTGGAGCAGAAGGTTATAAGTGAGTACGTGATTCTGACTATTATTTTTACTTAAGCTAACCTATTACTCTCGTTCTTTCTACTACCACTTAACTTCTTTCTTTTACATTCAACATTCTCTCTTTACTCATTTCTACTGAATATAATCTCTAGCCCTGTCATAATCCTTCTTTTAGATTCCTTTCCGCTTGCAGGTAATATAAAAGGGAACACCATTATTGGATACAAGTGAGTTGAATGCTCCTTTCGTTCTCATTAGCCGAAAAAACTAACCCATTTTCAAACCTCATGAGCAATACATTAAAATTCAATGTATAGCTCGTGGTAATAGTCAAATTTCTCGCAAATGGAATTCATAAAAGTGTTCTATAACTTCATGGTCTGGTAGTTTCCACTAACTTTCGGTAGCTAGCTTAATGTTTCTCATGTCATTATTATACTTGTAAGTTACTGTTGTAGGAATTTAATAATCAGTGGCATGAGAGAACTGTACATCAGCACTTCTGCGGATGTACTGCTCTATGTAGAGAGCGCTGCTACTGACACCTGCTCGAATAATATCTTCTAGCAGAAAGTCAAGCAGGATATGAATATTCCTGATGGAATATAGATAGGCTAAACGTAATCATGCCTCGCTTGATCTTAGTTCTGACACCTTGCCGAAACTAAAGCTAGACATATTTATCTTTGAAGGAATCTGTATGGTTCTATAGTTCTACATGACAGTAAACATAGTAAATTAAACCTGATGAAAGTTCTGCTACATCCTAAAGGATAGAGCACATATCTAAGGGAATCTGGATGGTTTGGCATGATTAACACTAACTAACCCTAATAGGACTGAATCAACGAAGCCAAGTAATCTAACTTATGAGAAGGCAGCCCAAACTAATCTTCCTGGATTCTTATAGGCCTAATTCCAAATACTTAAGAATCTCTTTGAGAGCTGAGCTAGAATTGACCGTTGTGATTGTTTGCATAAGTAACTCCGGAGTTTCCGTTCAGATTCAGCTGCTCTGAAGATGCTGGTGACTGTCTCAGGATTTTTACAATTTCCAACAAAATTTCTTGATGTGAACTTGGCTCTAACATTTGTTTTTTAATGGGTTAATCCTTTTTAAAATTATTGGTGAATAATGTTGTTCTACAGAAATAATTCAGAAGAAAACACACAGCTAAGAATATTTGTTTTTCCCCGCATGTATGGGAACATATTTGTGAATACGATGCGTATTGGCTTTAGACCGGTTCTTAAGCTTTTATGACCATGCGTCCGTCGTACGTTTCTTAAAAATTTAATTCATAGTCTTATGTATCTTTTCTTTTTTTTCACGTCTGTAATTGTGTGGATTTTTGTTTAAGTAGCAATGGTCTGACTGAAGGAAATGTAATTTTCTTGTTTGTTTATTCTTAAAAATTTCGAAAGCGTCTTACTTAATAATTTCCAAAACAACATGATGAGGGAACACATGAAAAACCACTTGTTTCCTGTCAAGTGTAATTAGAAGATTTTCTTATAATTATACTTGAAATAGTTTTATAGCTGCTGGCTGGCTTCTGTTGCTAATAATATTTTTATACTGTTAAATTTTTTTATACAGTTTTAATAGGTTTCTTTTACAACATTGTCAATTAACTATTTAAAACATTGCTATTTTTTTTTTTCAATAAAAAATTATGGCATTGCTTTTGTTATTTTTTTACACACATGCATGTATGTATTTATACATATTTATTTTAAAAAAATTTTAAATTTTTCTATCCATAATTTCAAAGTATTTATGAAATCAGCAATATTGTAATTTTTATTATTATTTTGCATTTAATTCGTTAAACGAAATTTCAATGTTAGTTGCCTGCCTTTGGTTTTGTTTTTAGAATTATTAAAATTTGCAGTTACACCACATGTAAAATATTTCCTTGACAACACTTTCGTTGTAGCCGCGAATAACGTTGTAAAAGACATTTTTTAAAAAACCAGTTTTTTCACAGATTAACACTAACATAACTCTCTTGCGTTGTTTAAACATCAAACCATCCAAAATTATGCATCTTATCGCCGTCAAAATACAATTACAATCCAATCAGTCGGTGGAAAACCTTGTAAGTAACTAATAAAATCATGCAAACGAAATTGTCGAAAATAATTGATAAATGTAGCAGAGATACAAAAAGAAAAGTCAATGCTAGTTATCATTATTTTCGACAAGCTAAAAAAATTTAAACGAAAAAACCAATCTTGCTTTAAAATACGTTTTTTGGCTCTCCTGAAAAATTATTATTTTGTCACTTAAAACGTTATTCGCGGCTAACCTTCAATTAACGATTGTCTAAGATGCTCATGGAGATGCCAGATTTTTTTCAATGCTCCCAATTTTATTTTGTCACTAATGTTTAACATGATGTATTTACTCTAATCTGGGCATTATGAACTAAAAATCACACAAATCTAAAATTATTTTTTGTTCTGAAAGATTCCAACAACCGGGAATTTGTTTGTTAAATACTTGAATAACCTTTTGGATATTGCGTTATTTATGAGTTAAATGCTTAATACTAAACATTATGATATGAACTAATAACAGAATATAGTTATGAAGCCCTTCAGTAGTAACTCATTATTTTATTGAAATCGAGATTTTTGTGTACTTCAATAGAGGAACATCTAATATATTGAAAAATGCAAATATCTCGATTTCAAAAAATAATGAGTTAGGGCCTTTTTATATTAAGGTAACGATATGTACTATATATGGAATTAACGGCCTGCCCCACGATGTCACCTGAAATCGTTCGATCGACAACTTGTACTGCAAACAACATTAACATTAGAAAATTTGTTGTTGTATTCGATCGAACGATTTCGGGTGACATCGTGGGACTGGCCGTAAATATGCAAAACTTTATCGTAAGTTGTCATCTTATTGGAAAAAAGTGCCTAATCCAAAATTTTTGCATACTTAAAGTGATTTTTATTTGGAGCTTTCACGAAGCATTGCAAAAAGGAGTTGTTTTAATAAATTTATTTATTTACTTACCCCATTCGTTATCAGACCATTTGTGTACAAAATATTGCGATTATTGCGATTTCTCTCAATAACTATGCGGCAGTCATCACACAGACTACCCACATTATTGTTCAACATACGCGTTGAGGTCGCCTTCGATGCACTTTTCGAACGTGGAGCCTTTTTAAATTTCGATGGTAAGGTATAGTAGAAGTTCTCCTTTTCTGCCGCCTCCTGTATTATACAACTTTGCTGAGAATTGCGTTCGTTTTCACTTTGCGATGTTGAGGAGTCGTCGATAAATTTTATATCGCTGGAATCCAAAATTAACGGCGTTGATTCATTGAGAGGTGAGGTAGGTAGTAAAGGAGCGTTGTTGAGTTCAGAACATTCATCTATAACACAACCTAAGCTGCTGGAACGTGCAGATTTATCCAGGGATTTTGGTCTTTTGCCTATGATTTCACCTTTTTCGTTGAGTATAATTTCCACGGGTCGCGATACGAAAAAAGTTTGAGTGGTGGTGGTTGTAAGAGAGCGTTGAAACTCGTTGGTCTTTTTAATGACATGGATGGTGGCGGGTGGTGTAACAGGTACGTTAGGCATTGTGGGTGTTATTGGTGATGTTGGGACATCGGAGAGACCAAGACTACCCGAATCTGAGGATTCTAAGCGCACCATTTCCACGTTCTTGCGCAGTTCCGTTTCGTAAACGGTGCGGGAGGTGAGAGTTGGTTGCACATTATCATAAGGCGAAGGTGGTGCGGTTTTTGCTACAGGTGTGCTTGAGCAATTGTTGTATGAAGCTATACTTTTATGAGGATTTAATGAAGGAGATCGTAGAGGTGAACATGTAGTAGGTGTATGAGAATCAGGAGTTATGGTGTTGCTGGTGGTGTTGGGCGAGGAAGGTGGCGTCAGAGATCTTGACTTTGGCGGGAAGATAGCGCAACAGCATCTGGCACAAATATCCCCTCTCGATTTATCTTCATTTTCCAAAAGATTATCTGTGGAGTTGGCAGTAATGGGTGAGTTCGTTGTAGAGGAAATATAGTGTTCTTTGTCGCTTTTAGGAGCCACATAAAATGTGCTGGAAGGCAAGTCAATGCAGCTGCGTTGATATTGCTTGTCGACACCATATATTGAGTTTGCTTTTTTATTTTTCGGTTGTCTTCTTAAAGAAGAAAACCAATTTGATATTGATGGCCTTTTTTGTTGCAAAGAAGCCATAGTTTTTGATTATTGAACACTTGTTTTTTTTATATTTTAGTTAAGATTGTTTTCTAGTTTCAGTTTTATTATATCTTATATACATATATACATATATATTTTACAAACTTGGTCAATGTTTTTTTCTGGTTTTTATCTGTTTTTTTTTTTTTGTAAAGAGAAATATACTTTTAGGCAAATAATGAAGAGTTAAAAAAACTCCAGTGAGTTTAACACAAAACAAACAATATTAATATTTCCAATTTACAATGTAAATCATCATCAACGTGTTTATTATGATATCTTAACTTTAACACTACTAAAACTCAACTAAATCATCATTTAATTTTCTTTATCCAATTTAGTTTTGTTTTTTTGGTATATTTTGTATTCTAAACTGTTTATTTGTTGTATTTTCAAGAAATTTTCTTTGGTAATAAAAATCTTGCCCTTGGGAAATTTTTTAGTTTATAAACGTTTTCTTCTTTCTACTCTAATTCTTGGGTTTTGGCTTACAAAGTCATAATAGTGCAATGTTAGTTGTTTGGAAAGTTTTTTGTTTTAAAGTTGGAAAAACACCGACTGAAGAAGCACTCAATAATGTTAAAAAAAAATCTGAACATTAAATTAGATTTGTTGGTCCCTTGTCTGTTGTTATATTCAAACAAAAAATGCCAGTGGCAACTACAGGAGCGGGAAAGAAAGAAAACACAAACAAATTACGCTAATGTGTGTGTCTTGCTATCTTTACACTCATTGAGACAGACACCTTAAGGGCTAACAAACAATGTTTACTCCAACCTCGGCCAAAGACATTTGATTTTAATAACAATAATCGTAATACTAACAAAAACAACATCATGCTAACTTCCGTTTCGTGTTTAAACAAAGCAAAAATAAAATCCGAAAAAAGTAGTAGCCCTCATAAAATGAGATAAAAGGTTGCTGATTAACCATTTAAATACAATGGAGACAATAGAAATTAGACTTTAAAATGAGAGTAAATTAGTTTAAGGCAATCTGACTGCTAGACGGGATTATAATCGATATTTTTGGTCAAGTGTTAGGGGCTGAATCAGATTAAAATCTTAAAAAAAAAATTTCCAATTGAACGTCTTAAGAAAATTGTAAATAAGAAACCGGTACAGTTTGTCAATAAATTCTTTACAAAAGGACGACAAATAATAGATAATTTTCTAACGAGTGTGAGAAGCGTTTATGTTTTTTAGATTTGATTTTTTTCCACTTGAATGCCTTACATAGCGTCTATACCTGATATAATATCAAATATATTTCTGTTAGCAAACGTCAAATTTCATAGCAGAGAAAATCATATTACGTGTGGACTGCAATATTAGTATTATATTAATATTATATCTAGCAATATGCCAAAATCGACTTTTTGCGAAAATGGTTCTTTAGGGCTTCAGCAGCAACTTTTGTTCTGTGACTTTTTCATAATTCCGTTATTTACAAAATTACCGTTATTTTAGGGTATTGAAGAAAATCAAAATTTTGACAATTAAATTGCCGGTCGATTTGGTCGAACCAAATAATGTTTGGAAAATTTGTACAAAATCCTTTGGCGAGTATTTTTGCTGAACATATAAACTCATAGTACTTGCGAATACAGGGTGTTTTGTTAAATTTTTCAATAAAAATGGATTTTGCGCCATCTAGCGGCAATAATTTGTGCTAACTGTATTCAGCAATTCGAAAGGTAATTTAAATACATTTTCATTTAAAAAAATTTTTGAAAATCGGTTGAAAAATAATTGAATGAGAAAGAGAAGAGATATTAAAATATTTACAAATTTGATACATTTTTAAAAATAAAATAGGCTTTAATGTTTTTTGTACGGCACAAATTGGGCTGAATATTATGCCATGAAATTGAACATAGCTGGTGACAACTATAATATCTAAAATTCTGCGGTGGTGCTTGAAGATTACGTTCCTGCTTCAAAAGTTATATGTGAATGAAGGTGAAAAAAACGAATTTTATAAAATTTTTTCGCTTTTTTTTACATTTTCCAAATTTTGCGATTGTCACGCACCACTGCAGAATTTTAGCACTTGAAATCATTAATAACTGTGTTGAATGGCAAGACATAATATTCAGCCCAATTTGTGCCGCGTTAAATGTTAGCAGTAGTATTTTGTTGCTTCCAAGTTTAGTTGTTGCCATTTATTTTTTACCAGTGTATTGTTGCAACAATATCCGTAAATGGAAGATTACTACCCAAACTAACTATGTAAAAAATAAAAACATTCATTTTGTAGCTGTTAACATAAATATTGCGTTAAATTTATAAAAAGTTAAAAAATTCAAGTTTTAATGGACACCCTAAATTTCCGTTATAGGACAAGTGAGGGACACTCTAATTACCAATTAAGGGAGCTGCCTCTACCCCCGAAGCACGAAAAATCATTCGGCATTCATAGCTTGAAAATTAAAAAGTAAATTTTTTTGGCATATTGCTAATTATATCAGATATTATAATATTGTTTTCATAATATATTTTTAGAAAACAATATTATGATATCAAGTGTCAAAAGACGCACACATACATAAATACGTGAAGAGAATTTTGTGTATTAAAGTGAAAACTAATATTTTTTGTAAAAGAAATAGTGCGGAAATGTTTTAATTATACACGATGTATTAATGATATGCCAAAATTTTTATGAAACACACATTACTATCACAATAAACGAAGATGTTTACTACACGGCTGCATGATAATTATGAAATGTTATGATATTTACAATAGTACGTTTTCCCCTACATAGATATTAGTATTAATATAAATATATTTTTCTCCTTATTCTGCCGACGTTCTCTCTCATATTATATCAGAGTTAATATCAGGTATAGACGCTATGTTAACGAAATAGATAATAAGATACGGTACAGTTTGTCAATAAATTATTTACAAAAGGAAGATGACCACTACTACCGAGTGTTAAAAGCGTTAATAGCGTTTTTAGATGCATTTAAATAGTTTACTGCGATAAAATTATTTAAAAAAAATACTATAGAGAATTTTATGCATTTATTGCTTGAATATGATATCGAGCAAAATTATGTGAGGTGAATGTCGTTAAAATGCTAGGGTAAAGCAAATAGAGTTACATACACACACACACACAAATATACATACCCAGCTAACTAAAACATTCGTAAATAACATCGCATTCGAATGTTGCGTAAAAATTTCTCGGACAAAACAATCGAGAACGGCTATCGTAAACGGAAAGAGAAAGTGCTGCTAGAGCTCACTCGTCGCTCAGTTTGTGGCAGCAAATCTTTCAATTTCGATGTTTCGCTCAGGAATCAATAGCGAACCTTTAGCAATATCATTATGTAATCATAAACAACGTCATTAATAGGTCAATTTCATTGTTTCTAAATAGCAAAAAACGTTATTCCTCTTTTGTTGTACATGCAAACAAATAAAAAAATTGAGAGAAACAAATTGTTTCTTGTTGCTAAACTTTTTTTAACGAGAATATTTCGAGAATTGTTCGCTACAGCGAACATTCGTTTATTTTCGAAACTCAGGTTGGCTGGGTATGTATATACACACACACATCCATAATGTCATGAACTTATGCATATTCAGTCAATTCAACAATCAGAATAGATTTCCATGACCTCAAAAGGTCAAGTTCTGATGAAAACTCCATTTTCAAGAGCCTGGCGAGAATATGAAAGCTTTCTTCTAAAAGTAGTTTTATACAACATTCGTTCGTATGGCCACTTGATTTTTGTATTTTTTTAGTTTTTAAAATTTACGATTTACTTTGCTTGCTTTTTAGGATTTCAGTATTTCACGGTGAAATTTTAGCTGTAAGGGAAGCGGCTAGAGTGCTGATTGATAGGAAGATATACGGTAACGTTGGTATCTTTGTCGACAGCCAAGCTGCGTTTCTATCACTTCGTCTATTCTAGTCGGGCAGTGTAAGAGTTTGCTATCTAGACTGGGTGGTCAGGCTGACCTCACCCTCATTTGGGTTCCAGCACATAGCAATTTTGTAGGTAACGAACGGGCGGACGAGTTGGATAGAGCTGGCTCTGCTATGAATGCCTCCAATGCCGAATCGGTAGCCATAAATAAATGACGTATGCTTGCCACACGATTGCAAAGCAAATCACCCTTCCCCTTCTCCAGTTCAAAAAAATATTTCCATGTGATAAAAATAACAATACAAATTCCAGTAAATTCAATCAAATAACCAGTTGCAAATTTTTAGAAATGACTAAGCCGTTTAATTACAAAATGATGAGAGTATGAATCACACGTTAAGTTATTCTTAAATCACTTTTATAATTAAATTAATACACAAGTGCATTTTCTTAATGGAATTCATATTCAAGCAACGAAGCTGAAACTAGAGAAGCAGTTGTTTGTAACAATAAATTGAAAAAAAAATTCAATTCCTTAGTGGTATTCTCTACAGTCCTACATTTCAAGGTCTGAATGACGCCAAAGACACAAAACATACGCAGACGACATGAGAGAGCATTCAATGGAAACTGTATATATTTTCAAATATAAAAGTTGACATCTCTGCATTTCAAACTTAGTTTCATTATTAATTTAGCTGGATTAATTATGTTAGAACATGAATGTATGTATAATTTGAACAAGAGCAAAAGAATTTAAAATTGTTTAAGCTGTTGTTGCAAAGTTAGACGTTTTCAAATGTCTTAAAATGCTCGTTACACTCGAATTAACTAACAAACTTATAACTTAAACTTAGTTAACATTCTTGCAGATTTAAAACTGAATTTATTGCTTCGTTGATTTTAGTGATAAAAACATTAATTCTTAGTAATTTTGGCATAGCAAACTTTTTAAAATTTTTAATAAACTTTCATTAAACTCAAGAATTTTTTTTTATTAACCGGCAATTACAAAAAGATATAATTTACAAAAACCTGTTAATAATTATAAGTATGTTTATAAATATACAAATACTCAGAATATTACAAATCAAATAACACATTCACTAATTCAAAAAATTTCAAATTAAAATTCAATTTACATAAAAACGTGTATTGAATAGCTAAACACTTCGTAATCGAAAGCAAAGAAAAAAAGTATGGCCATAATTATTTATAAATAAAATTTACACCAAATATGTGCATTATTTTGTAATAATTGCACGAAAAGGCACGGCGAATATTTTATTATTATTTGACCTTAAATAAACAAACACTCAATCAAAATGTTAAAAAGCAGTTAATAAAAATATAGGTGGCGTTTAACAGAAATTGCAGTTTTTCCAGAATTTTTGCCGGCAAATATATAAAAAGAACTTTTGGTTTGTTTGGCTCTTTGTCTTTTTGTATTCATAATACTTTTTTTTTTAAATTAAAGTTCCATTAATAATAAAGGTGGAGTTATTTTTTTTTAATGTAAGAACTGCTTTTCATTCTTTGAGCATACTTCCAAAAATTACTTAATAAAATTAACATTTTAAGGTTGGTCCTGACAACTATCTGAAGTAAATTGTCTTTAAGGAAGTGGATACAAAAAACAACAGTTACGAAATTTTAGCACTAATTTAAAGAAATAACCCATGGGATTTCTTGCATGTATGGCATCACCACATATGCTCAGGTTGTTGCCAGTTAAGACTGGCAACGCTGTTATTAATAGTAAAAAACCAGAAGCAGCGCTGCCAGATAAAATGATCTAAAAATCGTCTAAATTTCGATAAAATATAAAATAATTGGCATATCATACTTGAAAAATCGTCAGAAAACTAGAACAAATAAAAATGTATCTTAATTTAATTATTATTTTTCGAACTGTATTTGTTTCTATATTCTTATGAATTGAATAGGCTAATAGGCTATAGGACGTTCAACTATGTGTTGTTGTAAGAATATTTACAACTAACTTTGATGTTATTTGTTCATTAATAATTATCACCAGTGCTGCCAGAATGATGATTTTATCATATTTTTGATGATTTTTGGACCAAAATATGATTTTAAGATTTTTTTTCTCGAATGATGATTTTTAATTTTGCAAATTATGATTTTTACTTTCAATACATATGTATGAACAATTTTCTTTGTTGTTCTACAATGTTTATCAATAGCTTATACATAGGTAAGAAAACATTTTTGTCCCAAATAAATTATTCGTCTACATGGAAACAGGGCACAACCTGTTGACCTTCCTCCTCGGGGGTCATTAAAAAAAAGAATAAGAAAACGTCACTTTACAAGTAAAAATAAAAAGAAAAAAGTCATATTAGAGAAGTGACGAAAAATCGGTCCGGAATATATTAAAATCTTGGACAAATGTACACCAAATCGTTTAAAAGAAGTCATTCGTCGCCAAGGAAAAGCAATTCGCCTATAAAACAACTGTACATACTTTATATGATAAGAATATTAGCAATGCCGAATACTTTTTTTTTAATGTCTTAACTAACTTTTTATTTATTGCAATTTTTATATTAAATACTTTAATGATCTCATTTTTTTATTGAATACAATTTGAAAATTCTTTCTAAATTATTAGGCCCTATTATGAGTCGCATTCGATTTTCGATCTTCGCTGGCTATCGAACATCGAAAATCGAATGTTCAATTCTTATTATGAGCATCGAAAGTTTCGCTGAGCAAGGAATATGCTATCGAACAGAATTTAGCTTTCGATGAAGTATTTTGGTATGAAAAATTGTTAACAAATGCATATAGCGTTCAACAATGTTTATTTTTAAGTACACAAACACTAATTGTAAGCTATTTTTTTTTTTTTTAATTTTTTAATACCAAATGAAAATTCGTTCGATCAGTGCTTTCGACTACAGTCGAAGATCGAAAGTTGCTCATAATACGGGCCATTTTTGTAAAACAAGTATTTATACAAAAAATCAAAAAACCCGATTGCGACCAACTTTGAACCGTTAAATATCCTAAACAGTCATTCGAAATGAAAAATCGTTAGAAAATCCTAAAGATGATTTTAACATACCTGTCGAATGATACCAATTTTGATATAGTTCGGCAACTTTTTATTTTTTTCGTAATTACCAAATGGCGTCTGTTGGCCGCCATATTGAATTTTGATAACTGACGTATCTTTAGTGACACTCTCGGGATTAAGACAAATCGATTGACATATGAATCATCTACGCGTTCGGTTTATATAGTGCCGCAAAGGAACACACATACATATGTATATACATACATAGGCTGATGGACACAATACCCTTCTTTGCGTTGCGCAGTCCGGTAATAAGATAGTAAATAGTTTTTTTTTATTGATGAAAACAAAATAACGTTGGTGTATGTCGAATAGTTTTTTTGTCCACTGTAAATATGTCAATTGTTAATTTTTTTGAGTGTTAGCTGTGTTTTTGACCAATGAATTTTTTTAGTATTACTAGGGGTTATGCTTAGGCCTTACATAACATTATATTTTTAATTTGAAAAAAATTGGACTTGTGATGATTTTTTTCTTCAAAATATGATTTTCTTTCCGCCAAATAATGATTTTCTTCGCAAAACTTCTGGCAGCCCTGATTATCACATGTAATTTGGCTTAAAAAGCGTTACGAACTTTAGCCTATTCAATTCATAAGAATATAAAAATGTATATTTTTTAAGATGTATACATATGTATGTTTTATTTTATATATTTATTAGGAATCAAAAACGTAACAATTCATGTTCATACATGAATTTTAAGTAGGCGCACGATAGTTTCGACTTATGTACATTGTGTATATATTTACACGAGGGCATTCGTCCTTATTTTACCTATTTATTACTTTGTTCCCGCCAGTGGTAAAATTATGAAAAATATTGCCAAGTTAGCAGGTCTAAGTTTTGGTCTCAGTACTTTTGATGGCCGAAATTTTTGATAGGAACTTGGCCATTTTTGACATTTATGTTTTTAAGGATATTAATTTACGCAGAAATCGATATATGTATGTGTGTATGTATAAAATCTCTTTTAATTGAATCCATATACATATGAGGAGCCGCAGAACAAAAGGTGCTTTTTCGCATTTCTCGAAAAATTGGTTTTTTGGTACTTTTATAATATTTAGGTTGAAATCTTGTAGAAACAATCAACTTAGCATTATTATTATTTTTTTTTACAAAGTAAATGGGTTCTAAAAAATTGATATATGTATATATATGTATATATGTGTATTCGCATTACACAATGTACTTTTTCCTTCTATTAACAAAACGTGCTTTTTTACTTTTTTCCCCTTAACAAAAGGTGCTTTTTCCGAAATAAAAATGGAATTAATTATATCAAACATCCTTAACATTTAATGGTGTGACTTATGACAATGAGATGCATCTGTGGATAAGTAAAAAACTTGTTAGCATTTCCAGGTTTTCCAGGTTCTTGCAGTTTTTTAAAGGGGCGAAAAAAATAAATCTCGATTTCCCAAAAATTTTAAATGAGCAAAAAAGCAGCTTTTGTTCTGCGGCTCCTCATATATACTTGCACACAACAGTATTAAATTAACATTTCAAAAAATTTAAATAATAAATTTGATTAAGAAAGGGTGAGCAAAACTATACCAAATTATTTTAGTGCAGATGCAAATATGGATTCTAATCAGCGATGCCAACTTGGTGCTTTTGGCACTATTTTTAGTGCTTTTTGAAGACTCAAAACGGCAAATTTTGAGCGTTAGTGCCAAACTACTAAAAAGCACTAAGTAGTGCTTTAAGAAATTTTGTATATTTCATCAAATTAATTTGATAAAACCTGGTGTATTTACTTCTTCAGTGTGAAGCATACCCTTTACAGAATAGCTTACAAATATTAAACATTATTAAACGTTATTAAACATCACTCGTGTGGATATTCACTCTTTTTTCACGTTAATGCTTTTTACGCTTTTTAGATCTCAAAATTACGCTTTTTAGTGCTTTTTTTTAGCTTTTGATGTGCTTTTAAAGCCAAAAAAAAGTTGGCATCACTGATTCTAATAGTCAGTTTTTTTTTTCATAAAATGCTGCCATATTTCGACTATTAAAAATCGTCAATGTTAAAAAAATCGACAAATCGTCATTTTGCAATTTTCGGCACCAAAAATCGTCAAAATGACGAGAAATCGTCAAATCTGGCAGCCGTGGCTAGAAGTTAGTTTCTTAGCTGGAGCTTTTTAATCTCATGATAATTTTAATAAAATTCTTTATTTTGAATATGTAAATAGTAGTTAAAGAAATAATTCAGTGTTTTATTACCTCAACGGCTATACATTTCTTGTCTACTACTTCCAACTAAAGAAGACGCGTTTCTAAAACAAATTTCCGCATTAAATGTATTTTAGCAACCTATTCACTTTAATTTAACACCTTAAAGCCTGATACTCTGTTTGAAGTTGTGAAAAATTTTCAGTGCCATTACTTATTTCGCGTGAAAAATTTTACATGTACTAAATGTAGCCCAACTCGCGGTTTTTTTTTTAATAAATTTGTCGCTTTTATTGCTTGAAAGTATGCAACATTGCTAAAATTCCGTGCGAAAAAAGTACTGCTCATGTTTTTTCGCAGCTAAACTAAAATGATGCCAGATTAATTTTGCATGGAAAGACATGATTTTCCGTGTTTTTCACACCAAGAACAGAGTACTACTCTTGCGAATTTATTTCGGAAATATTTCGTACCGAATACTTTTATATGTAGTTTGACAGCATTTCGCACGAAATTGTCAACAGAGTAACTCGCTTAAAAGCATCAAACCAAGATTCCAAAAATCATTTTTGTTATAAATGAGTTTATACGTTATCAACATTTTAACCTTAAATATTAAAATGTTGCATAAAAACATAATAATATTTCATTCATTTAATGATATATTCATACTATATTTGTAGCATACCATGTATAGTAAATCAAAAGTAAAGCATAAGTAAATGTTACAATTATGAGGGCTGACTTGACAGACTTTCTCTTTGATTCGTTGACAATTTCTCTACTTGCAATTTCCACTTTACATGCGAAACAAATTAAGTTTGTATAATATACCATTATATTTTTTTTAGACAAATTCCTTCAATATCTAATGAAGCATGCGAAGACTTACAAAATCGAACATTTGCTAGAAATGTATGTATCAATATACAAAAACAGTCATTGGTTTCAGTGATACCATTAACTTGCATCATTTAACCATAATTAGCAAATGAGATGACAGACAGACATAGACGAAAACATATAGAGGTATATTATGCCTGTCAAGGGTAATGACATTTGAGCGTTTTTTCTTATGCATAAAGTTACTAAACAAAACAAAAATTGTCCGCTTCAACAGAACACTGTTAGGCTGAGTTTACATCTGGCATTTCATGTGTGAAAATCTGTTTGACTTAGACACGTATTAATTCAGTTAAACTGTTTCATACATAACTAATAGACAATTTTATAGAATCCAACATGATTGGAGACTGTTTAAATCAATAAATACTCTTAAATGTCTGAATCAAAAAGTTTTTCATTAGTAATTAGTGGTTACGCTTTTTTGGGCACATGACACATAGATGTAAGCCCGGCTTTAGCACAAATATTATGGCCACAAGTATTGTTCAGAGTCAAAAGTTTCAATAGCGTGAAGATTTTATAGGAAAAAAATAATTTTTCACCATACTGAAGTAGTGACCGTATTTTTTTGGGAAGTCGAAAATGTGGGCGAACAAATTATCTCTATTGTTGGACATTGCCAGAAGATTCAAATGCACAAAAAGCACCGAATTGGCAGCATGTTAGGAGTTCCTAAGGCAGGGGTTCCCAAAAACTTTTGGTTCCGGACCCCTTGTAAATTTTTTTTTAACCACAGATCCTTATCGAGAATAAAAGGCAAACAGTTTGTTCACGTGAAACTGTAGTATTTTGTATAAAAAAGCAATTTTTTACATGAACAAACTGTTTTTTTTTTGGTGTAAGGAAATAATACATACGTATTGGGGCTGTAGATTGCATTAAAAATCGCATCATACGAAAGCATTTTGTGGCATATTATGCAATTCTTCAAAATATTGCCTTTTTTGAGATAAGTAATCTTTTATTCCCTTTCTTCTAAACTACCTTAAACGTCAATCAAAACAGCTGTTAATTGCGTGTGCTGTTAAATAAGTGTAATGGTAATAACAGCTGGAACTTACATAGAAGGCAACTCTTGGGAACGGGTGGTCTAAAGAGAAGTAGTAATCAAGCTTTTTTTAAATGTCAACGTCGGCCAACAAAAAATAATATGATTTACTAGTCCCTTAAATCTTTGAGTGTGAGTGACTAAATTTCTTTTTCGAAGCCGCCAACGTGAAAGGACGGACAAAAGTGTTCATGATTTGATCACAAGATGACATTCTAACACTGTTACAATATATTTAATCATAAAGAAGTGCTACTATTTATATCAATTTTTTCAGCGATTGAGCCGTGTCTAGCTTTTTAGTCACAATAGAAAAATTACTCGTCATGCTCACTAAATCTCATGCCCATGGAAAACTCACGAATAATTAATTTTGGATGCCCTTTTTGACGTTCTCTTTCAAATTGCCTTTACAAAGACATGCATATTTGTATTGTATTTTTTTTAGCACTTTTTCACGTTTTTTACAAAAGGAACATAAAGGCTCAATCAGACGTGGCATAGCCATAATGCCATAGCCATAACCAAACCAAAATTAAATTTTTTTCTATGGTGAGAGTTATGGCGTTATGGCGAGTCACCCATTAGTTTGATTCGAACGGCTGTTTTCTGTGACTATGATTATGTCACGTCTGATTGAGCCTTAAATACGAGAGAGATAAAGATAAATGTCAAAATTGTCAATAAAAATATAATACGTGAGTGCTTTTCTACCTTACAAGCTTCTCTACACCTATCGTCAAAAAAACTTAAAGGATATGTCTTCTTGCCTATGGGGAAAAGTTATAATGTGAGTTGCGGCTGAGTAGCCTTACAATTTTTTTCCCTAAACTTCCAATAGCTGAATAACGTCACAATCAAATGAATATTTAACTGCACGCAATTGTACTTAGATGTCAATTATTTATTCACCCTTATCGGGAATAAAAGTTCACGTGAAATGTGTTCCCTTTCCGTAAAGTTGTGATCGTCAATGTTTGTGTTGTTGTTGTGTTGTCAGTATACTATTTTCTAATTTTCTTCACCATTTTTTGTTCACGGGAAATATTTTACGTGAACAAAATGTTTGCCTTTTGTTCCCGGAAAGGCTGATTGTTACATTATCCGAAGGTAACGATTACGCCTATAATAATTATGAGTGAAGTCCTTTCTTAATTCAAGCACTCACACAGTTTTTTTAAATTCATGCTTCCTCGTGATTGGATATCCACATTCAATTCAACTCAATCACACAAGTCACGCCCATATCTACGAACATATGCACTCATAAAAACTTAGTTATCTAAATTTGTAAGTTATTGGAATTTTGTGTTAAAAATAAAATAAAATATTAACTTATTTAACATTAACATTGACATTGATAATACAGTCGACATGTCGTCATTCTATTTATTTATTCTTGAAAGCAGTAAAAAGTCCATTGGAAATCATTAATTGTGCTGCTATTTCTGCATATTAAGCGTTCAAGGCGTCTAGCAGATTTTTAGAGTAATTAAAAAAACTGATTTAATATAAATTATCTACACTATTTGACAGCTTACTCGTAGAATATCAAAATCAGCATATTAATTGAATGTTAATGATTGCAATTAGTAACGATATCATATTAATCATTTGTTTCCAATGGAATTAAAGTAAGTAAATTAATTTTAAGAAATTAAAGTTTTCAATAATACTCGTACTTATACAATGATATAAACAATGCTGCCATTCATGTTTACACTACAAATTGATTAACAAAATTCCTAAAAGTCAATGCAATAACTTTCCCAGGTATGGGAAAGTTATTGCATTGAACTTTTTTTTAACTATTTAGCACTAAAAAGTAGTGTACCCAGAATATTTTCCTCTTCCCACCAAAATATTTTAGAAACACGCAGATTTTACTTTTTTTATTTTAAAAACCGCCAAATTGCTCAAGTTTTCTCCAAAAAAAATCGCCTAAAAACATTGATGTGCCATTCTAGGAGAAAATTCCCGAAAAGTCTTTGAAATTCCCTCCTAACAAATTGTAACCCCCGAATCCACCGCAAAAGACTCAGGGGAAATAGTCGTCCAAATCTAGGGGAAATCTCCAAAACTAGCAGCACTGTTCAAAACTGCCGGGGCACTCTCCCGCCTTATTTCACTTTCTCAAAAGGATTTCATTGTCAAAAGAAGTACGAGTAAATATGTTGCAATAAATATTAACTTTGGTGTTATTTGTTACCTGAAAAATATCACATGTAAACAGAGCCAAATCAAATCATAAATATAGAAACAAATAAAGTTCGAATAATAATAATTAAGCTAACTAATATTGCTAACTAATATTAGTTTCGTTAAAATTTGAGAGTGCAGGAAATACGAGGGTTGCTATTTCTGTCATGTGATGCACAAAATCTTATGTTACATATTAACATAAAAATTTTAAAGTATTTTCTTTCGCTTCGAAATACAGAATAGACCCCCAAAGGAATTTGTTCTCTGTACAAAATTTTGACACTAAAAGGCAAATTTTGTAAATAGAAACGTTTTTTTTCGTTTTGAAATTTGTATGGAAAAAATATTTTTTGAAACGAATTTTCGTTATTTTTCATACAAATTTGAAACGTTTAGAAACGAAATTTTTTACAAAATCTACCTATAATTTGAGAAATTTTTCATCCTTATTCCAGTTGTCGACATCGGCGTCACTTTAACACAATACCAGAAAAAATTGGAGCTTACTCGCTCTCGAGAACAATTTTGTGCTACTGACATTCCCTAATGTCTAGAAAATAGCGTAAAACTACCAGTTGTTTTCGACAACGGATACACAAGCAACAATTTACTGGTATTGTGTTAAGGTGACGTCGATGTCGACAACTGGAATAAGGGCGATTATGTGAAGCAAGAGAAAAAATTTCGAAAAGTGGGAAAGAGGAAGATAAAATGTTAAGTAAAAATGTGATTTTGCTAACAAACTACGTCTATCTGTCCATCAATTTCGAAAATGTAAAAGTCTACTTCTGACATCAAGGAAATTGAATTATGATTTTGTTTTTTGTAATAACTACGATTTTCGTCGTGGCTTTACTGAACAGCAATGTGCTAGATAACTTTTATTAATCAATTGTGAACGCCACGTCCTTTTTGACAAAAAAAATCTGTGAAGTTCTTACAAAAACTGAAGAATAAAAAGAGCGGCTTATGACCTATAGTTTGATTTGGATCATCGTTGTCAATTAGTTACACTGCCGCAAATTCAATAAAGCGCAACCATTTTGGTGTTAAGCAGATTTGTGCGCATTCGATTCTATATAGCTTGTTTAATTACTGTTGAGATATTTAGGACCATTATTATAAGTTGTTGGTAGTTAGTCATTATAACAACTTCACTTTAACCAAAAGTGAGCGATAAGTTAAAGGCAAGTTCACTCTACCTGTAAGTTTTATTGTGAGGTTTATTCATTTGAAGTTGCCACGGTTTCATACATTGCCACACTTTCTGCTTTATATCCCTGCAGGAAACAGAACTGACACAAGACTAGCCACGTGACCGATCCCCAAGTGATAGGGACCAGTCCGAGTTCTAACACTTCCTATGAAGTGTACCAGTAACTTTTCCAGGGGGATGACCTAAGATGGGGTTAATTGATACTTTGTATACACCTTGTGACTTATCACTGAACTATCTTATAGGGACCTATTCCGTGAAGAATAATATAAATTATATATAAATGTCATTCCGACATTTATGTAACTGTAACAACGCAAACTTGAACTGTTTTTATTATTTTTATTTTTCAGTAAAAAAAATTTTTTATATTCGAACTATCAACCTACGGCATGACAGGCTTGCAAACTAACTACCCGATCATAGGGGCACTTTTATTTCAAAAGTATAAATAGGTACCAGTTAAGCTTAGGTTAATATCTAAGTATAGTTACGGAACTTGTTCCAGAGTGCCTTGGCGTTCTATTTATATTAATTCATCGCTTAACCTTAATAGTGGACAGATGTCCCAGCGAAGTCTTTCTTATATGTATATACACACTCAACAAAAAAAAAAATATTTGTAGTACATAATACATGTCCCAGAGGAGTCTTTCTTATATAGACAAAATAAACCAAAAAAATATTCGTAATACATATACTCGTAATATTAGTAATAGTTAGTATCCTATTGAATTATGGATGAAGTTATGTAGAATAAAATTGAAGTGAAAGTGAATAAAAGTGAAGTGTGTGTTTAGGTAACATTTACCCTATGAAGAGGGAGAGAGAGGGAGAGAGAGAGGGAGAGAAAGAGAGAGTGAAATACCTTGGTCAGGGTGACCGATGACATTTATCAAAAAGTGGCACCAAATAGGGGATTTATCAAAAAAAGGGGCAAAATTAAAAAAAAGAGAAAATTACACTAAAATTTTTATTTTTTATTTCTTTTTATATAACTCACCTTAAAAAAAGGAGGAAAAAAAGTGGAAAAGTGTAATCGATATACCGAAAAAGTGGCAATTTGCCACTTTAGTCGGTCAAACTGTCACGCTGACCTTGGAATACACCTTGATCGACGGCTTACATGGAAACATGACTCTTAAGCTAACACAAATGAAACTTAAATACTTAAATTAACTCACGATACATTGGCTGATTGGTTGAAATTAAATCCTCAGTCTAGATGGAAACCTTTCGAAGCCTTTATGTTGCTACAGAATTCAGTTACGGGTAGGTAACCCGACCAGACATCCCGCTTTTGTAATTTTCAATCTCTTATTAGATTTTTATTTAAATGTACATAAGTGATAAAAAATCAAACCAAATATTTTTTAAGTGTAGTTATTGCTTAACTATCCAAATCTCTGTGTGCTTCGTTACACCCGTTTTGAGATGAAGTGTCACGCTTGAGTGCAGCTAATTTTGTAGAATAGAATTCTCATTATTAACATGTCATGAAGAGTTTCAAAATTATCACTTCATTATTTTAAGTCGGAATCGACGGAATTTCAAGTTTGTGCTTGTATAGATTTATATTCATTGACACAAACCTTGCGCTTTAACAGAGCTCTATTAGGGTCTTAACAGAGCTCTGTTAAGCTATAATGCATTTCGAAAGGACTTTTGCAGTAAATGGGGCAACTGAGACGGAAAAAAGTAATGCAAATGTATTGACAAGGTGCTCCTCCTCCTGAATTCTGAATTTCTGAATTTGAACTAGATATTGCCAACTTTTCAACTTGGCATTTTCTGAAGGATACGCACTTTTTATGGGAGTCAATCAATGCTGGCGGATATATTGGTCATAGATTAATGTCCAAGTGGTCCTCTGTAAACGTGCACACTCAGAATTTCTTGAAGTTCGAGTTTTCACGAGTTCTTCAAAAAACTTTAAATTTGCCCTACCTACATATACATATTAACATTTCGTCAGCCCATTATTGGTTTGACCCACCGACTATTTTTAAAAAAAAATTAGTTAGGTATGGGGTATATGTATATATTTGGAGTATCCCCTTTCTCAATCCAAAACAGGTTTTGCGAAATTAATTATGGTTTCCGAGATATTTAGCATTAATTTTGCTCCATATCAACTATTTTAAGGTTTAATAAATATTGTTTTGTCATTTTTCTCCATTCTGATTTTTTGGCGTATGCTCCAAACCAATAATGGGCTAACGATTTTCTAATGCTAGAAACTGTGAAAACTGTGTATCTTAAGTACATCATGCTTTCTCAAATATATTTATTTTTAAATCCCGCTTTTTGATGGGTCATCCCCCGCTTTTTACCACATTTGGCCACGTTAGCTATGGGACACTGCTTCAGCTGTCAATGTAGAGAAAATCCAACAAAAAAAAAATATATTTATACTATTTGATAGGTCGTGGATTCAGCCACATCAAACATGTTCAGTGCCATTTACTACAATACTAGAACTAGTTCCAATTCAAGAAAAAGGTGAATATGTAACCATTTACACGATATATCTTCTGTAGTGTATGGTCAACACTACTCCCTACTTTTGTTAACACTCCCATTTTTTCAAGTCATAGATCGAGTACGCTTGGTTCAATTGTCACCAAATTTTCTGCAGGGATATTACAGAAAAATTTTATTTCAACAAAATATGACAAAAACAATATAATACTCACAAACATATACAATAAAAAAAATTAAAAACCTCCGATATATCTAGAAAAGATGTGATTGATATCTTCTAAACGTCTGGACCGATTTTCCTCAAACATAGCTAAGAACCCTCTCGATCAAGTCACCTTTCAAACAGAAAAAAAACTAAATCAAAATCGGTCGTTTGGACTGTACGCGGATACGGACAGACACACAGATACACAGATACAAACTTATAACACCCCTTTTTTTTTGGTGGGGGGAGGGGGGGGTTAAAAAATCAATAAAAGAATTTAAAAAAATGGTTTCATTATGTTTGTAATTTGTCAAATAAACAAAACCAAGTTGCCACTAAATATTTTTAATAATCAACATTGGTGGCAACAAAAATGTTGCCACCAAACAAAAATTGTATTATTTATTTTATGGGATAGTTGTAATAATTTGCAAGTTTTAAAGGTCACTTTATAGATCCGTTTTGCTAAACTTAGAATTAACTAACCTGAACTTAGAAAAACTGTGAAAATTACGCTTCAAAAATTCTATATTAGATTGGTGCAGGCAGGAAAACACGTATCTATGTATATGTGTATGACGTAATAATATGAAACTAAAGAGCAAAAAAGTTACACTATTGGTGTAAAAATTACCATATTCTGGGTCAAAAGTGTGCCAACATATGTATAAAAAAATTAGTTTTAGTACTTAAATATTTGTTAATACCAAACACTTATACTATACCATCTACCATCCCTGCATCACGCGACTGATGAGAAAAACCAATTTGTAAATGAAGAAAAAAAAAATACAAACACCGAAAGTGTTTACATTTTACAAATATTCTAAAAATACATACTTCTGGAAGCGCAAAGTCTTTTGAACATTTCCGTATACATTACACTGTCTTCACGTATCCGTTTTTGAAGAAATCAATGCCTGTTTCCCAACAATGTAATAAATGAAAAAAAGCCAGGCAGGCGTCCAACGACAAAGAGCAGGCACCAAAAACTTTTTTTTTGACAACTGACACGAACACCAAAGACTAACTTTTGCGTTCTTTAGCTTGTTTCAATTCAAAATAAATTTATCGTCACCGAACAGCGTGTTAAGTATTAAAACCAAAACAGCTCGCGCTGTTGCCTTTATTAAAAAATAAAGAAAATTCTTTCTTTTAATTTTCGTCGTGTGTTTAAGTTGTTTTTTGTTCCTTATTTCAAATTAATAACATTCTTTTCGAAATTTCATGTTTCTCTTTCAAACTTCAGTTCATATTAAAAGAGTAATTTATTTATTTTTTACAAAAACTTCTTAATTTCTGCGCTGTCTGCTGCTTTTTATGTTTTTTTCCTGTAATTTGTTTTTTAATTTATAGTTTCCTTAGTGATATTAAAAAAAAATGTGGCATTTCTATGCTATATGTATGTGGCGCGTTTATTGGAGGAGTTTGTGGCATCATTGTAGTAATAATCTATGCTGAAGCAATCTGGTATTCAGTACAAATTGCAGGCACTTACAAGCATGTCAATGCTTAGTTGGCCTAATAAAAGTTCTTGGGGTTGGAGGGAAAATTCATTGAAAAAATGGGTGTTAAAGTATGTTTATCGAAGTGTTTATTTGTTAAAAAATACACGATGAAATATGTATTAACACAAAAAAAAACTCAATATTAAAACTTGATATACATACATGGTGATAAATTAGCCACTGAAAATATGTATATTTCCTATTCATTATGTATATGAAAATTTTGAGGGAAAACGTTAAAAATATTTTCATATTTAATTTTTTTTTCGTGTTTAATGTGAATACGGCAGCAAATTGTCAACGCCGCCCCCACATACATACTTGTGCTATTGGCAATAAAAATTTTCTATGGCCACCCTGAAAATATGTAATTAATTAATTTAAATTTACAACTTAGGCTTACAATTTTGACAGTTTCCAGTTAATTTCGTTTGAAGTTATATTAAGTATTGCTAAAAATAAATAAATATCGCAGTTATAGCAAAATTAAATGCAACTTTTGCTTTTATGGCTGTTTCTTCACATACAGAAGAGCATAGAATGAACATCACAGCTGGCAGCATTCAGTGTTGCCAGTTTAGGGGATTTGACCCCCAATCATGCATTTTATTTCGCGATTGGAGATGACAATTTAGTATTGGGGATCTGGGGATTTTTTGGGGATGATAGCCAAATTTTATGGGATTTTTTATATCTGATGACAACAAGAATGAAAGAAATATGCGTCTGGTAAGTCTAAATATGTGTATTACTATTCATAGTGAATGGTTTCTAATAAAGAAGAAGCGTCAAGGCAGATTAACCAATAATGAACACTACCAAAACAAAAATATGTAAGAAAATGCAATATGACTTGTTGGAATAAACACACACTATAAAAATAATTGAATTTGTTGTGACAAACAGTGTTTAATAAACTGAAATGCTTTTCATTTCATCTAATTTTGCTTCTGCCTTCGCTTTTGAAAAATAGAACAGTTTCAGTCAAAGCAAAATTGGTTTTTGTTTTTGCTTCTTGTCCAGCGTGACCATATTAGCTTATTTTGAGCTAAATTTAGCTTATTTGTTTCAGATTTAGCCTTAAAATTTTCATTTAGCTCTTAGCTTATTTTTTAGCTTTTTTTAAAAACTCATTTAGCTTTTTTAGCCTTTTTTTAGTCTAAATTGCGTGTTCTCTAAAAATATATTAAAAACATAAACAACTTATAAAAATTATAATTTTTTAGCATTGTAAAATAGTTTACAAAAAACACAAAATGTAAATTATACGACAATTTTATAACAGAAATGGAAAGAAGAAAAATAGTAGATAATGGCAGAATGGTTAGAATTCCAATCCAAAAAGTTAAATTCATATTAGTGGCCAAAACACTTTTTGAGTTTTTTTGGTATAAAATTATTTGACTTGAGTTGAACGTTCATTCAGCGGCATCAATTAACTTAAAACAAAAACCTGAAATAGCCTTAAGCCTGGATAACACTATGTACCGATTTTCGTCGGGCCACCTCAATAAAGTCATAAGTAATAAGCCAAAATGGCATTATTACTCAATTAATTCTGGAATAAGTCTATATGGGCTTATTACCAATGCAGTGTGGCGCAATTATATCCTTGTATTTCAAGTAGGCGATAAATTAGAGCAAAATTTTTACTTATGACTTTATTTCACTGAGCTGACGAAACTCGGTACATTGTGCAGATAGTGTGATCCATGCTTTACCTTAAATAGCATTAATTCACTTAAAAAGCTTTCGTATTTTAGTATAAATGTTTTTACATTTTTAAAAATTTTTCAAGATTATTTTGGGGAAGTTTTTGTTTTGTTCTTCAGTAAATCTAAAATATAATAATTAATAAATAATTTCATTAAGCAAATATTCTATATGTATAATAAAAAATATGTTTGTGTAATATTTAACGTTAGTTTAGCAATAAGAAACTATTGAAAATTGATCAAAGAAGTGGAAAAAAGTTTAGCTTTATTTTCTAGCCTAAAATGTAACTTTTTAGCTTATTTTAGCTTTTTTTCAAACGTGATTTAGCTTAATATTATTTTAAAATCTGGTCACACTGTTCTTGTCTATTGTACAAAAACAACAACAAAAACATGACAAACACCACAAAATAGTTGACGCAACCTGCTGAAAGCTTCTAAGAGCAAGAGCTTTTGCTTCTTCGACTCTTACTATTTGGTACATACAAAAGCACACAGACTGCTTATGATTTTACTAGCGAAACTAACCAAAAGCAACAGCAAATCAAATTCAAACTTTTGAAATCGTCGACTGCTGAAAGTACTGCGCAATTAATTGTTCAGAATTCGTTTTTTGCTTCTGATTCGACTGCGACTGTTGATTATTTTCACAAGGACAAGCAAAAGCACTGGTTCATTTTAAACAGGTGGAAAAAGCAAAAGCACCGAAAAGTAAAAATTTTACGACTTTTGCTATTTCGACTTAATTTTTTTAAACACTTGTGACAAATTTAATCATTCTGTTGAAATGCTAAAGCTTTTTAATACAAGTACTATGTACAACAAAGTTTAAGGCTGATGAATCAGAAGATTTCGAATCTGAAGTTTTTGAATTGGCAAACTTTGGTTAACATTTTGTTATAGTTGTGTATATTAAACTATGTGCAATTTTTTTCTTTACAATTTTCATAAGTATAAATTAAATTAATATGAGTGTAAATATAGCTTTAGATATAAATGCATTTTATTGAATAAATATGTTATTTTTGTCATTATTTTTTAAATAAAATTAAAAATATTTTATTTTTTTCACAAAAAAAAAAAATTGTAATGAAAAAAACTCAATTTGGGGATTTTTGGGGATGACAAATCAAAAATTGGGGATAAGCTTTAGAAAAATAAATTGGCAACACTGGCAGCATTCCATGTTTCACACCCATATAGAGGGACTGACTTGACGTTGGAGTTAAAAGATTTTGAGATTCGTTCTGTGTGAAATATTGGACGATTTCCACGTTAGTTAACATTCCAAATGCATGTCTAGCTTTCTTTAGACGTGCCGAAATGCGCTGGAGTCGCCCTGCCTGTCAATTATGCTTCCAAGGTAACAAAAAGATTCTAACTCCTCAAGTTGTGTGCCACCAATGTAAAAAGGGTTATTTTCGCATAGTTGCATTATATTCGTTTTACCGATTTTATTTTTAGACCAGAGTGCAGTTTCAAGGAGACAAATAAAAATCAGGAGGGGTAAAAAATCTTTTACCAGTCAATTGGCCACCGATATCATTTTATATACGAAACTATACAACTAAAGTATGACCAATACAATAATAATAATAATCAGAGAAAATGTTTAAAGACACGTACTGTATACTCAGAAGAGAGGAAAACTAATTTTCAATCTTAACAGACTAGATGAAGATAGAACCAAACTAGGATCGGGTGCCTTTATCCGAGGTTTTAAATTGAAAAATTATAAATACTAGCTTTTACCAGCGGCTGCGCTAGCGTTGATCTGTTATATTGAAAGCTATACTTAAAATTTTTTAATGTTTTGTTATTTGTTACTCCGCTGATAACACTAGTTTACACTGAAAATGTACACTTGAGGAGAGGTGATTTTATTTATGTATTTTCTTCCGCTGAATTCGAAAATCAATGTTAAATTTTTTTTTATGGACCAGTTTTTGAGATATTGTGATTTTTTCAGTTTTTCTACCTTTTTTCACTTGACCCATCATATCTCCAGCTAGAACTGTCCGATTGGATCCTTCTTGGTATTCAAATGAAAGGTATTGAGATGATAAATAAATATGTATAATCGGATCTTTAATTGGTAAAGCAATTCAAAATATATAGGTGAAAATAGGGCACATTTTCAAAAAAATCATATTTTACAGAATCATATGCTGACAGAAAAGTACAAATGGTTAAAAAAATCGTCTGGTTTCGGTCCATGTACGTAAAGATAATACTTTTATGTAAGAACTAAGACCAACCAAAAGAAAATCGACCGAAAAATTACAAAGTTATAAGCAATGGATTGAATAAATCCAAAGTAAAAATACATAAAAATAACAAATAACACAGGTCAACAAAATGAAATTTATTATGTAAGGTCAAAGGTTTCATAGTAAATTTGTATATACTAAGTACTGTGTATCAATCCCTTTAAAATAGTTTTTTTGAATTGACTCTGTATCTCGAGATTTTCCGTTATAAAAAAAAAATAGGATGCTGTATCACATAATGGGCATTAAATCGATAACTAGTTCTTCGATTCCTTAAAAAATTACACCGAAGGATAGGAAACAAATTGGCCTTTAAATTACGCCTTCAAGAATTTTTTAACAGTCTTATAGTTTCAGAGATACCCAGAAAGTTTTATACAAAAAAATAAATTAAAAAAAAAAAAATTTAGAAAATCGTTTGTTTCTTAAAGGACTGATTAAAGACGAGCCAAATTTATTAAAAATCATTCCATTAATTCTGAATTTATTCACAATTAAGTGCTACCATACGTGTATATTTTACGGAATTTTTTAATTTTTATTTATTTTATTATTATTATTTTATTCTGTAAAATATACTCGTATGCTAGCACTTAATTGCGAATAAATTCAGAATTAATGGAATGATTTTTAATAAATTTGGCTCGTTTTATTTACAACATATGAATGTATCACAATTAATAATAAAATATAAAATTTTCTTCAGTTTAAAATTTTAATGAGTCTTTTAAGAAACAAACGATTTTCTAAATTTTTTTGAAAAAATGTATTTTTTTGTATAAAACTTTCTGAATATCTCTGCAAGTATAAGACTGTGGAAAAATTCATGACGATGTAATTTAGAGGCCAATTTGATTCCTATCCGTCGGTGTAATTTTTTATTGAATTGAAGAACTGGTTCTCGATTTAATGCAAATTATGTGATACAGCATCCTATTTTTTTTATAACGGAAAATCTCGAGATACAGAGACAATTCAAAAAAACTAATTTAAAGGGATTGATACTCAGTACTTAGTATATTCAAATTGACTATGAAACCTTTGACCTTACATAATAAATTTCATTTTTTTGACCTGTGTTATTTGTTATTTTTATGTATTTTTACTTTGGATTTATTCAATCCATTGCTTATAACTTTGTAATTTTTCGGTCGATTTTCTTTTGGTTGGTCTTAGTTCTTACGTAAAAGTATTATCTTTACGTACATGGACCGAAACCAGACGATTTTTTAACGATTTGTACTTTTTTGTCAGTATATAATCACTGTAAAATATGATTTTTGTGAAAATGTGCCTTATTTTCATCGATATATTTTGAACCGCTATACCAATTAAAGATCCAATTATACATATCTATTTGTCATCTCAATACCTTTCATTTGAGTACCAACAACGACCCAATCGGACAAGTCTAGCTCGAGATATGATGGGTCAGGTGAAAAAAGGTCGAAAAACTGAAAAAATCACAATATCTCAAAAACTGTTCCATAAAAAAAAATTTAACCGTGATTTTCGAATTCAGCGAAAAAAAATACATAAGGAAATATAAATCTTATCAAATGTACTTGAAAAAAATTTTATTTTGTAAACTAGTGTAATTAAAAAAACCCACAAAAAGGCAATAAAAAAATAAAACATAGAATAAAAACCGGTTTTAAACTGATTAAACAATCAAAGCCGAAATAAAAATTGCTTTAACCAGCCTAACTAAATGTGTTTTTCGGAAAAACTCCGAACTAAATATAAAAGCCCAAATCCGAACAGGATAAAAAATAGGCGAAGTTTGACGCAGGTAATGTAGCTTTCTATGGGTGAAAGAATTTTCAAAATCGGTTTAGTGGTTTGGCCGTGAAAGCGTAGTAAAAAAACTCACTTTCACTTTATAATATTAGAAGAATCTCGAAAAAGTTAACTCGCGTAAAAATTAATAGAAACCGAATTTCAAGGCTCACGAGCAGCTCTAAAGCGTAAGAATTTTTTACTGCCACTAGGTATTCTTATAAAAGCATGGAATAAGATAAAATAGTGGGATGATGATCAGTACGATAGTGAAGACGACATTCCGTTGTCTAAATTAATTAAATGAAATATGTATGTACATAAATACTGCTTACAAAGATACAGGTTGAGAAGTTCTATTGTTAGGGCCAATCTCACGATGTCGACAACGTTCGACTAGTCACGCACTAACATTCAAAACAAAACCCAATTTTAATATTTTGTTGTTGTTTCAAATCCGTGGAATTGGCCCTTAATGTCGAACATGGGTGAAAATTTTGACTTCAACATTGGTGACACTGCAAAGTGGAACAAGGATCAAGTTTCAAAATAGATTAGAAAATATAACAGTTTGGAAGGGTCAATTAATTTTTGGGGACATTGTGCTAAACTTTTTCGAGATCCTCTGAACAAATTGACTAAACGACCATAAAATTACGGTGCTTCCTCAGAGTCAGCTGACAGTTGACTGTTGACAGGAGCAGTGTTGACCTTTCAGTTGAATGGCGGGAAGTTCAATAAGTCACAGACTTATTGACTGCCCCTCGTATATTTAACTATTAAAGAAAACATCTGAGGTAATATTTAAAAAATATCAGCCTTATGAAATTTAAATATGATTTCCAGAAAATTTAATTTCTGCATGGAAACAAAATGAAGCCAATATTCGAGAGAATTTATACTCGTACATTTAATACATTGTCAATTAATACACTTTTTTTCATATAAGTAGAAATAACAAACCACTTGAAAAATACTAAACGGAATTTTAAGTTTTCTTCTTCCAGCAATTAAATAAACAAAGAATATGATTTAAAACTAAAAAAATCTAAAATAAAATAAAAACATTCCCATTTTATTGACATCATGTGCCATAAAATATAATAATAAAAATAAATAAATAGGAAAACGTGCCTTGAAGAGAACTCAAATATTTATTCAATAAAACTAATAAATAATCTATCAATAAGTATATTTAAAAAAAACAAGCAATATTTTACGAAATATTTCGTTATTTCTCTGTACGAATTCTTTTGCAAAATGTATAAAATATATTTACGTTCAGTTTACAAAAAGTTTATGAACTTTAAAGACTGGACCTAATGCATAAAGAAATAGTTCAAATATTTTAAACTGTAAGACTAAAAAAAGGGTTAAAGGCAAAAACGGCAGAAAACTCTTCCTTTTCTGAGCGCGTCTACAAAAATGCAGCACTTAAAAAAACACATTTGCATTTTCTTCTAGTCGATTGGGTTTTCTTTCTTAACACTTATTCTTTTTAGTTTTCTGTTTCAATACTTTTACAATAACAATTAACCCAAATCTGCAAATGCATTTTCGAGTGGAAAAATTATTCAGCACAAACCAAACGAAGCAAAAGAAAAAGTATTAAATAAATCGTTTGTCCCCCTGGTTATTATGTTACGAAGAATTTAACCAAAAGAAAAAAAGACTCCATTTACCTTAAAGCAAAAATGCAAAATATGAAACGTACTTAACTGCAGGAATAACTAAAAAACTGCAGAAGTTATTACATTTAGTGCAATATACTCGTATGTATGCAAAAACAATAAAAATAACAAATATTTTGTATGGTAAAAATTGGGTTAATGCATCTTATATGTATTTCTACGGTTTCATTCACAGTAATTATTTCTTGTAATTTTTTTTTCTTTAAACTGCAATACAACATTGTGACAGTTAAACAGTTGTTGCAAGAGAGAAAGAGAAAGTGGCGATTGATGGAGGCCATATCTAAAATGTTGCCAGATGAAATTTCTGTAAATTCATTTAGTATTAATTTGTTTTCTGGATATTATACCCCATATGCAAAAAAAAAACAATGTGTGACTGAAATGTACATAAAAAAGTCTATAGAAAACACGGTTTTAACGTACACTTTTTTTTTTGCATAAAAGGTTATATCTTTACTGCCCAACTTTATGGCCACCGAAAGCATTGTAGGGGAGACAAGAGAAAAAACCGCAGTTTTCACTTCATAAAAATGTTTCCTTGTTATTGAGGACAGTACTAAAACTATAGTTGCCATATGAAATTAAGTTATGGCAGGAAATATAACATTAGCTAAGTTTGGTAATATTTCATCAATAGACTTTTCAAGTTAAATTTAAAAAAAACAATGATTCAAATCGAGAAAATTAAAAGGCATCATATCAACTTTATGATGCTCACTGGGTGAATCACACTTTTGATGACGTGATTGTAAACCACATTTTAATTATAAAATAAATGCATATGGAATCGTTGTGTGCACTTTACATGACTAAAAATATTATGTTAAAAATTCAATATAGACATAAATTGATAGATATAACGCATGACTACCCAACAGGTATGCATATCGTCGCTCTAGAATAGTTTTGTTCCACGGACCATTCTTAAAAAAAATTAGTTAGGTTCCAATATATTTTGAATATCCTCTTTCCGAATCAAAAACGCGTTTCATGAAATTTATTAATTTTGCTCCATATCCACTATTTTTAGGTTTAATAAGTATTATTTTGCGGTACAAGCCACTGTTTGGCGATTGCGTCAGATTCTTCATTCAAAAACGTACGAAGTAAAGTTAACTCTTGGTTTGCTTCATTTCTATAAGAAATGAATAATAAAAAAAGAAGGTGCCGGAAGAAAAATTCAACGGCAACTGTTAAGCAAAAACCTCATCATTCAGAAGCAGCAGTTGATTACATGTGTTAATATAAACTTATTAACACTAAAATAAAATAAAAGAAAAAAAATAATAAATAAAATAAATTAATTATGCATGTTTAAGTACAACAGAAATCATTTAATTTCATTCTGTATATTAAATACACTTGAATTGCTTGTTTTTCTTGTGTAAGTGTGAAAGCGGATCGATAGTTAAAAATATTACGGCGCGGCTTCTTGGTCGGCTTTAAACGATCGACTTATTTCTTTGGACAGCACGAAAAATAAATTTGAAGCATTCATTTTCGTCACAACAACAACAACGCACAGCAGTAAAGTATACGTATGGAACACAAAAATCTACTTTTTGAAAATAAATTTAAAAAAGTGGTGTATGCGGCACAAAACCTATCTTTACTTTTACAATAAAGTAATATTAACTTCTAACTTCATTGATAGAAAAAGTTCAAAAAAATTAAAATTTTTCTTCAAAACACATGTCGGAAACAGCGGTGGAAATACAAAAGAAATTCATCGGGTATATTTTGAGATACTTTGTGGTATATGGGCCAAACCATTTCTGAAGTGACGATATGTATGTATATGCTTAGAAGGATTCGTGAGGATGCTTCTTGGATATAGTGAATGTGACAATCTCGCGGACTCCAGTTACTTACCTCTGGATTAAAGGTTTAATCAGAGGTGCCATAACCATAAAACCAAACTTATAAACAACACAGCATTTGATTATAGGTCACTCGGCATAACGCCACAACCATCACCATAACCATAGAAACCAATTGATTTTGGTTTCTCACCGTAACCATAAACAGCTGTTTGTTGGTTAGACATATTTGTTGTTGCACTTTTGAAATTAGTAAACAAATGAAAGCATAAACAGCTGTTTATTGGTTAGACATATTTGTTGTTGCACTTTTGAAATTAATAAACAAATGAAAGCATAAACAGCTGTTTGTGGTTATGGCAGCACTAATAGGTGAATCAAATATATTTATAGTTATGGCTATGGCAATAAGGTATGGTACGTCGGATTGAACCTTAATATAGCAATCCATTTATTTATTAAAAATAGGTAGTGTTCCACGTCTGGGTATAGGTGCACCAGCACTTAGGAATTATTTAAGAGTTGTAAATTAATAGCAGCTCAATTTTCCGGGGTGTAGCCTCTGACCAAAATTACTGGTGTCGCGAGAAGCGCCTGTCTTGCAGAGAGGTTTTCTTAGTATGTGTTCAAAGGATGATGTCAATCTCTGGAAGAAACTCGTGACCGGTTATTGGTGGAGTGGCTTTTGGAAGAGTACGAGCTGGCTGTTAGTGAAACTTAGAGATAGAGTGTGAAAATTTTACCTCCAAGTGACACTTCGGACATCGATGTCACAAGTTGGTTTTCAAGTAAAATTCATTTCAAAATTATATATTTTTGAGTATCTACGCTGAATGCAACGCATTAGTAGCACTATTGCCACTTTTCATTATAAACAGAGAGTGACAAAGGCAAACAAAGAAATTGAAAACACTTGGAAAATGTGAAAGAAAAATTTAAAAAGTAGTGAGAATCTAAATCAGGACAATGTTATTGAATATTAACATAAGAAATATTTTTCTCAAGCTAAAAATACTTAACATATATGTATTTAAAAACACTTCAAAGTGAAACTCTGCAGATGTAAAAAAAAAAAACGCGCGAAACACTTTATCTTTTACTAGAAAAAAAATTTAAATCACATCAGTTTTGCACAATTGTTCACATTTATTTAATTTTTAAAACCAACATTAGCCAGTTTAAAATTATCGCAGTTTTTTCGTGTTATCAAAGTCATGTTAATGTTTTAAGTTCATTTTATTTAATTTCTGCGCATAATTTGAAATTTATCACTACAATAAGCTGCATTAAAAGAAACTTGTTTGTGTTTATTAAACAGCAAGAAATATTACAATTTGATAAAAATTAAAAAATTTTTTTTAAAGCTTCCTGTATTCAAACAAATGACTCAACCGCGCTCATACAGGCTTAGTTAGGCAATTCAACAACAAGTGTTTGAAATTGTAATAAAAAACAATAACATTGAAATAAAGATTAAAATACAGTGGCTACAATATCAATTACGATTTAAATATTTATTACTGCTGGAGTTTTTTTCTTCTTCAAACAACAAAATTCCCAAGAATTTGATTTGATTTTTGTCTTGATAAAAAAAATCGTTATTAATTTGTCGCTCAAACATTTATATTCACGCCACTAATGATATTAAAATATTTTATTTCGTGCTATTTTTTATAGTCGAAATCCAGTTAAAAGTAAAAAAAAAAATAAAAATCTAACAGACGAATTCTTGTGAATTCATTTTGACGACCCTGGGGTTGGGTTTGTTAATTTTCTTGCTTGCTAAAGTGGCGCATAAATTTTATGCACAACAAGTCTACTCAAGTTTTAGTAGTTGTTGTTATTGTTGTTATAGACACTTTGCAAATAATTCAAATCCGAATAGTTAGATAATAAATAAAAATAAAAAAGAGGAAAATGTCTGAATTGACAATTATTTATTGTTGTTAAATTAATGAGAACAAAATATTTCTTTACAAGAAATTCTTTCCATGGTGTTTGTTTAGACGTTTCATACAATTCTATTTTTAACAAAAGAATCATATGAAAGTTGGCCCTTGTATTAATAAATTATAAAAGAAGGAAGACAATTTGTAGTAAAAGCAGGATTCGTATATACTATCCCTGATCGAGCAGCAACTGACTAAACTTAGCTGTAGTGCAGTTTGTGCCCCGCGGAGAATGAAACAACACACATTCCTTCTGTGAACGCAATATTTTGTCTAGAAACAGACATTCCCAAACTACTTCACACTCTTTTACTAATTCTCCGTTATAACGTACATTTTATGGTTGTATATATAACAGATGTTTTATCTGTTACATTTGGTTTGTGTCTTTAATAACTTATATGGCTTTTGTAGGGTAAGCATTAGAGACATTCACCACAGCAGGCTTTAAGAACAGACGACTTTAAATGCCGTTAAATGCATTTATCGCCTTAAAGCCAGCTACTAAATATTTTGTGGATGGCAACAACACCATTAGCAGCTGATATTAAAGTATAAATGCTTATTTCAGTGGTGCCGCCTTCAAATATTTCATATTTATAAAAAATATTCTTACTCTTTTAAAATTTACTTATTTCAAGTAAAAGTATAACAAAAATTAAAAATTTTAAAAACCCCCGATATTTCTAGAAAAGATGTGATATCTTCTAAACGGCTGGACCGATTTACTTCAAACACAGTTAAGAACCTTCTCGATCAAGTCACCTTTGAAACAAATCAAAATCGGTCCAGCCGTTTGGGTTGTACGTGGACACGGACAGACACACAGAGACACAGACACACACTACAAACTTATAACACCCCTTTTTTTGGTCGGGGGTTAAAAATTAATAAATTTATTTCTTTACGTGAAATTCGGGATGTTCTTTCTGTTAAATAATATGAAATATTGTAAGATATATTATTTCCCCTTTTGTGTTCTATTGGCAGCACTATATTTACGCATTGTCGCCATCTACACATTATGACATTTTGTGACATGACAATAATGTGTACTAGTGGCAAAGTTTGTCATTTTCAATATTTTCGTTGTGTGGCATTGCTTTCGATACGAGTATAAAAAAATTTAATGTGAACGGTGCTGCACATATTTTGAAGATGGTACCACAAAATGGCAATACAAGAAATTCCAGGTATGTACTCAGCATGGACTACAACAAAACCAGCATGGACAACAACCTGCCGTCGTCTTGCCTTGATGCGCTCAAATCATTCTCATTGAAGTCGGTAGCTTGCTGTGATCAATGTGTTTAATGCTTTATTCTCACTTAGTTATTGAAAGAAATAGTGTAAACAAGTTTTTTCCCTCCGATTATGTCGGTCTATGTGTCAACAAACGTTTGCAGCAAGTTTTGCTTTATTTCTTTAGTAAAAAAAGTAAATAGCTGCTGAGGTACATGGATAGCGCTCATAGAAGCTTGTCCCTAACATCTTCCATCGATTTCAATGTGCGAGAGATAGCTTTTGCGGTTCAGAAATGGTGATTTTAGCACAGAAGACAAGAAATAAAAAACAAATATGCTGACTTAGAATAAAAACATGCAAAATTGCAAAATTGCAAAACGTTTGCAAGTAGCAGAATTTATCCAAAAGCAAGGAAATTACCTACCACACGCGTTGAAGCCGAGAGACGTTAAAAGACTATTCTGTACTTCCGAAATGCTGATTGAATGCCATAAAAAGAAGTAAATTTTGCATCGAATCATTACTTGAGGTAAAAAATAAATCCATTGCGACAACCTTAACAGCAATAGATCGTATGTTAAGCCCGGCCCAACAGGAGAATGAACGCCTAAGCCAAATATCTATGATGCCAAGGTGATTTTATATGTTTGAGCTGCTGAAATCTCACCTGACAGACATAGAGGACCGTATGAAAATCTTCTGAGTCTGCGACTAGACATGAAGTCATACACTCAAAAAAAAAAGACATGTACTATTATTAAGAAATTTTTTTTCCTAAATTCAAGTAAAAAAAATTTCTAAGTTCAAGTAATTTTTTTTTAAGTTTAAGTAAATTTTTACAAAAATCTAGTAAAAATTACTTAAAGGCAAATTTTGTAAACAGAAACGTTTTTTTCGTTTAAAAATTTGTATGGAAAAAATATTTTTTGAAACGAATTTTCGTTACTTTTCATACAAATTTGAAACGTTTAGAAACGCAACTTTTTACAAAATCTGCCTATTAATATGAGTAAAAAATAAAAAGTTCATATCCTCAAAAATAGTTCATAAAAATACACAACAAATTTCTTACATTTTAGGAAATGTTTACTGACTTAAAGGAAATATTTACTAAGAGTAGGAAAATGGTTATAAACTGAAGGAAATTTTATACTAAGGACTAGTCAATTTCGTCTTAAATCAAAAAATAAATTTTAGAATATGAATTACTCCTGATTCGTTCATGAAATTTGACTTACTTAGAAGATGTAAAATGGTGTTCTAAATTTTAGGAAAATATTTACCTGTTTTAAGTATTTTTTCTTTGAATTATAGAATTTATTATTAATTTGCATTTAGCAAAAAATCTAAATAAATTTTTCATATTTTCGAGGAATATTTGAACTTAAAATGTATTTTTTTGTAAATAAAATAAAATGCTTGTTCAGGCTGCCTTATTAGGCAAATGGTTAGAGTGCTTGCCTATCAGTCGGAAGGTTGTTGGTTCAATACTTGGAAGGAAGAAAGGAATTAATATGTACGTATGGTGAATTAATTAAGAATATAATATGAAGATAAAATAAATAACATATCATTTGGTATAGAATTTAATTAAAAATAAAAATAAGTACCAGAATTAAAGACAAAAAACATTGGAAAATTTACTAAATTTGAGATCAAAGACAAAAAAAGTTTTTGCAAAACTCCGAATTTTATGGGAAAAGTTTACTTAATTTTAGGAAAAATTTACTTAAATATGAAAATATAATTACTATAAACTAGTTCATAAATGAACTAAAAATTTAGTAAGTATTTTACTGGTTTCAAGTAAAAAACAGCTTTGGCGCCATACGACAACTTTTTTTATTCAAATTTAGAAAATTTTCCAAAGTTTTAGTTAGTTTTTTTTTTAGTGTAATATTACATTATTACAACGTTCGACCACATGTTGCATTACCACTTAAAAACTGTTTAAAAAAGAGTGGATGTTAAATTTTGTATCACCCGTCTTATGGTCAACATCATGCCTCGGCCACATGTTGCAAGACTAGTTAAAAATTATTTAGATAACAGAGGTTGTTACGTTTTGCCTAGCTCGTCTTATAGTCCGGATCATCCGACTACAATTTATTCCCATCGATGCAGATCTCTATCACTAAAATGGAATTTGCAAAATGTGCTTGATTCGCTCTTTGACTCAAAAAATTAGCAGTTCTCATGGCGCGGAATGCATATGTTGCTATAAAAAATGGAAAATGTCATAACTACCGATGGCCAACACTTCGAGTAAATTTCTATTGTACCAATGTTGCACAATAGACGAATCCCAAATTTTTAGGTTATAAAATAATATATAATTTAGAAATATTATTAAGAGAAATATTTGAATATTTTATTTAACGTGTGATTGTAGTCTACTGATGTGTTGCTTAAGGCCGTTTCACACTAAAATACAAGTATTAATACTTTTGTGGAAAATGCAACTCTGGACATGTTGAGTTGTTATTGTCTTTTGAAATTTTTGAAGCAGAAATTAGATTAGGGATGCATTTTCGTCAAAAGTATTAATACTTGATTTATAGTGTGAAACGGCCTTTAGCAGTAACGAAATACATTTAGATGTGCAAAACCAACAACCCAACCACAAGCAAATTATTTTAAATTCGGAAAAATATTTATGTATGTGTAGTGTTTGAAAGAGATTTGCGGTAGTAAGTATGTTCAGTTGTGGTCAAAGTTCTATTAACTTGTTATGATACCAACCACCAACCAGTCTAAAGCTTAAATTATACGTGACATAGCCATAACGCCATAGCCATAACCAAACCAAAATTCAATTGATTTCTATGGTGAGAGTGAGAGTGAGAGAGACTCGCCATAACTCTCACCATAGAAACCAATTGACTTTTGGTTTGGTTATGGCTATGGCGTTATGGCTATGTCACGTATAATTTAAGCTTAAAACCCTGTAGAGGCCGTTGTCAGATCTTACAATATTGCCAGATCTGGCAATTTGCTAGCAATGCACTGTCAATTCACACGGTTGCATACAATTTATCAGACTCCAAATCTGGCAATTTGCTAGCAATGCACTGTCAATTCTCACACGGTTGCATAAAATTTATCAGAAAATTTTTCAATATATTGCCAGACTATCGTCTGACAATAAATTCATCTGACAGCATTGTCAGTCGAAAAATTGTCAGTTCATACGGTTGCTGCGTGCAAAAACTGTAAGATCTATTGTTGTGTTATATACTTCAGCTATTAGGCCTACCATCTTTTATGTAAATAAAAATGCAAATATTTATTCCATATTTCCCGACGTTTCGTGAATTGTATGTTCACTTTTTCAAGGGATGTTGTCTATTTAGTTAAATAAAGAAAAAAACAACAACAATATTCTAAATATATGTACATGAAAAAATTTTTTAACAAATATAAAAGAAACTTACTATGTCTTAAAATATCACATTAACATTTCTTCATGATACGTATACATATAAATATGTCACATTAACACTTTTTTATAAATATAATAAGAATTTTAATTTTAAAAAATATTTTTTCCAATTAGATTGATTGTTTTATTGCCAGTTTATAATTCGCGCTCAAATTATCAGTGTCTTCTTTGATGTTCATCGTTTTATTTATTTTTTGTTAAATTCGTAAACTTTCTGTCACATATCTTTTTCTATCACTGTTTACTTTGTCCAGTATTTTTATATTGTCAAAATCAGGTTTGTGTTTTGTATTAAGTATATGCTGTGATAATGCAGTACTTTCCTTGTTTTTATTAATATCAGCTTGATGTTCATTAACTCTAGTTATTAAGTTCCTCTTTGTTGTTCCAATGTAAACAAGATTACAGACATTTTGATCATTACCTTTGCGAGGTATCTCATATACAACATTGCTTTGTTGTAGTTTTTCTATTGGTGTTTTTGTTTTAGTGAAAATTGTGTTTAGGATTTTATTTGGTTTGTAAGCAAAACATATGTTATTGTTGTCTATTGTTGTTTTTATATTTCTGCTGTCTGTAAGGCCGGGTATATATTTAATACTGCAAAACCGTTTGTCTGTGATAGGGTTTTCAGATCTGTTCTGTTCTGTTGTTGGGCATTGCCAGAGTGATAGTATTTGACAGAAATTGTCAGTTATGAACTGGCTGTGTTGTGTCTGTGTTTATGGACCATAAAGGAGCAATTGAATCGATTTTGGCTGCATATATTTTACTATATTTTTTTATTACCTATTACTTTTTTTCTTTAAAAATACGTGTGTACAGTTTTAAAGAGAAATCTCTAATAATAATGCCACTGTCAGATGCATACACTTCGTACATCTGACAATAATGGCAAATTATAACACTAGTTATCGAACGAAATCAATATTTTCAATATGTTCACACGATTGTGTAATGTCTGAAAATTTGTTTCCAATCGACTGGCAATGCTTTTTCTGGCAACGTTGTCAGGCCAGTTCCCACGGTTGTAAAGTTTTCTTTAGCACATTTTACTAATGCTGAGTACACACTATGGAATTTTGCGACATCGCAATAGTGCGTACCAGTGGCAACGTTTGTCATTTCCGATATTTTTCGTTGTGTGGCAATGCTTTCCATATAAAAAACATAATGTGAACGGCGTAACAGCATTAAGAACACAGTAATCTCACGATAAGAGCACAAATGAACTTATATATAGTACATATCGTTACCTTAATATAGAAAGGCCCTAACTCGTTATTTTTTCAAATCGAGTTTTTCATATATTTCGATCGAAGAACATTTAATGTATCGAAAAATTCAAAAATCTCGATTTCAAAAAATAATGAGTGAGGGCCTTTCTATACATTAAGGTAACGATATGTATGTAGGTATATTTTAAGCCACATTTTATATCAACCATCTGATTATAAACTCCATTATAATGCTTTTACATATGTACACATATATATAGGTATGTAAATAAATTTAGCTTAAAATATTTGCTCAAGTTGTGAATTAAACTTGTGTGATGGTATTGTGTTAGTATTAACTTAACGCCCTTAATATGAAATTATGCTTTCAAATTCTTCCGCAAGTAATAAAGATGAAACCTAATCCTGCAGTCTAACGAAAGCAATTTTTCTATTGCGAATTTTGTCATCGTCATCAAATTGAGCGAGCTGCAGCAAAGAAACAAAAACTATTTAATCTATCTTGGGAATAAGGCACGAATTTTTGTTTTCTTTGGCAGTCAAGAGGCAACAGACTTTGACAAGAGTACTCGTATCTAGAAAATTTGTGTATACATGTATAAAATAAAATATTTTCACAGTTACCAAAAAAAAAAAAAAAAAAAAAACGCCATATGTATGTTAGACATGAATTTTTAAAGGCAGAAAGCTCATTCAACTAATACAATATGTATATGAACAGTAAAAAAATCTAAAGAGACAGACACACTTTAATGTTATTTCTCTGTGGCAGATTCCGAGTATTTTTAGAAAAATCATTTTGTGACAAAAATATGTATATATTAGTTAAATATTAAGTTTGCCATATGGTTTTAAGAAAATACAAAGTATACATGTACATAAATGTATGAATGTGCACATTTACATACAATGTATATGCAGTATATGAACATAAAATATAAACAAAAGGCACTTTTAACGCACAAAGAAAATTGAAACAGCAAAAATGTAAATGTCTCAGCATCAAGACTGTCAATTTACGAGTAACATCTCTTTTTTTGCATCACCTTTCTTTTTTTTTAGTTTGGCAACAATGGCATTAAGAGTGTGGTGTGTGTACGAACGGGTATCTATCTATACCTATTTGACATTTAACTTGATGTTTTATGTCATCTTTATGTCATTGTTTCATTTTATGTAAATTTATACCATAAATGTATTGGTTTTTTTTTCATTCTATTTTTATTAATAATGAGAAAATTCTATTTTTAATTTACATGCTCGTTTATTTTATACAAACTTTTAAAATTGTCGCTGCTAATGGATTTCTGTGACAATATTTTAAAGATTTTAATTATGTATGGAAAAAATAAATGTTTAAAACTGTCAATAAAAAGATTTATTTAGGAATTACATAAATTTTATATTTAAAGTTTTTCAAGCGAATTGGTTGCACGTTTAATATCAGAAGGTTGTATATTTACATAAATATAAGTTTCTACGAAACGACTAAGTTGAGTTAAAGAAGTTTATCAATCGCACTTTAATAAATAATTTCAGAAGCGCTATTGTAAGGTTTAAATTTTCGATGCAACCCGAAATGTACCTGAAATGTTATAAGACTGTCAGACCTGGCAACTCTATTATCATTTCTGCTTAGGGCCAGGGCAGGCTGTCAGATATGGCGATTTCTCGCCAACTTGTTTGGCGTACACATATTTGTTTTTTTTTTTGGCTATTTTTCAACAAAGTTGAACTTAAAAATTTTTGTAATTCAGGAAATAAATCCTATCAAAACTCGTCTGATAGACATTAAAACAATTTGATTTTGATCATTTTTCTTTTATTAAATTAAAGTAAATGCGTTTTTAATTTGGATGAGAAAAATGTACAAGAAATAATTTTTGGCAATTTTCTGCTAAATTTTTATACGATTATTTTATAAAAATTTATATTAAAAAAAGTGTAATATTAAGACAAATTTATTATCAAATAGGTATTAAGAAAAAGTACATAAAACTGATTTTGGCGATTTTTAAAAACAATTTGGCAAGATAGATCGAAAAGGATCTGATAACCTTGCTTAGGACAGGTTGCTATGTTGTTGTACCCATATCTGATTCTAATAAACGACTATACCGCAGTATTCACGGTCAAAATGCATGGCACAAGCACCGTGTACGTGTGCATGAAGAACTCGGCATATATGTATATGCCAGAGAAACAAGCTGATCGGCTCACAGCCGGCTCAACAGCCGCCGCCGACTTTCAATGTAACTTCAAGCCGCCGCCGATGCATGCGGCTAGTCTCGGCTCAAAATGGCAGCCGGCTTATGATCCGCCGCCGACTATTTTTTTCCTAAGTCGCCGCCGCCGACTGTTTAAGGCGGCTTGTTTCTCTGATACATGCATGTATTGCACGATAAATTAAAAGCATTTTGCTACAAAGTAAGTGCAACTCAATTGTCAAACTACATACAAAAACTGTTTACGTATGTATATAATTTGTTAGTTATCTTATCTTGTTATGTTTGTGTTGCACACAGACAAAATTTCACTAATATTACTATAATGCATATCATGCATTTTGACCGTTTAATAATGCGCTTAAAAGCCTCATAAGTTTTCACTTTTCGTTGCTGTTCTGTGTCGTTCTTTTCTGTATAAAATATTTTGTAATTACTTTTTCTGTGAAAGGAACCAGCTGGAAACGTATAGAATTGATTACACTTGTGTACAAAATATCACTTAACATTGAATTATATTTTCTACAGATTTGTACGCAACAGAAAAAAACGAAAAAGGAAAAACTTACCACACATACAGATTTTCAACTGAAGAGAAACAAAACAGCTGATTTAGAACAGAACAGCACGTACAAACTTATTCTGCTTTAAAGGCTCAGTTAGCCGATTGTAATGGAATGTAACTGCAACATTCCGATTACATCTCTATTACTTTTCACATATTGATCAGCTGTTTCCTACCATTGCAGTTACATTCCAGTACAGTCGGCTAACAGAGCCTTATACTATATTTAGACGGTACGTGCTTCGCTCTCTATTCATGCTTCACGCCCCAATCATGACCGAATCCACTTGCTTCGCCATACAAAATTATGCGAGCGAATCAAGTAGATTCAATATGAATCTACTTGCGAAGCACGTAAAATTGGTATCTTCTCTAACTTTTATCGCAGTTAATCGCCACTTTATCTGAACTAGCTATCAAAACAAAATAGGTATATGTGTATGCAAGGCAGATTCATTTCCAGGTAGTATCAGGATTACAAAAACAATGAAAAAATACAACAATGAAAAAAACAACATGGGTTGTAGTTCATCAAAAACTTCAAAAATAGAATTTGTTTAACATAACAATAATAAAAATTATTCACATAACTTTGAAAATATTTCTCCGCGGCAGCTACCACTAACAACATTTGCAACGTTTAGCACTTCTCACAATTTTTTAATAGTTTTTTCATATTTATAAATTTGTTTTCACAGAATTTTTTTTAATAAAATATTTTTCATATTGAATTTTTTAACATTTTCTTTTAATTTCTCTTTCGTAAAAAATTTTTGAAGTTTCCGATGAACTTTAATTTGAAAAAAAAAATAGCTCAGCTGAATTTCCGCTACTACCTTGTGAATGTGCCTTGTGTGTATGTGTGTGTTTGTAAAGAAATAAAAACAAACCAAAAAACATAGATGTGAGTTTAATATAAATAAATTTAATTAAGTTATGAATAATATAAAAAGGAAAAATAAAATATGTAAAGTATATACATATGCTTATGTGTATGCATGTATATACGTGCGTATGATACGTATGTTGTGTGAATATACATAAAAAAATGCCACGCGAACAGTGATGCCAACTTTTTCAGAGCAAAAACCACTGTGTTCATAAAAAAGCTCTAAATGAAATAAGTACTCGTATATATGTATGTACATATGTAAATATATTTTTATTTATTTTTTTATATTTATCTATTTATTTGCAATACAGAGAAAGCCCATATGGCTAATTATAAATGTATTGAATTAGTAAAAATTAAAAATTTAAGTTAACTACAATTTTAAATTTACTACATTTAATAGGTTTTTGTAATAATTTCAATTATATCGAGCCATATTTCGATTTTGCTTATAAGTAGAATATGAGTAGAAAAATAATTGAAGTTCATTTGGGAAGACACTCCAATTATGGTGTACTATTTTAACAAAAGATGATCAACGAGAATTATACTCCTCGTTTCAAGAAATGCAGTTTCATCTTTTTCCTCTGGCCATAAAACTGTTTTAATAAAACAATTAGATTTTTAGGTGTTTCGTCTGAATTAATTTTTACATGAACATGGTTCAGTATGTTACATTCTGAACAACATAAGCCTTTTCTTTTTAGACCGTATTTTATATGAATGAAACAATTTGATTTATAAAATCATTATTGTATTTCTAACTTACTTTTAAAATATTTATAAGCGCTAAAAGTCATTTCTACTACAACATTTGAACATGGTAATGTTAATAGTCTTAGAGAAAATATTGACAGTATTAGAAATGGATTATGATTAGTTGAATTTCTATAATTATAAATTTCAATCCAAAATTGATCAGTTTTGAGCAAATTTTTCCATTTATGTATCCTTAAATTTCTGATACTTCGTTCTATTTCTTCAATTTCACCATCCCAGCAAAAATTACCGCTTCCCAGAAGAATTTTTGTAAGTCAGCTAGAAGCAATGCATTCAGTTTCCAAAAAGCCGTTCATTTTTTGCTTTAATAATTCGTTTTACAGAAGCAATAATGTGTAGTTTTTGTGTACTCAGATGCAAAAGTTACTGGTGTACATTTTTTTACTTTTGTCCACTTTGTTAGAGAGCCTTACGTTAGTACTTTTCAGAAGCATTTTTGAAAGCTTTCGTTATCAAGAAAGCAATACATTGCTTCCCTCAGTGGTTAGTAATTAGATTATTGTAATTAAGTTATTTTATAACGTGTATGGTATCCTCTGTAATTGCTAGAAATATATTATTTTTTCTCACTATGAAAGATAAAGCTTTTCTTCCTTCATATTTCACCAAGCTGAATTAACATTCTGCAAAGGAAACTTTGCATGTCTAAAAGGGGTGAAAGCAGATAGTTTTTTAAAGTGAAAATAAAGCCACCACACTTTAACAAATTAATATTTAGTAGATTTGTAAAACGCACTAAAATCAAAGGTAAAAAGCACCAAAAAAAGGCACTAATTTCTTTTTAAAGCAACAATGTGAAAAATTCCGCACTGTTATGAATTAAAAAACTCTAAATCTAGTACGAAAAGCACTAAATTGGCACGATGCACACGAAGCACGAATGCGTAGTCTAAACAGCATGATTCATAAAAATGATTCAGAGAGCGAAGCAGGTGATTCAACTCGTCGTCTAAACATAGCATTAAGTTGACTTTGAGAAGTTTATCCATTCCCGTTTTATTTAGACGTAATTTACACTATGCAAGTCTTATTGCTGAGCTAATTAGTTTTTTAGAAGAGAGAGGCGAGGGGAAAATAAATTTTTCTGTTCCCCTCGTCTCCCTGTCCAACAAACTAATCAGCTTAGCACTAATACTTGCATAGTGTAAACTAGGACTTAATAACTTCAAAGATGTGATTGTACGGTTTAAATGCTGTATCAAGCACTCAAATTTTATAAAACTGTCAGATCTGGCGACTCAATTATCATTTGTGCTCGGTGCAGGTTGCCATGTTGTGATGAAAAGATTATAGACTTATTTAGAAAATCGGTGGTTAATTGCGGTTATGTTATACCGCAATATTCTCTCCAGTTATGTTGGCCAAGCAAAATTACCCCTCTTGGAGTGAGTGAAGCAGTATCTAGAGCTTCAATTGAATCATTGCTTTAAAATTGATTCATGTAAAATAGCGTCAAACCAATACTGAGATGGGCCAAAAATTTCAGTAATTTTTTTTTTTTTGTTTTAGGGTTAATTTGGAGCAAAATTTCCCGTATCTTAGCGCCATTTTCTGTTTGAAAATTAAGTAAAAAATCTCCTCAAATTCTGTGGCAGTAAGGAAAAAGTGCTCAAGTCATATTTTACTGTTTTGCAGGAGAGCACTTTTAAGCTTTCAAGTCGATTTTCAGAAAATTATTTATTTTACAGTTTAATTGGGGAATTCTCTGTTAATTTTAATTTTTTTAAGCAAACATCGTTCTATAGATTATAAGTTAAAATATACGAAAGTATAACCTAAATTAAGCTATTATTCCAAATGAGATTAGAAGTCTAAGAAAGATAAGGCACATGTCATAGTGCTATAACTTCCTGGAAAATGCACACAAATTAATTGAGATTTCGACCAGAGATACCTTCGAATATGCAGATTACGTAGGCACGATTAAGTCAAAATCAGCTTATCTCGACTTACGCACATTTTCCTTTTTGCCACAGATACCTCATCGAAATTTAAAAATTGGCTCCGAAAAAAGAAAAAATTATCCAAAATAATAATAATAACTTAATTGTTGTTTTCAATAGAAAATTTGGAAAGAAAAATGGATTATCGTTTTTTAAGAAGTACATTTTTAAAAAAATAAGCAAAAATTTTTTCTCTGTGCTCTTTCGAACAACGCAAAGTTGACTTCTCAGGCGTTACGCCGGGCTTAAGGATTTTTTTTTTTGCTCTATGACATTTTGAAAACCCGCTACACGTTTACAAAAAATTTTCAACTGAGCCAATTTTTAGGTTAATTTTAAGTTAATTTTTAAGTTAATTTTTATTTTTCAATCTGAGACCAGTTTCTTAAAAATTATAAGTATTATTTCTCAGTTTTAAATTTGGGACTCTTTTCTATTTTTAAATTTGGAATACATTTTCCAGCTTATCCGAAATCATATTTAAGTAAAAATTAAAAATTTTTTATTTGGAGTCATATAGTTCCAAGCAAAATCACCCTTATCGCGAATAAAAGTTCACGTGAAATGTGTTCCCTTTCCGTAAAATTGTGATCGTCAATGTTTGCGTTGTTGTTGTGTCAGTATACTATTTTCTAATTTTCTTCACCATTTTTGTTCACGGGAAATATTTCACGTGAAATATTTCGCCTTTTATTCGCGATAAGGGTGAATATGATTATTGTTTCAAATTTAAGTTGTACATTATTAAAATTAAAAAAATTCGGTCATGTCATATAGGAAAGAGACAACAAATGTTATTCAGCAACGTATGATGATTTAGCATAAATATGTAGATTGCTGTGGCAGTAAACAACAAACTTTTTTAGCACAATTTTTAAATTTATATTTTTTTGGTGCAAGTTTTTTTTTAAAGCTTACAGCTATCTGTAAGTAAATATGTACATAAGTATATAGAAATCAGTTATAACATGACGTCTATAAACATTTTCCATACGTATGTACATAGAACTACAAATGGAATTTCATATGAAAACAATTTATATTATTTATACAATAATTTCAAGCCATTCTAAGATATTTGTTTTAATATTTTTTAAAACCGCAGAGGTCATGCTACTCATCTACAAAATTTTATATGAAAAATGTATTTATAAAATATTAAGCAAAACGCTACCAAACAAATAAAACTTTCAAAACAACCTCCAAAAGTATGTCAGTTTATATAAAAATTAAATCCAGTGATTTCGTTTAACCCAAATAAAAAAAGATTCGTTCATCTGCAGAGAATTTGAGCAAATAAAACTCACAAAAAAAACTTTAGCAGTAACATCATTATTATAAAGCAATATGACGTAAACTATAAAATAAAATTTATTATAAATTGTTTAGAGTAAAATACTGTTTTGTATTACTTAGATCTTTTTATAAAATGAAATATCTTTGTTTGAAACAGATGTATATGTAAACATGTTTGTATATATATTTATTTGTTTTTAATGCTGTTTATTACAACCCTGGCAAAAAGGAGTGTGGCAACTTTTTGAAAGCGCTACAAGGTTACAAATAATTTACTTTTTGTGATTATCTCAAAGGCTGAGTTTACACGAAGGGTATTTTTCGTTAAAGCCTCAACACGACTCCTTTTATTAAGGGAACAGCAAAATGAATGATATGACACAGCATCTGTTAAAAAATTAGAGTAATCGAAACTTTTTATTTTTGTAACACTATTTCAATTAGATAAAAGCAAAATTAGTTCCTATTTTTAACTGAAATCAAGATGCAATCGATAACTGGATTCTGGAGGAAATCGCAATCGACATCGAACAACTGGTGTCTAATCGTCGCTTTCGGTAACGAGCGGACTCGATCACGTTTTTTCAGTTTGACATTATGCATAGCTCGATACCGAATGCCACAATCTCAAACTGAAAAAACGTGATCGAAACAAGCCGTTATCGAAAGAGACGATTAGACCCAAGATATAAAACCAAAATATATTTTATTCTGGGTATATACTTGAATATGTACACGCAAATATTTTAACGAAGGCAATAAATAAACTTAAATGGACCGGTTTGCTGACGTACAGCATAAAATTAATAATATTTCATATTTCGTTTTATCAAATTTACATGGAAAACAAAAATGAATAAGTTTTATAAATAACTTTGAAAAATTAATCGAATAAAATGTAATAAATTAAAATTTATATAACTAAAGAAGCCAGGCAAACAATTAGTGAAATATGTAAATATAAATAGTAATAATCTGTATCAGAGAGTAAAAAGTGCTTAAGTCGACTTAAGCTAAAATTGAGCTAATCATGCCATCAAAATTTTCCCATATTATAACTACACCTGTTCAAAACTTTAGTTTATTTATGTGATTTTTAAGAGAGTTGCAGCAAAATTGCTTTTTGCTTATTTTATTTCAATATGCGATTTTTTTTTGGAATAAAATCTTAACTTGACTTTTAATTTTGTATATGTACATACATATGTATTATAAATTGATAAATCAAGACTTCAAGACAGAATGACGTTCCACAGTGGCGTGAAATAATATATAATTTTATAAAACTTTTTTTTTGGTCCTGACTTTTTTTTAATCGTTAGTACATAACTTCTATATTATTTGGCAAAAATCAGTTGGTTTTGTTGTTTTTGAACGAGAACTACATTACAATTTATATGAGATATATATTTTTATATCTCAAAAATTGTAGCAAGGAATAATTTTGCAATTTGGATTTTTGAAAATTATGAGAATTGTGCATATTTTGTGAAAAAAGTATTCTTAATTTTTTTGGAATATTTTAAAAAATTATTAAGTATTTGATAAAAACGTTGATTGTTTCATGTTTTATTTTTGTTTCTTAAAGTTGATTGTCCCGCTGAAAAAATTATTCATATCGGTCCATATTTACAAAAGTTACAAGTTCCGAAAGGATTTCGACACCCGCAGTTTCCCACTTTGAGGCTCTTTGGAGCTACCTTGTCTTACAACAGGGTGCCTCCAAATATATTTTTTCAAAAGTTCAACACTTCTTCTTTCCAAAACAGTTAGTTTGACCGGTTCAATCGGATCACTAGTTCAAAAGTTGCGGACTGTGCGTTCGTAATTTCTTTGAATTTTTTCTGCGTGTTTTTTATAACAACTTTTGAAAGGCTTTGCTCTCAAACAAATCATTTTTAAATAAATAATAACAATAATAATAGTAACAAGTTTTATTAAACTATTTTAAGAAAACTTCACTTACATCAAAATAAAAAGAAATGGTGAAGTTTCCATATTAGTAACAGTCAACTTGTTTATAAAAATTATATAAAAAACACTCAATTTCTTGAGTGATTTCGATACAAAATTCTATTGTTTCTAATGTGGAAACTATATGCAGCTAAATTTTATTTGCTTTTATGCAAATTAATTTTTGATTAGAACCTTAAGCAACAAAACAAATATTCTTAACCTTATTTGGAATTTTTGTATTTTATATTTTTTCTTAGAATTCAAAATGTGTAACTGCTCATTTAAATTCTATGTTATCGCATAAAAATAAATATGCATGTAATTTTAAAGTGAATGTGTGTAGAGTTAAAATGTCTGGGAGTGTCGTAAAAACAAATAATTTTGTAACAGAATTTGTTTTGTATTAATTACCTTTTCATTCAAATTCACTAATAACATACAATACGAATTTATAAATTTTGGTGCGTCTTTAATTTAAAATTCTTCACCTAGACTTTGTCGTTTATTGTGAATTAATTTTAAACTGCCAATATTGTATGGAATTCTACATACATACATATGTATGTATGTATGTATGTATGTATGTAGAAGAAAAATATGGCGTCATTGGGGAGGGGGAGTTTGGTAAACTGTCAAGTGGCTTCTGTTTGTTGGTTTGTTTGAATTTTATATTATCCAAAATGCTAACACGTTTTGCATGTACAAACAAAACCAAACAATTCGTAAAAAAAACTTTTTCATTTCCAAAAATAGAAATGCTCCCACACTTTTGTTTGTTTTTATTACAGTAGTGATTGCTTTTAAAATGTAAAGGGTGTTTTTTTAGAGGTATAGAACTTCGAATTGAAATAAAACACAAGAAAATCGTTTTAATGTCCATCAATTTGGCTTTATTGGAAGGATAATTTTATGCCATTAATTTTTAAATATGATTTCGGGCATGTGGCCGCCGCGGCTGGCTCGAATAAAGCCAATTCTACAGGTCCAATTTTCAACCACTTTTTCGAGCATATGGGGCCGTATGTTGGCAATAACGCCACGAATGTTGGCTTCCAAGTCCCCTAACGTTTCTGGTTTGTTGGCGTAGACGAGCGACTTCACATATCCCCAAAGAAAATAATCCAATGGTGTCAAATCACACGATCTTGGTGGCCAATTGACCATTGATTTATTGAATGTTTCCTTCAATAAATCGATTGTGACGTGCGCTGTGTGGCATGTAGCGCCGTATTGTTGGAACCACAACTCATCCACATTCAAAATCTTCAAAATCTTCCATAAAGTTGATGGACAAAGCTCCAATTGCTGTGCACGGTGGCGAATCGATTCATTCGGGTCCTCTTCAACACTTTGCTCTACAGCGGCAATTGTTTCTTCGGTGCGCACTGTTCGACGTCTCTGCGGATGCGTATTATCACATAGAATAAACGTAGTGCGAAAACGATCCATGGTTAACCGAATTAATTGCTCTGATGGACGATTATGTCGACCATAAAATGGACGGAGCTTGCGGTAAACTTCGCGAACTGAACCATTATTTTCGAAATAAATTTGCACGATTTGCAAGCGTTGTTCTTTTGTCAACCTGTTCATGATGAAATGGCAAACCAAACTAAATATTAATCACTTGACAGCTGACAAAATGGCCGCCAGTTAAAAAAGTGATGCCAACTTAAAGTTCTATACCTCAATAAAAAACACCCTTTACTAAAGATGTCATCTTCTATTTCTACTGTTTGAGACTGGTTTATATTATCACGTAAGTAATACGTATGATTGCCATTCGAACAGAATTTATTCGAAATTGTTTTTATGTTTCAATTCGAATAAAAAAATTTTAAGATTTGAATAATAAAAAAATATATACCTATATAGGTACGATTAGTTTCTAATAAATATTGTTACCTACAAATTTTATTATAATATAAAAAATAACTGTTTTTCCTATAAATCGAATAATGGGGCCAATTAAGAATATGATTACAGTAGAAACGCACTATAAATAAAAAATAATATACTTAGTAATAAAAAAATTAATAAGTTAACGCTTTGAATAATAAAAATATATTCAGATTAAATTTTTGCCGAATATTTTATTAACGGCCTGGCTCACGATGTCGACAAGAAATTTTCTTTCGCTTATTGATATTATTGATAAAAACAAATTTTCTTATTTTAAGCGAAAGAAAATTTCTTGTCGACATCGTGAGCCAGGCAGTAAGTTTTTTTTATTAAGATTTAACAAAATTACTACTTTTCTATAGTTTATATCAGAGATGAGCGATGTAGTGTTTTTTTAATAATGTTCCTAGTGAATATGATTTATAAGTCAGTGTGTTCTTTTCAACAGCGACCGTTTTAACAGATTTGAGCACTTCAGCTGTAAAAGTATTTTATTTGTAGCAGAGTTCTGTTATTTTTAAAATACTTTTCAGTTTATGGAAGAGAGAGAAGAGGAGAGTCATCATACTTTCCTCTCTTGCCCATGAACTAAAAAGCCGCTCAGCCAAAGTTGCCATGTGTGAATCCAGTCTTAGACAGTTATCTCCAAGAGTAGAAAAAAAAGAAAATGTCGACAACTTGGAACAGGCCTAAATTCTTTTAATTGAAATATATATGCACACAACTATACTTATTTCATTTAAGGGCCCCTCAGACTATTATACATGTATAAAGACTTTCATCACACTTTACGAAAAAGAAATCTAAAGACATTTGTTTCGACTATCAAAAAATCTAACGTAAATTGACATTTTATGTTCACACCATCACACCTCATATTACATTACAAACACAAGTATAAAGCAAACAGCTGTTGAGGATTAACATGCCTACATTAATCGTTGACTTCCGGCGGCAGAGCAATTTCATACATGCTGTGGTCGTGCCGGCCTTTGAAAATAGACGGCGGTTAAAGCAGTTGATTCTAATAAGATAAATAAAAAGAAAGTACGATAGTTTCGTTAACTTTCAGACATGTCTTACACGAAAAATTATTCAATACGATAAGCACATTCAATATTTAGATCCGTTTTAATACAAAGACATATAACATAAACGACGGCACGGCATCGGCGTCGAAACAGACAGCTTGTTAGTTTGGATTTTGTAATAATGCAACCCTGATCAGATGAAAAGTATTATCGTTTAGAAAATTTTCAAAAAATGGTCAAGTATTATGGGATGTCAAATTTTTATCGTATTATTTACCATTCGTTATGACATTTTGCATTCACAATATCGCACTTGCACGTATTATTTGAATTTTTGACATGTATTAATACAAAGTATAATAGTCTGAGTGGCTCTTTAGTGCTTTTAGTGTGTTTGTATGAACAAACAATGCGTTTTGCTCTGAAAAAGTTGACATCACTGGAGAAGATTAACAAGAATAAACAATTAGCAATCAACTCCTTCCAAATATTGACTATTATAGTAAAAGAAGCAGAAATGCAATAAAATTGCGACCACAACAAATGTGGCAGTTATAGTTGCCAGAAAAAACGATTTGACACGATCCACAGTGGGGTTTTCGATGGCTAAAGTGGGAATTAATTCGTGGTGACTTTCCTTGTTTATAATTTTAGTTTTTTGTTAATATCACTTAATGAGTGCCATTTTCGAAGTTGGGCAAAAAATGTGACTATTATTATTTTCAAATTAATGTTTTTCCAGATGACGTGTTCGATGCTGCATCAAAAAGTCAATTTCGAAAAATATGTCTGTTACGTTATTTTCGCGTTTAGGGGACGACATTGATCGAAGTTTATACTTTTTCTCTTTTTTATCCCTCTTAATATATACATAGATACATATGCATATTAATTATTAATATATGTATTAAAGTTAAATGTAAGCTGTCATGAAAACAAAAATTAAAGCAACAGTAATAATGACAACAATATATTTGCATATTATTTTAAAATAATTTTTTACAATTTGTTTCAAAAATGTTTATGGTATTACGGGAAAAAAATATTTTTACTTGACTCGGCTTAACACACAACTATTTATCGCGTGAAAACATATTATGAAAAATAACACAAATTAAACTTAAAAACAAAAACGTACATTTAATATTACTAACCCGATGTTTAAAGGTTCCATTATTATATTTTTCATTTTCACTTCAGAAACCATCGAAAACTAGTTTTTAAAACACCGAAAATTTATTGCACGCAAGAAAACGTCAACTAACTCGACCTTTAAAGGTATATAGTTCCAGTATAGTGATGTGCAATTTTGTGTACTTTTAGCAAGTACAAAATTTTTTTTTCGGTTCTCACAAATTTAATTTTACAATTAATTCCCACTTTTGATATCGGAAACCCCAGTGTGCGACATTACGATTTTTTTGCGACTAAAGCTGAAATACAACTAACTGTTATACATTAAACACATTCGACACAGCAGGCTACGGGCTACAATCTGTCAAAAATAGTATACACACATTCTTATGGTAACAATTATTTTAACGACAGCAGGCTACACGACTGCACGACCACCGTTGTAGCTGTCGCCAACTTTAAACTAATTTCTATTTCTCTGGCTACAATGAGCAAATGCAGTGTTACCAGTATAATACAAAATGGTGAATGAATGATATCGTACAATTATTTCATACTATTTACTAGAAACAATATCCAAAAATTTATGTAAAGAATAAATTGATTCATTATTGTACTTTTATGTGAAATAAGTACATTTTAAAAGAAAAATTAATTTTTATAAATGCAAAATATATGAAAGTGGCAATACTGAACTATGTATTTGTACTTGAATATCAGCTGCAGATGGTGCTGCTGCCGTCTCCAAAATAATTAAGTAGCTGGCTACGAGGCGACAAATGCTGCTAGCGGCATTTGAAGTCGTGAGTTCGTGTAGCCTGCTGTGGTGAATGTGTTTAATGCATTACTTGATAATTTCAATCACAATAGCCAATAGTGAGTTTTCAATCACTGTGACTAAGCAACAGGGATGGAAATATTGCTCATCTCTGGTTAGTATAATGGGACGAACTAAGAATGGGGCTGCAGTAGAAACGCATTATAAATAACCTGTCAGTATCATGTTATGTTTTTTACTTCTGCTTTTTTATGCTGTCAATAAAGTTGTTAATGTTGATACAAGTACGTTGATGTGTTTTATTTATGCGACTTCTTTGTCTGTTGGTTTTATCTTTAATGTATTTTTATAAGTTTACTATAAATGTAATAAAATACAGATACACTTACAGGAAAATTTGTTATAATTTTATTAGTTAATCTGTTGACATTTTTCAACATACATATATGTACATATTTTCATTTTTTAATTACTAAGGAGCTTATTTGGTAAAAAAAATTACATATATTGAAAAAAATGTCAATGATAAAAACAAAATATACCCTAATGAAAGTGGTGTAAGTCATATGTATATTTCTTTTGTCGTGATATTTAGTAAATTACATTTGAACAAATCAAAAATAATTTTTATATTATGCTAGATTTTAATTTAGGAGTTTTACTAGTCTCCATTAACATAAATTTGTTTAATATTTATTGAATATTAATTGACGTTTTTCAAAAATGTTTTCCATGTTTTGAAGTAAAAATTCATATGACTTAGATCACTTTCATAATTAAGGGCACTTATATAAAATTAGTCAACGTTTAGCGTTGCGTTTTAAGAAATAATGCTTTAAGTAAATTTTAAAATTTTCGTTCCGTACGGTAACGATATGGGCGGAATTTTCGAACTTAACTTGCCCTCTATAATTTTATATTATAATGGTTAATTAACGCTCAATATAATATGTAATAATAAACTTGCACTTTAAGTAAAAATTGTTGGTTTTCTTTAACTAAAATGTAGGAGTGTAGTGCTGATCAATTTTCACATTTTTCGCAATATGTTTTGAGCTAATTTTTTTTTTAAACTATGACTACGCGCCTATAAGATTAATTTATAATTTTACTAAAAAGATAAACAATTTGTACCGGTTTCGTCGCGGATAAAATCAATATTTTGTAGTCTTTACCGGCCAGAACCGGAATTATTGATAAAATGTTATTGACATTATTGATGACGCTAGCTAATGCCGTCGGCACTTGTAAATTGATGACTAGAACTTGAACTTGTGTAAATGTTGGACTATCGGACATTCAAATGATTGCTGTTTGGGGCGGTAAAGTTGCTTTATCTTTTTTATTTTCCTAATTTATATTTTTTGGAAAAATTAAGCTTTATCAATATGAGTGTTTTATTGTGTTCACTATATTTATATGAAAATATTTCGCAATCTATTATTGTTTTTATTGGAGACAAGATAAACTGGCATATTCATACATATGTACTAAGTATATGCCTTCAGAATTCCTATTGCAATTTCTGTTGGCTTTACGAATAAACTTCTATAAGAGATCTACCTTGAGTTACTAAAGTTATACCCGTCGACCTTCGTATATCATATACATTACGGTTGATTTAGCTATCAGACCTGCATAGCTGCACATTTGCAGCCATTTCGTGGGCCGAAGGACCATCAAAAACTCTCAAAACTATATGGTACTGGTTGCATTTTGGCCTAAAACTTCTTTGAAAGTTGCTGTTTTGTTAGCGTAAACTAATGACTTCACTTAACTTTACAGAAAATAAGCCAGAATTAAATTTCACGATTTTGTTTACCGACCAATTGTCTCGACCATCCATTTAAAGAAATAACCTGTGCTCTTTATAAGACGCTTTTTAGACGCGCTGTATGTGACGCAGTGCTGTTAGAACAACTTGCTTGCAGTACATATGCCACCTAATTTAGACTCAAAATTATTAGTGGATATGGCTCAGTAGTGATCTTCGTTGAAGGAAATCTCATCTGTATATCCTATTTTAAAAGAACTAAAGAGAAATAATTCGACAGCCCCAAAGAGCGTTGAGAATCTGAAACAAACTAGTAGCCTCGAAGTGGCAAAATTGAGTTTAATATTAAAATCATGGTTGTACTTTATGCAAGTCGTGAACGCCTCTTGTCACTAGCTGTTGTTGCACTATCGTCAATGTTAGCAGCCATTAAGGAGCTCGAAGGACCACCAAAAACTTACAAACCGCAATTGGAATTTTAGTATCTGTTGAACAATACAAAGATCCGTTTTTGGACTATTTCTATTGTAATAAGAGTTCTAAGCGAATGCAGATTTAGGAAAATGTTACATTATTCTGTTTATTACTTTCACGATTTTATTTAAGAGCTTAAGCTGAATACATATCAATATACGATGTTCTCATACATATTATTAACCGAGTTTTTTATGTTTCTTAATTCATAACTTCTTTAGTTTTGTAAAACATGTAAAGGGTGTGCAAATTTGAGGTTAGGAGGTAAATTGGCGGTCAAATGATGGAGAATTGAGCTGTCATACTTTGACATTTATTTCGTAAAAAGTTGGGAAATTTTAACCATATAACGCTACACTCTTGAACAAAGAATTTTAATTGTGAAATTTTGTGAATTATATTTTGAAAGATCGGGTTTATGTGAACACACCAAAAACAACTGAAGCTCTGAAAAATTAAATTCGGAGTTGCATTGACGAGATAAGCGAAGCTCTTCTGTTGCAAAATGTGGTTCAAAGTTTTGTGAAAAGAGCGGACGTCTGCTGACGTGTCTGTGGTGGACATTTGCCTGACATCATATTCCATTATTAATTCCCATATTTCTACTTAACTGGTATCAATAAAACTTAATTTGTTGAAAAGAAAGTGCGTTCTTAAGACAATTCACTTTCTTTTTTAAATTTACCCACCTTTTATTTTTCATCTGAGACGCTTCGTTTTATATCGCAATCAAAAAAGTGGGCGAAGACACGCCCATTTAGCTTTAAGTATACATTTCATGTATTTCTACCCAAAAAATTTCTACGACAGCTTACATGCACTTTAGGAGGTTGTGAAGGCACGTTTTAAAATTTTAAAAAGTGGCAATTTCACGCCTCTTAAAATTTAAACCAATATTTCCCGTACTCCTACCTAACCAATTCGAAGTAAAGTCTTCTGTTATAATGACACATAAAAAGAGGCAGGACCAAGCCCATACAAATTTAACATAATATTATATTTCAAAGAAGCTTTGTACACATCTTGGTTTCCTGCAATCAAAATAACTCACATTTATTAAAGTGGGCGGAACCACGCCTAGTAATATTTAATGTACTTCCCCTCAACCGGCTAACATAAAACTTTGTACTTATATTAGTATCTTTATATGACGCAAGTTTGTGTCTAGAAAAAATATGTGGTGTTAGATGTGTCCCCAGTGTTGCCAGATATTGTTTTCAACTATTTTAAAATGAGCCGACTTCAAAAAAGGCAGGATGTAAAGCACGGTAGAATATCAAATTCTAATATTCTACAAATGCAGGGAAAAATAATAAGAGAGAGAGAAAGAATTTCGAATTTTCAAAATCAGCTGTTTTATTGTTTTATCTGAATATTAGCAAATAAGTTTTTGGAGTAGGGAATTATGTTAAAAGGGAAGCTGATACCTTAATTTTTAGTTTTTCTGCGCATATTTTGAAGCCTGTTAAATTTTTTTTAAGATTTTTTTCTGTCAGCTGATTTTTTTCTAGTCTAACACATTTAGAATTTTCTTTAAGTGTAAATGGTTAGCTTATGAATTCTTTGGGATTTTATTATTTTATAAGTTTAGTTTTTTTCTCTTTTTATGAGGTTTCTTTTGTTTTTTATATTTTTTCCATACATATGTACATACATACATATGTATATTGTATACTTCTGTGTAGTTTACATTTTTTGTGTTATAAATACCACAGAATTTTTTGTGGTTACGTCCAGGAATCCCATTATTATAAGTTTGTCTTTTTTTTTAATTTTCAAAGGGGAGACCAAATTGTGCTTGGGAAATTAATCCCTTGGGTACAGAGTAAGGTGTCAAAATGGCCACGAATGCCAACAAACAATAGTACTGTAATAAAAAGTAGGGCGTGGTAGGTATTAAAAATATTTTTCTTATTTCTTTTGCGTATTTAGTTTATGATCTAATTGAAAATATTTCTCTATATTTGTATGTAATTACTGAATATTTTCCAACTATGTGAACAACAAATAAATTCATTTTATTGCTAAGCTAAGCTATAAATGCTAAACTAAATTACCAGAAAACTTTAACACTAAAACACACAGGAAATAATTCATAAAAACGTAAACTTGTAAGCAGCAATTAATCATAAATAATAAAATTGCATCACATGTCCGCAGCAATTAAGCGTTATTAGATAAACAAAACTAAAACGATACTTAACTCTTGACTAACAAACCATTAAAGTATTAATCGCCTAAATAAACATGATTTTGTAGAACAATTAATTGAATGGTTTTCGGACATGATTTAAACACTTAAAGCTGGGCAAGTTACCAATAAATAAAAACTTATCAGGAAAATAACAAAGAAAAAAAAAAAAGAGATGTTATAGAAAGTGAAAATAAAATGTGTGTATGCATTACACGAAATAGTAAAATAACCCCTAGACAAACTACATTATAACACCAAGTTGTATTAATTTTTTTTTATACACACACTAAGGGCCTGTGCCACGATGTCGAAAACATTAGACTTATCGCACAGTTACATTGGCAACAGCAACAAAATTTTAAAATTTGTTTGTTGACAAGTCGAATGCTGTCGACATCGTGGGACAGGCCCTAAATAAACATAACAAAATAAAGGCATGCGCCAAGAACACAACTGCTTTTAACAATACAGCAAAACAAAACTGCTATTAACAATGTATGTATGTATTTACAATAACAGTCTATTTTTGATTATTGTCTGATTGCCCTTAGGGCGTTATAAAAGAAAGGAAGTCTGTAAAAAGGGTCATTGTTTCGTATATTAAAATTATGGCAAATGTATTCAACACCCTTTTGGATTATATGCCTTTTTGCAAGTTTTTAAATTCAAAATATTTTAACTTTTTCTAAGGCGTTTATTAAAATTTTAATAGATTTTCATAGAAAATGTAAAATTGAATAGGGAAACCGTTTTACTATGTATTTCGTTTTTGTATAGATTTACTCAGTTAACGTCATTGCGGGTTTTATATAATATATTACATACACACATACATATCGTCACCTTAAATGCAAACGGACGTAACTACACAAAAATTCAAAATCGAGTTTTTGACTGATTATGGTTCATTTTGTCAAACTACATGTTCACGCAAATATTTAGACCTCTGCGATCAAAAATGACGACTTTATTAAAGAAATTCAAACGGACGTAATTACGAATGCATCTTTTTTTTATTGCAACGAACGTAAGTAACATAAAATCTTAAATATATACATATAAAAAGCATATACATGGTTAAAACATATAAGTATCCATACTGCAAGTAAATTTCGAAGAAAATTTTTAAAAATACTTTATTATTGATTTTGAAATGTTTATTATTTTGTTTTTAGTTACGTCCGTTTGCATTTAAGGTGACGATATGTATGTAGGTATATACATAAATGCAATAGTTCCTAATAAACTTAAAAATAGCTTCAAAACCAAATTTATGAAACTCAAAAATTGTTGTCTGGGTCTTATTGCAGGGTTGTCGATTTAGTGATTTCAAAACCATTGGTCTGGCAATGCTGTCAGCTGTTAAGTATCAGTCATCTGAAGAGTCATTTATTAGGTTTGTTTCTTTACTTTTTGGGTAAAGTTCGGTAAAATGAGAGGAAACTATAATTTCGCTCAATAATACACAAAAATGCACAAAAGTACGGGAACGCGAAAAACCAACATTTTAACACGAAAATAAACGTCAATGCATGTGTGCATATACATACATACGTATGCACATAACTAAACACATACTTTTGTATATACACACGCACGTATTTACTTACAAGATTCAGCATACTTACATAGGTTTTTTATCTTAATTTCATATAAAAACTTATAAAACATTGTTCACCACTAGTTTCTAAACATTTTCTCATACATTTGTTCATTTGTTTAGTTTTTAGGTAAATGTAATTTTTCTTTGAAATTGTTTATTTTTCAAACAGCTGATTGATTTTGTGTTTACCCAAACTAGCACGAAGAAAAAGTACGGGCTGTTTCGTGCAAGAAGAAGAAGAACATTACTCTCACAAAACTCTCTCATTTACCAAATTTTCGAGTACGGGAACGCTTTTCGTGCAAATTGGGATCCCGCGGGATTCCAATGTAGAGTAAAGAAACACACCTATTTAGTGAAAGAAGGAAGAAGAACGCGTAAAAATTGTTACAACTTACTACAAACATAACGTGGCCAGATGGTTTTTACAAAAAGCGGGACATAATCGATCAAAAAACGGAATTTTGAAGAAAATGCCGCCAAAAAGCGGGATTTAAAAATAAATATATTTTATAAAGCGGATGTGTAATATGCACATTACAGCGGGTCAATTTTTTCTCGACAAAGCGGTTGTCAAAATCGTAATCTACATCAAATTCTAAGGAGGCTTGCCCAAGAAACCATGGGTCTAAAATCAAAATCGAGCTTCCCATTTTTAACGAGAAACTTTTGTTTTCGTATATGAAAATTTTTTTTTAATTTGCCTAAATTGAATATTAAATACTTAAAGAAAAACTTCTCGCGAAGCTAGATTTTGATTTTAGACCCATGGTTCCTTGGGCAAACCTTCTTAGAATTCATCGTATATTACGATTTTGACAACCGCATCGTGAATTTTTTTTAGTCCATACAAATTGACCCACTCTAATGCACATACACAGTTTCGTATAGACTTAGAAAATACAGTTTTCAACTCAAAAGATAAGCTTTTAAATAAACAAAAATATTTATCTATATAAATAAAAATCAAATGTCGTTCATTGGTAATCGTATCAATTAAGAACGGCTATTTCGCTATTTTTTTATGTTTGTTATTTTGTGTTTGCAGTTAAAATTGACAACGCCCACTTCTTTTTAATTTACCCAAAATCGGAGAAAGGTGGGACAGATTCGTAATTTATAGAAATTATATGTATAAGTTTACAAGTCAACGGACCACCTTCCATATATAGAAAATATTTATTAAATAGTTGTCCTTATAATTTGTTAAAAAAAAAGATAAATGGCCTATTTCCCACCTGCGAAAGAAAACGTTCGACTTAAAATTTATATTGAAAACAAAAACAAATTTTCATATTTTATTGTTGTTTTCAATATGAATTTTAAGTTGAACGTTTTCTTTCGCAGGTGGGAAATAGGCCAAAAATCTGAATAAAACAATTGGTATAGCTCTGTTGACAATGTGCTTTGTCTCGGGAAACAATTTCAGAATTGAAAAATTAGGCGTGGTGCCTCTTATAAGTGTCCTGATTTTGCTGATTTGCCCACAGCGTACTGATGGTCTAGAATGAGTAATAGGCTATGAATTTGTTAATGCCTAGAAGCAGCATTCATTTCAAGATATCCTGGAAGCCAAAACAGTCAAAACTTTGAAATCACTGAAAACAGTGAGAATTTTGAAACACTTCATTGCTATTTATGTTACGAGTACAAACATTTTTCTTTTCATCTCTAAACTTATGTACATTATGGAGTGTAGCGAAGCACACTATAACTACACTTAAAAAAATCTTTGAAACTTTCAAAACTCTAAAAAGCGGGATAAAAATTAGAGGCGGTATCGACCTATGAAAAGCGGTATGTCTGGACATTTTATTCAAACATGATCACTTTCCGCGCATACACGTGAATTGGCAAGTTTATAAAGAAAATTGGAAAGACTGGAAGCTTGACAGATACGCTGTCGGAAATACCGCTTCTGCTAGTTAATAGTCCTAAGAAGTGTTACCATCTAAGGCGAATTCAGTATCAGGTGACCTCCTCTCTACAACAATTTTACAACACAAAAAACAACATCTAGTTTTCTGTGCTACAAAACCAATCTGTCAGAAGATGTCCAAGCAAATTTTGACATTTTGGTTCAAATTGCTCAATTTGGCATCAACATAATACTGAATTCGCCTTGTTACCATCAAATCAGAGCGCTATGGAAGTATAGTAATCGACTTTTTTTGGCCTGCAATTGAAGATTGCGAACCGAACGATATGTGGACGGTGCCACGAACCACACAACAAGACCGATTTTGGTTTTATTGCATGGGAAATTTTCTGAGCGACTTTAGAGTCTAATCTAATCAAAACAGCTTCTGACACTCGTACTTGAATGGTTTGTTAAAAAGTCTCAAGAGTTAAGACCGCCAGTACAATGACACATAGTTTTTTTATAATAAAGTAACTTTTTTTATTATATAAAAACTATATATTATTACGAAGATATTGTATTTGCTTTACAATTTGTCAATTCTCTTTAACAATATGAGGTCAATAACTATTGAACTTTGCAAGCAATTTTCCCGTCAAATAGACTCTTAGAATTTTTTCTATGATTTTTAAGCACCACCCAAGAATAAAATAATTCTTTTATTTTTAAGATAGTTGTTAACAATAGATGAAAAGCTGAGCATTTTTGCAACAACAACTAAGGAAATGTTCTAATTTCACATTGAATGAACAAGAGACAGAAGCAGCACATTGTTGACTGATTGAAAAGTCAAATGAGTATCATATTCAAGAGCTCTTGAAGGGTAAAGGTTACGTTAGAAAATATGTTAGATATTCATTTCACAAATAACTTGCTTTCCTTTTGAAAAATTTTGTTTGAAATTGTGATTTCAAATACAACTTTAAATGATACAATAAGGTAATTCAATTTAGCACAAAAAAGTAAATAAAATGGAATAAAAAAGATTTTAGTTATGTCAATAAGTAGAAAAATTTTTATATAAAAAAATTGGAAGATTAATTCTAAAAATTAAAACAGAAATTAAAGAGGTTATGTAATAGTAATTACAATGGCTTCAAATCAAAAAAAAAAAAAAATTCTGAGTATAAAGAGGTTCATATTCTATGGAAAAAGGTGTTGCAGGGAATTATTGTTATTAATCCTGGAAATAATTTACTGACCTTGCTCTAAAAATAATTATTTATAACTTTTAATTGGAAGGAAAATATTGAAATTACGCGATGTATTAATGTATATGTATTAATGTCTATATCTTGGGAACGAACATTCGTAGTCCTTTCAAACTGCCGAATGAATGCACCTTTTTCCAGGCTGAGATCTTGGCGATCCTCAGGGCCACAGAACTGGTGGCCAGGAATGTAACTGAAGGTGAGAAAGTAACCTTCTACGTCGACAGCCAGGCAGCGTTAAAAGCTTTGAAGGGATACAATGTCAAATCGATGTTTGTTAGTGAATGTAGGAGAGCCTCAACTTGCTTATGGACAAATATGCTGTCAGACTATGTTGGGTTCCTTGTCACAGCAGTGTTGAGGGAAATGAAATTGCCGATGCGCTGGCAAGAATAGGGTCGGCATTAGATGAGAAAATGTCAAACAGATCGGTGAAATTACCGAATTAGGTCATTACTATAGGGAACTCAGTAATTGGGTAAAAAGCAGGACCAACAGTTCATGGCGAAGTAGGGAGAATTGTACAGTCTCGAAGGCTATGTGGCCAAAACTTGACTAAGGAAGATCCAAACTGCTACTGGACATGAATAGGAAGGCGATGCGAATCGTGATAGGTGCGTTGACAGCTCACTGCTCGGTCAGAGCAAGAACCAGCATTTGGGAAACTGGCACTCCAGATTTTTGTAGGATGTGCGGGGATGAAGAATAACCAGAAACCATTGAACATATTATCTAATCTATCATAAGCTTAGATGGCTGAGCAGACGTTTCCATGAAAGCATTACTGATATCGGGAAGTGTAAACTAGAGGACATCAGGGGCTTCATCATGGCAATTCGGTGGCTACAAATGGTGGGTAAATTTTACTTTTTTTTAATGGTCAACAGAAGGGAATCACAATGGACCCAATTGGGTCTCTGAGTGGATCCCAATTGGGTCTCAGAGTGGAGGTGCGCTATAGCACCACCCATCCTAACCTAAAAAGCTAAACCGCTTTTGTTTGGGTATGGTTATGATACGAAAAATTGAGAACCGTTCTCTTAAGGCTAGGACTCACTATCCTAGACAATCGTACAACTTTTGAAGAAATGCAACCCTGATATTATTAATTCTTGTTGTCTTTGGAAAACTTTCCTAAACTCTTATGATACCAGCGTTGAATTTTCCACCTTTACACAACATCACAATGTGGCAACACTGGTAACTTGACATTATAAGCGACCAGCTGATGAAATTATATTGCATTTCCACACATACTTTAAAAATATATATGACCTTGCAACTGGTTTTTTAATCAAATATATTTTATGTTAAAAACCGTTGAGTTATTATTGTTTTAAAAATATTTTAAATTATTGTCAAGCTTTTTTTTTTTTGAAAATCAAGAATTTTTTTCCTTGAATGTCAAGATTTTTCACTGTATGGGGCTGGCAAGCCTACTCGTATATAAGGTGTGTGGCACTGCGCACATGTCTTTTGTATTAATTTTATATAATTCTGGTAAAAATAAGTTGGTAATCATCGACCTATTGACATGGATGATCCGACGATGTCACCACCGCAAAAACCACACCAAACAGCAACTTTTTCGGGATGCATTGGACACTCTTGGATCTCAAATTTTATCATTTCGTTTGTGGACGTTCATTCAGAACGAGTTGTTGAACGCTATATTTGTCCATGGCGAACAGACTGAATAAATGATAGTAAACTCGACAGATATAGCTGCAAAAAATATGGTCAAAGTTCTGAAGTATCTATTGGAAGACCCTTTATACATACAAAAGTATGTAAATTCTAATAATAAAAACAACTAATAAAATCTTAAGGCAGACAGTACACAACAGATGTTTTCAGTTGTTTTCCACTAAGTCTAATTATGCATATTTACTATTTTACTTTGCTTGAAAAAATAAAATAAAAACCTAAATAAATATTTGCACGCTTTTATTATAATTTTTTTCTATTGGAAAATAAGGAGGGAGCCAGACCAAGCAGAAGGAATAAATGAAAAGGAAATAAGCCATTAATTGCATTGTTTAAAATTTTATAATAATGCAAATTAGCTAATGGCGGGCTACGCCTTGTTTAGAGTCACATTTTCAATTTGAAATGATTAAAAATTATATTATGTTTTATGTGTTCTTATTAATAGTGAATGAACTTTTCAAATGATCTTTTGTTTGCCAATAAAAGAAGAAAATAAAAATCATCTTTATGGTAGACAATTGCGACAACAAAAAACAATGCACGAGTATGTATTAATTTTAACTTAATTGATGTCAATATTTGCTCTTTGATACTGTAAGAGAAATGAACAGCAGCATGAAATTTTAAATGTGAACGACCTTTTTTTTTTGCATTGACAACTATCACTAAGTAGCGTTGTGATAGCGAGTGAATGTTGCACATTCCCCAATTAAAACGTAACAACTAACTACACACGCTTAGAAGTAAATACTCGTACACATAGCACGTGAAGTGTACAACACCGCATAGTTGATTCATGACGTTTATGAAGTAATAAATGACGTTTAATGCATACATACCAATGAATTCAAGTATGTCAAAATGTCTGTATAGAGTGAGTGCATTTGTTGTTTAGAGCTAACCAAGCTATAGATCACAATTACACTATTGATGCAAAATATACACTAGGCATAAAAAGTCTGCGTACATATGCTTAGAAATAGTTTTATTTTCCAAATTATTGTTAAATACTAAAACACCTAATCTATATTAGGGTTTTTTTAACAGACTAACTCCTTACTAATTTATTTATGGCAACTCTGTTTCACAATGCTCGGTAACATTCATTTTATCGATCTTAAATTGGGAAAAGTTCCATCTCTAGCTAAGAAAAAGTCTGCGTACATAAATAATCTAACGGGATTATTTAAGTTGTAATTATTCGTTGCATATAGTTTTTGTTTAAATTCGTGTTCTTACGTGTATTTGGTGTATTTAACAAACATTTTAATTGCATAGTTGTTATGGATCGCAAAGAAAAAGAGATAAGTCCCGCAGAGCGCGAAATTATCGTCAACTTATGGAAAAAAGGAGAAAGTTTTAGAAAGATCGGTGAGACTGTGGAAAGATGTCATTCTTCTATTCAAAGGGTGATAAATAATTACAAAGAAACTAAACTATTCATATCTAAGCCGCGATCTGGTCGTCCATCCAAACTTACTGAACGAGAAAAGAGGTTTATGATTCAATCTGTTAAAAAGAATCCCAAGGTAACAGCCTCAAAAGTAGCAAACGATGTTGAAATTAATTTTGGAAAAGTTATTAGTAGTGATAGTGTTCGAAAATTGCTAAAAAAAAATGATTACCATGGCCGTATAGCACCAAGAAAACCATATATTTCACATTTCAGCCGACTAAAGAGAATAGCATTTGCTAAAGAGCATATAAACAAGCCTCTAGACTTCTGGGAAAAGGTAAATTTTTCAGATGAGAGCAAATTTTGCCTTTTTGGTATAAAGGGAAGGCAAATAGTGTGGAGAAAAGATGGCACTGCTCTTAATAAAGAACACTTATCTAGTACAGTGACGCATGGTGGTGGTGGTGTCATGGTTTGGGGGTGCATGGCAGCAAAAGGTGTTGGCCAGCTGCAATTCATTGAAACAACTATGGATAAAAGGGGCTATTTGGACATCTTAAGAAGCAATTTACAGCAAAGTGCAATAAAATTGGGCCTTTAGGGTCAATTTATCTTTCAGCAAGATAATGACCCTAAGCATACCGCTGATATAGTGAAACTATGGCTTCTGTACAATGTTCCTAAGCAATTGCGAACGCCTCCTCAATCACCAGATCTCAATCCTATAGAGCATCTTTGGGGTTTACTGGAGAAAAAGATCCGACAACATCAAATAACTTCAAAAGCAATGCTTAAAGATGTTATGCAGCGGGAATGGAACAATATAACACACGAAGAAACTACAAAACTAGTTCAATCTATACCAAAAAGATTAATGGAGATTCTGAGACGTAAATGCTATCCAACCAGCTATTAAAACCATTTAAAAAATTCGATTTATAAATATATAAAAACGTATTTTGAAAGGCGTACGCAGACTTTTTCGTACGTTTTTCAATGAATTTTTTTGTTTTTATTATCCTGTTGTTAGCTGTGAATTACTTTTGCTTAAGTTTTACATTATTTTCTAAAGACTGATATGTATTTAATAAATAAAATTCGTTTTTGAAATAATATATATATATTTTTATAATTATTTTGTTTCTTTTTAATAGGCAAAGTTTATGTACGCAGACTTTTTATACCAAGTGTATACATATGTATACATATGTATATACCCTCTAGTCAGCCTCGAACCATATGTCTCTATGTCAACACTATTTTCTCTAGCGACAATTGCACTAGTTGAAATGTCGACAACTTTCCTTCTATGCACGAGTTGAGATACGTTAGAGACAACAGTTCTAGTTAACTTCTGGTGACATTGTCAATGAACGCGTCAATAGTTTGTTATTCTTTTTTATTATGCTATACAATAGTTAAAACCTTACGTACATATATGTATGTATATGTATGTATGTATTTAAGTTTGTTGCCCCAACCCTTATAAAATTGTAGACGAGGATCAGTAAAATGTACTAGTGAATCTTTAGTTCAAATGTCTCCATATGGTCGTAAAAGAATAGTGCTAAAGTCTACTGGTAGATTTTCAATGACAACCCTATGTTCTATGGCACACCTAGTCAATAGCACTATTGACAGCGTCACTAGTAAATCACTATAAGTTTACTATTTACATCGAGCGAGGAAATATCGATATTGTAGACTCGAACCCCTAAAATTTACTAGTGAATCTTTGGTGCCAATGTCTCCACGTGGTCCCAAAATAACTACTTAGTCCGTAGTGCTACAGTCTAGTGGTGGATTTTCAATGACAAGCTAATGTTAAATGTCAATAGATGATTACATTGGCTGGGGTACACTTGGTCAGTAGTACTATTGACAATGTCACCAGTAAATCACTACAATTTCACTATTCGCATTTCCTGCAGGGTAGCTTCTATTACTCAACAATGACAACTACATGAATGTTCGATTAGAAAAAATAAAACAAGATGTACGTACCAGTACCACTGACTTGTGTGTTTATTTTATAAGATTTTCATTTTTCTTTTGGGAAGAGTTAAAATTATTTTTGTTGTTGTTATGATTTTCGTTTTACAGTTGTCCACAATTGTGTTCATAAAAATTGAGCGACATTTAAATGTACAAATGACATTTAGTATTGTGTAATAAACATATTTTATTTACAAATGAAATTGTTTTTGCTTTTTGAAATTTTTGGCTGACAGTTTTGCGTGCGTAGGCTTTGCCTGAATGCTTGCATGAAAGCAATGCGATTGATGTTGATGATCATGATGATGTTAAAATAGTGGCAGCTTTAATTTTAAGTTCAACTGTCATAGGTCAGTTTTAAATTGGTAATAATTTAAGCATTTTATTGTTTACTTACTTAGAATTGAATATGGGCAATGGGTGATTTCAGTGAATTATTTATGATCACAAAAATGTTTCCTTTCAATTTGGTCGTTTGTGCGTTATAAGAATTTTTACATGATTATTTCATGATCTTAAAGTTTATAGCTGTAACTTTAAATTTCGCAAATGTTATCAGAAGCGGTAATTATTACATTAACAGTTATTTTGTAAAAATACTGTTTGTAAATCTTGATGTTCGAATTATTATTTGCCCTCCGACTTTAACAAGGGCGCAAGGTTACGATCACATGAGCGTACTTCAAGGTGAGCGAAAGTGAAAAATATTCAAGATAGTTCAAAAAAAAAAAATGCTCAGCGATAGCGAAAATTATTCACCATGCCATATCTAGTGCGAGTGTAGATACAGTTTTGATTCACTAAGACTAAATAATCTTATAGCTACGTAAAAACTAATTTGTCAGGGTATTTTACAACTCAATTGCCAGGGTATGTCATAACCAACTCCACCTTTATTTTCTTCCAACTTCGGACCGAACTTTAGTACTTCATTAAAAAAAACAAGAACCATCGTATACAAACAAGAAACCGCAATGGCCTAAATTTTAGACTAGCGCAGAAAAAACTCGAAGAACTAAAAATAATTCGCCATTCAAACTAGAAATACTTGAGCGAATCAACTTTTTATTGAAAGAGACAATTAGGAGTATAGATCAAATATTATAAAAAAAGGTCTATAATAATCAATTATATATTTTTTTTATAATTAAGTTTAGCAAAACTGGTTGGCAATGCACCGAAACAAGAGAATAAAGAGAATTTAGACGTGTTCCTTAATTCTTTCCCCACAAACACCATCATTGAGATTTCTTATACCATGATGTTATTGAAACCTGATATTTAGCTGAGCCGCCAAGCTCAAAAAATATGTGATTTATATACATATATATCTAAGTTTAGACCATCAGGAAGTATTTATAACCCCCGCCTGGAGTTTTAAATAATCTATTCATAATGTAATAAAATACTATTAAGTAATACTTTTTTTTGCGTAAAGGTTATCTGATGATATACATTAGCAACAGTGAAATGCTCATAGTATCCAGACAAACTCCCAATAATCAATTTCAATGTATTTAAAAAAAATATTTTACTGAATAAGTAAAATAATAATTTGGGATTATTACTACATTAATAAATGTTAAACTTAAATTGTAACAATTCCCAAAAATAAAACACTAATTATTAACTTGACTGCACCAGGTCAAAAATACTTATGTGCCAACACTCTATTCTTGAATAGCTGTTGTTGTTACATTTAAATTTATATTCTTTGCATACTTTTTGCAACTACAATTCGAGCTGAGTTGTTATAAGATTTTTGGGTAAAGGTTCCCTGATGATCTGCCTTAGCAACAGTGAAATGCGCATAGGATCCAGCTAAACCCCTCAATAATCAATTTCAATGTATTTTTAATGAAAAATTATTTTACTGAATAAGTAAAATAATAATTTGGGATTATTAGTGCGTTAATAAATGGAAAATATTATTATAATAACATCGCTTCCAATATGGTGATTAGAAATCGTAGAGTAGAGCTTCTTGCAATGACAAGCCTATGTAAAAATTACTTTCGGATTGCAAATTGAACATTTTCATGGCTTTTTTGGAATGCATTGCTTGCTTGTAGTAGTACTGGAAACGCTGTAAGATCAGCTGTGAGACAAGGTTGACATGGAAGGTACTCACTCTAATCTGGAACACATCCATGTTGTTTAATGATTGGAAGTGAAAAATTTTAAATGTTCCCACTTCTAAAGTTTTTGTTTCTGCAGGGCTGACACACTGGAGTAAAAAAATATTAACGTAGTGAGAATGGATCTAGGTTAGAATGATCCCATACGATCTCAACAATGATAACGCTTTTTTACAGGTCTTTCACTGTATCGAGGTATTCATCTTCATCAGAAAGAAAGAATTTAGATAAGGAGGCACGTCGGCGTGTTTGATTGTTTAAAGGTACATAAAAATTAAGGGCGAACTTGTTGCGGCATGGTTTGCTGTAAATTGGTATATGATACACATTGGTTAAACCTTTTTTTTTACAAAACTACAAGGGTGGGTCATTAACTCAATGTCTTTTTGAATTTCCCGCCTACAAATTGAAATGGCAAAACTGCTCCTGTCAACACGAAAAAAGTGAATTTCTGTTTTTTGCAAAAAAAAAAACCCTCACTCAAACCAAAGTTAAGCTTTACAAATTTCAATTGTAAAAAAATTGTAATTTTAAAAAAAGTGGTTTACTGAATTTCGTTGTGGCCGTACAAGCCGATTGTTCTGGACACTCAGTTGAGGTCTATACATCCGAAATAATTGAAAAAATTCATTATATGGTTTTAGCCGATCGCAGATTGAGAGTGAAAAAGATTGTGGAAGCCAAAGGAATCGCACATGGCTCAGTAGTTTAAATTTTTAATGATCACTTGGGTATGAGAAAGCTTTCGGCAAGATGGGTGCCGCGTTTGCTCACAATCGACCACAAACGCATGTACAGTTTCCATGGCAAAAATCCATGAATTTGGCTATGAATTGCTCACTCGGCCGCCTTATTAACCAAATTTAGCCCCGAGTGATTATTTCTTGTTTCCAAACTTGAAGAAATGGCTCGGCGGAAAGAGATTTGACTCCAACGAGGAATCATCTCACACACAAATGCTTATTTTGATGACTTCGATAAATCATATATTTCGCAAGGGATAAAAAAATGGACTAAGTGTATAGAACACAAAGGAGGCTATGTTGAAAAATTAAATAACCTGCGTTTCATCAAAAGTCACTGAGTTAATGACCTACCCTCGTATATAACGCATTGCCTGCTCTTACACTTGGTACACACCGTCACCTTAAGTAATTTACCTAACCTTAATTTTCACCAAATATGCATTGAATATTTTCATAAATATTCACACGTTTTCTTTGAGTTTTTATAGCCAGTTTTTTTTTTTAGAGGAAAAACTTTTTCATATTTCATTGTATTCAACATAACCGAATAGACTATTTATCTATTTATCGTATTAGTCATAACACAAAAATGTGCTAAAGTACAAGTAAATGTTTACATGCTTCAACATTTTAATATAAAGTATCTGCATGTAACAAAAGAAATAATATTATTTATGGTATGCAGCAGTAGCCAGCCATTTGCACAAACTTCCATACATACATACATACATATACATACATACATATACAGACATATTAATATCAGTCAGAAGAAGCAGTAGCATTCAGACAGAAGAAAAGAAAACACTAATAGTAAATAATAAACAAGAACAAGTGTGTACTTTTTGGGCAGGGATGGGCAAGTGCAATTTATTTATATTTTGTTTACACAATTGCAAAAGTGAGAAGATCTTACACTGAGAGAATTAAACTTTTAATAACAAACACAAAACTTTTGTTAGTATAAAATAGGCATCTTAAAAACATTGCATATGGGAATTGCTCTTAATAATACATAATGTAAATGAAATTGGAAAGTAATAAGTGCTTAAAGTACTTTGGCGATGCCTGGTGTAAGGCTCATGATATTTATCAGGCTTCAACTTATATTTACACAAAAAAGAAAAACAAAGAAATGCATCGGGTATATGCTTTGCCTATCACTGCTTCGTACGATGATAACTTTGTACAGCAATTTATATTGCAATATTTTTTTTATTTATTTCCAACAATAACTTAATACAGCAACAAGCAACAACCACAATAATATTCATATATTGTAATAAACAAGATGCAATTATAAAAAACCAAGATACGCTGAAATAATAACAAAAACAGCAGCTACACAATTTTTATCAGGCGAAAGTATCTCGCTCTTATTGCCTTCTCTATTCATGTGTAAATGATGTAGTGCGAGTAATAATTTAGATTCTGATGTACATATCGCACACTAAATCATAAAGAGTCACAGCTCAAAATATTTCAGATGCTGAATAGTTGCAAACAACTGTAGTTACTGTACAAATGACGCAAGTTTGTGATATAAAAACAAGCATAACGTTATTTTATATTCTTCAAGAAGACTGTATTGCAAACGAAATTATTGAGGTCGTTATAGATTTCTTCAATTAACTGGTTTATAAAAAAGCAAAACCACTTTGATAATTTTGAGTTGTGACTCTCTATGATTTAGTGTGCGATATGTACATACATATGCATATAGCTTTTAATTTCCTAAGAAAAATTATACGTATGTGTTTACATTTGTACAAAAATTTCTTCTTTTAATAGGCATAACAATTTGATTTTTAATAAGCATAAAGCTATAATAATTTTTCCATAAAGATTTCATGTTAATTATCAAGTCTACCATATCGTAATTGATCTTTGGCTGTACGCACAATTCGTTTGATGGGAGTGAATAGTGCAAACCATAACGAAATAGAAACATACATAAATTTAGAGGAAGCAAATAAATTGATTGTCGAACAGTTGTGAGGCGAACTGTTTTCAAAGGTAAAACCATTCATGCGTAAAAGTATAAATACTTTCTTTGATACATGTACATACATATCTACATAGTAAATAAGAAAATCAGAGATCTCGTAAATATTTAGCTTTGGCGACAAGCGATAATTTTTGTTTTCCATCATAATGAAAATAAGCTCAATTTACGGAATGAGGGGTAGCGAACACTAATCGAAGTCCGTATATTCATCGTGACAGAGATAACGCCAATCAACAAGAAGCAGACGAAATATCAATCTGGCATTGATAGTAGTAAGGATAGGTGGCCTAGTTAACTTACACAACTAGTATCAATAAGGCCCTGAGATTAATTATTATATGACTTAATTTCTTACTAGTCCACGCTTGCGTTAGAAAATAGTTCAGGAAGTTTGGTTACACAGTTCAGTGGTTATTATCTGCAATTCGAAACGAACGAAAATGCTTTCAAGTTTGCGTGCTATTAACATACGAATTCGAAAGTATTTGCTTTCGTAGACCTTCAGAAGTATGAATAAGCTATCTGATAGATGAGCATGAGGAATCAGGATAACTGACGTAAGTAAGAGTAGACATTCCAACTTCATACACCACCAAGTCAAGGAATAGTGCCAAAAAATGTTGATGAAAAATAAATCCAAAAGCTGGAAAAACCAAGAACAAAAGCGAAATAGTCTAAATCACGTTCATCACAAAAGGATTAATGCTTACAAAATCCACGAAATAATGGTCAACGACCGAATGGTGGTAAAAAAGGGGCTAGTTTAATTAGCGCCACAAGATGAATAGTGAATGCAACAATCTCCAACGAGGATTCAATTCTAACGCCGCGGCGTTTAAACCACAGAATAACGCTGAAGGTCCATACCATCCGTTCAATGCGTAGTTGCGTTTTATGCATGTGTCAAAAAGTAGAGTCAAGGTAATTGTATGTGGCAAGTTACAGAACAAAACGCAAGGAAAGTATAGACGCATAGGACGGATAAAGTAGGTTTAAGCCGAAGGTCCATACCATCCGTTCAATGCGTAGTTGCGTTTCATGCATTTGTCAAAAAGTAGAATCAAGATAATTGTATGTGGCAAGTTACAGAACAAAACGCAAAGAACGTATAGACGCATAGGACTGATAAAGTAGGTTTACTTTCTACTTTTGTATCCGTCGCATGCATCATGCTCTCTTTTATTGGCAAATGTTCGTGGGGCGAATTTAAATTTTTTCTCTTTTTGCATTAAAACAACAAAAATGCTTGCGTATAAGACGTATTGCATGTAACTTGAATTTAGAATCGGAGAGAACGTACAGAAACGCATACCACGCATATGCAAAGAACGGATGGTATGGAACTTCGGCTTTACTTTCTACTTTTGTATCCGTCGCATGCATCATACTCTCTTTTATAGCCAAATGTTCGTGTGGTGAAATTAAATTTGCTCTCTTTTTGCATTCAAACAACAAAAATGCTTGCGCATAAGACGTATTGCATGTAACTTGAATTTAGAATCGGAGAGAATGTACAGAAACGCATACCACGCATATGCAAAGAACGGATGGTATGGACCTTCGGCTTAAAGGTTAGGTTATGTTGAAAAGAGAGGCAATGCATTGCTGATCGCACTCCTGCACTTTGTGAGCATTTAAGAGCACATTTAAGAGCGGGGGTTACTGATGATTAAACCACGTAGGCAGCGTGACCATATTAGCTTATTTTGAGCTAAATTTAACTTATTTGTTTCAGATTTAGCCTTAAAATTTTCATTTAGCTCTTAGCTTATTTTTTAGCTTTTTTTTAAAACTCATTTAGCTTTTTTAGCCTTTTTTTAGTCTAAATTGCGTGTTCTCTAAAAATATATTAAAAACATCAACAACTTATAAAAATTATAATTTTTTAGCATTGTAAAATAGTTTACAAAATATACAAAATGTAAATTATACGACAATTTTATAACAGAAATGGAAAGAAGAAAAATAGTAGATAATGGCAGAATGGTTAGAATTCCAATGGAAAAAGTTAAATTCATATTAGTGGCCAAAACACTTTTTGAGGTTTTTGGGTATAAAATTATTTGACTTGAGTTGAACGTTCATTCAGCGGCATCAATTAACTTAAAACAAAAACCTGAAATAGCCTTAAGCCTGGATAACACTATTTACCGATTTTCGTCGGGCCATTTCAATAAAGTCATAAGTAATAAGCCAAACAATAAGCATTATTACTCAATTAATTCTGGAATAAGTCTATATGGGCTTATTACCAATGCAGTGTGGCGCAATTATGTCCTTGTATTTCAAGTAGTCCATAAATTAGAGCAAAATCTTTACTTATGACTTTATTTCACTGATCTGACGAAACTCGGTACATTGTGCAGATAGTGTGATCCATGCTTTACCTTAAATATCATTAATTCACTTAAAAAACTTTCGTATTTTAGTATAAATGTTTTTACATTTTTAAAAACTTTTTAAGATTATTTTGGGGAAGTTTTTGTTTTGTTCTTCATTAAATCTAAAATATAATAATTAATAAATAATTTCATTAAGCAAATATTCTATATGTATAATAAAAAAATATGTTTGTGTAATATTTAACGTTAGTTTAGCAATAAGAAACTATTGAAAAGTGATCAAAGAAGTGGAAAAAAGTTTAGCTTTATTTTCTAGCCTAAAATGTAACTTTTTAGCTTATTTTAGCTCTTTTTAAAACGTGATTTAGCTTAATATTATTTTAAAATCTGGTCACACTGCACGTAGGAATGAATATTTTTTGCTCTCACCATCATTTATACTTTTTCATACTTTTATTCAGGAAGCGATAACCTAAAAGTCTACTTATGCTCATTCACTCACACTAAATATTTTACTACCCACAAGATTTAGTATTTAGTTTTACATCAATCACAAGATCTCTATTATTTCTCACTTGGAATTAGCAAAGGTTGTGTTTATGAAACACCGTTTAGCACCGGAATGTCTAATTAAGGACGCCAACTCTTCATTGTGGTAAAGTCGAAAGTCTGCTGTTTGGTAAAAAGTTCCCCATTACACCACCCAATTCTCTCTCTACAATGATGCATCAAAAAGACTGATTCCTTTTTTCAAGAAATAAAGCAGTTCAAGCTCCACGCAGTGTTGCCAATTTTTTTTCTAGAGCGTATCCCCAATTTTCGATTTCTCATCCCAAAAAAACCCAAATTGAGTTTTTTTTTAATTTTTTTTAAGTTTTATTTGAAAAATAATGACAAAAATAACATGTTGATTCAATAAAATTCATTTATATCGATAGCTACGAGTATATTTACATTCATTTGTAAAGAAAAAATTACACATAGTTTAATATACATAAGTTAAAAAAATTGTTAACCAAAGTTTACCATTTCAAAAACTTCAGAATCGAAATCTTCTGATTCATCAGCCCCAGAAACTTTGTTGTACATGGTACTTACATTAAAAAGTTTTAGCATTTCTGCAGAAGGATTAAATTTGTCACGACAAATTGAATTATTTTTAAAGTGTGTGTTTATTCTAAGAAGTGATTTCAAAAAGTCGTATTGCATTTTGGTGAGTATTTTTGTTTTGGTAGTGTTCCTTATTGGTTAATCTGCCTTGATACTTATTCTTTATTAGAGACCATACAGTATGAATAGTAACACAAATTTTTAGACTTGCCAGACGCATATTTCTTAGTTCAAAAATCATTCTTGTTTGACCATCAGTTATAAAAAAAAAAATCTCCCAAAAATCCCCTCAAATTTGGTTACATCCCCAACAAATCCCCAGATCCCCAATACGAAATTTTCATCCCCCATCGCGAAAAGAAATCCCCAATTTAGGGACAAATCCCCTAAACTGGGAACACTGGCTCCAGGACTTCTGTAATGTAATCCAGATAAAGAGCCAGATAAAGTTGCCATAGTGGACGTTAATTACGAGAGTCATATTTCGACTTCGACTACGAAGATTTTATACTAGATTAAAGAAAAAAATCTTGTTAAAGAACATTAGTCTAGTAGAGATCAATAATACTAGAGAACACATCTGGTTCAATCTCAGAGGATTGAGGCACGCAAAGCTAATGATTGGAACGTATAACCAAAATCGTTTCATAGCTCTCATGTCGCTAAGTAAAAAGAATCTAAGAATGCTCACAGGTTTCATCACAGGCTATTGCAGAATGAGAAACCACGACAATAGAATTGGCATTGAGCATGACAGTGCCACAGAAGACACCGCCAAATGGGCAGGCACCTATTGGAGGATTGGGAACTGCAAACACTAGAAGCATTGGCAATATTGAGATTCCTTACGACAGCAGGGGTCTAATCCTCGCTATCGATGTCGAGCTGATTTGATATCGTTTTTTCAGTTTGAGATTATGGCATTCGATATCGAGCCGTATTATTACGTTGTTCGATACCGAATGTCTTGATACCAAACTGAAAAAATTTCATCGAATCAGTTCGTTATCGAAAGCGACAATTAGACCCCAGGTCTAGATGAGGTGCCCTAACACCTGTTAAAGGATACAATAGATCTACTTCGGTCGCAGTGTCCTGTATTTCATGTTTAACTTAATTCATTCGTTCATTCATTCATTCTTAGGCCATTTCAGACTGAGAAAACACCTGAACAGGTATTGAGATTAACAGCCTGTGAAGATACTGTCATTATAAGGATGAAACTCGAGAGCATATTCTGAAAGACCGTGAAGCTTTATGCCACATACGACACAGCCAATTGGACAATCAACTATTGGAGGATTGGGAACTGAAAACACTGGAAGTAATGGCAATCTTGAGATTCTTTAGGAGAGCAGTTTTAGATGAGGTTCCCTAACACTTGGCAAACGATAAAATAGATTTTCTTCGGTCTCAGTGTCCTGTGTTTCCTGTAAATTTAAATTCATTTATTAGCCTAGCACAAAATCGTCGCAGTCGAAATAGAAAACTCATAATTAGGCCCATTAGAGGAATATATTTTCATTAGCACTTCGGCGTTTTGAGCACTTGATTCACAGAGCAACGAACGCATACGAATATCTCTTCCTTTTATACCTTCCAAGCATTAAGTAGCAATAGAACACATTGAAATATTTCGTTATTTCGATCCTTTTTATAGAAATCACCTCTCTCAGCAATTTTCCTACCATAAAATTTAATAAAATTAAAATTTTCAAGAGAATCTTATATCTAATTTTAAAAATGAAAACTCATAATTTATCAAGTACATTAACTAGAAATGGAAATTTTTCAGTATATCGGCTAATGTTTTAATTTTAAATTTTTTATTTCCTCCATTTAAAAATGTTATACCGCAGAGTGTCATTCGTAAATAGTCATATAAATTTCTTTGGTATGATGACATGCAACAAGTGTGCTGGTTGTTCTTCATTGTTTGACCCGTTTGAAAGTTAAAAAAAAGAAAAAACAACAGCGAGAGGCACAAAGTGCAGGATATATGTATATGCGAGGTTAAAACAATAAGTGATCTGGAATTGAAAGTACTCAGTTTGTGAATTGAGTGCTGCAGTGTAAAGCAAAAAAGAGTAATTTAAGACCATCTCGAATCAGCGATGCCAATTTAGCGCCTTTCGCGCTAGTTTTAGCGCGTTTTAACTATGCCAAACGCGCTTTTTTCGTCTTAGCGCGTTTAATTAAAAAAGCGCTAAATTAGCGCGTTTTGATTAAAGTCAAAAATATCATTTCAGTTCAATATCTTTTTACTTTTTTTTATAAATTTAACATTTGTCTAATATCCAAAATTTAACTTTTTGTTTAAATTCGTTAATGACTCAGATGTTGCAAATAAAATTCTCTTGACTGTGGTTAGAATTAAAAACGCATTTTAATATTGTAAATGGCAACTATTTTGAAATTTCACAGTTAAAAATATGTACTCGTACTCGTGACCCAAAAAATTTATACACTGAGAAAATTAAATCGTAAAATCAAAGAAAATACACTTTGTTGCAAAGACGTTTATTGGTCAGATTGTGCCCAAAGACAAAACAACTTTACCAGAAAGACGCAAAGTTCTTTAGATTCCCATGAAATATATACTTGAAATCGAAGACTTAAAATCTTGTGGCAAGGATGTTCGTCTTTGGACACACATGAAAAAAGTCCTTAAACTAAGGAAAAAGTATTTTGGCACAAAGACTTTCATTCGTTAGTCTTAAGACTGACGTTAAGTTTCGTTATGCATTCGTAAACAAATTTAACTTTGAAGACTAAATTCTTTAAAGATACAGACTTTATCTTTATATTTTTTAACCGCTCTTGTTTACCGTTGCTAGCAAACATGTGTGAACAAGCAAAAATGTTCACTTATGCATTGAATACAAAATTCTTTAAAGTTACAGACTTTGTCTTTGTAGCAAGGATGCTTAGCTTTAAAAAGACAAAGAAAAGTCTTTAATTTTAAATACGTTTTTCAATCCCTTATTAGCAAAGAAATTAATCGTTGTAGCAAATATTTTATCTTTACGGAAAAGATAATTTCTTTGATTAAGCTTCAAAGAATTGTAGTCGTTTGTGTTGAAGACGCACTTGCTTGTTTAAAGAATAAATCATTGATGCAAGGATTTTTTCCTTCTAACAAAGATATTTTCGTTACAATTTTACAAAGACGTTTTTTCTTTGATTTTAAAGCTTTTAATTTTCTCAGTGTATAACTTATTAAGCATCTATTATTTTTGTACTTCAAAAAGCATTTGAATCGCAACACTATTCGATAATTTATATAAGTTGTTACAAAGTTTGACAAATAAAATTAAAATCAAAACTAAGAATTTCGAATATTTGGAAGGCGAGACTGATTCTGTATTAAACGATTTTAGATATTTAATACAGATACTAAAAAATTAATTGTACTCGTATTTACTAATACATACATCGACCTTTATTAAAATTTAATTGAGCGCGTAGGAAAATAGCGCGTTTTGACTATAAATTGTTGATAATGCTGTAACTTAGCGCGTTCTAGCGCGTTTTGAGATGGGCGATAGCGCGTTTGGGTTATAAATAGTTGGCATCGCTGTCTCGAATAGACTTGTTGGGTGGAACTAGTTAACAAGTCTAACATCGAACATATTTTACTTATCTAATGGTTCTGTATTTTAGACAATCAAAAATCGTCTCCAACATTTTTTAAAAAGCAGTAAAATAGGAAGAGAGTTTTTAAATAAAATTTTCTAACGAATTTTATCAGCTTATTTGAAACATCACCCCTTCAAAGCTTCATCATACTAAAAAAAAAGTTATAAGTATACGATAAATCTAGAGGAGTTGTGCATTTTTGGCATGAAGTTTTCTATAGACAATTTTTCTCTAACAGCGAAACACCAGCCACAGCTGCACGACGTTCTAGGTTGGTTTATACCCCTTATTACGCAAAGTTTACTTTGCAAAGTCTTAATTCAGCTGTGTGAAAGACAGAGGCAGTAGTACATTCTCTTTCTGTCTTTCTCCCAGCTGAATTAAGACTTTGCAAAGTAAACTTTCCGTGTGGAAAAGTGGCGTTAATTAGAAACATATAAAAACATATAAATACTCGTACAGAAAGGGAAAACGGCAAAGAGCGTAGTATTTTAATTCGTTTAACAACTGTTATCCTCCTTTTAAATAAAATTTTCAATTATGCTGCTATATTACTCACATATATTGTAATAATAATGACGTTGTGTTGGATGATGACGTTAATCACTGGTATAAAAGCTTTTCCGACAAAAGTTATAAAAAAATGTGTTCTTTCTTGTTTGCTATAGAAATTGCGGCGAGTAGGAAGATACAATGCAAATGTTATTTTTACACTGTTGTAAGAGGACTGACTACACTGTTGAATGAGGAATGCCTTTTTCTATTTACTTTATTCTAGTTGCATTGTTGTTTTTTGCATAATTTAATGTTTAAATATGCATGCTCAGTCAGTCATTCATTATAGTGTGGCTGGCTCCCCTTCGTTTGTTTATTCAACACGAAAGTCTCAGTGTTGTTGTTGCTTTTGTTTTACTGTGGAGGTGAGTAGTGGTGATTATCATTAAGTCTTCAAGTGCAATGTCGTCGAGGGCCTCTCTGTTTATGTTTCTTTTAATAGCTTTTGTGTTTGCTGCTTTATGCTCTACTATTTTTAGTAAAGTTGGTGTTTTTTTTTAATCTATAAAATTATTTCCAAATGAAAAGGCAGACCCATTAAATGTTGATGTTTATTTATAGAAATTGAATTTATAATATACATAATTGCAATTTTAGCGAATATGTGTTTTAATTTCAACTTACAAACACTTTGTTAAACGTTTGAGCGGTTAGTTGGTTTACTTTAAACTATTATGACTTTATTGACCTCTAGTTAACCGAATTAAAAAAAAGGAGGTTTACAATTCGTCTCTATTTTTTTGGGGGGTGTTACTTCATAACTCGGTACATTTTAGACCGATTGTAATTTTTTGTTGTTGTCTGAGAGGGTATAGCTTCCCAATGGTCCCACTGAAAAACAAGTGGGCGGCGACATAGAATAGAATAGGAGGAAGATCTGGTCCAAAGACCGGCACTGCGACCCTGATGGATCTTTTGTACCATAGATCTATGAATTAGATTAATTCAATCTCTGTATGACCCTCCGTATGAAGGTCAGTACAGATATTGGAGAAGCCCGCCTAATATCATCTGAGCACAGAAACTCAGAATGAAAAACTCGCCTTCTACTGTCACACAATACGATACACTCACAAAGAATGTGTGTCGTCATCTCGGCGGGGACATGCCCACAATTTTTTTATTTAATTTTATGTTATTCTACTTATTTGATTGCTGCGAAACCTATCAAACACCTTTGGTTCTTGTAATTACACAATTTGAAAGTTAAAAAAATGGGTTACGCTCATTAAAATTTATTATATTTCACGCGGTTCTACTTAACCGATTTTTACAAGACCTAACACGCACCCTGAGCTTTGAAAAACACACAATCTTGCATTTAAAAAATTGGCGGAAGCACGCCCATTAAAATTTTAATTTATATTTCACTTACTTCTTCTTATCTTTTTCTATCAGATCTTTGCATTGAAGTCGGTTCTTTTTTTGGCAGAAGGAATTATTATATTTTAGGAACAGTTGGAGGTTCTACATTAAATGGTTGATTAAATTCTACCTAAAAGCCGGTTTAGCCACCGGCTAAAGAGGAAGTACCTCTTTATTTTGGATAACGTGTAATTTATCAGAAGATTCCTAAACTCTTCTTGATACTTATTTGCTCTTTTTAAATGCTTAATTTTCCAACAAGGATATGAGTATTTTTTAAATAATCGTGGTTAGAGACATTTTATTAACATGAATCCAACAATGACCAAAAGAAGATATATACATACATATGTATGTATCTATTAATTTGAAAAATCTTAATAGTAGTTTATTTCGATTAAGATTAAAGTTATCATTGAACCTGAAAAAAGAATTCATCGTCTCACCCCAGCTGCCATGACTATCAAAGAAATTACAATAAATGTTATAGGTACTACATATTTGAAATTCTTTTTACAAACGCTAGTTTGTGAGTTCAACAACCAGAACTAATAATTCCTTTGTTTTTATTAAAGAAATGTTTAACATTGATTTTGTAATTACTTGGATTAATGTAGAGCGGAAATTCATTTTGAACCAGCAATATTGTAATAAAATGTAAATATATACATATGTACGCATATTACGAGTATTACTGCTTGTAGCAATTTATTAGTAATTTTCATTGCTTTTAAATTTTATATTATTGTTTGAAAATGAGACAATTTCCCCATTAAAAGCAATTATTTTTAATAGAAAAAACCTTAACATATGTATAACGACAATGAAAACAATTAACAAGTATTTGTTGTGAAGATCATGATAATTAACACTTGGTTTATTGTTTGAAGTAATAACTAAATATTTTGCCATCACAGCTAGTGAGATTTTATCATTTGAAAGCGAGGAACTTGTTAAATATAGATAAACATTTGAAAGTAGTATTTATTAAGGAAACAATTGAATTGAATCCAGACTTTGCAAAGTAAAATTTGCGCGTACAAAAGCCCTCTAACACTATGCATATAAAAATTTAGAGCTTTCAAAAAAGTTTTTCAAACAAATATTTCATAATAACACTACTATTTGATTGCAGTAATCTACTTTATGTTTAATTCACAATTAAGTCATGATTAATTCACAATAGCAAAGTACAACAGTGCTTAACGACGTTGATAACAGGAAACATCAGATAAAAAAAAATTGGTGTTGCCACTGTTTTTTTTTTGCACTAAACGATGAACGTTTTTGAGTTTTGGCACAGTAAATCAAAAACAGTCACAACTCAAAAATTCCAAATGCTCATAAGAAAAAAAATTTTTTTATGTCATTCATGATTGTGATACAAAAAACATGTTTGGAGTCGTTAGAGATCTGTTTTGGTTTATGAAAAAAAATCGATTTAAGCAAATTAAAGTGTTCTGATTAAAAATTAAAATAGTAAAAGGCACATGCCAGGACATCCCAAAGTTTTACCTCTCAAACAACCTATAGCTTCGCATGGAAGTTGCGAGTTTTCAAGATAAACTACTCATTATAGAGCTTTTAATGCTCCAATTCAAGTTACATCTTATTAAAAATGTTTGTAGGTGGTATAGACAATTCTACAAATTAAATGTAGGTGATACACTTAGTTGAGGTTAACCATTAACTAGTGTGAGTGAGAGGAAAAACAGTCGCAAGTGCAACTACAAATAAAGGCCTGGACGTAATTCAGAAATAGTTATGTTGACGCGAGAGCTTTTCTTCGGCATAGAGATAAATGCTTTACGACTGAATAAACGATCTAATTTAACTTTGAAGCTAAAATTTGTGCATACTGCGCACTTCGTAAATTCTACGAACTATGGAATTCAAAGCGCATCTTACGTAACATCGATGGCCTTGAAAATAAAATAAAATTTGAGATCAGTTGGTATCAAAATAGCTGACTTATTTGCATTCAGGTTAAGATGATTAGAAAAGTAGAAAGTAAACCTACTTTTTGCATTCCATTTTTGGTAAGTATTTCTCAAGTATTTGGTTTGATTCATCATGATATAAAATCATCAACGTCTACCCATTTGTGTTGATATTAATGAAAAAATTACAGTTGCTCTTCCGGCTTTATATTACAAGTTATGATATAAAATCGTCAGATGTGGACACTATGTTATTCTCCTCTCCCCTGCCTACTACACGAACGTCTTTATAAAACCTGGATAAACCACAGAAATGTGGATGAATGGAACTCCAGGTAGAAGAAAAAGTGTTGATTTTTATACGGACGGCTCCAAAAGACAGGAAGGTGTGGTCTATGGGGTCTTTTCGAGGGCTTTAGGTCTTCGTATTGCAAGGCGACTTCCAGATCACTGCAGTGTCTTTCAGGCAGAGATCCTTGCTATAAGATAAGTTGCGAATTGGTTGAGAGTGAATGTCACTTCAACGACTTTGATTAACATTTACACCGATAGTCGAGCAGCTATTATGGCCCTAGAATCCCCGCTTCTAAGAACAACAACAGCCCTCAACTGCCGACCATTTCTAAATGAGATGGCAGAGCAGTTTGATATTAGGATCATCTGGATCCCGGGGCATAGAGGCTTCCAGGGGAACTCTAGGGCTGACGAGCTTGCTAGAATTGGGACAATCTTACAGGTTCCACCGGATTTGGAATGTGTAGGTCTACCCCTACTCTCTTGCAAACTCAGACTTAGGCGCAAGACAGAGGACGAAACGAATAGAAGAAGGTGGGTCACTAGAAATGATTGCGTGATCACAAGGCAGGTATGGACTCACCTAAATAGAGAAGGTACGGATTACCTAATTTCGAAGAATAGGAAACAAATATCGGTTCTAGTATCAGTGTTAACCGGACACTGTCTCATAGGTAGGCATGCACAAAGGCTTAGGGTTGAACACAACGACTTTTGCCGCAGCTGCCAAGACATCGATGAAGAGGAAAGCATAGAACATTTTCTTTGTCACTGTCCTGGACTTGCAGGAAAGAGAATGGCCACAATGGGCGCTCTTGAATTCAGGGAACTTTCTGACGTTGCTAGTGTTAAACTTCAACGTATTAGTAGCTTTATACTGATCTCTGGATGGTTCGACGGTGGGGACTCCGCATAAGCAGAGTCTCCGTGGCATCACAATGGACCAAAACGGTCTAAGTGAGTCCGGCTTTCTGACTGCCACCTCTACCTAACCTAACCTACTAATACATACATCAACTTTTATTAAAATTTAATTCAGCGCGTATGAAAGTAGCGCGTTTTGGCTATAAATAGTTGACAATAGTGTAACTTAGCGCGTTGTAGCGCGTTTTGAGTAGGGTATTAGCGCGTTTGGGTTATAAATAGTTCGCAGCTGAAACTAATATGATGCCAGAGTCATTTTGCATGGAAAACATGCTGCCAAATAGATTTTACGTGTTTCTCGCAATAAGAACAGAGTACATACTACTTTTGCGAATTTATTTCGCAAATATTTCATACCAAATACTTTTACATGTAGCTTGACAGCATTTAGCACGAAATTGTGAACAGAGTACCAGGCTTTACTTAGCAAAAACATGTTCTATTAAATTCACCACCAAGACATAATACATACAGACATTTATGTAATCAAAGAAATCGATAATTTGCAAAACGTTTTGAGTATATGTACTCGTATGAGAAAAAAGAATTCTTTTAGGAAGTCGCTATGTAAGAATTTTATTTTTATAGAACGTTTTTATGCCAATCAAATATTCTAATAGTTATTGCAATGTCATTTTTAATTTTTCCTTAAAGCTTACAAGTTTTATTAAATCTTTTGGCTTTACATATACATACATATTCCCTTTGCAGCAATTTCCCTTATATTTCCTAAACGGAAGCAAAGGTGACAGCTACAGCCTGTAAAAACGTAAAGTGGAAAACAATGTTTTCTTATGTTTTCACTTTTAAGGCATAACGAAATCAAGCAACCCTATACGACAAGGGGTTGGGTTGCCTTCCACAAACGGCCGGCACTCACCCCCCTTTTGAAGGTAAATGTCCTTCCTTTTCTAAAAGTAAGCAGCAATTAGTAACAATTAAAGTTTCAGGTTTCGCTTATCAGCGTGCGTTGCTTTTTTGAACTAAGTAATTATGTTATTATAAGAAAGGGGGAACATTGAGCATTAAAGAAAATATAAAACAGCTTGTAGTATCATAAAATATTGGGTGCAAGGGAATATCTTGGGTATTTAGTAACGTTTAATATAAACAGCTAATAAATGTGTTGAAAAAAAAGATGCAGCCAGACTTTGTTTTTGTTTGCCGTCTGCTAGTGGCTGTGTTTTTATCGCTGTTTTTTTTTAACATTAACTGTTAAATTGAAAGACTTTTTTTTAATGCAGCCGCAATTGAAAATTTTTTTTCTCTTTTATACTTTTTTGTTTATTCTAAAAATAAAATTGCACATGGTTAGCTGCATGTTCAAAGATAATTAAAATTTTATTATTGTTTTGTAATTTTTGTGTGTATTTTATCCTCTCCCTCTATCCTATTCTTAATGCCTCTTCCCGCCACCTTAATTTCATTACTCGTACTGTTGCCAACCACTTGAAATTTTTGTGTTTAACGAAATGACATAAAAACTGTATGTGAATGTCTAAAATAAACCAACCAACCACAAACGAGTTGCTCGTAATGGTTTTTAAAGCAAATTAAAATATTTTATGAGTGAGAAAATAAATAATTTTTAAGATTAAAAAAATCAGAAAAAGTCTGCATTAAAACACCAATAAGAATAATTATTTGCAGTTCCTTGGCATTTTTATATTTTTCCTCCATAGTTGCCATGTAGGATTGTTAATGTTTGGTTTTAATTAAAACTTTGTTTTTTTTTTATTTGTCACTTAATGACCATATCCGCCGTTTTGTTACATTCGTCACATACTTGGTGACAGTTGTAAAACAAAATGCAAATACTTTATACGACTACATGATGTTGGAGAAATTAAAAAAAAACTATCTCTACACATGATGCTGCTTATTTTATATAAATTTTTTTGTCTGGCTTTTAAGTTATTGTTTTTGTAGAAATTTTCTTTCGTTTTTATAGAAGTACATACTATATAGCAATTACATACATATACATATATGTATAAACAATTAACAATGTACATATTTGTACATATTATTTCTCTCATTTTCTATTTAATTTCTAGACAAAGGGCTTCATTTTAATTTATCATTATTGTAGTGGTATTGCTTTTGTAATTAAAATAAAAATCAATGAAAGATTGCAATAGACTATAGTAATACAATAGCAATAATGATGGTCAGTCTTTCTGTGGACAATAATTCACAGAGAAGGAATGAATTTATTTTCTATTAACAACAGGGTTGGATGTTTATTTTTTTTTACAAAATAGTAAATATTTTCAAATTTCAATATAGTTAAGAATGGTTTAAGTTTCCATTTTCCGATAGGTATCAAATTTCACACGACTGTTGGATCTGGCAACTCTATTCATTGTTATTTGTTATATTGTTGTGATGAGACAGACAACAGAACAGCTGTCGCACCGTGCTAATTACTGTGGTATACCCTGGCTCTATTGTTTACTGCCTCTAAAGCCTTTTTTTTATCAAAATTGAAACAACTTCGAACTTGTTCACATTTATTTCGCAAATAATGGTTTGAACCGCAATATATTGCCGCAATATTCTGTTTATTGATATTCCTCAATTAATATACCAGTAAGTTAGTTTGCCGCATTTTGGGATAAGTAAAATCTACAGGAGATTAACAAGGCATCACAACACGCAGAAAAATTTACTATTTTGTACGTTTTATTGCCCGGTTACTACTGCTTTGAAAATGAGGTGGGCCAAATCGTTACGATGTGCGGTACAGATATAAATATAATTACCAATTATTTGTGACCCAAATTTGATGAGATGTTTATTGAAAACATGTATTTCGAAAAAGTCGGCGCCGAACAAACAATAGACTTGCTAAGAAAAAATTTGCCCCTCAAAATCTTAAAGCTTCGTACACATTATGTAATTTTGTCACATCGCAAGCAAACATGATTGTGTGTACTAGTGGCCACGTTTATCACTTCCGAGATTTTTCGTTGCAAACAAAAAACATTATGTTAACAGCATTACACACATTTGGAAATGACAACAAAAGACATTTCAAATGTGTTCCAACAAAAAGTTTTAAGGTTTTGGATTACTTTCTTTTATTTTACGTAAAATCATTAAACCAATGCGATCAACCCCGCACGTCCGAACGAATTGGAAGACATTACTGCGTCTGTAAATTTATTAAAAGTTAGAGTGCAGCACATCGCAACCGACATGTCTTTACATATATTGTGAAAGACACGAGGAACTGCAGCTCAAGAATAGCAATTACTAGGAGCTCCCCGAACGTTTTTCAACACCGTAAGGATATTAAAAAAGCATCTAAAGCAGTAGTTACTTTCCTGTAATATGTCTCTACTCTTTTATCGTATTCCTTAGAATTACAAAATTTTAAGTTGGTAATACTGTGCATCATTTAGATAGATACTATTTATTTATGTTCTAAAAAACGTAATTTAAAATTGGACTTCTTCCTAGCCAACCGAAGAAGCCATATTTACACAAAAATGGTAAATCTTTCCAATAAAGTGAAATTAATTTGAATATGTACTATTTATTTGTATTTTAATTATATTTACAGTTATCTACGCTTACAAATAATTCACAATATGTGCGTGTGATATTGTGAATTATTTATACGCACATATTGTGAGTTATTTTTGGGCGTTAGGACACAATTACTATGTTTATACGAGCACTATTTGCTAATACTGCATTAATCAGGAATTGATTTTGTGAGTTAGCTATTTGCAAATAAAAAATTAATTCGTCGTTTGTGCGGCAAAATTCTCGTATTCGTATAAATATAGTAAATGTTAATTTGCGGAGAATCCCATGTCACAATAGCACCAAAATATAAAAATTTTAAATGTTGTTTTACCTTGAATTTAAAATTATATCACGAAATCTGCATGAATAACTTCATTTACATACCTATAAAAACAAGAGATAAAAAGTTTTAAATAATTTTCAAATTGTTTTTTTTTTTCGAATAAAATACATACAAACACTAAAGGCTTTTTTTCTTATTTATCTTAAAGCAGCCAAACACTACAGAATTTTTTAAAAGAAAAAACAACGAGCAAAAATTTGGCACAAAATGTGACTCAGCTTTTAAAAACGCAGCAACTGAAAGGGGCAACAAATGCCGAGTCACTTATAGATACATAAATAAAAAAAATATTCTTTAAACTATTTTATTGTTAAATTTTTTATCATATTTCTCTGCATTAAATTTGAATTTTCCTTTTTATTTTTTATGTTAAAGTTGTCTTTCTGTGAAAAGAGTACAATTGTACAACAGGAAAATGGCAATTTGCATAACGATGGCGCAACTATTGTATTAAATGCCAGGCATATACATACTATACATGAATGAAGCTGTAACAAATTAAAGTCAAGTCCTGGAATGTATTGAAAAAAGAGAAAGAAGATAAGAGGCTCAATACAAAGGATACGAATTAAGCTCATACACATAAATTTTCTTGATTATATCTTGTGTGGTAAATTTTATAGTACGAGTATTAAGTGAATTATATTATTACACTTTTTATATACATACATATAAATTTATTAAACTTTAATAAGTTTTGTATAATATTTGCGAATGCAAAATTGATTTGAAATTTGAGCAATATCGGTACATATCGTCGCTGTTTTAACTAACCGACCAACACTGAAATTTTTTGGAAAATGAGTTAAGCTTAAATTAGACGTGCCATAGCCATAACCAAACCAAAATTCAATTGGTTTATATTTATCGTCAGAACAGCAACCAAAAAACCAATGTGGGTTACAAAACTTCTTCGCTGATAGCCTCATTTATTTGGTTTGAAAACTCACATCAAATATTCTTTCTCATATTAAGAATTTCCAACTATTGCTTCAAATTTCTTTTCTTATATAAACAATTTAAACGCAACCTCTGGCGACGCCTTTTCTCGCTAAATGAAGGCCTGCACATCAAAAAGTGTTTATGTTTGCGAAGAAATTGTCGATATAACAAACAACCAAGCCACCAGGTTGTTTATGGTTTGTGTGCGAATTAAAACTACCTTGTAAAGTGAATTTGCATTGTTTCCTGCAATGCAACTTATACTACGTTTATACGCAGGGCTTATTTGCAAATAAAACTGTAAATTGTTGCCATATTATTCTTTTTATTGCGACTTACTAATTCAGAAAACTATTCACGATTAACGCACTATTTGCAAATAAATTGCTTAAGGTTGCCACGCTTAAAAATGTTTGATAACAAAAACAATAAATGGACAAATATCGCAACAAAAAACATTGATAGAAGCATATAATAACAATTAAAAGAAATAATTATTTGATATTTTGTGCATTTACACTATTTTTTTGTCAACATAAGTAAGCTTTCTATAGAAGTGCTACCAAGTTTGTGTATTTTTGCTATGCCGTATAAGCAGTGAGTTAATTTATTTGCAAATAATTTTATTTGCAAATAGTGAGCGTATAAACGTAGTACATATTAGACGATCATCATATTACTAGTTTGGTGACTGCTACATTATACACACATACAATACATACATACATATTCTCAGCAACAAAAAAAGAATAATTTTTAAGAATGACGACAACGATGCTGATGATGATGATGTTGGTGCTTGTGCTTGTGGTGCTGCTGCTGTTGTTGTTGACTTTTGCAGTTTGCATTTGGTTGATTATATTTGTTGTTTGTTTAATTTTTTTTTTCTATCAAAGCGGCGGTGTGTACTTTACGAATTGGCACTACACTCCCAGTTTTTAGTATCACTTGGTGAATTGTCGCACATTTAATGTTTATTTTTTTCTTGTTTTTTGTTTTTTGCTTGCTTGCCTTTTATCTCAATTTTGTAGCTTGTAAGCAAATTACAAAATTTATGTACTTATAATGTGCAACATTCATTCATATGCATTCATATTGCATATTTGTTTCCCAAATGCATTTGAGCTCAACGTGAAACTTGAGTTGTTCACACAAGCAAACACAACACATACAGAAACTGCAACGAAATGCTTTACGCCATAAATTTCAGCCGTAAAGCTCAGATAATCTACACGAGCTGTGTTATAAGTTCCCTTCATATATAGTTTTAAATAAAACACGAGGAGCTACTTGAAAATGCCACCTAATAGTGTTAGAATCTAACGATACATCCACGCGCATAGAGTACACTTGTTTATTCGTTTTAAATGGATGCTAGATATGAAAAATTTTCAAAATTTACGGTCATTAAATGAATAAAATGGGCTTAAGACAACGTACAGTTTTAAGTTGAAAAAAAAAGGTTGAAAACCTTTCCTGCACCATAAATTGTGACAAAGTATTTAACGTTAAATATGTAGATGGCAATAACTTTGACTTTAATGGTAGGTACACACTTTGCAACATGTTTATGCAACACGTTTGTATTTCATTTTGCATATTTTGACACACACATTGCATTAAGCCTGGTGCCTAATCGTCTCTTTCGATAACGGGCTGATTCGATCACGTTTTTTCAGTCTGAGATTATAGCATTCGCTATCGAACAATGTAATAATATGGTACGATGCCATAATCTCAAACTGAAAAAAACGTGATCGAATCAGGACGTTATCGAAAGCGACGATTAGACTCCTGGTACTCTGTTCGAAGTTGTGAACAATTTTCAGCAAACATTGCTTATTTCGCGTTACAAATTGTTCAAGTGAGGCCCATATTACTTTTTCCGAAAAAATTTTCGTATTTATTGGTTTTAAGTAGGCAACTACTGATCGACTTTTGTAAACAAAAACAACATACAATGAAACCATCAATGCAACCTCTAAACATTAAAACATTTTGATATTTTTGAAACTTTCAATGAAACTTCGAACGCAATTATTAACAAGACTACATACACACTATGCGACCTGGGGCTCGTTTCTCAAAACTACAAATTACAAATCTACAAATAAAATACACATAAAACAACAATAAAATTTGTAAAAGTGTTGTTGTTTTGTGTGTATTTTATTTGTAGATTTGTAATTTGTAGTTCTGCAATGAAATCTGTCTGGTTGTAAAACATGTCGCAAAGTCTGTACCTAACCAAGTTATAAAGCAGACTTACCAGGCGATAATTCCAGTCATTCTGGTGGGAAAATCTCGAAGAAAGAAATTAACTGCGCCTAACTCACTAATACTAATCGAGAACAAAGTTCTGAGGACTTAATGGTTTCCGTTGTACCAGATAAGCCTTTTAAGATATAAGGCCTAATGAGATATTGGGATTCTTTAGGTATGACAGCTTGAAATATTGGTAATATCTCTATAGCACGGTGTGCCACAGTGGGCATTTATTTATTTCGTATGGCTTGAAGTAAAAATTTTTCATTAAATCGTATTTTCAAGTTTTTAAAAAAATTAACAAATATAATGTAGACGTACTGTAAATTCAGGTTAATAGTCTAATTTGTTGTCTATATTTTTCTTTAGGTTTGAATAGCTGAGGAAGAAGGCTTCGGTCACAGTGGGCATTTGCCTAATAGAACCTGAAGTAAGAATTGTTCACTAAGTCATATTTTCAGGAGTTTTTAAAAATCTTCACAAATATAATTCAAAATTACTGTAAATGCAGCCTAATAACTAGGGATGTAACGAATGTTCGCATTCGCAAATAATTCGCTTACTTTTGCTATTTGCATTCGAATTTGTATTCGCTAAAATGTATGCGAATATTTAAAGCGAATAATAAAGACAAAAATATTGGAAATATTTTCCAGGTTTTGAAAAAGAAAAAGCAGTGTTTGATTTGCGCGAAAATATTTTCTACTTAAGACTATTCTGTTAAAAATGGTAAGCACCATTCATTACTTCGTACAAAAAATTTTAAATGCAAAAATATTAACTAATCCTTCTTTGTTGTAAATTTTTTGCGAAACAAGTGCCACTCATATTATTTCGCATGAAAACTTAAAATGTTGGAGATATATTTCATGTTTTTCTCAAGATGAACAGAGCACTACTTCTGCAAATTTTTTTCATGATATGTATTTTGGTAGCATTTTACAGGAAATGTTGAACTTAGTACAAGGTCTTAAGGCCAAAGTACGAATGGGTTGATTGTCTAACATTTTGTAAACTTATTTTTAATTATTATCTATACTTATTTTAATATGATTTCATATATCTTTCAGTTTAACAATTTTGAATAAATATTTGCTGAATTCAAGACTCAAGTGGATCTATCTATACAACACAACTTCATGTTCTTAGACAAATTTATTTTCATGTGATTTTTTTAACGTATTGTAATATTTGCATTCGCTTTCGCATTCGCTTTCGCAAAAATTAAAATGTATTATTCGTTTTCGCATTCGCATTCGCTAAACTGGTATTCGTTACATCCCTACTAATAACCCATTTTGTAGTCTTTATTTTTCACTAGATCTGTAATTTCTGTAAAAAAGCCAAACTTCTGTATGAAATGCGTATCATTTAAATGAAAGTAATAATTCTGCCAAAAAAAACGACTTCAATGTAAAGATTTGATAGAACATTTTCGAAAAAACTAGAACCACCGGGCGTGAATCCGCCTTTTTTTTAAATGGAAGATTGTGTCCATTTTAGAGCTCGAGTAAGTAAGTAGAACCACGTGAAATATAAATTTTACAAGAACCAAAGGTATTTGCTAGGTTTCACAGAAATCAAATAAGGATACCATAAGATCAAATAAAAAACTTGAGTGCGTGTCCTCACCCACTTTTTTAGACTGGGACCAACTGGAAGCTATACCCCCTCAGAAAAAAAGATAATCATTTTTCATGTAAATGCTTTAGTAGTGGGGGATTTGAGATTACTGATATTGTTATGAAAATATACGTGAATAAACTGAATACAAATGATTTTCATAAAATAATGCAGACATTATTAACTAAAGAATATAAATGTATAAGCACCGAAACATACAAGACGAAGTTCAAATAAACATTAAAGTCATAAAAACAACTTTTATATTATACCTTCTATTTGTTAAAATATGTATATGCAACCACACAAACACGTAAGTCAATGGAGACGAAAGACACAAAGAACAACATTTATAATGCTTCTATAATGAATTAATTTTAACACAAACTAATGACGTAGGCGAAAGATAATGTTGAGAGTCTATTTAATATGCTGAGGGTTTCTGGATGTTGCTAAAATGTTTCTGGAAACTTTGTGTTAAGTATAAAAAGGGCAATGCATCCACTAAACGAGAATCAGTTTAGTTGAGTTCATTCGAGTAGAATATTGTGTAAAGAATAGAGAAGTTAACATCGTGGTATTTTAGCAGTGCATTAGTTTAACATTGTGTGTTTAAAAGCTCTTAATATCAGTGTATAGAAATTAAGTGTTTTGATTTGATAAGTATGACACTTTTTAGTTAATTGTAAATATGCAACCCTACAAATATAGCGCTTTAAAAAAAGTAAAAACGTAACAATTGGTGTCAGAAGTAAGGGATTGGCAAAAACAAAATAAAAGGAAAATTAAATTATAAAAGCTTAAAGCGTAACAACTCAAGGAGTTGCATTATCTGGAACTGCCATCAACTGGAAGTAAACTGGAACTATAAAAGAGATTGCTGCAGCATGTCCAGCTGCGTAACCCAAACATCGAAAGTTATAAGTTCGATGAAAAACAGTAAATTGAGGTATACTCTCATGGAGCGACAACCACTAGGCGTTGGCGCAATGCTTGTCACATTAATGGATAAAATGAAAGCGAAGTTTGAAGAATTGTCTACAGCTAAAATAAATGCTGTACAAGAAACTGTTAGAGTTAACAAAGGGCAACTTCTAGAAAAGCTCAATGAAAAGTATAGAGATAATGAGAGACTTCTTGGTTAAATTAATGCTATGCAAGAAGTAAAATATATATTTACCTAAATTTTTTATAAAACTTTAAGCCTCGTTTAATGGTTCTTATTTGACACCTTTTTATCAGAGTAAAAAATTACCCACAATGACTCATAGTTAAACGAGTTAAAACGTTTCAAAAAATCATTCCTCCCATGATTTGACATAAAATTGCCAAACGCCTCCTGTACTGAATCACCGTAATAAAGTGCGAAAGAGGTAAGACTTCAAACTCTCTTTTCACAAAAGCCTTTACATGTAAAGCACAGATATTTGTATATTTTTTGCATTCTTCTGCTAGAATCAGTTGTTATTTCGATAAATGATTGATTTTGTTAGTTTTTCATTTTACCCTTCAAGCTTTATTTGCTTTTCTGTTATCCATTGTTCACAATTGACCCTTGAAGACTAATGCAGTAATTTTTCTTATCTTTTCTACTATTTTTTAATAATGTCAAACCTTTTAAACTAAATTATCTCTTAGCAAATTGCCATAAACTTTTAGCCATTAGAGTAATTTAAATTTACCTAGAAGCACTTTATAAAAAAAAGAATTTCCATTATTTCAACTCTAAATTGTAATGCATTTGCCAAAAACTGAGAGAGAGTATGTGCTATTTTGCCAATTGGTTTCTAGTCATGGTAGAGTGCTTATCAGATGTGGATAGTGGGTGTAAAGAGTTAAGATTCTATCAATAGTCGAAGACCATAGAAAATCATGAATCAATTCGTTACAGTTTTTCTTGGCTTCTGTATTCAAAGGCAAATTGACCAAAGTTAACTTTTTTAAAGAAAAATCCAAGAAAAAAATGGAAATTGACAGCTAAGCACATAAAAATTAATGTAATTTTTTATTTCATTTTTCTATTGTTGGGTCTATTCGTACATTGTTGACTGCAAATTAAATATTCAAATGCAACAAAACCAACTAAATGTGTCAATTTTGTGTCTTTGGCACAATACAACACGAATTATTGCTTACATGGTCACATTTGCAACAATGAAAATATGCTTTTTAGTTATTTTTTTTTCTCTAAAATTTTACCAGGTTTGTCGTTTTTTTGTCGCAGTTTCTTTAATTTATGCTGCTTTTATTGGACGTAGCTGTGAAAACTAAATGCATTAGAATTTTGGAGGAGTGGTATACACAGTATGCATACATACATACATAAGCAATATATACGAGAGCGGTCGCAAAATTATTGAAGAAAAATCTCTTTTTCTATTTAAACAGATTCTCCTAACTTCCGTTTTATAACACAATCCGTTATTTTATAAAGTTCGAAAATGGAATTTAAGGTTTATGCCGACTGCACATTATGGCATTTTATGACAGCGCAATAGTATGTACTAGTGAAAACGTTTGCCATTTCCGATGTTTTTCGTTGCTTTCCATATAAGAAAACAATGTAAACGGCGGTGCAAACATTTTGAAAATGACACCACAAAATGGCAACACAAGAAGTGCCAGATGTATACTCAGCATTATTCTCGTTTGAGTATCGTTTTAAAACGGTAAATACAAACAAGTTTACATTTGCAATGATAACACAGTATCAGGATAACACGGTATCACTGTTCAATATAAATTATTCGTTTTCTTGTGTTGTTTTAAAACGATACTAGAACAAGAATAGGATGGATTGCAAAGAAGATTCTATTTCTTACATTTAAATTTTCAATTGGCAGAAGTATAACCAAGGCAAGCATAGAGAAACATGTTACACTTTCGTAATACATATTTATCAATTTTATATGGTACAAATTATAAATAAAATTTTTTATCAATCTTTGATAGCAATTTTCGTTTCATGAAATGGAACTTCTTTTTTGGCAAAACATGAAAGAATACTGGGAGAATACGAAATCGGCAATAAAAAATTATTAAATTCTTCGACAGAAGATAAGTTAGGTGCTAGATTTTTGCTATATAAGTATATAAGTACTTTGTTTTTGATATTTGTTGAAGTTCTAATATGTTTAAATAAAAGTTTTACATATACTACGTTTATACGAGCACTATTTGCAAATAAAAATATTTGCGTTTATACGGCATTGTAAATGTATAAAAACTTGGTAGCACTTCTATAGAAAAGTGACTTATGTTTACAAAAAATTTTATAAATCTATAAAGTAACAAATAATTATTTGTTTTTACTGTCATTATTTTCTTCATTTAATGTTTTTTTTTGCAATATTTATCAAATTATTGTTTTTTATTAGCAAATATTTGTAAGTGTGGCAACCTCAACCTTATTGTTCGTATCGTTTTGTAAGCCAAACTACATGTGATAATTATTAGTGAACAAATAACACCAAAGTCAATTGTAACTATTCTGACAAACAATTAGTAAAACGGAACTACTAGCTGTTTTCGAAGGCCACTACACCTTCATCATCAGCGTTCTTTGTGTTTGGTCCACTGTGTGTGGTGTCAGTTGATGTAGATTTCTGTTTTGTATACTCAGCCAATATTGCAAATAGAATATGTGAATTGTTTTGATTCATCTTATTTCAATTTGCTGAAAGCTTTTTTTTGTAATGAAAGCTCAATTTTACCATTTCTAAATTTACAACAGTCTTGCCATTGTCGTTTGTTCTTTACTAATTATGCACATGTTAGTTAATTTGCTTATTTTTGTTCTACTTAAGACAAACTTTTTTGGTTTGTTACTATTAAGTATATTTATTTAATATTTTTCCACAGGCCCATGGATATTAATTTTAGTTAATTTTAATTATTATTGTTCGAACTTTGTTTCTATATTTATAATTTGATCAGGCATTTTATTTTCAAATAATGCGTTAATCGTGAATAGATTTCTGAATTAGTAAGTTGCAATAAAACAATTATATGGCAAAAATTTGAAAATAAGTGGTGCGTATAAACGTAGTAATAATAACTATAGTGCATTAGATACAGTAAAAAGCTCATAAGATCCAGCTAAACCCATCAATAATCAATTTCAATGTACTTTTAATAAAAAATATTTTACTGAATAAATAAAATCATGATTTTGGATTATTAGTGCGTTAAAAAATTTTAAAACTTTTTTTTAATTTTATAAATTTTAGTAAAAAAAAGCAGACTCTACAAAAGTTAAGTAAAAATGCTAAATACTCGTAGCATCATTGTTTCCCTTCGATGTCTTTGCTTTTGTAACATAACACTTTTTAAATGTTGTAATTTTTTTTAATACTAGCTGACAATTTCAACTGCCCTCGTCTTATTTGCATAGGCTATGCTATTCCTCGATTTGAATTTAAATTTGAATATATTGCCAAGTGTAATTGTCACAAGATTTGTGTGATTTTTATGCACAAAACTAGAGGAAAAAACAACCAAAGTGAAATACTAAACTAAAATACTTGAAAAATTGCACTAAACTTCTGAAATTAGTTTGAATATTAGAAATTTTGTATGTGCAAAGTGCAATCAATTCATGTGGAAAGTAACTAAATAATTGTAATGCATACTCTATCGCAGGCAATATATGTTGGTGCAGTTTAGTTTTGCTTTAAAAATCATTTAAATTTATGTGTATTTATTACAATTGCTATAAATTGAGGAAGAATGAGAGGTTGTGCTTTGTAAATGATAGGAAGGATATACAAAAAAAAAAAAGAACATTACAAGTGCCGCAGCCACTTTATGTTCATTTCTTTTATAATAATTTAGACAAGTTTCAAGATTTCTCTTCTTGAAACGAAATTGTCGCAATTTTAAAGAAGTGATGTAATCAGGTGTGTGATGAAAGTCGAATGATTTTAAAACGACTCATTTTCTGAAGGTGTGACAAAAGTTGCACCATTTCTAGAGCTTTAGAAAAATTTACTAGAAATTTAAATTCTGTCAATTTAAAATAATTTTGAAGAAACCAAATAAAATAAAAGAGGATTAAGAAATTTGCTAAAACCGCTTTATTGACTTTCAAAAAATTTACTAGAAGTTTAAATTTAGTCAATATAAAATAATTTTAAATAAATCAAATAAAAGGAGAGTGAGAAATTTGCTAAAAACTCACATATTAAGTATATTCATAATGAAAATAACAAGTACGTCATAATTTTTTTCTTGTGTGAGGGAGTGTTAAATTTTTTTTAATAAGAATATTAAATTACACAGCTAGCCATTATTTTTATATAAGTTTTAATTTATATAGAATTCAATTTAATTCTCGGATTTTATAACACTTTTAAAAATAGAAAACAACGTAAATACCCATCCCATACAAACGTTTGGTTTATTTTAATATCTATCTAACAAAGATAACGATTGTGACGACCATAATATCACTCATATTGTTTTCAAAATATTATTTAAAAAAAAATATATACACATTTATACACGTACATATCATTTACTCAAACGTCATAACTCAAAAAAAGTGGTTTGCAAGAAAACCAGTTTAAAAACGAGTTTATGAAATTTTTAAACAATATGAAAAACAATATGAGGATTAATTCTGCATCATTAACACAAAAATTAAATTTTTTGAGTTATGACGTTCTTTGAGTAAATGAGCGATATATAAATATGCACATACACAGATATGTATAAATCACAATGGACCCAATTGGGTATCTGACTGGAGGTGCGGTATAGCACCACCCTTCCTACATATGTATGTATCGTCGTTGTTTTAAATAACCAACCTAACTGACAATTTTTTCAAAAATTAGTCAAGTCCCACTACTAGACTTCTTACGATTGTAAGCATTACTTTTCTGCCTATAGAAGTAAAAACATTTCAGACGTATGCATAAGGAAAGATGTAAAATTTTAAAAATGTTAATTAGGTCAGTTAGTTAAAACAGCGGCGATATCTATATAAAATTAAGTTAATATCGTTTACCATACGTCACAAACTATTAATAATTTCCAAATAGAATAAAATTACATTAAGTGTAAAAAATTTTAAGGTTAAGAGAAAAGCCCTACTTTTCTTTATTTGCAAACAAAACAGTATGAGTAATATCGAATGGAATGTTTAAAGCTGACAAAATTTATTAAATAAACGGAAGGCAAAAAAAAAACAAAAGAAAACTTGAAGTTTCAAAAGATTTTAATCGCCTTCTCCGGCAAATTAAGCCAAACAATTAATTAAACACAAGTTGCTGAATAAACAAAAATTGCAAGAGAAATAAAACGAGAGTTGCCAGAATGATCACGGTTCTAGTTATTTTTCAAATCAGAGATTTTAGATTAATTTTTTGGCCAATGTTATTTGTTCAACTAGCTGTAGTTGTTGTATTTTGTTGTTGTTGTTTTTGTAGTGTTGCCACAAGTTACAATTATATTTTTTGTCGAAGATATTAAGCTATTTTTGTTAGGGATGTAACGAATGTTCGCATTCGTTTTCGCATTCGCAAATAATTCGCTTACTTTTGCTATTTGCATTCGCATTTGCATTCGCTAAAATGTATGCGAATACTAAAGACAAAAATATTGGAAATATTTTTCAGTTTTTGAAAAAGAAAAGGCAGTGTTTGATTTGTGCGAAAATATTTTCTACTTAAGACTATTCTGTTAAAAATGGTAAGCACCATTCATTACTTCGTACAAAAAATTTGAAATGCAAAAATATTAACTAATCCTTCTTTGTTGTAAATTTTTTGCGAAACAAGTGCCACTCATATTATTTCTCATGAAAACTTAAAATGTTGAAGATATATTTCAGGTTTTTCTCAAGATGAACAGAGCACTACTTCTGCAAATTTTTTTCATGATATGTATTTTGGTAGCATTTTACAGGAAATGTTGAACTTAGTACAAGGTCTTAAGGCCAAAGTTCGAATGGGTTGATTGCCTAAAATTTTGTAAACTTATTTTTAATTATTATCTACACTTATTTTAATATGATTTCATATATCTTTCAGTTTAACAATTTTGAATAAATATTTGCTGAATTCAAGACTCAAGTGGATCTATCTATACAACACAACTTCATGTTCTTAGACAAATTTATTTTCATGTGATTTTTTTAACGTATTGTAATATTTGCATTCGCTTTCGCATTCGCATTCGCAAAAATTAAAATGTATTATTCGTTTTCGCATTCGCATTCGCTAAACTGGTATTCGTTACATCCCTAATTTTTGTATTAAAAAACATTAAAATTATAATAAGTTATTTAGTGCCTAAAAGCAAAATGTAATTGCCAAAATCTTAAATTGTAGAGCTATGCTTTTTATGTCAAACACAGTAGCTAGGACGTGACTTTCGTAGCAAAAATAAACGACACTAATAAAGTTATAAATTAATTTTTGTTTTGATTTCTTTGTTTACATTTTTTAGTTTTCGTTTTCTTCATTTTTCTCTGTTCGAAAAGAAGGAGATGCCAGATGGCTTACTAACAAGAAGTTTAAAAAATAGGGATGCTAAATCCGCGTTTACATATGCCAAATGTCCACACATACAAATATTTACAGCGAATTTACTTTGTATTATAAATAATAATAAAATAAATACATTTTATAAATATTAACAGCCTTATTTATAAAAAATATTAAGGCTTAAAAGCAAATTTTGTAAAAAATTTCTTTTGCAAACGTTTTAAATTTGTATGAAAAATAACGAAAATTCGTTTCAAAAAATATTTTTTCCATACAAATTTCGAAACGAAAAAATCGTTTGAATATACAAAATCTACCCCTTAATAAGAAAAATTTTGTATGAAAATTTGTTTTAAAAACCCTTTGTAAAGACTTAATAATTTTTATATGCATATGTATAAGGCTGTAAATACGTTTTAAGAATACCGGGTGTCATAAGACACCTGTCTTCTGCAATACATAATCGGTAGCAAAATTCTGTTCCATACAAATTTCGTTATTGTTACAATCTCATAACACGAACTTGACTGTTCGATAGCCTGGGAGCAGCGATCATCAAATGCAACCTACATATGGGCTATTCCACATAATGGCACGTACGATGTCAGGTACGTTGATCAATTAAGCTTGTATATCAGAGAAAATTAAAATTTTTCTTTACTTCTTTATATACTTTTGAGCAGCGTAAGTACCTTTGCCTTTGGTAAAATATAAGGAAAAATCTAACCGCATTGATCCGAAATACAACCTTAATTGATTGGTACGTGACATCGTACGTGACATTCTGTGGAATTGCCCATAGATAAAACTCACAAGCAAAATTATAATTTTCATTGTTAGCTAAAGCCGATGTAAGAATTGGTATTCGAATTTAACCATGTAAGTACTTGAATTCATAATTTTTTGTTCATTAAACAAAAAGACTTCAATGTTTATTAACCAACTTCAAAAAAGAGGATAACATATAAATGTTCATCATGTATGTATTTTTTATGTTCACCGATTTTTCCGTCATTTTGGGAAGCGATTTTTTATTGCACTTCTCCAACAAATTAATATTTTACTTGCTAAGTACAATAATGTTTCTTAAAAATACATTGAAATTTATTATTGAGAGTTTTAGCTAACATCTGAGTTGAAATAAGAACTCAATAATTAACAGGTTTTTTATTTTCTTTATTTTTGTAATGTATACATTATTATAGGCTGAATTTAATTCAGCCCGAATTGTAGTTGTAAGAAATATGTAAAGAACAACAACGGCTATACATTACTAACACAAGAATACAGTGTTGCCAAACAAGTATTTCTAACCGGGTGGTATTAAGTTAATAATTTGATTTGTTTTGACTTCAATTAAATTTTTAATTAATATTGAACTAACAACACAGTTAAAAGGTACAACTGCGGGTCAACAAGTCCGTGACTTTTTGAATTTACCCCATCTTAACTGTAAGATAAGCAATGCCCGCACGCAGCTCCCGGTTGACTCCTGCCAACATTTTAACAAGCTGCATTATTTCGTTTGTGTTTGAGAGCCATGGAAAGCAGACTGCCACGTGATTTGCGAAGAAAATTAAAAAAAAAATTTTATTTCATGTGCTCATTAGCATCTCAATGACAAAGCGGTTTAAATTTTGGTGATTGGCGTCATGTACATTGACTACGAATATTATGCCAGCTTTTTGAAATGATTTGAAAAATAAGCCAACCGTACTTGGGCAAAAAATTTCCACCAGGACAATGAAAGGGTGCACATATGTGGAGTTTACATGGCATGAATTTGAGTTGGGCTACGAATTGCTCCCGGGACCGCCGTATTCACTGGAGTGATTACTTCTTGTTTCCAAACCTGAAGAGTGAAGTGTAACTTAAAACAAAATTCCCATAAAAAATTTTACTAAAGCACACTTGAAATACAAATTATTTTTTTAGAAGACGGCCGTATATGTATAAGTATGTATATTAGTAAATTAATATTGGTAAATACGTCATAATAAGGTAATAAGGTAACGTTGACAACAAACAAATACTATCTACATATGTACAGTTTGCCAAAAAAAAATGTTTTCATTGCTGTAAAAAATCAAATACTCTTCACAGAAACGCTTGTTTTGAAGCGAATTACAAAGATTTTGGATATTTTTTTATGTATACCGTCTCAAAGTTGTTTATAACTATATTACTTTAAAAAAATTTGTATCACTTCAACAATAAATTTCTAATGATAGCTAAAAGCAAAATAGTTCAGGTTTCGTACTAGCAAATAAATGTTTTCAAATTTATATCACATGCAATAAACAGTGGGTTTATTTCCCTAAAATGTATTTATTCTCTGCTAATACTTTGTGTGCCCTTCTTGAGCATCAATTACCGTTTGTAAACATCTGGACATCGAATGAATTAGCATGGATATACTATATTCTTCAGATATTTTCTCCCACTCCATCGAGAGCTTTTTCTTTAGGTGAGCCCACAAATTTTCGATTGGGTTCATGTCAGGACTTTGTACTGGAGTGTCAGTAACCTTTCTACAGTTATATAGCAATCATGTTCCACAGAGAGATTTGTGCTTAGGGTTTGTTGTCTTGATCAAATTTATAATTAAGCTCGGGAAAGCTTATGTTAAAAAGAATTTATCTTCGAACACTGGCAGATACTTCTTTAGAATACCATTAATACATTATTAAAATAAACTTCCTAGGTCCTTTGTATGATATACAATCCTATACCATGACAGATCCTTTTCAACATGTTACTATTGCACGATTACATTTTTATTTTCTACTGTCGTCAGAGGCTTGCGCCAAACTTTTTGTGATCCATTGTGATAGTAAAAGATTAGCTCTGTCTCATAAAAAAAACGGTATATCTGTACACCAAAGGAAAAGAAATATGGCCAATAGCTAATTTCAGTCGGTTTTCGATGTTTTGAGCTGGCAGCAGAGTGAATATTTTCTAGCAACTCTGTTGAAATATTCATTATTTTTCAGCACGTTTCGAACTTTTTCATGCGATACATTTACCTCGCAGTCATTACCTATTTCCCTTGCTAGTCCTCTAGTGCTGGAATGCGGTTTGTCTACAATAATTCTTATTACTATAGTTTCAATACGCCGAATAATCTTATTTTGTCTGCCTGGCGAATGTTTTGTCTTAGAACAAAAATAGGCAAATTAACTAACTAACTAATTAGTAAAGAACAAACGATAATGGCAAGACTCTTGTAAGTTTAGAGATGGAAAAATTGAGCTTTCATTACAAAAAAGCTTTCAGAAAATTGTAATACGATGAATCAAAACAATTCACGTATGTATGCCATTTGAAATAACGGCTGAGTATATAAAGCTGAAATATACATCAACTGACACCCCACACATTGGACCAAACACAAAGAACGCTGATGATGAAGGTGTAGTGGCCTTCGAAAACAGCTAGTTGTTCCGTTCTACTAAGTGTTTGTCACAATATTTACAATTAACTTTGGTGTTATTTGTTTGCAAAGCAATACGAACTTTAGCCTAATCAAATCATAAATATAGAAACAAATTAAGTTCGAACAATAATAATAAACTTAACTAAAACAGGAATTTATTTGTTGTTGTAATTCATGTTTAAAAGTAAAATTACTAAAATTTCTGAACATTGAAAACATTTTTTTGACAAACTGTATGTGTGTATGTATATTGTTTTTAATGTCTGACGATTCCTTATAGATATTTACCTTTGTTTTGTCTACTATGAAACTAAAAAAAATAAGTCAAAATAAAAGCAACAAAATAAAATAATAAAAATAAACCCTAGACACGAAGTAAAAACAAAACATAATAAACTTTGATTGTAAAATTTGTTCTGTTGTAAAACAAAATCATAAAAAATATATATAAAATCAAATAAAATTAACAAAACGACGACGAAGAATAATAATATTGTTTGTTTTGTGTTTCATTATAATATTAAATATTCCGTTCATAAAAATATTTTTTTTTTGCAAAATATTAAATAAAAACAACAACAAGTCATACATGGAAAGAGCGTGTCTACAAAGAAAATCCTCTATCTACGAATAGAATAGAAGGAGGAAAATAAAGAGCAATGCACTTGTTGTTTGAATTTGATAATTAAGATTTTTTTGTAGTCTTATTAAGTTGTTGTTTTTATTTGTTTTATTTTCAAGAAATAAAAAAAATTTTGCATTTAAATCTCAAAGTGTTCTTACGAGGATAGTTCGCTAATTAAATTAACAATATTTATAAGAATTAAAAAAAGTTCTTTTGTGGTTAAAGCGTGAAGTGATTACTATGCCTATATGATAATAATTTTCTTGTTTTTACATACATACATACATAGATATGGTTGTACATAAGGAAAATATATTGTTTACATCTGTAAAGGCTCAGTTAGCCGACTGTAATGGAATGTAACTGCAACGGTAGAAAACAGCTGATCATTATTCTTTTGTGAAAAGTAATGTACAGATTCGAATATTCCGGTTACGTTACATTACATTTCTATAAAGGCTCAGTTACCCGACTGTAATGTAAAGTAACTGCAACAGTAGGAAACAGTTGATCGATATTGTTATGTGAAAAGTAATGAAAATAGTTATAGATCGTAACGTAACCTACTTTTCATATAAAAATATCGATCAGCTGTTTCCTACGTTGCAGTTACTTTACTGTGGTCGAGTGGCTAGTGAGCAGGCCTGTCGTGCCGGAGGTTGTCAGTTCGAATCCCAAAAAAATATATGCTTAAAAATAAAATATAAGTGCAGTTAAGTGTCGGAATGACATTTTAAAAAAATTTATATTATTCTACATTTATTAAATCCATACAAGGTGCATACAAAATATCAATTAATTTCATCCTAGGCTATCCCCATGTAAAAGTGACTAGTTCGCTTCATAGAAAGTGTTAGAACTGACTGGTCCCTATCACTTGGGGACCGGTCACGTGACTAGTCTTGTGTCAATTCCATTTTCTCCAGTTAGGTTTTACTTGGGATAATATTGGACTATGATCACATATCGAAACTTTTTTACAACATAAAAGGGTTCTAGCGACAGATTCTGGCAGAGAAGACAATACAAAATATATTTAAATTTTTATTATTTTGGTGTCTTCAAAATTATTGTTACGAAAAAAATTAAACGAAATTAATTAATTTGGCTTAAAAAGCGTTACGAACTTTAGCCTATTCAATTCATAAGAATATAGAAACAAATACAGTTCGAAAAATAATAATTAAATAAATTAACTAATTAATAGTCATTGGCTTGTGGCAAAAATTAAAAATAAAAATATACTTAATAGTAACAAACCAAAAAAGTTTGTCTTAAGTAGAACAAAAATAAGCAAATTAACAAACGTGTGCATAGTTAGTAAAGAACAAACGACAATGGTAAGACTGTTGTAATATATATAGAAGATGTTAATATATATAGAAGATGGTATATATATATAGATGGTAACTTGCGTATACATTACGAAACACATTAGCAAATTGAAATGCAATGAATCAAACCAATTCACATATTCCATTTGCAATAAAGTTACGTATATAAGGCAGACATCTACATCAACTGACACCACACTCAGTGGACCAAAACACAGAAGAACGCTGATGAGGAAGGTTTAGTGGCCTTCGAAAACGGCTGGCTGTTCCGTTCAACTATGTGTTGTTGTCAGAATATTTACAACTAACTTTGATGTTATTTGTTCATTAATAATTATCACATGTAATTTGGCTTAAAAAGCGTTACGAACTTTAGCCTATTCAATTCATAAGAATATAGAAATTAATTTTTTTATTGTTATTGTTTGGATTTCGCCACAAAGTTCATAAAACTTGTGTTAGTTTTATATTTGAGTGGTAGACGTATATTTTGTAGTTATATGGCTTGAATAAAATTTTTCTATAAAAAGCTTCTTTTAAGGACGTTTGCAAGGAAATCGCATGTGTGAAAACGTGGTAGGAGTCTAGCAGAGAGACTTTTATTCAATCAACTAGAGCTTATATACTAAATATTACAAATTCTTTTAAGTGCATGGCTAAATATTGAGCACTTTGCGCACTAAAGTGAAGGGAAGTATGGTAAATTCCATCCTGTGAGGTATCTAGAGTTCAACGATTTACTTAACGACCGGGAATATGGCTTTCGTATATGCCGCTCTACAAGTGATCTACTTGCAATCCTGTCGGAGAAATTGTGTACTTCCATCCACCATTTTCGCGAAAGTAAGGGTGTAAAGTGTTGGCAACCCTAAAAAAGAAACATTTCGACAGGTGACAGGGTTAGTAAAAATTACCATGCACATTAAAGAGAGTTTATTGAACATCAACAAACGGATGCTGATTTTTCTAGCAAAATCATAACAAGAGATGAAGTACATTTTCACCTTGATGGCTTTGTTAATCGTCAAAATTGCCGCTCCGTGATTGTCGAAAAACAAATGCATTCACAAGATGTCACTGTTTAGTATGGATTTTGGGCTGGAGGCATAATTGGAACATATTTTTTGGAAAATGAGGCTGGTCAAGCAGTGAATGTTACTGGTGCTCGATATCGCGATAACAAAGTTCTTTCTGCCTAAATTGGATGATATTCATGTGGCCAATATGTGGTTTCAATAAGAGAGTGACACATGTCATACAACCCGTCGAACATTTCAATTACTGCGTGAGACACTTCCAGGTCGTGAACTCTCTTGTTTCGGAGATCAAAATGGGTCCCTTAGACCGTGAGATTTAACACCATTAGATTTCTTTTTCTGGAGTTATTTGAAATCACTGGTGTATGTCAACAAGCCTACAACCACCCGTGTATTAAAGAACGCAGCATCAACAAAATTCAGCCAAATTTATGCAAAATGGTCATGGAAAATTTGAGCCTTGTAGCGGTGACCCCGGGAAAGTTATATGATTTTATGTATTTTTTTTTTTTGCTCTTACACTCAACTTTGAGCACGAAGCGGAGACCTTTGCCCCCATCTGACCGCCAGCATTTTTTGGCTCGAATATTTTTTTTCCGAACCTCACAAAATGAGGGGTTCTTGCAAGTCGAAATCGAAAAATCGTTAACTACGCCATACCTAATGTACATACATAAGTACATACATGAAAATTTTTTAAAATCTAGCGCTTTTGGATATTAAAACTGGGGCCTAATCGTCGCTTTCGATAACGTGCTGATTCGATCTCGTTTTTCAGTTTGAGATTATGGCATTCGCTATCGAGCAATGTAAAAATATGGTTCGATATGGAATGCCATAATCTCAAACTGAAAAAACGTGATCGAATCAGCTCGTTATCGTAAGCGACGATTAGACCCCTGATCTTATTTACCCTTGTATACAGTAGAGAGTAGAACAATTGAAAACAATATTCTCTTGCTTTTTTCTATGGGTGAAATGCACATATTCCTTTTCAAAAAGTGTATTTTATGTACATACTGTGTATATATGTATATACGTACGCATGTATGTATGTATATACGTATTACGTATGTAAGTATCTACGTATGTATGTATGTATATAAGTATGTATGTATATAAGTATGTATATATGTATGTATACAGTACTTATTTTTAGTTCACAAGAAGATTTTTAGTTTAATAAGCCAACCTATTCCAAAGCTCTTTCGAAACTTATTTTTTTTTTTAAATAATAAATTTCTTCTTAAACTAACTAAATTTACACCATGAATTTTTTTTCATCAAATTAGTTACATTCAACTTTTTTCACTTAATTGATTTTTCAATTGCAATGATGCAATTAACTGCGTAAATCATTTACGCGATACTCTGTTAATGGATTCACTAACACAATTACAAGCTTTATGAGTTAGTTAAGCGTTTGAAATCAATTAACCTGAGATCTATTAAGCGGAAACTACTGTAAGCAGATTTTTCCTTACCGCTAACGCTACTAGAAACTAGAAAAAGTTTCATGCACACAATCTCATAAAATAATGAACCCATGGTGTGAATTCACTATACATAAGTAAAACTTAACGAACATTCCTCGTAAAAACATTCGATTTAAACAAGAATTTTTCTTATACATATCGTCGGTTGGTTATTGGTTTGCTGCAGACATAATCAGGGTTATCATCAATAAAATTCCACGTGAAATTTTTCCCAGGGAAAAATTCTAACTAATAGCAAATAATTGGGAAAATAAAAAATTCTAATTGGAAAAGGGGGAAATTTCACGCGGAATTCTATTCATGATATCCCTGAATGTATTTTGAATATACTATGCCGCAAACCAATAACCAGCCGACGATATATAAACATTTAATATATTTTTTTGTGAGTTGTATTTGCGCTAGTGTTTTTTTTATATTTACGTCAGAATTTAAATGCTCAACGTGCAGCACGTTTTATATTTATTCTTTTTCTATATCCTTGTTATAGTTCGTCGGTTATATAGTTGGTTTGCTGGTTGGTTGCTTGCAGTAGTTGTTGGTTAAATGAAGTGATTTGTTTGCAAATCCTTGGGTACTCAATGCACAATAAACAAGTCTTGTTGAAAACCAAAGACTCGTAGTAGCAGTACAAATAATAATAAAGACATGGAATTTTTTATTTTCAGAACATTGCTTTTTTTGGGTAATTTTTATTATGACTAGGCCAGCTAGTGTTTTTTTTTTTGTGTTAATAAGTAAGCAATAGTTAATAAATTGTATAAAGCAGATATTTTATATTTGGAAGCAGATATTTTTAACACTAGATATTTTTTATTAAAACTTGGTTCAATAATTTTATATGTAAGTTGAAATTAAGTTATATTTTTAATTCTTGCACAAATTTTTTTTAGTTAGTTATAATTCATTCAGAATTTCGATGCAATGATTGATAACAAGTCGCTTAAGACTTCATTAATGCATTATTTTATTTTATATTTTATTTTTTTTTATTTTTATCTAATTACACTTTGACACTCTTTAACGAAGATGAAAAGTACCGCTATTATCTTTGGACCACTTCGAACCCATAAACAAAGCAAAAGGGAATTGCACTATAGAGCAGTGTACGTACGTTTCCAGCAAAATAAAATTAACAACAACAATACAAAGAAAATAAATACTCAGACAACTGATAAGGCCATTAAAACCGTTAATTTTGTTGAACTTTATCAATAAGAAAAACAATTAGAAAAATAACACTTGCTCGATTTTTTTTAAGATGCATATTTTATTTGCACTTTGTTTTGTAAATTTATAAAAACATTCTTTTCATTATACCTATTATGCTAACTAAATCACTTAGAATTTGTTAATTTTTTTTACTTAATAAATATGTTTACAACAATAACAACGCAATATAGAAATCACTTTTGATTTTAATTTTAAATTCTTTCTGTATAAGAAATCAAAAAGCGACCGTCCGTTACGTCGTCATATTGTAAAGATTCACGAACTCAAACTAAACAAACTGCTAAATTTCAACAATACGATATTATTTTAATTTTAATTTTACGTTATTTGCCATTCATTCTGTGAAGCACATGTTTTCCGAATACACTCTCTTATTCTGTAATGCTCTCATTTAACTCAGCTCTCTTAAACTCATACTCTTATTAACGGTTTGTTTGTAACATTGAGTCAGCGTTGCCACTAGTGCAACAAAAAATACTAGGGAATTTGTGAGCTCAGTTATTCAAAACAAGAGTTTATTAAAAAAAATGTGCAAAAAATATAAAATCTATTTTATTTAAAAAAAAAATAATATTCTTTATTGCATCGTTAACAGTGATGGGAAATGAGATTTGCATTTTGGCACCAAATGAAATTTTTTTAAGCACTTTTTTGATGCCGAGAGTATCAAAAATTATTATTATTTTTTATTCAAATTTAATTACCAATAACTTATATAAAGTTCATTTACAAGGCAATAAAAAAAGGAACACAAGATGACTTAATATAAAAAGGGAGTATCTAAGTTATTTTCGAAATCGCGTTTTTAACGTTTTCTGAGAAACAACGTATACATACGTGCATCTTCCTTGAAGATCTTAGTAAGTTGCAGTTCAAAATCAAGGACTTATGGCAACTTAAAAAATTATTTCTGCATGTAAATGCTTTAGTTTTTCTTCAGTTACCTTGTTATCGTTACCTTGAATATAGAAAGGACTAAACTCATTATTTTTTCTAAATTACGATAGAAGAACATCTAATGTATCGAAAAAATTCAAAAATATCGATTAAAAAAATTAATGACTTTGGGCCTTTTTATATTAAGGTAACGATATGTAGGTGCAAATATTAAAGTTTTTAGACTTCAATAAATCTTTGAACTGGATAAAACTTGATACTGTTGGAACATAAAGCCTGTTCCTTTGTTTTATTTTCATGAGATTTTGGTAAGAGAAAATCCTTTGGAGATTTGCGGAGGAGTGAGGTATGGACATAATTCTGTAAGCTACTCGCGGTATATCGGGAAACATGTTTTCATCTAATGTGGTTTTAGTTTTAGCCACTGCACAGTGGGAACTTTGGTAAAATAGATGGTAATAAATTTGGAACTTCTATATTTTTGGAATGAAAAATTAACGATGTATAATCCATTTAATTTTTTTTTCAACTTCGACATCTTTAGAGGAGGCTTAATAACATATTTCTTGACAGCCAGAAGTTCCAGTTTTACTGCCATTTATTTTGCAAAAGTCCACACTGTGCACTGTAGATCAGAACCTGCATATATTTTCTGTTGTTAATGGTTTCAGTTCTTCCATATTAGCTGTGGGAAACATTTTAATTAAAAGTGGTGCAAATCTGTTGGTTTTAACTGATAAAATATTTTATGAGTAAAACTTACTAAATCAAACTACATTTCATTACCAAACTACACTTTTGCAATTTTAACTGATTTAAAACATGAGTTGTATTTATATGTAGATCAACTTCTGTGCCACAGAAAATATCATTGAGTGAAATATGGTTTTCGTTTATACATACATATATAATTGTGAAAGATTGTACTTTTCTAAAATATCTTTGCTAACTAAGTTTTATGCCATTTGTCGAAAAAGAAATTTAATTCCTGGCAAAAATAAATGCATACGCGCGTCTTCTGACTGCATTTATTGTAAGTCGACCGTGAGAGTATCAAATATTTTGAAGGAGTACTACGGTACTTTTTCATGTGAAATAGTATCAAAAAAGTACGAAAAAGACAAATTTTTTTCTGTACTTACAATAAAATAAGTGCAGCCGTTCTTTTGACTAATATTTGTGCCAAAAATATGTCTGTATTTTTTTTAAAGCGTTATTACGAACATTGAATTGCAGAACTTCGTTTCCAGTTTAGAATCGATATGCAAAGTATCACAATCTACCAGATAAGCTCTAGTTATTTTCTTTGTTAAATGTTGAAAATACAGTTAAAAGTTATCGGCCATGTTCTGAAAACCATTTCTTTTTGAAATCAACTTTCAAGCTCACTTTTTCAGCTTTTGATTTGGTTTTAAAGTTTCATGTGTTTGAGATATTTGATATGAACTTAATTTCGAATGCACTAAATTATCCGTTTTTGAAATTTTGCGATTTCGGAATATGGCCGTATATAGTAACTTATTTTGACGGTTATCGTAACAAAGACCTTCAACCGGTGTAGTGATACAGGCTTGAGTGTTTGACAGGAATTGAATCCACAATTCCCTCGCTGTAGGCTATCACACTACCCACTAGCTACCGGACCAACTAAAAAATTAAAATGGGTCAAGGAAATTTATTTATAATGGAACTGATAAAAATTCTTTACATGATTCTATGTATAGAAAACTATAGTTTATAGAACTTTAGTGACACACCAATTTAAAAGCTTTCAAAAGTGTATTTCAGCAAAATTTATTGTTAATTTCCTCTCTACAAGCAATCCAACAATTGTCAAAGAAAAAAACTTATGTGTATGCGATTTTCAGCATAATATGCATGGTTCAAAATAAAGGTTGCATTCTCTAAAACTTATGAACTTTCGGCAAGGTGAATTAGAAACATTGACGTAGCTAGAAATTTTTCCTAAGGGGGGGGGGGGGAGATAAGGGCTAAAGCCCATATTAGTTACTACATGTCGCTTATATTATCAAAATTATTTTAATATTTGTAAATTTCTAGCTACGCCAATGATCGGAAAGAATAATTAAAATAATTGAAAGTACACATTCAGTATTCTAAAGAAGTGTCGGTAGCAATCTGATGGTATGCTGCTAAGTATACACATAATCAAATTAAACAAAAAATTTATAAATATACATTGGTCTATGGGTGCAGCTATTCGCACGTTGGCACCAGGGCAAGACCACCACTTTGTTTATTCTTTAGACTTCACCCGTAAGACATGATATAATTTCGGAGTCTACGGGAAGGTGAGATTGAAACTCCTGCTAAGTATTGGTTCGCAGTTTGTCCTGTCACTCGGCGTACTCAATAATCCCCTACATGGTAGATAGATGACGGACATACCACCAAGCGACAATTGCTTCAGAGGATTTTAAGAATATATCGATGGGAATTTTACCAATTAAGCCCTCATTTTCCAAGACAAGACGTGTCCTGATACACATGCCAACCTCTAAATCTTTCGTAGATGCTGTTGCTGCAAACTGTTCGGCCAACATAAAATCTCGCCATCCGGAATCATAGGTCTGACTATTGTTTAAAATATCCACATGACCATGTTTGGACTCATACCTCAAATGCATCCAGCACAACTCCTTATTACAGTTGTCAACATCGACGTCACGTTAATACAAAACCAAATCCAATCCAACCAGGATTGCCTACTCGCTCTCGAGACGCAACTAACTGCTATTGGCAGACTCATGCATTTTCTACACCTTAGGGAACCGAAATAGACTGTCAATAGCACAAAATTTTTCTCTATAGAGCGAGTAGACAAATCCCAATATTTTGGTATTGTATTGACGTGACGTCGATGTTGACAACTGGAACAAGGGTGAATATTTGAGGAATTACGAAGGTCTGAGGTACATTAATATTTAATTGTAGAAGATTTATTAGCTTCACTCTGCAAATCAACATGTAATAATAATTAAATTTTTTTAAGATCTTTTAATTTTTAGTCATTTGACCTCAATGAAGCCTTACACAAACTTCATATGAATTGGGTAATTTTAACTTCCTCCATGTGTAATTGTTAATATCTCTGTTTGTGGCAACTTTGCTATTGAAGGAAACACATGCGTATGTTGTTGTTGGTCTTCGTCTAGCCACAGTTTAACGACAACATAAACAAACGGAAAAACATTTAAGAATTTTCTTTTGAAACACTAAAAAAGGGATTTTCCTTAATGTTGCTTTTAGCTCTCACTCTCTTACTAAAAACAACAAACAAGCCAAAAAAAGTTCACTATGGGTTTTGTATTGTCATGTCTGTCAAAATTGTTGATTGAAACAGAAAGTTGTTTTACAAACATATTTGTACAAACTTACTCGTATTTTTAAAGGTTCTTAATGAATTCATTCAGGTTTTTAGACCACTTTAAATTGTTTGAGGATAAATAATTTATTAAATCGGCACGGACTTCAATTCGAAATGCCAACAGATGTTTCTGGATGATGTTACTTCTACAAGGAATTATTTGACTTGTGTGGTACGCTATCACATCGCCCCAACTCCTCGGGATGGGGTGTTAGCATACATACATACATACATACTTATGTACGAGTATATGGCCCACGTATATAAGGCCGGTAGTGGATCTTTTGTGTTTTTATGGTGGCAAGACAACGCTGGACAGGCTGTCATGCCGCCAGCAAATTTTACCTAAGGAGCTATAATTTAATTTTTTTGAATTTTGTTGTTAGGCTTAAAATTACGAGTATAACCTGATTTAAAATCTGATTTGATGGATGTCACAAAAATAACATTTACCCCCCCCCCCCATCCCTTTTGGTTTATAAGTAATATTGCCTTAAATAAAAAAAAAAAATAATGAACGCGGGTAATATAGACTTATACATTTTTCTAAGCATCTAGAAAGGAGTAAACTTTTTTTAATAACGAAAATTTATTATGATGAAATCCTAGTTGCAGTCTTTTTTTTGCAATCATAATTTTATTATTTTGCAAAAGTTACGGCCATTGTGTGTAAAAATACAATACGGTCTCCCTTTAGAAAAGTGAAAAGAACCCCAAAAATTTACTTTCATTTTTAAAACTTTTCATGCATTGTTGTACAATTTGTGTACGTTGTTTTTCTGGTGAATGTCACCTCCTCTTCTTAATTTTGACGGTCGTCTACGTCATCATCTTCGCCAACATCTTCATCAACGTTTACAAAACATAAGGCAACAAACATTCTTTTGAAATTTTTATAATAATTTTTTTTACTTAACATCGTGTTTCGTTTTTTTCCACTTCTTTTGTTGATTAGAGTTTTGTTATTTTTTACAAGTGAATAATTTTTTTCCAGTTGCTGCTAAGTAGACATCATAAATCAATGCGTTAAGAAACGAAATAAATTCATGACTGTTAAAAAAAATATGAAGTAGAACAAAGAGAATAGAAAATCGTAACAACGAAAAAATAAAATATTACCAAGTGCAACAAACGCCAATGACATTCTTCACTATTGAAGGCGAATTTATTCAACTTTGGCAACATATCGGTTATTTACTTCAACAACGGCGTAAAGCTATGTACAGACGGTTGTCAGATCTTACAATATTGCCAGTAAAATGTGCTCAAAATTTCTTACAACCGTGTGAACTGGAAATTTTTGTCAGACGCCGTTGCCAGAAAAATCATTTTCAGTCCATTGCAAGACTAGCAGCTGACAACAAATTGTCAGACATCTTACAATCGTGTGAACACATTGTAAAATTATTGCCAGCTATTTGTCAGACATTTTAATATTGTCAGATGCGCGAAGTTCGTGCATCTGACAATGGCGTCATTGTAAGAGAATTATTTCTATGGGCAACACTGTACACGCTTGATTTTAAAGAAAATATATTTAATAAAATATATGCAGCCAAAATCATTGCAGTTGCTTCTTTATGGTCCATAATAATTAATATTTTCACTTTTTACATTTAACACCACCACAAACGATTGATATTTAACAATTTCTAACAAGCGCTTTGAGTCTGGCAACGCATAATAATGTCTGGCAATTTTTGCATATGACAACCGTGTGAACTTACAATTTTTTTGCTGACGATTTTGTCAGCTGATTTTATTGTCATACAATCATCTAGCAATAAGTTGTAAGATTTCCTGACAAATTTTATACAACCGTGTGAACTGTCAATCTGCCATACACTTGCAATTTTTGATTGTCAGTACAATATCAGCACATTGCCAGATCTAACAATATTGTAAGATCTGACAACCGTGTGTACATAGCTTAAGTCATAAAGCCCGGTTTTACACAAAACTATTTTAAAATTGTCAACTGACATACAACTGAAGAGGCGACTGTGCACGACATTTCTATAAACTTTTTATACAAGATATACGATAATGCCGAATCCTAATATAGCATTTTCGAGTTATGACGTTGTTGAAACAACTGAGCAATATGTACAGACATATGTATGTATGTATGTTTTAAAAGTAACATGTTCGAAATTACTTAAACTAATTTGTATTTTTACCGTCCCTTTGCCAATTTAAGACATGATTTGGGATGCTGAATTTAAGATACATATTTTTCACAAAGCACAAAGGTGTTGCCGATATAATAAAGCATACCTTATATGGTATTTATGTCTATGTACTATTATGACAAAAGATACGAGGCCTAAAAATTGGGCTCCCCAAGAGAAAGCCTTCCAAAACGATTAAATTAGCAACCGCCATAAAAAATTTAAAACATATTAAGTCTTTGTTTTTTTAATTTCATAGCGAAAACTCTATGACCTCGTATTGATATAAGAAGGAAGAAGGAAGTGCAGTGATCATCCTTCTGCAATTGCAAGTACAATAAATTATGGTTACGATCATGGGTCACTGCGCCTTCGGTACCCATGTTTAAATGCTGCATTTTCTCTATAACAACTACCGTTCCAATTGTCTGGTTTCAGAGGAGACATTCTTGGTATTGTTAACGAACAAAACTAACCTCCTGACCCCACATCTGGAAATTTAGGTACACAAAGAAAAATTGCATATTAAAGTCTACGACAAGGTTAATGTAAAGTTGTTTGTGTTTCATGTTAATTCAACATGATTTACAGTAAAAAAAATATTTCCATTTGAAATAAGTTTATTTCATGTTGATTTAACATTGCGGTACTGTTAAATCAAAATTAATAAACATGTTGAATCAAAGTTATTTCAAGTTGAAACAACGTGAATTTGATATGATACGGAAAAAGTTTGTATCGAAACCAAGAATAAAATTAAAAGAAAATTTGTTTTTGTTTTGAACAAGAGTAATCGATCGAAAGTTTTCTGCCGGTGTATCGATATTTTTTTTTTCTCCACTGCAACTATTGGTGCAAATTTAAACTGTGAAAAGGCTGAATCTCCGACGATAAGTGCTTTCAACAAATTAACAGGAGCAACAAACACAGTACATGTTGCACTAATTTTTGTTCTATAAGCACATGTTTTATATAAAACCAAAATAATAAACATCATATTGTAACATTTTGTTCCCTTAAAAAAATCATTTCTTTTGGTCTTCCTGTGTGCGGAAGGCGAGTGATAAATTATAACAATTCTTTTAGTCATTTGAAATTCATTTTGTACAAAAATATAAATGCATTCTTCTAATAAAATATGCAAATTTAAGTGGAACTGTTACATACAACTGGAAAATTTTAAAGTCCATTTTATATTTTGCCATAAATAATACACTCCATAAAACCCCAGCAGATAAGGATAAACTTGAAACATTGTAGCACATACTTTTAATAATACATAGTATAAAAATATATGTATATGTGCGTATAACATTGTTCTATGTATGTTTTCATTAGCTGCTCTTTAAACAGCTCATAAATTGTAATAGTTCCATTTCTCTCTAAAAAAAACACAAAAAAATATATAAATTTATGTTTGTACTTTTATGCAGGATTTATGGTGATGGTTTTCATAGGCGAATAACATTTGGAAGAATATATTTGTTTTCTTGGATTTCTAAAAGATGAAATTTACATACACTTGTCTATTCATAAAATGTTGTTGCAAAATGAAACAAACAAATAATCAGGCAATCACTCACTCAAGATTTATGAGTTTTGGTTGTCAGAAATTATTATAAGATTTCAAATGCTGTGGTAGCATGTTGTATGCTTATTGTCTTAGAAAATCTCTTTAGATTGTAAACTTAAATTTAAGGACTTTTTAATATTTAAATTAATATTTGAATATGAGAATTTGGAAGTTTAAGGCAGGATCCAGGATTATTTTAAAGTAGTAGGGCTCTCTTCAAATCTACATCATCATCATGGCGTTGGCTGAAGTAGTTAGTACGTTGACTACAAAACCGAAAGTCCTGGGTTCCAGCCCGGTTCTGACAGGCATTAAATAACAACAACATGCACTTTTCTTATGTGTATAAGTGACATTTTGCAGCAGTTGTTGTAGGAAAGTTCAAGTGATGAAGGCACACTATATATTCATAAATTATACCGACTTCAGCAGATGCTAATCCTAATGTAGCATCATAGCGCCCTCCTTCGTCGGTATTGTGTAGCAGCATCATCGGCGAAGCAAAATAACCAACAAAATGGCTACTAAGCACAGCTTTGAAAATTTAATTAGTCTCATTGACACCCCTCTGGTGTCTCTGCAACACTGCATTATTAAAAACGTGCAAAAAACAGAGTTGTAAAAGAATGATGCTTTCCTATACATCTTCCTTCACCACCTGTCTTCTCTATAACTATCCCTTACTTAAAGAAGGTAACACCATTCAATGCCTGAGTGTTACTTCTCTTTAAAAAAAATCAACAAAAGTTACATTTATTGAATTATTTGGCCACAATGGACACCGAAATAATTAAACAGTAGACGAATTTCCCATGTGACTACCAAGAATTCTCTTTATTGGACCATTTATTTTTTTAGCTTGGCAATGATTAGGTCAGGTATAAAGGCTGATGATGCTCACTATCCTCATAGTCAAACGACTTTTGAGTTTATGAAAATTTCCAAAAGACAATAGTAACTCACTAGATCAGGGCAGTATTTTCTGAAAAGTGGAACGATTATGTAGGATATTGAGCAGCAGCCTTAAGATACATCGAATTCTAGAATGAAAGACGGATTTGATAGGCAACTTTTGCTAAATCTATGATGGAACCTGTTTCTCATAAGAAAATTTAACTGCCAAACTATGCCTTGTGGAGGAAGAACCGGGTTCTTGCATCCTTGAGCAGTCTTTTTCTCAAAGGGCATGAAAAACTTACACATATTCTGTGTGCAAGTGAGTATAGAAGTAGAAATATTTGTTTCACTTCTTCAGATGATGCACGTATTAGAAGAGTTCCTTCATTCTATGGAGCCACCCACTTTCATTACCATTGACACATGTATGTACATATATATAATCAATTTATGTGTATGTAATCCATTTATGTTCAAAATTTAGTTCTACACAGTCCAAAACTTTATTAAAACAATCTCGCGTATCGTGGTTGGCGTATTTCGACTTTGAAATACGTTTAAAGAACACCGCAAAATTATTTCTTTAATCTGGAAACAAAAAAGTAGATGTCGAAATACGACAACCACTGTCCGAATGTTTTCAATTGATGCTTGAAAACGGGTGGCTGAATACATGGAAGAAAAAATTTCGATATGGTATGCAACTCTCATTACAACGATGTTATTTTGAATAAAATGTAACGGTGAAGAATGCAAATTATATGCTGCTTTTTCCTGAAAGTTCAGCCGGACTTAAATGTAATTTAGCATTGCGCACTTGTTTATGGTCCTTCGAGTAATTTTGCAGTGTTGGTCTGAAGGGCCACACACAAATACTACAGCCTCAGTGTTTTATTATGATTTATGATTGCTTTAATTGTAGATTTTGAAACTGGTACAGGTGGCAGACATACAAAATGTCAAGTTGAATAAATAACCAATAAGTAGCCACGAAAAAAATTCAAAATTTACTGAAATGACAAACTTTTCACACAATGCATTTGTTATAAGATATTATATTCCTATTTTCATGGAAGAATCTACTGTTTAAGGTGAAGGTGTAATAGCTAATAATACCAAGAGCATATGGGAACTAAGAAATAGTCAAGGTGTATAAATTTTATGACTTCATCCCCACAACAGTAATTGTTAAATTAAGTAGAAATACCTAGAAATTGTTCAATAGCACACAATATCTGTCCCACATCCTTTGTCATATAGTTTCAATTTGTTTTAAGTACTTGCTACTCTAAAAAGAAAATCTCAAGTTTTATAGTTTAATAAACTCGACTCAATATTAAATTGTTTGAAAAGTTTAGCTATAAAAATTTAATATTAGTTAAAACCCACAAAAATACGAGTAGAAAATCTACAAGATAAAAGTTAAATAAATGCATGAAATTCTTTTAGAAAAAGGTACAGACAATATTTAAAGCTTTTTCTTGATTCTTTTATATTTTCACGTATTCGCAGGATACGTTACTAAGCACAATAGATAAAGTCGATACACCGAACTTTAGGCATTAGGTTTATGTGCCATGAAATTATAAACAATATAAATGTTAAAACGGAGGCAACAGCAAAATAGGGTGAGCGAAGGAAAGCTAAAACTCAAACTAAAAGACCAGGGATTGTTTAACTAAAAAAAAAGAATACTACGAGTAGATGTTAACATATTGCTGTTGAAGATAAGTACGTGATGTGCATGAGCAAAGGTAACGAAGAAAATCCATAACGAATCAAGAAGCGCCAGTATATGAGTATTTATATATACGCAGGAAGACCCAAAATAAATAAAATATCAACAGAAAAAAAAATAAAGTTGCGTTCAGGATAATGAGGACGATAATGTGTACAATACACAACTGTGAACATGTGAAACGTACATAAATAATAGAAGACAAAATGAGAAAGAAGATGTATATCCAGATAATGAAGATGAAAGTTATTTATTGGTTTGGAAAGTAAGTACATTCGTGTTAGCTTCAGGGATATAATTTTTTTTTTGAAAGCTGATAGAGAATATTCTTCTCTTGTAGGGCAAGACTGACTAATTATCTATTGCAATCATTTAATTTTAAGTTACATACATATATAAACTCAACTTGCAGTTGTCTATTTGATTGCTAATTGCATATTTTGGTAGAAGGTGCTGTTTGAAGAAGTATAAAACTACAATTCGTTGCCATTTTATCTAATCGTAGGTTTCGATAACCAGTTGATTCGGTCACGTTTTTTCAGTTTGAGATTATGGCATTCGATATCGAACCATATTATTAAATTGTTCGATAGCGTATGCCATAATCTCAAACTGAAAAAGGTGATCGAATCAGCTCGTTATTGAAAGCGACGATTAGACACCTGGATCTGGCTTAGAGTCCTATTTTTGATGGAAGCCGTATGTCATTGATAACGGAGCAAATATTGTCTTTCACGGCATCAATCATCCTCACACATCCAGCAGTGTTAAAGCGCTTGATCTTAGAGGACAATCTAATCGTTCCCACACATAAAAAACAATAAATAAAAGTTTAAAAAAGCATTAAATACAGGTTACTAGCATTGCATTGCAGGGCAAAGAACTAATTGTCAAATAAATCAGGGGTCATGACCCTGTAGTATGTAGTAACTGTAAGTGTAGCGGACCATATATTTCAGAAACAGCAATTTTGTTTCCAGCCCATTTACTAAATGTACGACGTACCTGGTGTTCATGATGAAATGGAAATCCAAAGTGAATACAAAAAGCATCAGCTGACTAAAAAAAATATGAAGCATATAAAGCAATTTTACGAACTGAAAGAAATACGTTTCCAAATTTTAATGTAAATTTATCTGTTTGCCTTTTGTGAGTGCGATAACGTTATATCGTTCAAGTTCTGGATGTTGCGAATTTCACAAGTACACCCTCCCCACAATTAAAATTAATGTCAGGTTGTCCAGAAACGTAAATAAGGTCAGCTCTTGCAAATACAACCGGCAGTTTTGGAGAAAACATTCGAAGTGATATAAAATTTTTTTTAAATATCTTATTGAATCAACATAGTTGCGGGTGTCGATATCGACAATCGCTGTGGGCTTCCACTATCATCCTGCTGGAGACGCTTCGATGTTGTTTTTCTCAAATCCGTTCAAGACAGATGGGGCAATGCGAGATAGCGAGAACCCTTTTGGACTCGCCCCCACAGAACTAAGAACCTCATGAACTTCACTAGAAAGCACTTCAGGAATATATGGGCCACACCGACTAGCCACAGCGCTTTCGGAACGTATGGGTCTCCCGTGCAATGATTACTGTTCCAGTTACTATGATGAAGAGGAGGATAAAAGTATCTCGCATCTCCTCTGCTTTTGTCCCGCTCTGGACTTCCTTGGCAGATTACCTTTCAGTAGCATATCCGAGTTATCGGAAACAAAACTTAAAAATCTGACTCTTTATATTAGGAGCAGCGGCTAATATGACTGTTTGATCCCTTTTATGGCGTATGTACACACATGACTATTTGCCCGACCCATTCGCTCCTCTCCTCTATTAACTATAAGCTATATCTACCTCTTTCATCTTTATCCTCCATTTCTTTAAATTTATATTTACTGTCCAAATTACCGGTAGTACAAAGGGCTCATTGTATTGGACCCAATTGGGCTGGACCCTTAACTTTCATCTTCCTACCAGCAACCTGCTAAACTAACCTAACCTATTGACGCACACCCCTGGGGATAATTCTTTGATACAACGCTTTTAGCAGATATTACATTTGGCCGGTTATCCATAAATCCTGCAGACTAACGGACACAAATGCAAATATTTATTACAGGAAGTAGCTTTACTAAGTGCCTGGTCAAGGTGCAGCGGTAACTTAAATATCCCTAAGTTCAAGAGAGCATAGAAGGAACGCACCTGATCCGCCTCTGGAGTGTTTAACAGATGATGACGCTAGCTTGGCGACACCTTTCATGGTGACACAAAATCGGTGGTAGACTTCGTTCTAAGCATACAGGCAGCGACTATGAGCAACTACAGTCGCTGTATGTAACCTCGGAGGAGCACTCGTACTGACTGTTGTTGCTACCAAAGTCCCTCGGTGAAGTTTCTTGTATGTTAGTGGTTGGTCGGATGCACTATACTAAAAACCTTTCTATGTGCTGTTGCCATTCAACACATGCTGATTCTGATAGTGAGGGATGATAGCAGTATTGGGGGACCCCTTTTAGAGTGTTCTAACCCATAGCGAAATTTATCTTGATTGGTTAGTCCTCGCACTAAGTCGTCTCCCGTAAGACTTTGAAGCATAGACAGATTAAATCGCTCAATGCTCCTCAGCGAGCTGTTTGCTCATAATCAGGGATAACCTTCTTCAAAGATTGGAACTTATGTGTACCTAGACGGTTGTGAACGTTTGAGTTCACCCAGTGTTAAGACCACCGTGGGATAAGGGCGTCATAGCAGGTACCCAAGTAAATCTTACACACACCTGCCAGATACCGCCCGATATTTAGTATATTGGAGTTTGAGTTATTACAACTACCCATTGTCTCTCCAGTTTGAGCGGCCAGCACGCCAAACGTGCATAAGTACACACTGGCAATGGGTTTGGGTCAACAACGTTGGTTGCTCTTATAATAACGAAGAGGTACATTATTAATTTCATAAATAACGTTAAAAGAATTTCATTAGGAACAACTTCGCCACCCCAATCAATTTATCAAATTTGAATGTTGTCCTTTTTTTATAACAAACAAACAAAGATTCCTCTACCAGGCATGGGGTCTAAAGTACGTCCACACTTTTTCCAGAGATTTTATTTGTTTCGTTTATTTCACGCACTTTAATTTTTCCCCTAACCAAACTTAAAACATGTATACGTTACTTCTATACTATATATGTGCATAAGTATATATGTAATAAAAAATATGAGTATATAGTTACCTTAATATAGAAAGGCCATAACTCATTATTTTTTTAAATCTAGTTTTTTTTGTATATTTCGATAACTAAAAGAACATCTAATGTATCGAAAAAGGCAAAAATCTCGATTTGAAAAATATAATGAGTTAAGGCCTTTCTATATTATGGTAACGATATGTATGTATGTACACTGTTAAATTTAATAGAATTGTTTCCTGTTTTATTCGTATTAAGATGAGTTGTGCGCCAATTTGTTCACAAATAATCGAATGAGCCAAGGCATGAGTAATTTAAATGCGAATGGAAATGATATTCATATGTTCAATGATAAGTAAATTAATGATAATAATAAGGATACGCATAGATGTGATCAAAATTTGATTGGTAGGAAATATTTTAAAGAATATTTTGCCATAAAACTTACAATATTTATTGTAAATTTAAGTACTTATGAAATATCGCAAACGATATAATTTGCAAGGTAAAAAAACAATATTTTTGAATAATTTATGTATAAATACTTTAGACCGGATCTTTTTGAGGCGATTTTGTCAGACATAGACATGAAAATGTGTTTTTTGTTTTGTTGTAGACGTTTGCATATCATTGTGACTGCCAATGGAGTTGAGCATGAGTTACAAGTGAAAAGGTTGTGATTATACGAGTATTGCTTTTGAGAGCAATTTTTTTAAGTGCAAATGATCTTTGCTTACCGCACGCAATAGGTAGAGATTCTGCAGGAGTTTCACTTGTGAGTGATATTGACTCTGGATCTGAAGCCCGGACACAAAAATAGCGCGTGGCGGCTGTGCAAACTATTGAATATGAAATTTTTAATACCAGCTTTTTATAGAATATTTCAGCAATGCGTCTGAAGTATTATTACATCCTGAGAGTCCCAAATTATGGGACGATGGAATCAATGGTCAATATTAAAAACACATATACGGATCACAACGTACAAGGCCCTGACCAGTGGACATTTTCTGTCACAATTGTCATAACAAGGAGACAATTTGGTGCGAGAATTCATTTATTGATACAAAAGTTCAGTGAACGAATAACTTCATGTCATGGATCCGTGAATTCGCCTCTAAGAATATTATATAGGCATTTCTGCGGAAAATTCCACTTTTTTGTCGCGTGCGACAACAAGCTATTGACCTTTAGAACAATGTGATTCGTTTTTTTTTTTAATTTTATCTAATTTAGAGCTGCTGAAGGACATCACAAATATATAAAGAAAGTAAAAAAAAACTTTTGTTTTCTTAAAAAAATAAGCATATTTTTTTGGTGTCACACGCGACCAAAAGTTGACATTCCTGTGCAAATGCCTATTATTGACCTGCACAAGACCATTTATAAGACCTTTCAAGACATGCGACATTTTTCAAACGCTTTACTACAGCGAAATATTCTAAAATAAACAATAAACAACACTGTTGGCAATATTTTTTTGAGTTCTTTGTCTTGCCAACAGTGTTTTTTAGCGTTTGTTTTAGAATATTTTACTGTAGTAAAGCGTTTAAAAAATGTCGCTTGTCTTGAAAGGTATTATAAATAGTCTTGTGCAGGACTTTAATGCCTATGTATATTTGAAGTCTCTGGTTTACGACGATAAACTACAAACTGACTATTCATGTCTTGGAAGAAAAGGGGTGCGTTCGTAAATGCAACACTACTCCGCATCATACGCGCAAACTTTTATTTAAAATGCAATACAAGTTCGCTGATAATCTGTTTTAGTAGTAATCATGTTTGTACAACATATTTGATATTTATTTGGGCTTTACCACTTCAGTGAACCAGTTTAGAGCATTTAAATTTCCATTTGCAGCGCAGTGATGCATTTACGGGCAGACCCAAGATTCGCCACGTTATCACTGACATACAATTTTCGTTGCTACAAAAAGTTATCGACTTTCCAATTGGACTTTCCTCGGCCAAATGCAGGAAGTCATATTCAAATTAAACTTGCAAAGAATGATTTATTGAATAACGCCAAAAATATAGCAGCTAACACCATTTACATAAGTGTGTGTGATTTGACATATAAAAATCTAAACATATTTATATATACATACATACATATTTGCATTTTTAGCAACAAATTAATACAAACTATTTTTTGCGATTAATCGCTTAATAGTTTTTCTATATCTATTTTATTATTTGCTAAAAAAAATTTGTAAGTCCTAGTTTACACTATGCAAGTCTTATTGCTAGGCTGATTAATTTCTAGGACAGAGAGATGAGGGGAAAAGAAATGAGTACTCAGCTTCATGTACTGTTAATACGTTTTGCTTTTTCATTCGTAATCTTAAAAAAGCACACATGCATACACAAAACTATGCATTAAAAATATCAGCTGATAAATAAGGATTGCATTGTGTGAACGCCGATGAAAGTTCAAAGAAGAAAAAGTGATAAGCTTAGCAAGAAGACTTGACTAGTGTGAACTGGGACTAACAGTGGTTTAAATGAAAACTAACATACCTAAATATAATCACGAGCAAAATTCAAATTTTTTTAAGCTTCGTTACAATCAATGTGAATATTTGTAATATTTGGAAATTCGGAAAACTAAAAATAACTATATAATTGATGTAGGGCAAGGTTGCAATAATTGTTTTAAATTTTTCTAAAATGATTTGTTTTGTTTATCCATAAGGTGGCGCAGGTAAATGATGAACTTAAACACCACATTAAAATTCTGGCAGCTAACGATAAAAAATAAAGATAAATCAGAAAAGAGCACTGACATGATACAATTATAACAGGTACATTCACAAGCCCAGCCTGTTACTGTATACACTGCAGATAATTGTCAAACTTTCCCTCTAGTCAGCCTAGTGGCATATGTCTCTATGTCAACACTCTTTTCCCTAGCGACAATTGCACTAGTTGAAATGTCGACAACTTTCTTTTTATGCGTGAGTATAGGATACGTTAGAGACAACAGTTCTAGTGTATTTCTGGTGACATTTTCAATGAACGCGTCAATAGTTTGTTTTTCTTTTTTATTATGCTATGCAATAATGTTAAAAACTTACGTACATATGTATGTATGTATGTATTTAAGTTTATTGCCCCAACCCTTATATAATTAAATACGAGGGTCACTAAAATGTACTAGTGATTCTTTAGTTCGAATATCTCCATATGGTCGTAAAAGAATAGTGCTAAATTCTACTGGTAGATTTTCAATGACAACCCTATGTTATATGTCAATAAGCAATTACATTTGCTATGGTACACCTGGTCAGTAGTACTACTGACAATGTCACTAGTAAATCACTACAATTTCACTATTCGCATTTTCTGCAGGGTTGTTTACAAGCTGCAAAAATGTTAGTGTATATGTGTGAATAAAATGTTTATAGTGTTGCCAATGAATTTACACAAGGCTGTGTCTGCAATTACACATTGAAGAAAATTACACTAAACATCTTTTGTGTAGGTTAAAATTAAAAGAAAAATAATAATACTCGTAAAAAATTAAATTAAAAACCCCCCGAATTATCTAGAAAAGATGTGACATCTTCTAAACGGCTGGACCGATTTTCTTCAAACATGGTTAAGAACCATCTCGATCAAGTCACCTTTCCAACAGAGAAAACTAAATCAAAATCGGCCCAGTCGTTTGGGGTGTACGTGGACACGGACACAGGCACACACTACAAATTTATAACACCCCTTTTTTTGGTCGAGGGTTAAAAATAGAACCCAAAGTAGAATTACACACAGATTATACAAAAATTTAATTCCATGGCCTACACATGTGAGTAGAAATTACACACTATTTAACTACACACAGATTGCCAACACTGAATAACTATAATCATGCAGGAGTGCCGTGTCTGCAATTGTACTTTAGTTACCCTGTAATTGCTATTTTTATAAACAAAAGACATTTGTTTCTGACAATTTTTCTTTTGTTTATACCAACAAAATACATGTGTTTTTTGGTGTTGGAATTTTGTTGTAGTCGTGCATGTACCTAGTATAATTGTATCATGAGCACTGAGTTGCTTTTAACTAGCGTTACATTTAAAAATTTTCATTAAGGGGATTTTCAAAAAAAATTGCCCCAAAACGGGAATTTCTAAGAAAAAAAGGGACAGTTTCAAAATCAAGAAAAAATAAAGAAACAAGCATATTTACTAACTTAGTTTTATTTAAAACAAACAACAGAAACAAATTTCTCATGTATTAGAAGAACAAAAACATTCAATTTATTAGAACTCATATACTACGTTTATACGCACGTGTTATTTGCAAGTAAAAATTCTAGCTTACTAACTCACGACAATAATTACTGATTACTGGGGATGAGATGTATGAATGCAGAAAAAGAAATTTTTAGTTTTATAATTGCTTATTTGACGACTATGAATATAATTCTATAATACCGGCCGTTTAAAAAGCTAGTTGTGTATTTCCAAATAAAGTAGTATAGATAGCTACTAAATATAAAGAAAAAAACTCATAAAATCTATGATAATAATAAAACAGTGGTCAAATTGCGACGTTTGACATCGATCGAAATTCCAATAAAAAATAAATGGAAATTTGCTTCGATATCGAATGCTGTAATTTGCCCCAGTTTTTAAGATTTACAAAAAATTAAAGAATACATAAATATAATTTTTGACATTTTTGGGATATGGTTAATATCACTTATTTACTTAAAATCCATCATATTTCATATAATTTACTTAATAATTTAAAGTTTTGATAAAAATTTAAAATTCGATTCTGAACGCATAATACTTATTATTCCATTTAGGCATTATGCATAGTTCTTAATGCCTCTATTACGGTTTACAACTCAACTAAGTTGAACTGAAACTGGAACAACTTAACTTTAAAATAACTTAATTGGGGTTTGGTATTCTGAATTACAACTAATTTTAGTTTTCTTCGAAACAATGCTCGAGAGAAAAGCTTTTTATCTCTGTTCTTTTTAAATTCTACATCTGTATTTATTAATAAGTTTTTCACTTGGAATAGATACTTTTAAATCGTTTTGAAATAAATTTAAAGCAGACAGCATGGACTGACAAGTGTCTACTTTCAGTCTGTTTGATAATTTTTTAATAATGCTAATTTATGTTTATGATTTATGGTTTTCTTTTTGTAAATTTTATTTTATAAAGATGAAGAAATAAGGTGTAACTTGCCGACTTTATTTACGTTTATTTTGGCAAATTTGTCCATTGACTTAAATGAGTGGTTGCAACTTAAGGCAAGCTTCATTTCAGCAATAGCCACTTTCCTCCGAAAATCGGTATTTTTTTTGGTAAAAACTCACGATATTTTTACATCATTTGGTTTTGGCAATTGGCCACATGTTTAACTGTTCTATCATGGCGTTCCAAATGATTCATTTGGTAGATGAGCAACTGATTGCAGAAAACAAAAGTGGGTTTTTTGCAAGGTTGGAAACCGAAACAAATAACGGTATCGGTATTGATACCGGTACAACTATTTTTTAAATTTCGGTATCGGTAGCGGTATCGGTATTTTTTTTATTTCGGTATCGGTATTACCGGTACATACCGTTATCGAGTTTATAATACCGGTATACCGATATTACTGACAAATTTATTATTTCAGGCAGTGGACATAGCAAAAAAACTTTTTTTTATTAAATTACTTAAAAAAAAAAAGGATTTTTACATTAACATATGTATGTATAAAAGCATATAAACTTATTTGTTTCTATATATGATTTTATACTATTACTAAACAATAATTTATTAAAAAAGTGAAACAAGGAGACTGCAGTTCAAACTTTACATAGATAAAGTCTATTCTGATAAATTATACTGTGTGACAAATTTTAATGAAATCGAAATACCTGCGAAGTGTTACTATTTTTCTGCTAGGTATTGAGGAGTATAAAAATTTTCCAGACTTTCCAAAATCTTGAGTTAAGCCTGGTACTCTGTTCACAATTTCGTGCGAAATGCTGTCAAACTACATATAAAAGTATGTATTTGGTATGAAATATTTGCGAAATAAATTCGCAAGAGTAGTACTCTGTTCTTGGTGTGAAAAACACGAAAATCATGTCTTTCCATGCAAAATTAATCCGGTATCATTTTAGTTTAGCTGGGAAACAACATGAGCAGTGCTTTATTCGCACGGAATTTTAGCAATGTTGCATACTTTCAAGCAAAAAAAAGCGAGAAATTAATTAAAACAACCGCGAGTTCAGCTACATTTAGTACATGTAAAATTTTTCACGCGAAATACCCAATTGCACTGAAAATTTTTCTCAACTTCGAACAGAGTACCAGCCTTTACGGGTAAAAAACCGCTTTTTCGTACGCGTAGGCCCTTATCAACTTCTAACTAAGTTAAATATCAACCGATTTTAAATTTATAAACGGATACAGAAAGAAGAGGCTAAGGCCTTTTGAACCAAACATGTACATATGTATATCTTGTTTCAGTAAATTTCAAATATATGTCTGTATTTTTCACCAAATATAATTTTTTGGGTTTTTTTTCGACACTTTTATACTTTGGACACGTTCTTAGGCAATATTTTTGTACTGGACCCATATTGTTTATAACTTTCTCGCCAAATTCAGACGAAACGAATATTGGAATATTTCAATTCGAAGAATATACAATATTCCTTCAGTCAACTTAAAAACAAAGAAATTAATCTTCTTGTACAATTAACATTTAAAAATTTAAAGCAGGCACTTTTCTTCACCTCAAGAGAAGAAAATTTAACTTCAAATATAAAAGTTTGGAAGTTTTTTCTCTAAGCCAAAGAAAGAAAGCTAATTGATATATATTTTTGCAATTTTTGCCCATATTACGGTTTACAGTTCAACTAAGTTGGATTGAAACTAAAACAACTTAACTTTTGGTATTCTGAATAAAAACTTATTTTAGTTGTCTTCGAATAAATGCTAGAAAAACAAAGGTTTTTATCTATGCTATGTTTTTTGAAACCATAGTATCTATTACAAAACATTTTAAATATTTTTAGTTCTGGCTTTGCTTTTTTTCTTGAGATTCTATGTTTTATAAACGTGGCAATAATATTGGCTGACAAATGGGATTGGTTGGCTTCTGGAATAATAAAGCAAAATGAATGCAATGGTTGAAATAAAAACCAAAATGTCTCATGGTGAAAAAAGTTGTAATACATAATATAAATTTGGCAACTAAGACTCAATTATCATTTATTTTTTGGCCGGAATCGGTATACCGGTACGTACCGGTATAGACGTAAACGGTAGTCTGGATACCGGTATTTTCTAACGATACCGGTATCTAATTATAGCGGTATTTGAATCGGTATCGGTATTTTTACGATACCGTTTGCCAACCTTGGTTTTTTGGTATCTGAATCCATCTTAAACACCATGTACTCCCACAGAAAATAATATAGCGCTATACTGTCAATTTACCAAAAATAAGAACATTTTTTTATATGTACGAATCTGCGTACATTTATTGTCAAAATAAAAACGAAAGTTGACTTTGAACAAAAAGGGGCACAAAATAATGCAAATGATACAAAAAGGGGATTTAAAACTAAGGGGCATAAAAAGTGGCAAGGCAGTCGAAAAAGGAGCAAAATGCGACTTTAGTCGCACAATGGTAACGCTGCTTTTAACTACTCTTAAATAAAATAAAATAAAACTAAGAGAGAATTTATTTACGATATTAAAGCAAAATAAATAAATATATACAAAACAAACAAAACGATCAGATGACTAAACCTTTAAGATAAATAAAATGCCAAATAGAAGCAAAATACGTACACGTTCAATATTACCGTAAAAACTTAAAAGGCAACCACTAAAAAAGTATTAATAATATTAATAAATATTTGATTTAGAAAGAAATAACAAACAGACTAAAAAAGAACATTAAACAAATAAAAATATTCTAAATTCAAAAAAAAAAACAAGCATAAAATTATGTAGAAAATATCTTCAAAATAAATCATAATAATAAATAGAAATGATTTGTAAGAAAGAGACCGACCGAAACCAGTTGTTTAAGGTCGAACCGAAATCGAGCCGAATATTCGACAAAAAAGCAGAATATGCATATTTGGGTATTTATTTAAAAACAATATGCAGGCTATTCCTGGAACTCCACTCTCATTTCAATACAATTTTTTGGAGTAACAGAAAAATAAATTTTAACTGATTTAGATCAAATTTGCAGTATTCGTTGAAGTTTCTCTACTGCAAAAAGCAAATTATTTTTGAAAACCAATTTGACAAGAACTTCTGGATTTATTAATTTTATTATTTATTTGTTTTATTATTTTATTTATTATGCGTTTGGCTAAAGTAGTTAGTGCATCAACTACAAAAAAATTACGGTGTGGGAGAGCCTGAGTTCAAACCCTTGCCAGACCTAGTCATATCAACATCATACATTTTTCTGATATACATATGTTAGTGTTTATGCTAACGTATATCACAGCACCCTCCTCGTCGACATTTATATTACAGGATTGCATTTGTATACTTATAAGCAGGGAAACCAGAAATATGCTCTCAAATAAGTGTTTTATGCGCATTGAATATGCACTAAAAACTTGAAAACATGCACTAAAAACGCAAAAATATGCACTAAAAACGCAAAAATATGCTCTTAAAAATAAAATAAATTTGTTTATTTGAAAATGCAAATATATTTTTATGGCTCGATTATGGACGGCAACCGAACTTCAGTTGCCGAGTTAACTAGCAACCCAACTGAACTTAAAATTGGTATTATGTATGGCAACTTTCTCCAGTTGCCAAAAAGCTATCGAAAATACGTTTAGATTCGTAAAGCAGCTCTGGGCGAGTCAACATCACGCGTCGTTGGCAATTATTTCTTAAATGCAACCAGGCCACTGTTGTTTATTGGCCTTCGAGAGTTTTGCGTCTCACCGCATGTGATTAATGGTTGGCGTCGGTTAACGGTATCACCGCGATATCCCGTTGGTTTCCATTAACCACATGCAAAAACAAAAACAACAATAATAAAAACAACCACCACAAGGGAGTGGATCTTGGAAACTCCTACTTCCTATATAAAGGTATAGGTCGTTCGCAGCAACCGAAGGAAGATTCTACACAACAAAACAAAATTATCACCACAAAGGTGGCACCATGGATTAAGTGTCCGAAGCCACCTTTTTTGACATACATAGTATGTCAGCACAGGAAGAAGAAGAAGAAGAAGAAGAAGAAAATACGTTTATGACAGATTGGCAACTGAAAATAATGTAAACAAAAATTTAAAATATAAGAAACACAAGTGCTAAAAAGATAATTATTAAGTTAAAGTGCTTAAAACATTACTAAAGGGCCACTCAGACTATAATACAAGTATTAACACTTTTGACGAAAATGCCTCCCTGATCTGATTTACGTTTAAAAAATTGCAAAACACAATAACAACTCAACATGTCAGAGTTCCATTTTCCACAAAACTATTAATACTTATATTATAGTCTGAAATGACCTTTATCATAAAAATGATTAGTTAAATAGAATTAATTTTTAGATGAAGAGAAGGATGTACAAAATGTTGAATTTCTTAGACAGCTGTTTAGAATTATCGCTTCTACAGTGAGTAAATGTTATTGCCTAAAATAAGTTTTAGCAACGCCTTTTTCAGCTTTAACGCATATTTTCTTTGGATATGCAAAAAAGAAATTCAAAAATAAAAATCATATTGCGCCAACTTTTTAATTTTTTCCTTTTTTGCTTCAAAAACTATGCAGCAATTACAAATTTGTGGATGCCAATATGGAAACTGAAATTACCAGCATTTCGGCAACTAGCAACGCAACCAAAGTTCGGTTGCCTCCATAATCGGGCCATTAATTAAAAAATACAACAACATTTGCATTTAAAATAAGACAAAAAAAACAAAGGAAACAATAAAAAATTAACAAAGAGTATCAGCCGTATTAAAAACAATAATTTCGGCTTGAAGTGCACGTTAAAACAAAATTGCCATACAAATTTTGACTAAAGCTAAGAATACAAATTAATTTTTTTTTTGGATACTCTCGTAAAAATTTCACTTAAATTTAAAATCGATGCAGATATCAGAATTAAAAAGTTTGAACTGTATTTTGAATAAATAAAACTAGAATTTTGTTAATAATTTTTATTGCAATAAACAACAAAATATTGACCCAGACTTTCAAATGGACAAGGTCCATCAGAAATAGCAAAATCGAATTTTTATTGAAACTAACGTTCTTAATAATTGCGTAGTAGAAATATAAGAAAGATTTATATACTACATGAAACAAGAGATTTTTTAAATGGCGAAAAATAAAAATTTTGACCCACACATAAGCTTGTAACATATTAAAATAAAAAATTCTATAAAGTATCAAAATATGCCCTAAAAGCGTAAATTATGCTCTAAAAATTAAAAAATATGCGTGTAAGACTGACAAATGCAAAAACATGCTTCAAAGAGTAAAATATGCAAAAATATGCACCAACAAATCGATACCAACATTCATAAAAAGTTCTGAAACGGATAAATATCTATATGTGACGCGCAAAATAGAAAGGGACCTAAGGGTAAAAACCGGTTTTGTTCAGGAGAGCCATTTTAAAGATTTAAATACGTGTATCTTTGGTGTACCATCACTGAGAGTGTTGGTATTGGTCTCATTTGAAAGCGACACATCTCATGACGTCAGGAACGTGTTGGTCAACCTTGAAAACGCGCGTAGGTCGTCCCTACCTCTTGTTTTGTGCCGTTTGATATCAATTTTGCTCGCGTTTTTTCGAATCCAGGTTTATTTTCTGAAATTATTAATTGTGAATTATAATAAATACTCATTTATAATTCTTTTAAATCGTGAATATCACTCTGTTAGTACGAAATTTTTTTCACATAACCTTAAGCATTAAACACATTCACCACAGCAGGCTACACGAACACACGACTTCAAATGCCGCTAGCAGCATTTGTCGCCTCGTATCCAGCAGCATCTGCACCTGATATTCAAGTACAAATACATAGTTCAGTATTGCCACTTTCATATATTTTGCATTTATAAAAATTAATTACTCTTTTAAAATGTACTCATTTCACGTAAAAGTACAAAAATGAATCAATTTATTCTTTACATAAATTTTTGGATATTGTTTCTGGTAAATAATATGAAATACTTGTACGACATCATTCATTCAACATTTTGTATTATACTGGCAACACTGGGGGTTATTATGTAATTCGATTCGAAACGAAAACTGTTCGAAACTGTATGTTATTAACATTGCAATTCGAACAAATTTCTGTTCGATTCGGATTACATAATAACCCCCCTGCATTTGCTCATTGTAGCCAAAGAAATAGAAATTAGTTTAATTGGAGTACAACGACAAAATCAGCATAGACAACAACCTGTCGCCCTGTTGCCTTGCTGCTTTCAAAAGAATCATTATCATTTAAACATGTGTATTCTATCCTTGACATTTGGTAGTCCGTAGCTTGCTGTGGTGAATGTGTTTAATGCATTAGAATCGTCGACTTCAATTTCATAAAACGCGCATATCTCTGGGAGGGAACACTTTTGGGACATGGGATCGGTCTCATTCGATGCTCAGATGTTGTCCACATCAAAAAAAAAAAAGTGAAAATTGATTTTTTTTTACCCTTAGGTCCCTTTCTCTATGTGCTGTCACATATATAATATAAATACCCAGTAAAAAAAGACACTCCAAAAAAGTCATGAAAATGTAGAGTTTGCGAGCTGGAAGTAGTGCAAATTTCGATCCGTTCTAATGATTTTTACATGGGGTTGTCATTGCAAGAAGTTCTCTTTTTCGATGCCTGGTCACCGAATTGGAAGCGATTTTAAGAAAAATTTCCTTTTTTGTGTTCTATGATAATATTTTCATCTAGGAAAAATGGTAAATAGTTACCTATTTCACCAATTCGTTTCTTTTTATACGAATTTAAGCCCGAAACAGTGTTTTTATGTAAATTTAAGTAAATTACTTTTACATTTTAGACTAAAATTAGTTCATAAATTTCTGTCAAAAAATCGATGATTTAAAAATTCTAGTGATTATTTTCTAAAACTATTTAGGAACTACAAGGTTTTGTATAACTAAAATAACCTTATAATTGGTTTTCTGCTAACTGTCGGCATTTTAAAAATATCGATTTTTTGGAAGCAATGAAAATGTGGTTCCTTCAGAATGACTTCCAATTTTTTTTACTGGGTATTAATACGTCATACAAGAAAAACATGCAATTGCCTGATCATTATAATGTTTTTAATTTACAAATTTAGTTACTGTTACAGAAACAGACATATTCGGCCATGTCATAGAGTTCAATTCCGTTCGGAAACGGAATTGAATCCACCTCAGTATCTTGACCCCTAGTCGGAGTATACCCCACAATACCAGCGCATCCAACAGTCTGGACATACCTGACAAATATCCATATTTTAGTTTTCTTTTTTAGACACCATCTCCTACAAAAATGGGGTGGATTGCATTCCGTTTCCGAACGGAATTGAACTCTGTGACATGGCCTATTTTGTTCTTTTTTCATTGTAAAATAGAAAAAACAAATTCATGATTTTATTCAGTAGAACATTTTGCAAATTTAGTAAAAAATTTTGTCTTAAGAAACACAATTTTTATTGATTCGTATTGATCTTAATGAAGTAAATGTTTTTTTTTAGAAAATTTTTTATATCAAATTCTATTTATGTAATTTCTGCTTCTCTAACAACGATGTTGAGAGAAATAATAATTTAATAAATTCAATTTTAAAAAAATATTCGAAATGGAATAAAATCTTTCAAGTTAGTTTTTATCAAGAAGAACCATCTGACCAAACCACGATAGTACTATATTTAATTTAAATAAACTATGTAGGTTTTGTTATCAGTTATTGTGCGCAATCATAATGTTTATATCGCTAGCTGACAAATCATTATCGCAAACACTAAATAGCAGTAGCAGTACATATGTATAAGCATACATCATATTCTCGTATAAACACAAATGTCTAAATACATTTGGACAAAATTTTCAATGTAAACAGTTCTCATGACTTTGATATTAAATCAAAATTCAAGTTTATTATTTTTGTCACGAAACATGGGCGGATTGCCTCATATTATTAAAAAGAACTCTTACCGCATTTACGATAAAATTTTTGTTTGTTTTTTATTGTAAAAGCAAAAACTTACAAATTCTTAATATTAAACAAACAAAACAAATATGCATTATGAATCATTTCACTTAATCGTAGGGAAAACCCATAAACAAACAATTTAATAGCAACCTCAGTTGTTGCTAAAAGTAAAAACAATTAAATTTAAAATTAAAAACAAATCCGCACAGGCATACACTCAGATACATATGTACATATTTATGTACATATATTTTATATATTTCTTTGTATTTAGTATAATAAAATAATACAAATTTCGCTTTAGAATCAACATCTATATTCTTGAATGAATACATATTTTGCTAAAAACATTACGGCATTTGAAAATGATAGCACTAAATACTAGAATACTACGAGTATATTACCTATAATTGAATGAATGCATATGCCTGTACATGTGTAAATATATAGATGGTGTACACAGTCTGTCCATAAAATGTTTGTAAAACGAAAAACCTTTAAATTTTTTTATAAAATTAAAATATCTATTTCAACACGACGAACAAAATGATACGAGATATAACAAGTACCGATTGGTTTCTATAATATTTTGGAAATAAATCAGCCATTTCTAAAAGGATAGTCCTATCAAAATAAGATTTCGCATGGATATATGTACATATTGTTTGATATATCGGCTGTCCGAAAGGGTCAGGGGCGAAGCTATGAAGTTTCAAAGTAGAGTACTTATGCCACGTAAAGTTTTTTTTTATCAGTAAAACTTTTTTGTTTCCCATACGATTTAACAATTTTTTTTGTCACATTGTAACTCTTGATAAGATCTACTCTAAATGTGTTTAGTTGTACACTTATCTCTTTTATAAAAATTCAAATTTCTAAAGTTTTCTAAGCTTTAGTCCAATATTTTCCAGATATCGGTTCCAAATATCAAAAATTAGTTAAAAAACAAAATTGGAAAACAAATTTTATGATATATAGCATTTTCATTTTAAATTAAACTTTTTTCAAATTAAACACAACACTTTTCAAATTAAACGAAACTATTTTCAAATTAAGCGAAACCATTTTCAAATTAAGCGAAACATTTTTCAAATTAAATGCAACTTTATTATTAAATTTATAATTAAATTTAAATTAAACGAAACTTTATTCAAAATAAAGGAAACCATTTTCAAATAGCAAAAATTAAAAATTCTTTAAAACCCCCGATATAGCTAGAAAAGATGTGACATCATCTAAACGGCTGGACCCAATTTATTCAAACATGGTTAAGAACCATCTCGATCAAGTCACCTTTCAAAAAGAAAAAACTAAATCTAAATCGGTCCAGCCGTTTGGTCTGTACGTGGACACGGACAGACACACAGATACACATATACACAGATACCCAGACACATACTACAAACTTATAACACCCCTTTTTTGGTCGTGGGTTAATAAAATAAAACATCTTTCAAATTAAATTAAATCACAAAAGCATAATCCATTTTACGAGTATATAAAAAATAATATCGCAATAAAAAATATTAGATATACATATTAATTTATAACATTAATGAAGAGCTTGTTCACTCGCCGCTTTAGGAATTTGGATGATCATGTCCATGACATAGTTCGCACAATCATTTGGATTAATTTGTTCGATGCTTTCCTCAATTACACTAAATGGCCCTTATTACGGTTCTCGAATTTTAAGATTCGACTATTGTCCCCTAAATGCCGTATTTCTCGGGATTTATGGATTTTGGCGAATGAAAATAAATTTCCTACAACTGTTATAATAACAGCAACAATGTAATGGTTCAACAAATTAATACAAAGCAAAAAGCACAAAAACTCCAACAAAACTATAAAATTGGTTTCATTTAATTTGAAAAAAGTTGTACTGAGTTTGAATAAAGTTGCATTTAATTTGAAAAACGTTTCGTTTAATTTGAAAAAGGTTTCGCTTAATTTGAAAAAGGTTTCGCTTAATTTGAAAATAGTTTCGTTTAATTTGAAAAAGGTTTAATTTAAACTGAAAATGCTATATACCGCCATCTGAATTGAAAAATATTCAACTTTGAATTTGAAAATTAAAAATTTAAAAAAAAATTTGTTTAACCGTTAAAAAAACCAATTTTATTGACAAACTGTATGCATTCAATTATGAATGAATCTCTGCACTATGAGTTTAGCGAAACAAGCAATCAAAAATCAACAAAAAACGATCTATTAACGCTTTATTAAATGTAAAAAACGAAATGACGTCTAAATCAGTTTTTCGCTTAATTTGAAAAAGGTTTCGCTTAATTTGAAAAAGGTTTCGCTTAATTTGAAAATAGTTTCGTTTAATTTGAATGAGGTTTAATTTAAACTGAAAATGCTATATACCGCCATCTGAATTGAAAAATATTCAACTTTGAATTTGAAAATTTAAAAAAAAAAATTTGTTTAACCGTTAAAAAAACCAATTTTATTGACAAACTGTATGCATTCAATTATGAATGAATCTCTGCACTATGAGTTTAGCGAAACAAGCAATCAAAAATCAACAAAAAACGATCTATTAACGCTTTATTAAATGTAAAAACGAAATGACGTCTAAATCAGTTTTTCAAACAAACACAAAATTTAATGTAAATCAGAGGGGCGGCAAAGGGGCGCATGCATTCATATTTGCGAATTTGCATTAATTTTCATGGTTAGATAGAGAAACTTATTTTATTGGAAAGAGAAAAGCACAAAATAACTGAACAATTAAGAGAAAGATAAGCTAGGCCTATAAGAGAAAATAATATAAGGAAAAACACAAAATCAGGGATGGAAAATGTATGCAGTTTTTAATGTCACAAATCATTCTAAAGCGGCCCATCCATTATACAATATTATTGCATATGATGTTATACATATAATTCTCATTTTCACCTATACTATGCAGTAAATGGCACAATATTTTCAAAGAAAATATTGCCCAATTTTCCTGATAGTGAAAAAGTAAACAACATTGAACAATGTTGCCACCACATTACACAATTGTCTTGGTTGTACAATAAAAATCAAAAGTCTTTTGATATTTGCCAATTTATTGTGCCACCTTCGAATATGACATACGAGTACACATTGGCGATATTATTGTACAGTACGAAAAATTGCAAGTGGATGGGCCGCTTAATAATAAATTAGGAACCAAGGCGTATGTATATAACTACTTGGCAGCCCTATTTCATGTGATAATTTTTTGTTTTATTTGCTATGTATGTGACAAATGTCGAAAGTTCCTTTTTGTTTTGGTTATGGTACAATTATCAGTGCGTTTTTTACGTTTTTAGGGTTCCGTACACCAAAGGTGTACGAACCCTAACCAAACACCAAAGGAACCCTATTGTTTTCGATACGCTGTCCGTCTGTCCGTCTGGCCGTCTGTCCGTCTGTCCGTCTGTCCGTCTGTCCGTCTGGCCGTCTGTCCGTCTGTCCGTCTGTCCGTCACAGGGTATTTTCTCGAGAACCGTAAGAGCTACGGACCTGAAATTTGGACAGAGTGTGTAGACCCTTGGCCGCTACAACAACAAATACATGAGAGTTGGAAATTAAAGGGTGTGCCAAAACGAGCAACGAAAAATTTTAAAATCCCATGTAATATACATACAATTGTATGTATGTATGTATATTACATGGGACCCTTGGCCGCTACAACAACAAATACATGAGAGTTGGAAATTAAAGGGTGTGCCAAAACGAGCAACGAAAAATTTTAAAATTTCATCTAATATACACACAATTGGATGTATATGCACTTGAAATTTGTAAAGTTCGTGTATTTTTATACAGACTACAACAACTAACACTAAAATTTAAGAAAATTTAATTAAAGGGTGTACCATCAGTTATTGTAATTTCGACTATGTAATTTTGATAACTTGCTGTATCTTGGAAACCGTAAGAGCAAACTTCTTGAAATTTTCAAAACCGGTAAATCAAAAAAATCTCAAAATTATAAAATCGCCAAACCGAAAAAAATCGCCAAAATCAAAAAAAAAATCGCCAAAACGAAAAAAAGCACCAAATTAAAAAAAAATTCTAAATCGAAAATAAATCGCAAAAAACCGGAAAAATCGCCAAAATGAAAAAATCGCCAAAATGAAAAAAAATCGCCAAAATGAAAAAATCGCCAAAATTAAAAAAATCGCCAAAATGAAAAAAAATTGCCAAAATAAAAAAAAAATTGCCAAAATGAAAAAAATCGCCAGAATGAAAAAAATTGCCAAAATTTAAAAAAAATCGCCAAAACGAGAAAAAAGCGAAAAATAATAAAAAAAAATTATTTCAGCTGAAAAAACGTAAAAACAACACTATTAAAAAAATGCTCAAAGCCAACGTACGGAACCCTTCGTGCGCGAGTCAAAGTCGCACTTTACTGAATTTATTTGGTTTTTTATACCGCTAAGGTTGTTGTATTGTTGTGCAATAATTCTACTTTACATTTCTTAAGCATGTTTTTTTAAATATTTTTTTCGCATTATAATAAAACATTTGTTACACAACATTGGTAGCAAACAAATGAAGTGTAGAATTTCATAAAAATTTTAACTTCACTTAATCTAAACAAATATATTAGGAAAGTGTTCTTTCAAAAAAAAAATATCCTTCCATAACATTAACTTTCTGCACAAAAATAATTAAAATCATATGCTATAGCCTTAATTCAACTATATAAGTATACATATAGGACTTCGATACTATCTTATTTACTTATGATACTATCTCTAGCAACAAATTCAGTTACATTTTAAATTAATTATTGGGTATTACATCAGAGCACATGTCCCAACAAGTCGTGGGTGGGGGTGTGTCAGTGCTAGTTTGTTGATGCATGAGTGTAGCAAGAGTCGGAAGTTTACATATAGTGTAAATTTTGAAATCCCATCTCCCATCAAGACAATGACCAGAAGAACATGAGGCTGAACACCAAGATAAGACTTTAGTACAGCATCCGAAAATGGATAGAAAATCTTCTCAATCGCCAGATATAAATCCCATTCAGAATCTCTAAGATCACTTGGGCAAAAAAGTTAGAAAAACAAGAATAACATGTAAAAGTGAATTGATATTTGCTGTACATTAAGAATTGTCCAAAATTCTACATGAAACGCCCAAAATTTTGGTCGATTCCATTCCGAGGAGACTGCATGCGCTAATAATGATGAAGTGATATTACTACGAAGTGAGCACTAATTTTTTGCGCTACAAAAATTGAGTTGAGTTACAAAATTATGTTTTATTTATTGGTATGTATATGATACAGTTTTAAGTTTTATGTATTTAACTAAATTTTGTTTAAAATATTGAATTGAAAATTTTAAGTAAGGATGAGCGCTCACTTTATGAGTCAACTATACATATATTTATATATTACTATTAATTTGCTTTGTCAATGGTTATAATGGGGAATACAAAATACATGGTAAAAAATACAATAGTGTTACATTTTCCGCGCCTGACGTAAGTATGTAATATTATTAAAATAATAGCATACCTTAAGGCAAAAAATTAAATACATATATCGTGGGGTGTTTGTTTATTGGTTTGACGCAGTATTAATGTATTCTTCATATACTGTGCGGCAAACCAGTAAGTGCTAATTTACACTAAGCAAGTCTTATTGCCAAGCTGATTAGTTTGTTGGAGAGAGAGACGAGGGGAACATACATTTTTCTTTTCTAAAAACCTAATCAGCTTAGCAATAAGACTTGCTGAGCGTAAATTAGGACTAACCATCCGACAATATGCATATGGAATACAAAGTTTTTGAATATTTTTCCAAAAATTGTATTTATTAAATTATGGAGTTTTTCTGGAAAAAGTGTAATATTTTTAAACTTTTTATTCAAAAAAAATACAAATTAGCGTTCGTTAAAAAAAAAAATTTAAGTTCGCAAGGGATGCTACAATAATTTCTAATAAAATATATGAAAAGTGTAATAAGTGTAACATTTTTTTCCAGAAAAGAAAATGACACGAATTACGAATTAATAAGTTTTTTTCTTAAGATTGGTTAATAAAAAAGTAAACGAATTTACACTCAAGTACAAGAAAAATATATGAGTGCATTATGTCCCTTAAAGATACAATTGATTTTTAATATAAACGAATGAATAGCATATGTAAATGCATGAAAACATTTAAGTCATAATAAATTTATTGGATTCAAATTATTCGAATAATATTAATTCTTCTTCCACTACGTTCGTTTAGGCTGAACTATTTTTATAACCATGTTCATTTACACTGACGTGATTGAAGAAAAATTTATACTCGCGATCATTTATGTTTTCCTTAAATCACATAAACGGTGTATATTCGTAATATACACGCTATCATGATTTGTATTTCAAAATTTGAAAGTTTTTAATGCCACTTCTCAGGAAGTTCAAAATAACTAACTTCTTTGCAAGCGATGAAAAAAATTCATTAAAAATAACATCTACATTACAACAAAAGCACTCAACATTTTTAAATATTTTAAGTGTGAAAATCTGAGATATAATATGTATACAGATTTATGATATATCAACTTACATATAAAAAAATAAACCGTTAGATATTAGACATTCTAAATTCAACAATTCATATGTTGTTAACAATAGAAGCTGAAATTTTCTCTTAACAAGGGATTGCGTACCATCAGTGAAAATATATTTGTAAACGAAAAAGGGCAACCAAAACAAAAGAAAAATACGATTAAAGTTTTATATTTCACATTATATGCATTTTATGAGGGACATTAAAAAATTTATATATATACATACTTCATCGAGCGGAATATCTTTTTTTTAATTCTTGGTTTATTTGTATATCTCTTGAAAAAGAAAACCGTTAAAAAATGTAATGAGTTAATGAGGTTGGCCATGAACCAGTTTGGAAGTTGGTAGCTGGTGAGAATACAGGTGTATTTATTTGACATACCGGTTTATTAACCTCTATGTGTGTTATTTTCAACAACAAAGATGTCCGATTGATAAGTTGGCGAGTGAAAAAAGGCGCTAAGAGCAAATTGGTTTATAAATTCAATGCAACTTAATACGAGTTTGTAACTATTGATTTTGTAAACTGAAATTGGTTTTGATAAGATAAGAAAAATATTAATAATAAATGTCATTCATTCATATTTGTAACTTTTACAAACTGATAAATGTATAAATTCAAGAGAAGTATTATTTTTAGTTTTCGTTGACTATTTAACACTTCTATTAATAACATTCGACCAGAATTGATTGGTTTGGTAGATAGATACTTTCCTAAATTAATACGATTTATAGAATGTTTGTTGAACCAGATGATCTTAATTTGATTTCATAATGTGGAGTAGCAGTTAAAATGCCCGTAACATAGAAAAATTTCGGCAAGAAATTCAACAAAAATTATTTTAAAAAAAATCAGCCTACGGTAACCCCTAGTAATACTAAAAGAATTCATTGGCCAAAAAACACCGCTAACACTAAAAAATTATTGAAAAATATGATAAACAAATCTTAAGGCCCTATTATGAGTTGCATTCGATTTTCGATCTTCGCTGGGTATCGAACATCGAAAATCGAATGTTAAATTCATATTATGAGCATCAAAAATTTCGTTGAGCAACGAATTTTCTATCGAACAGAATTTAGCTTTCGATGAATTTTTTCAATAAGAAATTTTGTTTAAAAATCTAAATATTAAACAAGTTTTATTTTTAAGTACACAAACAAGAATTATAATCAATTTTTTGTAGATTTTATTCACAATAACGACATTCTTTGTCGAATGCTCGTCATAATACCAAATGACAATTCGTTCGTTCAGTACTTTCGACTACAGTCGAAGATCGAAAGTTGCTCATAATAGGGGCCTTAAAAAGGATATTCGAAATGATTATGAACAAGTCAGTTTTTTAAAATCGATTTCTATCGCATACCATTCAAAAATCAAATATTTACTTTGTTCAACCAAATGGTTTCGGTTTTGCTAATGAAATGAACTATGAACATGAAATCTATTCCCTTTTCTTAGAAAGGGTAAAAACGGTTGCCCTTATTTATAGCAAATAAAACGTCATAAGTTTCAGCAAAAACCAAGCAGAAAGCCGCATCACCACAGCTATAAAGACATAGATTGCCTATTGGCAGTTGTTTATTGTTATTTGACCCGGGTTGCAGTTGACGGAGTTCAGGACACTGCAATTGTACCACAATATCGACGTTATGCTGACCCAAACACTACAATATTTTTGATTCGACCAGACTTCTATAAAGAACACATAGACTACCTCTCGTAAAAAACTATTTTAATGATACCATTGCCATGTAAAAGTTTATATTCAAGAAATTTATTCCATCTATGCATGTAGAACTTAAGACCACGATTAAGGTAGCCATTCATAATTCAAATTCAACACTTTGTCAGAAACTATATTGTTATATTTCATGGTAAACAACTGTGTGGATAATCGTTGGTCTCATTTCATAAAGAACTGAAAATCTCGATAGAAATTCCGAGACAAGTCTCCCTGATAATCTAATAGCTGCTTCTTGATTACAATTTGACACCGCCATCGTACATACATACATATGTATGTATCTATGTTTGAAAAATATTTATTAGACTTCCTAAATCTTCCTGTTGCTTACCAGTGTAAACATATTCTTAATGCAGATTAAATCTTATCAAAAGTATGGAATATTTTTAAAGAAATTTTACTTACCCTAACAGTGTATTTATAGCAACGTTTATTTCTAAGCAATCTCCTAAACATCTCATTGAAATTTGTCCTTCGGTTTCTTTCTTAACTTTTGCTTGTTAACGCATTATATTTTCTATTTTTATTTCAGCAACAATTCTGTGCGTGGAACATCCTCTGGTTGTCACGAGTTATTATTTTAGATGCCTTAATTTATGATTTATGTCAGAATCTCTATTTTATTCCTTTTATATGTTATGTAATTTTTCGCATTCAACAAGGATCTTGATTTATGTTGCTTTTTATTGTTTAGCGCCCGCGTTTATTAATGTAGAACTTTTTAAGGCTTTGTTTACATTAACACGTGATATTAAGTATGTTCGTAAAAGAAACAATAAAAGGGTGAAACAATAGTGTAATATGGAGTGAATAAAATAAAGAGGAAGGTATGAATGTATGTATGAATGAAGCCAACAACGTTACCATTGGATATTTTCAAAAAGGGACAGAGGAAGAGGATTTTCGAAAAGAGGGAGCACACAAAGGAGATTTATAAGAAAACACAGTTTTAAAAATTAAAAAAAATTATTTCATCTATATATATAAAACAGGATCGGCTAAGCCGATTTTGATGAAATTTTCAGGGAATATTCAGAATATTCAGGCGGGTGACACTGTGAAGTCTGATTTTTGATTTTCGGTCTGCGGGCGGAGGGGCGTGGCAAAATCCAATTTTCATATTGCCCCCCCAATGCCATATATATGTATTTTTTTTTGTGGGGAAGGGGAGGGGTAGCGAAGCACACCTGGTAAAGCTAGTTTCATATAAACTTTTGATAAAAACTTGATCATTCGATTACTGAGAGCATTATAGATATGTAGGTTCAAGACCATTGAATAAGTGAGAAGAAAAAAAAACACTTCCAAGTTATACTGTTCTTCTTAGGCATTTTGAATATTAATTAAATACATATCCCCATATGCAAAAAAATAGCGTTTGAAGTGTACATGAAGATAGGTTTGTTATCCGTCCTCTTTTCCCCGGACACTGTCCTCTTTTTGCGATCTCTGTCCTCGGAAAAAATCAGCGTCCGGGAAAGTCCTACTTTTTAAGGATATTTTTTCGCTTTTACATTGCTTAACAAATAGAATTTATTAAAAACCAAACTAAAAAAGGAAATAAATTTGTATTGGATGTCCATATTATATTATAAATAACGCAGTCCATGAGGGTTTTAGTACGTTGTTTTAAGACAAAGAATTATTAATATGTATTTGAAATATCGATGGAGTTGCTTAAAACATGTTTATTTAAAGTCTGTAGCCCTACTGTTAGAGATATTTTGTAATTGGTTGAACTTTAAATAATTTTGGATTCTCAGTTGATTAAGAACATCTGTTTAATGAAAGACAAAACTATATATAGTTTAAAAAAAATGTTTCCAACATTTTCAATGATATTTGAAGTCCTACTTCTATGCGTTTATGTAAGCAAATATTCTCAAATGTGTACAAACTTATGTAGGTACAATTTAAACATATCGATGGTGTTGTGTAAAACTATACAATATTCTACGCAAAGTGGTGCGAGATTGACCCATTTTACGCAAAACCATCGATATGAATTTAAGATTTTATTTGTAGTAATATTATTGGAAAAAATAAATTTAATTATTAATTTAATTTAATTTTATTTATAAGTCCTACTTTTATAAGCAAATGTCCAGGTTTTTTCCCTCTGCTGTCCTCTTTTTGAAAATTACGCGATAACAACTCTAATTAAGATTACATTTTAACGTATGTACACTTTAAGCACACGTTATGTTTTTTTGCATATGGGAGGATATTCTTTTGTTTCAAATTTTAATTTTCTATTTTTGATAAGTTAATTTACTTGAAATTTAATCAGTTTACAACAAATTTAAAGTCTATATATATCCTGTACTCATAAATGTTTATTTTTAGTGTGTTTGGTTATATTTATTTTTTTGTAATGCTAAACAAAAAAAAAATACTTGTTCAGCGGAAGACTACTACCTGAAAAGCTAAGTGAACATCAAACAAGTTTCTACATGTTTGCATTAATTTTATATGGGAAGGTTTACTATCAGTTTTGCAATCGCATCTTATATTCAGTACATCTGCATGCACTATAAATTTCAAAGTTATCACTATTACGATGAAAATATTTACCTTTTATGTTAGGTGAAAGCCAGTAATCTAAAAGTTTAACAGTTTATTATTTCTAATTAAATTTAAACTTTCCACGACTTCGTTCGCATCCATAAAGAAACTGAAATTGTTTTATAAACTGTATTTACACCAAATTTATTAAAAACATAAAGAGTGCGAAAAGTGCAATTTTTACCGCGTAAAAAGTACCCTATGTTTTACTCTGGACCATTTGCTATCCTGGTATGTTAAATTAAGACGTAGAATTATTAGAATGCATTTAAAATATCGATGGAGTTTCGTAAAAAGGGCCAAAGGGCTTGTTCTGTAAATCGGGTCGATTTAAAAACGCTCGATTTAGACAAATTAAATCATCTAATAGCGAATTTTTTCAGATTTATGTTATAGTTTTAAATTTTTTTTATAGCTTGAAATATCATATCTGAAATTAGTTTAGTTTGTATGATTTAAAACACATCAATGGGACTATTATTTATTTTTTGAAAACGAGAAATTTACTCGGATTCGGTTTACAGAACATGGCCGATAGTATATAGCCTTAGGCTAAAATTCAAAATCTTTATTTCATGAACAAATACTCGTAAAGAGACACCTTAACCAAACAATGAAAGATCATTTAAAGTCGATAGCCCTAGAGATATTTGATGTGTAAACGGTTGATCTTTAAATAACATTGGGATCTCAGTTGATGAAGAACTACTTTTCAATGAATTCTTGTGCTATAAGTATAAGCATAAAACACAAACCTATAAGTTTAAAAAAATTGTTCCATATTTTAAATGATATTTGATGAGCTACTTGTATTTTTATGGGTTTATGTATGCAAATATTCTCAAATCTCTATATACTTTTGTAGGTTCAATTAACTGTAAACATACCTATAGTGTTGGGTAAAAAGATCCAATATTCTATATAAAATGGTTGCGCAACACCATCATTATGTATTTAAGATATTATTGGTAGTAATATTATTGGAAAAAATCAATTTCGTTCTATTTTTAAGTCCTATTTTTTAAAGCATAAATTTACGCGATAACAATCCTACCTTAGCTATCAAAATCCATCCAGAAATGTAGAAGATACGAGAAAATAAATGCATTTATACAATATACTTACGAAAACCATAACCCTTCCTTGGCAGTCGGGTAAACCTATGAAGAAAAGTTAATGTAAATGATTAAAAATTATACTATTATACAAAGAGGGAAACATTGGCATGGCAGTAAAAAAAATAGCAAAATACCTCTTTAGATGCCGAACGGTAACAGTGGAAGAAAAAATTAATGAAACAAATCAGCACACATCGCATCAGAGGTGGAAATTGTAGTAGTATAATAAATTTTCAAGAATTTGGTAGTAATATAATTTAGTGCCAATACCAATTTATATTTAATAGCTGTTGTTGCATATGTACATACATATTTTAATTAAACTTTTATATATGAATTGATATTAAATAGAATTGGTGAAATCGGCCCTTAAAGTTGACTGTAATGAATGGCCATAATCATTGAAAATCCTGTTATCTATCGATTTTATTTCTTTCGAGTTATTTGAATAAGTCTTGCTTTTAATATTGACCCTGTATTTGCCAAAATTTGAAAACTAACTAAAATTAGCAGGAAGAAAAAGAACTTTGCTTAAAATCTTGTTTTTTTCTTGCTTGTAATCTTTTCACGGAATTATAAGTACCCATCTCAGGGTAATCGTCGCTTTCGTAAACGAGCTGATTCGGTGACGTTTTTTAAATTTGAGATTATAGGATGCGCTATCGAATAATGTAATAACATGGTTCGATATCGAATGCCATAATCTCAAACTGAAAAAACGTGATCGAATCAGCCCGTTATCGAAAGTGACGATTAGTCCCCTTCATTTTGTTTTTAACAGCTCAAATCTTCAGATGTATGTTTTGCTTCATTAAACCCAATTCAAATTTGTAAACTATACTGTATTTCCTTATTTTAAAAAATTTTTCTTCCAAAATTCGAAATTCCCTTTCTCTTTTTAGAGTGGGAAAGAAGTTAATACTCGAGATCAGCGTGACCGTTTGACCGACTAAAGTGGCAAATTGCCACTTTTTCGATAAATCGATTCCACTTTTCCACTTTTTCGACTTCCTTGCCACTTTTTTTCCTCATTTTTTTAGGGTGAGTTATATAAAAATACATTAAAAATAAAAAGTTTAGTGTAGTTTTCTCGTTTTTTTTTTTAATTTTGCCCCTTTTTTTTGATACATCCCCTATTTGGTGCTACTTTTTGAAAAATGTCATCGGTCACCCTGCTCGAGATTAGTTTCCTAAGAATATTTACAACTAACAATTTCTTTAAAAAAAAAATATGAAGTTCGTATAAAATTCCATCGAACATTTAGCAAACATGTCGACTAAAAGATGCGCTTCCTTTATGAATGACATTAGAAAGACTTCAGTAATTTTATTCAGAGTTTTAATCAAATATTTCCAAGACCTCATCAATCTAAAAAAAAATAATAAGCGTACTTTTCCATCTCGGAGGTATCGTTCTGCACATCGTGCAGTTTTAAAATATACAAGCGAAACATGTGCAAGGAATGGGATTTTAAAATTAAAACTACAACAATTCGCTCATTTACTTCAATAGTGTCACAACTCAAAAATACCAGTTTTGCAAAAAAAATTTTTACATCAGATAACATACGAAATGCCGCATTATTAACTCAAAAAACTAATTTTTTGAGTTATAGCACTATTGAAGTAAATGAACGAATTACAATATGCAAAAAATAAAAATGAGGCGAAATACTCGTATAATTACAAGAAAACAAATTGTAATCCGAATATGACAAAGATAATAAAAATTCGAATCACAGAACTAAATAAGTACAAGACAATAGAGACAGATGTGAACTACACATTGTACACATTTTTAAGCTCCAATTTTTATGATAAAAAATAAGATTTTTGCAGTGGGGATATAATGGACGACATTCTCAAGTAATGCTACTTTCAACACTTCCTAAATAAATGTGTTACTCTATACGTATGTATATTAATATAAATGTATGTATACATCAGAGAAAGACTAAAGTATCGTTTTATGTACTCTTTGAGTATTGATCTTCAGACAACTATGAATGCGTAAAGCTAAAAAGCATACTCATATGCAAACACATGAATTAATTTTAAACCAAATACGTATAACTATAAACATAAACAACTAAGTTTATGCACATTTTCTATATTACACAGCATAAACAACAACAAATTAAATGTATACATATATATACTGTATGTATATCCATCATGACTATTAATCGGCTACATATCTTTATTATACAGGGCAATTTTTTTACACACACACATTAAATATGTTTTCAAACAGCCACACAAACCCAAATATTTGCCATTCTATTTTATACACAGAATAAATATCTTGAGTATCATGCGAATATTTTTGTCCGATTAAATATCCATAGGTATGAGAGTGAGTCAATACGCTTGATATACATGTGCCATTTTATATTAGTAGTGTTTTTTAGTTTTTCCCATAAATCGGCTTTAGTCATAGTTGCTTGAGAGAAAACATGTGAGCATACAAATTTTTTGCAATTATGATTATACTATAGTCATATATAATATACATATATAAATTAAGACTATTTACTTAATTATTGCTTTTTTTGAGAACTCATTGTCATTATCTGGTATACATACATATGTGTGACCTTCTCCGAGAAAAGGGACCTAGTGTGTCAAAAAAAAGAGCTTGGACTTAAGAGTGAATTCTGGTACCTAAAAGGGTGTAGAACAAGATGAAATGAGTTTCTCTCAAAACTTCATTTTCACACACTAGGTCCCTTTTCTCGGAGAAGGTCACATATGTATATTATATAGAAATTTCATTTGCTTTATATTAAAATTTGTATACGAATTTCAGGTTTACTAACAGTTTGTTATCGATTACAACAAGACCACACGTTCGTATTTATCTTCGGTATCGTGCACAAATAATCAATTAGAAATTATTAATAAATCATGGTTAAAGATGCATACAATATATTTTCAGAATCAGAATCTATTATAATAAATAAATAAATAACTCGAGTTATTTAAAAGAAACAATAAAAAAAAATTAAAATTTTAAAACAAAAAGAAAAATGTAATAATAAAGGTGAACGAACGCTCGCTGTATAAAGTAAATAAGTTATAATATTTCATATTTGAGAAAAAGTTAACAAGAAAACGCAAAAAACACAATGCAAAAAGCACACCAACACGAATAACGGGCGCTTAATGTTCAGAAAAATAAAATGAACATAAAATTAATAAAAATAAAATTATCATTTAAGTAATTTAGTACAACATTTGACATAGTTTCAAATGTAAATAAATAATATGACATTTAACTTCTCAAGTGGGAATTGATTGATAAAACAGAAACAAATAAGTAATTAAATTACAAAATCCAACTTTTTTGGTTCATTAAATTTTTTAAAGTTAAACAAAAATAAGAAGACTTAATTGTTGCTAAAGATGAGCTCAGTATAAGGAATGGGCAATTTAGAAATTAGTCATTCATGTAGATGTTTCAACATTTATTAACGATTGAAGACATTTTAAGAATGTGTTTGCATGTTCATACATAGTACACACGAGTATGATGAGTTGAAGTCATTATAATTGATATAATGCAAGTGATATTGAATTTAGTTATTACAAGCAATATTGAATTTTTGGCAAATTAAAATTACTGCAGTCATATGAAAAAAAAACGCTTTACAAAAAGTTCAAAATACACCTTTTGATGCATTATGATCTAATTAACTATCCCGAAAAGTAAAAAAATAAGAATACTGTGAAATATAGACATCGCTCATTTACTTCAATGGTGTCATAACTGAAAAAATTAGTATTTTGAGTTAATAATGCAGAACAATGCGGCATTTCGTATTGTATCTTGTGTAAAACTTTAATACAAATAGCTTGTACCATCACCTCCTGAGAGAAGAATATTTTTTCATGCCTTCATTGAGTTGTATGCAAATTGAAAACTTAAAACTCGTTTTTTGCAAAATTGGTTTTTTGAGTATTATTGAAGTAAATGAGCGATATGTATACTCTAAAATTTATAATTAGTTGCTTGCCTCTGCTGTAAAATATAATAAATGTAACTTACGTGTCTTTATTTTTATATGACGATGTATGCATAAGCAAACAGTTAGTGCCGGTCCAGTCTTGCAATTTTTGTTGCATCAATTCTTGAATATGTGGGAGAATGTTGAAATATAAATATATACATTTTGTATTCCTCTCTCTCACTAAAAAAAAATAAAAAGTTGCTGCAACAAAAATTGCAAGTCTGGCCCGGGACTTAGTTTTTCTAGTAATTTCCTATGGAAGAAGTCAGCTTTTAAAAAGTTTTATGGCATATTTAATTGGAATATACGTATTTTCGTAATTATTTGTATTCCTTAAAAACCTTTTTAACCGACTTCAAAAAAAGAGGAGGTTAGTTACCAATTCGTTTTAATTTTTTTTTTGCTACTTCAAACTCCGTCTAATAGGATATAGCTTCCATTTGTTCCCATTGCCAAAAAAGTGGGCGGGAACATGCCTATTAATTTTTTTCTTTCATTCTATGATCTTTTACTTATCCGATTGCTACGAACACACGCCTTGGGCTCTTATAATGACACAACCTCGAAGATGAAAAATGGGTGGCGCCACGGCCATAAAAATTTAATATTATATTTCACGTGCTTCTACTTAACATATTTTCACGAAACTTAGCGAAACGCCTTGAGATCTAAAAAAAAGTATCAATCTTGCAATTAAAAAGTGATCGGGGCAACGCCCATGAAAGGTTAGTATTACGGCCTGTCCTACGATGTCACCAGAAACCGTGCGATCGGGAACTTGTATTGCAAACAATAACATTAGAAAATTTGTTGTTGTTTTCAATATAAGTATTCGATCGAACGACTTCTGGTCACATCGTGGGGCAGGCCGTTAATTTATAACTACTTCTAGTTATAAGACTCCAACTAAACTTGGCAAACAGTTTCGGCTCATAGAAAGACATAATTTATTGCTTAGAGAATTAGGCGGGGTCAAGCCTATTAAGGCTTTTTATTATATTTCACGTGCTTCTGGTTTACCGATTTTTAAGAAACTTGGCACGTTTTCGACATCGTGGGACAGGTCCTTAGTGCAGATTTGAAATAAGATACATACATGTAAATAAGTATAGTTCTATAAGTAGTTGTTTTATCAACTTGTTGATGAATGAATATGCGCAGAAAGCCTTTTTTCTATTTGAACGAAATATGATTTATTTTACCTCGGAAAATTTTCGAGTAATTTAAAGTTTTTATTAATAAAAATTAATGGGCCTGCCCCCCGATGTCGACAGGAAACGTTCGATCGACAACTTGAATTCAAAACGACAATAAAATAAGAAAATTTATTTTTGTTTTCAATATAAGTAATCGATCGAAATTTTTCTGCCGACATCGCGGCACAGGCAGTATACAAAAGAACACTTGTATCAAAAACGTACTCGAAAAATATTTAGTGATACCGAAATTTAAAACCCATTTCATTTATGTTCTCTTTTATCAAGAATAGAAAAATATAAAGCGATACCACATGTTGACTGATTTGCCACGGTTCTTGCGGTTCTTTAGTGGAATTTCGTTGTAACTACGTTTGCTATGTGAAGGCATTGGTCGTGTATAGCCACTGCGCCCATTTTTTTGCAACAATACTTTATTTTACAACATTTATTTTGTAAAGTATTTCTGAAATAAATAAATAAATAAAGCGACGACAGTTGCAAATTATACAGATTTATTTTGTTTGTGTTTTAATTATTTGAAAAAATGTAGATGAAAAAATAACATAGATAATGGAAATAAAAGCCGCATGACACACAGCGAACCAAATAATGGACTTAATTTTCCACTTTTAATTTTTTCTTAAAGGTTATAACTATTTTTTAATAATATGTTCCACTTTTAATTTTTTCTTAAAGGTTATAATTATTTTTTAATAATATGTTTGGCTGCTTTAGAAAAATATTAATGTCTTGTTGGGCTTAAAATTAATTTACGAAGAAAGGCTTTATAAATACAAAAATTGTGTCACAGAAAAAAAATCCAAGTACTAAAACCCTCGGAAACCTTGCTTCTTCGGGGCAAAATAGGCTTTTAAATAAAGCTAAATATTTATCAGATATGTACATATGTAGGTATGCAGTAATTTTGAGAAGTTTTCATAGAATAACTATATTGTTACATTGAATAGAAAATGTCTCAAGAAAATGGCAAAATATCAGGGGGTCTACTGTATAATTCGAAACTTAAGGAAATACTTTCGAAATTGTATGTTTATAGCATGTAAACTCAGATGCACTTTTTTCCTTTCTAAATACAGAGTAGACCCCCTGTACATCGTTGTATATATGCGGTTTCGAAGATTTTTGTACTTTACATTTATTTAGAATTTAATTTTCTATCGCTTAAGATATTTGTTTTTTTATTCGGAGGTGCATCCGTAAACTATAGAATTGTTCGCCTTGAGTGCTTGTATTTATGTAAATATAATTATTACCTACCTGTATTTCTAGCAATATCTCTTGGCGTCTTCTACGCAATTCTAGCAATAGTTTCTGTTGTTCCGGGGTCAATTCTAAAACATAAAAAGAAAAACTTTCTCTTTTAATTTAATGATATAAATAACGGAAATTAATTTTATAAAAATATCGAAAACTATTTCCGGCAGGATTAAAAATAAATATAAAATACTGACAGCTGTTTACACAAACAGCATCCAAGAGGAAAATGTAAACATTAGACATTAGAGAACGAAATACAAAAATAATGGGAGCAGCGCTTGAGGGATTTACTAATGAATTAATTAAAATACATAAATTAGTTTTTGAATACATAGGAATAGTTATTTCGTATACAAAAAGCTTATTACTGAAACAGCTTGTTGCTTCATACTGCAAGAATAAATAAAAAGGCAAAACCCACCCTCATACATTAAAGCTAGCATTGTAATTCCCATTAGCAAAAGCAGTCAACATTATTGCCAATAAAAATATGAATAACAACTTTTTACATGAATATTGCATGCCTTAGCACACAAAAGCAAGGAGTGTCCCATTTTCAAAGTATGTAAGTATGAATATAACGAAAAAGATAGTTGCAATATGTGTGTTATATTTGGTTTTACAATGCAGCAAGTGAAGGTATGCAAAACTGGATTTTGACTGAAATTTTCCTCTTAAGACTTTCACTTGTTCCTCCTGAGCCATTTTTCCTAAATTTTTTTTAAAGTTTTCTATTAAAAAATTAATTCTTACCTGGCATTGCAAACTCATTTCGCCCCGTCGTTGCGTTTGTTGTTGATGATGTATATGACCGTGTATCCATTGTTGTTATCATATTTTTTATTAATTATATCATATTATTCCTTCGTTTATATACTTATTTTATTAAAATTACCTACAAACAATTACACATTCACTGAACACAAATGATTTTCTTTCACCTTTTTTCCGACAATTTTTTCGTTCCAATTTATACTGACATTTTTCATTAATTTTCTACATTATTGATTTTAATAATCTTCCAAGGAATTTTCTTTTTTCTTTTAATTTAATTAAGACTTAATTTTGTTACAAATCGCGTTTACAAATAAAATAGTTCTCCTCCTTACGTTCACACTTTACGTACACAAAAACTATTTATTAAACTATGTATTTAATTCTTGTTGTCTTCTAGTTATTCTTTGTGTTGTCTTTCTTTTCTTATTTTGACAGCCATTTTTTATGTGTTTTGTGATGTGGTAACAGTGTTCAATTAGAAATCAACTCTAAACGCATAAGGTAGCACAGTGTACAAAAGGTCGATAGTCATACTCACCGTTTCAGGTATATTCTCAATTACGTATTAACATGTTTATTTTTAAATTTAATTACATATATATTTTTAAATATTTGTATATATATATATAAATTATTGTATATATTTACTTTTTATATTTTTTAGATATTAGTTTTTGCATAGCCCAAATGATATAACACGATTCCAGCAAAAGGAATAATGTTAGCAAGGATTTTAACCTAAAATGAAAAGAAAACCGTTTTACCCTACAGCACAAAATGTATATTTTAACTTTGGCGAACAAGTATTTCTTCGATTTTCATTGAATTTAAACATTTTAACGTTGAATGTTGTATGTTTCTTTTTTTATAGTCTTTTTAACATGAATTAGAGATGAATAAATAAATTTATTTATAAGACATTTGTTTATTGCGCTGTTGAGCTTTATTAACTATAAATAGGGGCTTTTTAAGTATTAAGTATTAAGAAAGTATTATCATACCGTTTCTTGCAAACTATTCCAGAAATAGTTTAATCAGAAAAAATTCGCTGGAATAAAATAAGTTCTAAGGAATTGAGGAAAAATAAAGGAAAAACGAATAGCGTCATAGCAAAATATCTAAAAGAACCTAAAAAGCAGCAAATTTCCAGCTTTAAGATAGAACAAAACAAAAAATGTATACATACGGGAACGCTCGTTAAGCAGCTCTGGGCTGAAGAACAGCGTCATGTAATTATTTCTAAAGTGCGGTCAGGCTTGTGTGTGTTGTTTGGCCTTCGAGAGTTTTTCGTCTCGCTCGCACTGGTTGACTGATCTGCCACGGATAACCGTATACGCTTGCGGTTCTTTTGTGGAATTTCGTTGAGAACCACGTTGCTACTTCCTATGTTAAGGCAAAGATCAAACACTTTTAAGATACTGTTAATAACATTTTGGGCATGTGGTCTAGATACTCCATCCATATTTGTGCAACAATACTTTGCAAACTTATTTTGTAAAGTATTTCTCAAATAAATAAATAAATATACATACGGAAGTAACTTTCTTGTAAATACATAATATGTATGCATGTATGTATGTATTTACTTCGTTTTTGTTTAATATTAAGTCAAACTAATATTTCCAGCTGCAATGATAGGAATCGTTTTTAGTGGTGCGAATCATTTTAATTTTATTCTCTGTAATAGAAATTTTACCAAAATATATTTTACGAAAATACTATTCAAATAATAATAGTGGAAAACTTTTTATTCGAATAATTCGATTCAATAGCTTTATACGAATAATTTCATTTTGATATATTGATTTAAATTTATTCATTACAATGATTTCATATTAATCGGCCTGTCTCACGATGTCGATATATAACGTTGTATTGAAAGCAACAAAAAAAATAAAAGAACTTGTTTTTGTTTCAATATAATCGAACCGACATTTTCTGTCGACATTTTGGCACAGGCCGAATTTTTTTTTTTGTGTGAAATTATTGATGAGAATCAATTGAATACATACGAACGAATTAGTTCATATAATATTACAAACATATAGTATAACATGCCACATCTCAAAAATAAGTATATAATTTCGATATTTTTTAAAAACTACGTTATTAGTTGTTAGGAAATGGTGAAGAAAATTGTATAAAGTCAAACAAAGAAATATTAACTTAATTTTTATAAAAATACCACTATCCACAAATATTATAAACAAACAATTTATAATACAATTTTGTAGCACGGATTGTCTCGGATATTTGCGAGTTAAATGCGGAACTTTTGAAACTGAAACTTTTTGAATTTTTTAACGTCAAAAAGCATTTAAACAAACCAGATTTGAGTAAAATCTTTTTGGTAATTTAACTTTAATTCTACTAACAGTTTTAAATTATTTGTACATACTCTTATAAAATGAACTGCTAAAAAGCACTATTGTTTTTTGTATTGTTGTAATTGGTGTAGAGACGGTTTTACCTTGTTTACTACTTCATGCCAGCAAGTTTGTTTCTTTAGTCTTTTGTTTGGTCATGCGATAAGAGACCAAAGGAAGAAAACAAAGGAAAAAACCTTCGCACAAACAAAAACCTGCAAAAGAAACAACGAATTAAAAAATAAATCTAAATATGTAATCACAATAATAAATTAAAAAGGAAAAAGTAACAATCCGAAAACAATTGCAAGGCAAATGTAGTATATACTAAAAAGAAAATAAATAATTATAATATATATATATATATAATATAATATGTTAATTGATAACAAATTGTTGCCTCGCCGAGCCCAAAAAGTAAAACATGCATATAAAAAAACAAACAATCAAAAGAAAAATTAAACAAACAGCGCATACAACATATTGTAAGCCAAAAAGCCACGACAGTTTAACTCCAACCAGCGTTTAATCCATAAGTACCACCTATAATTTAACAAAGTAAAAGTGTTAAAAGTTATTTAAGTAAAAGGAAATAATTAAAACGAAGAAACAATGTGGCGTTATCTAATAACCAGCATTTTGATTGTTGCTTTCCTACAAGTTTTTATAGCATTGTGCGTGGCATATGATCCCAATGATAAGAAAATAGCTTCGGTCTTGCCGCCAGAAGGCATGTTCGAGGCTTTCTATCCCCGCGAAATGGATGGTGTGCCAAATAGTGCTTCCCGGCCAGCCCACGCTCATGGGTCGTTCTTTAAACATCGTAATCCAGCCCTAGTGGATACAAAAAACGCTGCAGCTTATGGCTATCGGTTTGATGGCAAGAGGAGATTTAATTTTGATTAAAGTAAAATTAAACTAAAGTCGTTTTTTTGACTGTTTTAAAGAGTTAAAAGTGATACAGAGAGTTTTGTTTACAAATATCAGGCATGGCAAATGAAGAGTGGAAAAATGGTACTGAACCTCAACTTGAGTACTTTTATAGTGTTTTTTTCTTAGTACTTAAGTACATATAATTATATTAGCAGATACTTTTTTGAAATACAAAAAATACATTATTAAAAAAATAAAAACTATTTTTAATTAAATTTAAAATTGTTTATGATGTGCTATGGAAATGGCTTAAGTCCACAATGAACTCAACAATAAGTAAACACATAGGCGCGTAGTATTAGTCAAAACAAAGTATACTTTAAGAAGTTAAAACCAGTATTACCATACAAAATACTGGGGGTCTACTCTGTAATTCAAAACGAAAGAAAATGCTTTCGAATTTGCATGTTATTAACTTCGAAAGAAATTGCTTTCGTTTCGAATTACACAGTAGACCCCCTGGTTTTAATTTCTTAAAGTGTACTTTGTTTTAACTGTGACTACGCGCCATTGCTTTTAAGCGTTCGTTGCTTATATGCAAATTTAATATTTTACACAAAATAAATGCAAAAAGATTTTTATTTTCATTTTATTTAAGAAAACAAAACTATGTAGTATATCATATAACGATGTTACGTAATAAATTTGAAACTGCGTTTGTATACGACAAATGGCTGTTAAATGCATTTTAAATACAATATAATGCTTGAAATCATTTAAGAAAATTTTGATAATTATGAAGTAGCTGTGTTGGGTAAAATTGTTTGCTTATTTTTGGCTACCGCTAGAAAAAATGTCCAAGGTTTTACAATTTTATATCTTTCTTTTGAAACTTTTAGACACAAAGCTGTTGGTGTTTTTTGGGAATTTCTTATTTGAGTTCAAAAAGCACTTATTAATATTTCACTTGTTGTGATTTTATTTTACCTGGTGAATACCATACAATACTTTAATGACTGGTGGAGACCAAAGATGCGATGGGAGAAGATTTCAAGACTTCATATACGAAATTTTAGGTCCTGTTGCAGTTTCTGTAGGGCGCTCCTATTTGGATGACTTACCCTGGCAATATACATACATACATAGCTACATATACCATTAATATTTTAAATTAAAAAGAAAACGTATTTAAAATGAATTTGGTTATAGCATAAAAAAAAATAAAATTAAGAAATAAGTATTTATCTAATTAACATAAAAATATTAATTTAATTATATTTATGCAACTTAACATTTAATTTTATTAATAGTTTTATGTTTACTAGACAGTTAGTTATTTCTTAATTTTATTAATATTTTTATGCTAAATAGACAGTTATTTATTTTTTAATTTTATTAATATTTTTATGCTAACTAGACAGTAAGCGACAGCGACTCACAATAATAGCGATTTCTCTGTTGTAACGAACCAATTACAAAATCTTAAAAATATTTCCCTTTTTAGTTTTACTTAAAAGTTAAATTCGTTTAATATGGACGTTTGTGTATGTCTTAAAATAAAATATTTTGTATGCATTTTGATACATAATAATAAAATTAAACGATTTTTTTAATAACCCAAAGATACATACATAACGGAGGTCTCTCATACATACATAGGGTGGCAGAAAGGCCCTAACTACTATTTTTACGAAATTGAGTTCCAATACATTACACACCTCGTGAAATAGTGTAAAAAATAACACTTTTACAAAGCAGTTGTAAGGTTTCTATTATGTTTTTTACCCCCCTGTAAAGTTACATTTATTTGAGTTAGGGCCTTTCTACTTGAGACCAACGATATGTATGTATAACCAGATTTTACTGTCAACCAAACAAATAAAATTAAATAGTCACAGCAGCTGTTGCCAATTTGTTATCAATTCGCCTTGGTTTTAATGCAACAACAATACAAAAACAACATGGCTACTCATTTTGTTGGTTTGATTGTCAAAAAGAGCTGACTTGAAAATATAGTAAAAAGTAACAATAATAAATATACGTACATATACATATATACGTAGAAATATTATTAAAAGATAAAGAATACACATAAGTACAAGAATTATTTTATTTACTAAAATATTTTACTGTATTGGTGAATGATTGCGATTATTAATAATACTGGGTTTGTGCATTTGCTTATTCGTTCGCTATAACTTTAAGTGCAGCCAAGTTGGAAAAGTAAAAGCAAGCAATGTTCTTAGCAAATTCTTGAACATTTAAATTACATTTTATCTAAATTTTTAGAACAAGTAATTGTTTTCTTTTTGCGTGTTTGTTTTGAGAGATACCGTTAAAATTTTATTTAGCTATTATACTTTTATTTAAGACAGAGTTTGCATTATTTCAATATCTGCTGCTTTAGTACCGAAATTAGATAATTTATTAACCAAAATGGAGGGAAAAAATTCTGAAAAAAATTTGCAAGTTATACACAAAATTTATAGGCAGACTTTGTAAAACATTTCGTTTCTAAAACGTTTCACATTTATATGAAAAATAACGAAAATTCGTTTCAAAAAATATTCTTTCCATACAAATTTCAAAACGAAAATATCGTTTGTATTTACAAAATCTATCCTTTAGTTCTACCCAAATTTTCTGAATTGTGTGTGTGCCTTTCCTAAACGGAAATTAAATTTATACAGAAAACAAAATTTCAAAATTAGAAACATAATTTTTCACACAAATCTAAAAATATGTTATGAAAGGCAACGTTTGATATTTTACACCAAAAAAATAATATAAAAATTTATTTTTGCTTTCATTATAAGAAATACCCTACGTCGACACCTGATATATTTTTATCATGACAAAAATCAAACTTTATATTTAAAAATAATTTTTTTTTTATATTAGCAGTTTTTGCTATATGGAATTTCAAATTTGTCATGATAAAAATATATCAGGTGTAGACGTAGGGATATACTCGTAGTATATTTATTTGACATTAATGCCAGTATTCTAAACAAAATTATGGGTATATCAAGTGTACTTTAGTCAAAATTTGTATTGAAATTTCGTTTTAACATAATTAAGGCCTTATTCAGAAAATATTATTCCATACAAAATTTTTTTTGTAAACTTTTTGTAAACCTAAATTATTTTTTCTGAATACGGCAGTTACACTTCAAACGCAATTAATTTTTTTAGAATACAAAATTAAAAGAAATATATCTTAGTTTGCTATATTTATTAAAAAATATATATATTTATGTATTTGCAAATTTTATTTAAGGACAGGGTCAGTTTTTTCTAAAAAAATTTTTTTATTAAATAATAAACAATTTGTATTACAATAATTAACAGGGATATATTAGGTTAGTCTAGGTTAGTCTGGGTGGTCAAAGGACCTCGCATAGACCAAAATTGATCCTTAGCGATACCCAAAAAGTGACAAGAAATCTGCAAGTATGGCGGCCTAGTTCGCGGTGCCTGTATCGAATGACTCCCACACAGATTTATTATTATATATTAAAAAATATGCCAGAAGAACAGCCTTATTTATAAAAATTATTAAGGCTTTATAAAGGGTTTTTAAAACAAATTTTCACACAAAATTTTTCTTATTAAGCCTTTATACAGCCTTAATAATTTTTATAAATAAGGCTATACATTGTTTAGTGTTTATTAAAAAGTTATTCATAAAAAACTGATCCTGCACTTAATTAAAATTTGCAAGCAAATAAAATTTATGAAAAAAATTTCGAAAAAAAAATAGTTAATAATTTTTTATTTTTGTTTAAAAATACCTTTTGCGGCCTTATTTTGATTAAAAAGACTTTTACAGCTTGATATCAAAAGAAATATTATGTTTGTTTCAAAGAATAATTCAAAATGTTATAGTTTAAAAGTTAAAACAAAAGAATGACTGAATTATGAATTTGTATGAAGAAACATAAATTTTTAAAATTTAGTTTTCGTTTGATTTAGAATTTTATATACATACATATTATGTATGTATGTATGTTTTTAAATTTTTTTTTCATTTCACTAAACTTATTTTCTTACTTTCTTGATGAACAGTTTTCATATGATGTTTATATTCTGGAAGGGCATTTGTGTTTTTTTTTTCATTTTATTCTTATCATGGTTTTTTTGTATTGTTATCAAATTCCTCTTTGAATTTCTCACATTCGAAGATAAAACTTTCCTTCTTGTTTATCAATTTTTCATTAAACTAATTTTCTTACTTTCTTTATGAACAGTTTTCATATGATGTTTATATTCTTGAAGAGAATTTGTCATATATATTGTTTTTTTCGTTTTCTTCTTATCCTGTTGTTTTGTATTGTTATCCAATTCCTCTTTGCATTTCTCACATTCGAAGACAAACTTTCCTGCATGTTTATCAGTTTTTAAAATATGTTTTCGCAAATTTTCCCATGTTGTACTGCGCAAATCACAATGTGGGCAAGCATATGGCTTTTCTCCGGTATGCCGACGCGTGTGCCTTAACAAATGAGTTTTAGTTTTTGTCCTGAACGGGCACTGTTCGCAAGCAAAACGTTTAAGTTCGCGCGTGGGCGTGTGGAAATTGAGGTGCCTGCAAGAAAGAAGGAAAAATTTTTTAAATTTTAATCAGTTGAAAAAAGTATTAAAATATAAGAGAAATTAAATCTTAGAGTTTAAATCAGTACAAACGCTAACTTCTTTTAAATAATAAAGTAAAACTAACTAGTTTTTCTCTTTATCTGTGCCTCGTTTCTGTAACTTGTCAGAATTTCACGCAAGGTGTATATCTAACTAGGTGGCAGCACTACTTCAGCTGATAATTTTTTGCTCTATGTGCTTTGTAGCTGAAGAATGTCAAAAACATCGATTTTGTTTTGATTTTGGTACAATTATTTTTGTGCTTTTGATATTCTTCGGTTATTTACACAGCTATGGTTGCCGTGTTTTTAACCGACTTCAAAAAAAGAAGGAGGTTAACAATTCGTCACTATTTTTTTTTAGGTATGTAGGTCCATAACTCGGTGCATTTTAGACCGATTGTAAAAATTTTTTTGTTGTCTGAGAGGGTATAGCTTCCCATTGGTCCCATTTGAAAAAAGTGGGCGGGGTCACGCCCACAATTTTTTAAATTTGATTTATTGATCTTCTACTTATTTGATTGCTGCGAAACCTAGCAAACATCTTTGGTTCTTGTAATTAGAAAATTCTTGAGTTGAAAAAATGGGCGGGGCTACGCCCATTCAAATGTATTATAACATTACACGTGGTTCTACTTAACCGATTTTTACAAAACTTAGCACACACCTTGAACTCTAAAATAGACACAATTTTCTTTAAAAAAAATGGGCGGGGTTACGCCCACTAAAATTTTATATTATATTTCACAGGGTTCTATTTCACCGATTTTTACGAAACTTGGCACACACCCTAAGCTTTAATCAAGGCACAAAATTGCGTTAAAAAAGTGGGCGGGGCACGCCTATTAAACTTTAGTATAATATTTCATGTGCTTGTATTTAACCAATATTGACGAAACTTGGCACACACCCTAAGCTTTAATAAAGTCATAAAATTGCGTTAAAAAAGTGGGCGGGGTCACGCCTACAATTTTTTAAATTTGATTTTGTGATCTTCTACTCATTTGATTGCTGCGAAACCTAGCAAACATCTTTGGTTTTTGTAATTACAAAATTTTTAAGTTGAAAAAATGGGTGGGGCTACGCCCATTAAAATGTATTATAACATTACACGTGGTTCTACTTAACCGATTTTTACGAAACTTAGCACACACCTTGAACTTTTAAAAGTACACAATCTTATTTTAAAAAAAGGGGCGTAGCCACGCCCCTTAAAATTTAACACTTAATTTCACGTGCTTTTACTTCATCGATTTTTACGAAACTGGACCATATTTCCAAATAAAGAAAGATACTTAGAAATAAATTTTTTTTGAATTGACCAGAGTTTAAAAGTATTCACTAAAAAGGTAAAAATAAAACTTTTTAAAAAAAAATTAAACCGACTTCAAAAATAAGCACTAAAAAGCAACAAATAACATAGATCTAGTTAAATAAAAGATTTTTATATATGTTACCTACAGTGCCGTTTGAAGTTGGTGCCAGTAATACTGGTACTAAGCACATAGGAACATGCCCGGTAAAAAAACTGCAAGTAATTTTTATGTACATATGTATCTGCTTAGTTACCAATGTTGCTGGCACCAACTTCAAACGGCACTGTAGGTAACATATATAAAAATCTTTTATTTAACTAGATCTATGTTATTTGTTGCTTTTTAGTGCTTATTTTTGAAGTCGGTTTAATTTTTTTTTAAAAAGTTTTATTGTATAACAAATCCTTACGCAGTCACCTGTATAATTACACCATGATTTCACGCATCGAGAAAATTTTAATAATTATATTGGTTGTCCTATTTTACATAGGGTTACTCACATAAAAACATATATACGGCATTTACACCTGCACAATATCTAGGAGATTTTAATTAAAATCTCTATCAAAATCTATACCGTTTGCACCAAGCTTTTTTTGACATTTATCAAGATTTTTTTATCCAAACCAATACCATTAACTGCAAATTGTCCAAAACTACAACCAAACAACTACAACGTAGCCAATTCACACACCTTTTTAAGCAGACCGTATCTAATCCACTCACCTTTTATATATGTAAATATGTTGTACAGGGTAGTAAAAAAATATATAAAAATATTAGATTTTTAGTAGATTTCCTACAAATCTACTGACAATTTAGATTAGTTAAAAAAACACTAAGACCAACACGAAATACTGTAATAACAACCTGAATTCCACATGTCACAAATCATATTTGATATCTTTGAAAAACCTAATGTGCGTACATAGCAACTGCCGAAACCTAGAAAAAGGCTTTATCGAAAGTATCAAGCTTGATTTTAGGTATCTCAGTGTATGCGTAAGAGAAAAAGGAAGAGAAACAGACTTTTCACTAATCCATCGTTTTAAGATAATAGCACCGATAAGTTTTTCCCTTTTCACATTACACCTATTATGAATTAAAATTTCCCTGGGAAAAAAGTAGGTATTCTGAATATGAGCGAAGTTTGTTGCTACACGGATGGCTCGAAGCTATTGGAAAGAATGGGCCTAGGTATCTTCATAGAAGAACCGGAGACCGAAATTTACTTTCGCTTACCTGACCACAATCCAGTCTTCCAGTCGGAAGTTTGTGCGTTCGCATAAGTTTTAAAATTGATCAGTGTCAATATTAGGGCTACAGATGTCAATATATTTACAGACAGCAAGTCGTCAATTAGGGCAATCACAACCAAAAGGGCCGTTTTGGATTGCAAAAATATGATTAACGACTATGCAGTACAAGGCAACATTCGTCTTGTATGGTTGTCGGTCCACTACGACGTAATCGGAAATGAACGTGCAAATGGGCTGGCGAAAAAGGACAGAACGTTACGGGATAGTAACTCTAATTAATGCAAAGCCTTTCAAGGCAGAGAAGATTGAGTTACAAAACTCGATGAAGATGGTTCACAAGACATGATGGAATACTATTGCTAATCTATGGGGCGACCCGGACAAAGACAAAACAAGTGGACTGTTGAAACTAAACAAGCCCGAGATAGGAAAGTTGAAAAGCATCTTAACCGGGCACTCTAAATTACGTGGCCATTTGTACCGGATTGGAACCACGGATGATAATGAATAGAGGGCATGCATGGAGGACATCGAGACAATGGAACATTTGCTTTGTCATTGTCCAACTTTCACCCAGTCGAGATATCGTTTTTTGGAGATGACATCTTACCGGACATTACCCACCTTAGAGGTATTGCCTGGAAAACTTTGAGGGACTACGTGAACGATACTGAGTTTCTATAAATGTGGGATTCGTTTTTAATTCACATGAGAGCGCACAACAGGCCTATACTGGCGTAACGGCTTCTCTTTTCAACCTAACCTAAATAAGAGGAAATTTTTCGAGAGTTTTCTCCCAAACCATTTTGAAGGGAACTAATGCAAAAGTTTAAAAATCAAATTAAAAATATTTTAAAACCTCTTGTCGTGCAAACATGACCTACTCGTACTTTTGCCTTCAGAAAAAATACTATAACACTCAATACTGCATCCCTTCTTTAAGTTCACAACTAATGGCTAAATGGAAGATTCGTTTCCCTTTAATACTATCACGACCGATAAGAAAACCTTTATAAAATTTACAATTTCCTTTGTACACACAATAATTTTGAATTTAATCCATTTGCATCTGCACCTGACTCAGTTTTCGCCTTCACTTCCTCAGTATAAAGTTATACCGAATGTTTGTGAATGGTTACGCTGTTGAGTTAATTTTTTACTTAAAGCCTGGTACTCTGTTCGAAGTTGTGAAAATTTTTCAGCAACATTGATTATTTCGCGTGAAAAATTTTACACGTATCAAGTGATGCCCATTTTATTGGTTTCATATTTATTGGTTTGAAGTAGGCAACACTGGTCGACTTTTGTTAACAAAAACATCAGCTGTCAATATTTCACACGAAATAAATGCCAGTCTCATTATTTCACAGATAGCAAGAAAATGTCGCCAGATACATTTCATACATTTTTCACGAGTTGAACAGACTACATGTTTTGCAACATTATTTCATGAAAATTTCACGTAAACTTTTTTTGTACGGAATATGTCAACATTTCGCGTGAAATTTTCAACAGAGTACCAGGCTTAAGCAAAAACAGAAAAAAACAATGAAAACATAAAATTTTTATTAAATTTTTGTTAGAGAATTATTGGGTTAGTGCAGCAGAAAACGTAAACATTAAACAGCTGATTTGCTTATTCCTCGGCTATTTAGAATGAGAAGAGAAAAAATTTCCCGGAAAAATTAATACTTGGGCAGTACATGTATAAATCCAAAGAAAGTTTATGCTCCTTCTTCAAATATATCCCGTAAGGAGAGCTCTTACGGCTGCGGCCGTGGTCCCCAGCTGAGGTAAATTGGGTTTTTCCTCTCAGCGTACCTTTGGCGTTTTACCCAAAGAACTTATGTGTTACTACACAACAGAGTAACGGATGTGCACATACGTATAAAAGTAAGTAGCTTGCTGTGTTTCCTTGCTGGTTTGGCGCCACCTGGAACTGCCCTGATTTCAAAAGACGATGGAGGTGAAGTCTTTCGGGGTGAAACTTCGAAGTCCAATCAGTGGCTTAAAAATAGGAGTTGGATGGGTGTAATGTGTCGTCTTTTACTGAAAGATAGTTCTCGTCTAACCCCACGAGGTTTAATAGATAATGTTTATCAGCGGAAGTAGCTACTGGAACGTGTCCGACTCGGGCATTTGTCTGGCTGCTCTGCCGGTGATTGGTGAGGAATTCTCTTGGAGAACTCGCAGCAGGTGATCACGGAGAATCTTACGTGGTGGCTATGGTTGCTTCCAAAAACACTGGGAGAATAGTCTTGGTTTCCAAGTGTTAAATAAATGCTAGTGATTGGCGTGAAGCTGTTAGCCAGACACTACTCTAGGTGCTGTTGCCATACAACAGAAACTGTTTCGACTACGGTCTTAGGTAGCTCAAAGTACCTCAACAAGGTACTTGTTCATAGTACAGGGGTAACTATGTTCAAAGATTGAAACCTATGTGTTCTTTGCAAGCCACGTGGTGCTTTCTAATGGTGCATGGGAACGATGGCTGGAAGCTCACCTTTAACCGGTGTTTAGACCACAGTGATATTAGGCCGTAATCTGAAACAACTCTCCTCAAACATATCAAAATCAAATGGAAAATTTATGCAAATTTGTATTATTTTAAAAAATAAAAGAAGTAGTAAAAATAAATAAATAAGAACTATAAATGCTAACCTAAAAAGATCTTGGTGTCTACTCTGTAATTCGGAAGGAAAGTATATCACCTTCAAATTTCTATGTTAATTTAATGCAAATTCGAAAGCATTTCTTTTCGTTTCGAAGTACAGAGAATACCCCTTTGGATTTAAAATACAGATATTTTAAATTTATATATGGGTTCTTTGGAAAATCCAATATTAGCAGGAGTTAAAAATAAGTTTGACTGCAGTCTTAATTTGTTCCAGTAAAAGTTAAGACTTTATTTGAATTCAGGGAAAATATATGGACTCTCAATAAGAGAGATCAATAGAGAGTGTGAGAGAGAGAGATAGAGAGTATCCACTAATACATTTACTTATATCTCCATTACAGATGGACCGAACTTTAGATGCCAGGCATAAAATTTCTTTATTTATTTCTTATATTGTGAAGCTTTTGTCATATTTTCGATAACTTTTTGTCAACTATGTTGCCAGAAATAGTACAAGTTCTGATTTCAATTGCGTTACCAGTTGCCACGGCAACTTAAATTTGGTTCACATCCATAATCGAGCCATTGATGAATATGGGGACTTATCCACTGCACTAAAAAATTTCACATATCTGTAAAAAGCAAATTTAAAATTGCCAAATGATAAAATGAAAACTAAGAAAACAGTGGAAAGAGTTCCCTAATTTTCTTTGCACTGCCAAAGCCAATATCCAAGTTATAAAAAGCTTTCTAAGCAGGGTAACTTTAAGCCTGCACAGTAACATGTTTAAATACGAAAAATATCTCATGCCATTGAGGCAGGCTTAATTAGCAACAAATAATGTTGCTGCGTGCTCTGCCACCTCATTTTATAAATATGTGTGCATGTGTGTGTGTGTGTGTGTGTGTATAGGTGCCAAGGGGGGCATATGGTTCAACGGCGGTTGCTGTCTTTAAATTACCATGTTTCTTTTTTACAAGCACTAAAGGATTTGCAACAGCATCTTCCTCAACAAGAACGTGAGTTTTGGCGTTTGCGTTTGGTTGTTTTATTACCTGCTTCTGTTTGCTGAATTTCAAATCGATTTCAGTGGAATTGTAGAATTTGATTTTTAATTGAATTGAAGTCAAAGAGAATGGGCATATGAGGAAGAGAAAGATCGTTTGAAAAGTGATTAAATTGAATTACGCAATTCATGATTATGAGTCGAAGTAACAAAACAATTGTTTTGCTGTTTGCTGTTGTAAGGCAAACATTGTTCCGCCATAATCATCATTGTCATCATTATTCTAGATGCAGACAATTGGCGTCGCTAGATGCCAGTTGGGCATACGCACTTATAGGCATCCAAAACCAATGCCAAACTAAGAGTTATGCAAAAAAAGAAAAAGAAAAATTGTAATATAAGAAACAATGCATCTAAAATCAACTATTTTCCATTGTATAAAATGTATGAGCAACATATGAACATGTAAAGATCAACATATTTCAAGGTTAAATTGGTTACAATAACCACCGACCGCCACCGCATTTAAAAAAAAAAAAAAAAATAAGGAGAACAGAATCACTACAATTACATAGATTGTGCTGCCGCATACACAAAATGCAATAAAAAGAAAAGAGCTGGCCATAAGAAAATGTTGCAAACAGTGTAAGAAATTGAATTGATTTTTCTTATTTCAACATCAGGGCGGACAGCAAGAAAACGATAGTGCAGAGCTGGACTTTTGAGGAGAGTTTTGACGGGCCTCAGCTTCTGCAAGTAGGGACGGAAATTCGAAAAATTATAACAGTTTCAAAACTAAATGCATGCACTTGATAGACATTAATGATTAATAAAACATATATTATTGACAAGTCAATGCGGATACATAAGCTATACCCTACACGGTTGGGTATAATACAGTGGCTGGAGTCGGGATAGCCTTCTTCTTGCATAACTTTAGAGATAAGGTAGAGATATTGATAGAATTAAATGCTGGTAGTAGTGTTGTGGAAACTATTTTGGGTTATTAAATGGTTTTGTTCGATCTTATTTAAAGATCGAATAGCCAGCGCCTTAAGAATCAATAATCTCCCTTGAAAACGCACCACATCGTTAATACGACAATCTTAAAACTTAACAACATGATCATCATCATCATCATACGTCTCATCATTTGTAACATGTTGAACAGCACCGGCAACTACGATGGCGATCTGAAAAGTTTCTTAGCAACTGTCATCCTCAAAAGCCATTTAACTGGTTCATTATTTACTTTTCTAAATAACAACGACATTACAAAAAAATTTTTATGTTTCTATAGGATGAAAATGGACCGCAAGTTGCTCCTTGGCAATCATTCAGATTATCTAACAGAGAATGAAATAACCTACATAAAGGCCCTTATTATGAGTTGCATTCGATGTTCGATCTTCGTTGGCTATCGAACATCGAAAATCGAATGTTCAATTCATATTATGAGCACCGAATTTTCTATCGAACAGGGGTCTAATCGTCGCTTTCGATAACGAGCTGATTCGATCACGTTTTTTCAGTTTGAGATTATGGCATTCCATATCGAACCATATTATTACATTGCTCGATAGCGAATGCCATAATCTCAAACTGAAAAACGAGATCGAATCAGCACGTTAACGAAAGCGACGATTAGGCCCCAGAATTTAGCTTTCGATGAAGTATTTTACTATAAAAAATTGTTATAAACGATTGTTTTTTTATTTTTAGCTAAAGTTGTTGCTAATTTTAAAAATCACTTTGAGTGATATTCACAATAATGACACTCTTTGCCGAATGCTCGTCATAATACCAAATGAAAATTCGTTCGATCAGTATTTTCGACTACAGTCGAAGATCGAAAGTTGCTCAAAATAAGGGCCATATTACATTCACGATTCACAGACCAAAGCGTTAATAAGAAAACTGACCTCTGTTAAATATTAAAAATTGGTTTTTTCTCACAATATGGGCTTGATAACCAATTTTTTAAGCAAAATGGAATAAAAAATTGAAGCTAAGTTTTTTTATCTACCCTTCTTTTATTTAGATATAACATTTACTAATTCCAACGAAACAAAAAGTCCATATCTTAACCCACAATCATAATATGGATTTTGGATATTTTTTTTTTAGAGAAAAAGAATATCAGAGGAGACTCCTGGACGTCGCTAGATTAATGTCCAATAGTCGAAAGTCATAACATCCTGTTTTTGTAAAAACTTACAGCACAATATCTAAATGAATTAAGCATAGAGAAGGAACTCGGCTTCAATTTTGTGGTTCATCGCGTACCAAGTCCATTTTGTGAGCAGAACCTTATTTTTATTGTTTAACAGAGGTCTGTCTGTTTTGTTACACACGACAGTTTGTATCTATTTATAATTTTTCTTTAAATTTTTTTCACACACATAAATTAAGGTGGGTTTCGTTCGTTATAAAGGCTGTTTTTTATGGATGTATAAAACTTTAAGTTGTCAACACTTTTTTAACTGACGGTCATTTTATCAGCTGTCAAGTGATTTATGTAAGTTTAGTTTGGTTTGACATTTGAACATGAATATACTGACGCCTGAACAACGCTTCGAAATTGCTCAAATTTATTTTGAAAATTATGGTTCTGTTCAAAACACGTATCGCGCACTACGTCCATTTTACGGTCAACATAAACGTCCATTAGAGCAATTACATAATTCGATTAACTATGGAACGTTGTCGCAGCACGTTTACTCTAAATGATAATAAACCTCCACAGTGCGTACAGAAGAAGTCATTGATGCTGTAAAATGTAGCATAGTTGAAGACCCAAATCAGTCAATCCACTTTGATTAGTGACTTTTTCGTTCATCAATTGAACAACCACGATGTGCAGGAGCTGTGATTTTGTGATTTGTCAAAAAAAGGGGCAACATTAAAAAAAAAACGAGAAAACTACACTAAAAAAAGGGGTACAAAAAGTAGCAAGGCAGTCGAAAAAGTGGCAATTTGCCACTTTAGTCGGTCAAACGGTCACGCTGAATACAGGTCGTGCTAGAGTTTATTTATTGAAGGAAACTTTTGGTAACCGCATACAGTTAAGTTTCGGACCCGTGAGCTGGCCTCCAAGATCGTACAATTTAACGCCGCTAGACTATTTTCTGTGGGGATATGTGAAGTCACTAGTCTACGCCGGTAAGCCAGAAACGATTGACCACTTGGAGGACATCATTCGCCGCGTTTTTTGATAATATACGGCCATAAATTTTGAAAAAAGTCTTCGAAAATTGGACCACTAGATTAGATTGCGTCCGATCCAGCCATAGCGGTCATATGCTAAAAGTCATATTTAAATTATAATGCCAAAAGAATCTTTCTCTTTCGAACAAAGTGAATTTCATGTCAATTTAAAAAATTCTTTGTTTTATTTATCAAAGTTCTATACCTCTTTAAAAAAACACCTTGTCCTGATTTTATTGCGCTACTATCACCGTTCCAGAGAGTGACCTCTGGAAAAGCTATATTCGCTGTAGCTAAGTAAACTGTTACACTCTAAATTCTTTACAAGATAATAAACATAAGACCCCACTAAAAAAATATGGTAGTCATTCCAAAGGAACTACATTTTCATTGCATCCATAAAATCGACATTTTTAATTTGCCACTAGTTAGCAGAAAACCAAGTAGAAGTTTATTTTAGTCATACAAAACATTGTAATTTCTCCATAGTTTTAGAAAATACTCACCAGAATTTAAAAAAAAATCGATTTTTTTAAAGAAATTTATGAACTAATTTTAGTCTAAAATTTCAAAGTTATTTACTTAAATTTAAATGAAAACACTGCTTTGGGCTTAAATTCGTATAAAAAGAAACGAATTGTTAAAATAGGTAACAATTTACCATTTTTCCTAGATGAAAATATTATCATAGAACACAAAAAAGGAAATTTTTCTTAAAATCGCTTCCAATTCGGTGACCAGGCATTGAAAAAGAGAACTTCTTGCAATGACAACCCTATGTAAAAATCATTAGATCGGATCGAAATTTGCACTACTTCCAGATCGCAAACTCTACATTTTCATGACTTTTTTGGAGTGTCTTTTTTTACTGGGAACTTTAAGGTCTGCCTTTCGCATCTAAAAATATTAACTGTATATAGGGTTCGGTTTCAAAAGTAAAGTTAAAAAAGAAGAGATGTGTCTTAGGGCACCCGGTTATAGCTATACTGCTTAGCTATAGCCGCCGACCACAAACAATACATTAATTTAATCGTACGCAGCTAGAAAGGAAAATAATGGGAATTAAATGGAAACGTTTTGAAATATTTGCGGCGAATTTGACATATAATATAATTTTATTGCACTGTATTTAACACATCAAGTTTGTTTTATATATATATATATATATATATATATATTTCAAAACGTTTCCATTTAATTCCCATTATTTTCCTTTCTAGCTGCGTACGATTAAATTAATGTATTGTTTGTGGTCGGCGGCGGCTGTTAGCCGGCTTGCAGCCGATCGGCTGTGTTTTCTAAATTGTGCTCATGTGCAACAATAATACAAAAATAAATTGAGAAATCCTTCTCATTGTTTTTGTTTCACTCACTTGAAAAGAACGAAACAACACAAAATTAAACAATTTGTTTCGTTTATTTTCGTACTCTAGTTTTAAGTACAAATAAGTCCAAGCAAAAATACATTTATAAATGTAATAGTGTCGATTATTTTTGTTACGAAAATCACGTCCTAGCTCCTGTGCCGTGACATAAATAGCATAGCTATAATAAAACATATAAAGCTATGATTTCTATCAAAGTTTTATTTTATTATAATTCTTGGACCTTTCCATTTCATACGAAATATAATCTGCCTTATCGTGGTTGGCGTATTTAAAATACGACTACGACTGTTTGGTAATAGATTAAAGAAAAACTGTTGAAGTCTTCTTTAATCTATTACCAAACAGTCGTAGTCGTACTTGAAATATTCCAACCACGATAAGACAGAATGTCATTTAAATGACCGCCTCTAGAGTTGTTGTAGCAGTCGATTCTATTGACGTACTGTTCAAACACTTTTTTCTACATTTCGGTGATAACTGGACGTATGTTGGTTTTCAAATGCTGCAACGTTATGGGATTATTTGCGTCAGCACGGTCTTTGGCGTATCTATTCAAAAAAATCTAACGGCGTCAAATCGCATGATCTCGTTGGCCAACTGACGTCGCCAAAATGTAAAATTACGCGTTGTGGAAACTTCACATTCAATAAAGCCAAAAATAAGTCGTGCTGCGTGGCTTGTGGAACCTTTTTGCTGGAATCGCATATTGTCATGTTCATTATCTTGAATTTTAGACCAAAAATAGTCGGTTATCATACGGCCATAGCGCTCTGAATTGACGTTAACGGTTCCTCTGATTATCTGTCAAACTTTCATTAGCGATAGTGCATAGTCCCGACCATATCTGTAAAGCTTTCAGCCTCTTAAAATTTCTTTATAATTTTGTCGTGAAAGCGTAGGGTTAAATAAATAACACCTCAGACGACATATGAAACAGGTGACAGCCTTGCCAGACTCGTCATTTTGAAACCATTAAATGAATAACCCTGTTTTAGCAAACGTCCGTTATTTTAAAAATTCACCACAATATGCAAAAATTTTGCTTCAAAACTGCTTCTGCAATGCCAGACTGTTCAACAGACTTATTTAGTTAAGTTAGAATATCCATTAACTCTCAAACTATCAGTTATTCACTAACAACTTCCAGCTTTAGCTCCCATTAAGTAAAGAGATCCTTAAGGGTGAAACAACTTTTCAGTGCACCCTCGCCTTGATAAAGCTCAAGAGTGTACGTTGTTTTAACGTATTTAGATTATTCGTATTGGATATTTCTTATTTCTTTTTTTTTTTGCTCATATACAGTGGCAATTGCATTTAAATGCAATTGGCTGGCTAGTTTCGTTTTATGTTGCTTTTGATTATTTTCGTTTCTTTGCCTTTAATGTTTTCCAACTCTAAACATGCATAATAAGTTTTGCAATTCTCTTTTTGTTTTTTTTTTATTATTTTCTTAAATGCATCAGACTACTACATAGTGGAGAGTATTGGTGTGTTAAAGGAATTTTTGTCGTATTGTTGTATTGATGGTGGGGTTGTGTCTGTGTAAAAATTCACAGAACATATCAAAGCGATCGATAAGTCACGTTTCTAGAGGCAGAATGACTTGTTGTTATTATTGTTGTTTTGTTTTTTATGCAATTTCGTTTCGTTTTATATGTGTTTTTTTTTTGCCTTTGTTGCATCTTTCAACTTTTAAAGGACATTGTCGGCATTTTAATCTTCAGCTTGGGTTTTAATGTCTACCATATTGATTTTTTTTATTTTGGCGACAGTTTTTGTACTCGTACTGATATTTGTTTGGTTGTTGCTGTTATATTTTAATATAGAAAAAAACAGTGGTCGAAATATCAGCAATTTATAGATCAGTTGAAATAAATTTATAAAACTGCGTGTTTAAATGTGATTTAGTTTTTTAATTGTTTAAAGGAAATTTTTAAAATGGAAAAAATAGCCTTCATTTTTATAAGGTTCCTCTCAAAAGAGCGTATACAGTAAATTATGAGTTTAAATATGAGTTGTTGTTGTTGTTGTAGTTCCAAACTGCTGGTAAATTTTATAGTTGGTAGTAGCGAAAAATAACTGTGAGTCAGAGAATTACAATTGAAATATTGCCCGATACTAATGGATATCGCGGATTGTAGGGACGAAGATATCAGTGGTTTTCATTATTAAAGTAAGTAAAGTGCTACGAGTAACGTATTGTTAAATGAAGGGTTTCACCATAGACCTTTTGATCACTAAAAGTCAGGTAATTTCGTAAAATCTACAATTTCATATTAAAGTCTTTTTAACTAAAAATCATTTGAGCGAAAACAAAGTATTAATACTGCATTTACATTGTCTCGAAATGTAGAACTTTCAAGCTGGCTTTTTCCAGATTTCCCATACAAAACGAAATCTAATTTTTCAGTAGATTTGTAGGAAATCTAATACAAATCTAAAGTTTTTCTTTATTCTTTACTACCCTGTACAACAAAAGGTGAGTGAATTAGCTACGGTCTGCTTAAAAAAGTGAGTGAATTGGCTACAATGCAGTTGTTTGGTTGTAGTTTTGGAAACAAACCAGTTTATGGGTTTTGTTTTGGATAAAAAAATCTTGATAAATGTTAAAAAAAAAGCTGGTGTAAACCGCATAGATTTTCATAAAGGTTTTAAGCAAAATATGCTAGATTTTGTGGTGATGTAAATGCCCTACAAATCCATCTAAAAACTTACCTTTTCAAATGTAATTTACTCTTGCCCACATAACTACAACCCGCTTTCGTGCACTTGAAATTTTTAATTGAATGTGAATTTAAATGTATTTTAAGCAGAGTTTTTTTATCCGAAGCATATTTGCAATTTGCAAATGTACATTTGAATAGTTGACGGTTTTCTGCTGGCTGCGATGCATGATGTGTCACGTGGTGCTTGTTCATAGTATATCTGAAAAAACAAGAATTTTATTAAATTTAGGACAACACGTGTTACTTCGGACAGTTGAATTAAACAGCAACAAAAAAAGAAAAAAAAGAATCACACAAAAAGTTGCATTTTATTACCATCAAAATTAAACCTAAAATTTTAATTCTTTTGCAACTTTTTTTTTGTTTGTTTGTTGTTGAACTGTTTAATTAGATTAAATTCAAGTTATTAGAAAATGTAAGCAGAATTTTTCTAGTCACGTTTATTTTTGGAAAGAAAGCCGGACGTGTCGTTCAAAATGCCAAATTCAAATCCTTTTACTCTTATTGTCTTTAGGAGTTTAAAGAGAAAGGGGCGAAAATAGTGTTTTGGCTTTACAATATTGACTAATTTAGACAATATGAACACAATAAAGTTGGAAACTTTGTACCAGTAAATTTTTTTTAGGAAGAAGTTGGAAAACAAAATCAATAAAATTTATTTAACATTTTAAACTAATGAAAATTAAAAGAAAAAAATTATGTCGAAGAAAACAATAACAATTATATTATTGTATTTTTCTATATTTATGATTTAAACAGGCTAAAGTTCGTATCGCTTTGTAAGCCAAATTACATGTGATAATTATTAATGAGCAAATAACACCAAAGTTAGTTGTAAATATTCTGACAAACACGTAGTAGAACGGAACAACTAGCTAATTTCGAAGGCTACTAAACCTTCATCATCTGCGTTCTTTTGTGTTTGGTCCACTGTGTGTGTTTGGTCAGTTGATGTAGATTTCTGCTTTATATACTCATCCATTATTGCAAATAGAATATGTGAATGGTTTTGATTCATCTTATTTAAATTTTCTGAAAGCTTTTTTGTAAAGAAATCTCAATTTTACCATCTCTAAATTTACAACAGTCTTGCCATCTTTACTAATTATGCACATGTTAGTTAATTTGCTGATTGTTTGTGCTACTTAAGACAAACTTTTTTGGTTTGTTACTATTAAGTATATTTTGTTAATTTTTGAAACTGGCCCATAAGAAAATTTATTTTTGTTTTTAAAGTATGTAATTTGATGAGCGTACATATACAGCCTAATTTTCTATACTCCTCGGAAAATAATTCCCAGGGAATTCCTATTCTAAACGGAATAATAGTATATTATTTTTAACTTCTTCCAAAAGTCACCTTAAACTGTGTTCCAAGGCCTATAGTTCAAAAGATCTAACGACACGATGACATTTTATATACATCATGTCCTTAAATAAAAATAATCTAAGAATGCCCTTCGGCTTCCTCACAGGCCATTGCAGGTTGAGAAAACACCTCAACAGGATTGGCCTTTAAAAAGCTAGAGTTGCAGCCGGTGTTGATTCTCAGATTATAAGGATGAAACTCCATAACACTTCCTGAAGGACTGCGAAGCTTTGTGCCACAGAATATATAGCCAATTGAGCCAGCAACTGTTGGATAGGATTGTTATCCCGTAATTTATAAAGAGAGGGCAGCAGAGGGAAATACCCCGGACATTTGCTTAAAAAAGTAGGACTTAAAAATAAAATGAAATGATTTTTTCCAATAATATTCCTAATAATATTACTATCAATAAAATCTAAATTACATATCGATGGTGTTGCGTAAAAATTGTCAATTTCGCACCATTTTACATGGAATATAGGATCTTTTTACCCAACGCCATCGATACTCGTTGGCACTTGCAGAATATTTGACTACATAAACGCACAGAAATAGCACTTCAAATATTCTGCCTTACCGTGGTTGGCGTATTTCAAATACGACTACGACTGTTTGGTAATAGATTAAAGAAGACTTCAACAGTTTTTCTTTAATCTATTACCAAACAGTCGTAGTCGTATTTGAAATACGCCAACCACGATAAGGCAGCTTATTTAAAATGTTGGAAACATTTTTTCAATCATAGTTTTGTCGTTTATACTTATAAAAAAAGTTTATAGCACAAGAACTCATTAAAATGTAGTTCTTTATCAACTGTGAACCTAAAATTATTTCAAGTTGAACCGATTACACGTCATTGTTTGGTTAAAATATCTTATTAGTGAAAAGTAGGACTTCCCCGGACACAAATTTTTTTCGAGGACAGAAATCCCAAAAAGAGGACAATGTCCGGGAAAAGAGGACGGATAACAACACTACTGTTGGAAGATAGGCAGCTGCCAATACTGGAACCGATAGCAATCTTAAGATTCCTCAGAAAAAAGATTAAATATATCCTTTTCAGTCGCAATGTCCTGTGTTTCCCGTAACAATAAAAAATTCACTCCATTCATACGTACGTAGATGGCGAGAGATAAAGTGAGAGATAATTTTTAATTTTTGACTGCAGTTGTTCTTGTTTTTAAAGAGAAGTAATAGTGTTTTCACACTGACTTGGTTTTAATAAAAGTTGGTTTTAATGTTAAAACCAACTGTTAAAACCTGGTTTTACCATACAAATTGTTTTTGTTAAATCCAACTTAAAACCATTTCTGAATTGGTTTTATTTTGGTTTTATGAAATGCAACCCTGTTTTCGCTGTGGTAAATTCAGTGCTGCCATGTTAAAATGACCGGCAGCAGCTGATACTGTTTATGCCAGTGAATAACAAGAGATGTCGCTTGAAAGATTTTCCACTTAAAAATGGATGCAGCAGCAACAATAAGTAAAAAAGTATGGAAAAATAAGAGTTTTTTGGAAAGAAAACAACAAAAATATTTTCATTGACCTCTGGAAAGTGAAAATAAACGATATGACATATCGAACCACCGATAAAAAAGTTGTATTTTGTGATTTATTTGTGCATTTGTTATATACAATAACTTGATTTCCAAGCACTTCTTCACTTTGTATTACTAGTTCCATAATTTTAAAATATTAATTTACAAAATATAAAATAATTTCCATCTTAGAGCGCATTGTAAAGTTTCTTAGTTTTTTATACAAAGAAAAACAGTTGTACAGTTTGTCAAATAAATGTTAAAAAAAGTAGAAAAAATACAACAACAAACACACGCATTTCTGCAGGAGATTGTTTTATTTTGAGCAAAGTTATTAGACCATCTGTGAGTTAAAACCTGAATTTAACAAACTTGCAGTGTGAATGCAAAATCAGCTGTTTATGGTTTTAACGTTAAAACCAGGTTTTAACTTGCAGTGTGAAAACACTATAACACTCAGTTAATGAATACCTATAACTATTACTAGGTGTTACCTTCTTTATGAAAGGGATTAGCTTCTTCGCCCTCTCCTGTACGCGGTCGAGTAGCCCCAAAATAAACTTTGAAGCGCCGGCCCATACATGAGAGTTGTATTCTATTTTCGGTCGGATATAAGTGGTATAAATATCGAAGAGATCAGATGGGATGAAATATCGTTTGCACCGTTTCAAAAATCCGAGGCACTTGAATGCTTTTTTTACGACTTGAAAAATGTGTTCAGTCTATTGAACATCACATTGGATTTTAATGCCAAGGACAATAATCAAGAGCTTCTTATTCCTTAATATTTCTACCCCCGTAGTTACAGAGGCAGCATCATTTTTGGTCATGCGTCTATGAGTAATCATACAACATTGGGTCTTACGGGCGTTAAAATCGACCCTATTCGCATGACCCGAATGGGGTTTAAAGCCACATTCATTGTTTGTCTCAAAGCTTCAACCTGCGGCAGGCTCGGCCTATTGCTGAATGAGAAAGAATGGCAGATGCTGCTGTCGTCCGCGAAGAATATATAGGGTTGAAAGTTTTACATAGGTCATTTAGAAAGATAAGGAATAGAGTTGGTGAAAGAACGGAACCTTGTGGTACCCCTAAATTTAACTTTAACTCATTTGATGCGATCCTATCTATAACAACTCTTATAGTGCGATCCCAGAGGAAACCCGATAAGAATCGAGAGAAGTTATCACCGACACCAAGGGCAATACATTTTGACAAAAAAAAAATTCCACACTCTATCAAATGCCTTGGAGGAAAATACACCGTTTGCTGTAGTTTACATCCTGATGGCATCATTGGAACTTATTTCTTCAAAAATGAAGCCGGAGCTCGTCTTACGGTCAATGGAGATCGTTACAGCGCAATGATCAATGACTTTTTGTCAGAAAATATGAATGATATTGATTTGGGCAAGATGTGGTTTCAACATTATGGCGCTACGTGTCATATGCCGATTGCTTATAAAATAACTTAAGAATCTAAAACCTTAAAACCAATTAAAAAGCTGCAATAAGTCATCATCATCATCTGTTTAAAATCAAAATTTTAAGAAAAGTTGATTTAGTGAAATGGACCTGTTAATTGGCCTCCAAGATAGTGATAAATTCGACACGTTTCGATTATTTTCTGTAAAGCCACGTAAAGTCGCTGGTTTGTGCTAATAAACTAGACCAACATTGTTCATGTTATTCGTGACATGCGGCCAACAATGCTCAAAAAAGAGGTCCCAAATAGAACGTCCGGAATGCACTTTGTCAAAAACAACCGCGGTGGCGGATATCCCAGCGGGAAAATTGGTCATTAATTACATAAATAATGGAAGAAATAATGTATTATTTTCAAAGCAAGACAATGCATTCCGTTCGGAACGAGAGGGTAATTTGATCGAACACAATAAATTACACATTGATTACCAGGTGCATTACCACATCTGCAGAAGAAGGAATGTATTATTTTTGCTAGTGACGAGTGTCTGAGTTTTCCTTATAATTTGTTATTTCTTGCTGCCTTTCATCTTTGTTATTTTTACTCGAAGACCCAGTTTGTGTTTCAACGCATGCCAGTGAAGTTCAATGGAAGTAAAAATTGTATACATAACTTTTGCAGAAAAAAAATATATTCAAAAATTATGCATTGGAGAAGATTGATAGCAAAATTCTAAAGAACAAATATTGATTCTGTTAATTAATGAATAAATAATTAATGAATAATATAGGTATAATTACCCTGCAGGAAATTGAACTGACACAAGACTAGCCACGTGACCGATCCTCAAGTGATAGGGACCAGTCCGAGTTCTAACACTTCATATGAAGTGGAGCAGTCACTTTAAATGGGGATGACCTAGGATGGGGTTAATTGATACTTTGTATGAACATTGTGACTCATCACTGAACTATCTTATAGGGACCTATTCCGCGTAGAATATAAATTATATATAAATGTCATTCCGACATTTATGTAACTGTAACAATGCAATCTTGAACTGTTTTTTATTATTTTTATTCTTCAGTAAAAAAACAATTTATATTCAAACTATCAACCTACGGCATGGCAGGCTTCCACACTACCTACCCGATCATAGGGCCACCCCCGATCATACGTACCAGTTAAGCTTAGGTTAATATCTAAGCATAGTTACGAGACTTGTTCCAGAGTGACTATTTATATTGATTCATTGTTTAACCTTTCTTATATATGTACATCTATACTCAACCACAAAAAAAAAAAACAAAAAATATTCGTAATACATAATTCATGCCCCAGCGGAGTGTTTCTTATGGTATACACCTTCATCGACGGCTTACAATTCAAGTTTGTGCTTGTATAGATTTATAAGCCTTGACACAAACTTTGAGCTTAAACAGAGCTGTACTAGTGTCCTAACAGAGCTCTGTTAAGATATAATTAATTTCGAAAAGACTTTTGCAATAAATGAGGCAACCGAGACGGAAAAAGTAATGCAAATTTATTGCATGAACCTATTTCTCAATTTGAACTAGATATTCGACCCTGTTCTGTAAACATATCGATTTGAAACCGCACGATTTTAGAAAACTAACTCCGACAATAGAAATATTTTATTAGATTTTTTTTTTAATTTTTTTATTATATAGATTCCCAAATATCATATTGGAAAGAAAATTATTTTGTGTATGAATTTAAACACGTCTGCAAGACCATTATTAATTTTTTGAAAACGAGAAACTTACTCGGATTCGGTTTAAAGAACAGGGCCGATTGCCAAGTTTTTAACTTGGCATTTTCTGAGTCAATGTTGGCGGATAATATTGGTCATTGATTCCTGTCCAAGTGGTCCTCTAAAAACGTGCATATTCAGAATTTCTTGAAGTTCGAGTTTTCAGGAGTTCTTCAAAAAAACTTTAAATTTACCCTGCCTACATGTATTAACATTTTCTCATGTTAGAAACTGTGAAAACTGTGTATCTTAAGTACATACCGCTTTTTCATATTTATTTTTAAATCCCGCTTTTTTTGGATATATTCTCCAAAATCCCGCTTTTTGCCACATCTGGCCACGTTAGCTATATATTTATACTATTTGATAGGTCCTGGATTCAGCCACATCAAACATGTTCAGTGCCGTTTACTGCAATTCCCAATTCAAGAAAAAGGTGAATATGTAACCATTTACACGATATGTCTTCTTTTCACCATACACTACTCCCTACTTTTGTTAACACTCCCATTTTCTCAAGTCATAGGATGAGTACGCTTGGTTCAATTGTCACCGAATTTTCTGCAGGGTAATTATGAATGCATAAGTAATATAATGCAAAGAATTATACATTTGTTAAAGAAAAATAATTATAGAATTCATTCCTTGGATGCATTAAAATAATTCACTACTTTCCTAGAACATGTTCTATGTTTACAGTAATGAATTCTGGAATGAAAAATTATACCTTCTCCTTTACTATTCATTACCTTTTTCCACTGGGTTCTTCTAACTTTGTCTATAAACTCCGATTGAAACTATTTTATAAATAAATCCGCCATCCAGGAACGCATAAACCTTGCTTAGCAAAAGGAAGAGATAAAATTTTATGTTAATACAGAAGCAAGAAAAAAAGGAATAAAGTAAAAAAAATAAACAAAATCAACTGAAAAGCATCTCCTCTAATAGAGATTAGCAAAACACACTCATCCAAGTACAAGTATAATGAGATCCTCCATTGTATTTGTCACAAATATATGACGTTGTTTTGCTGCAATTTTTCCACTAACGACCTGAATGTCTTCTTGGATTTCTTCTCTACATTTGTTGTTGTTGTTGTTGTTGTCAAACGCTTTGGAAAATGATGACATTTTGGTTGGTTGCGCTCGTATGGTTTTGAACAAAACAATTCAACTCTCGTACTAATTCACCAAAAAGTACATATGTACATATGTACGAGCAGTAGTTATTTTTTGTTGTTAGTTACGGGCATGTACGAATGCATGTTTGTGCATGTTAAACCATTATCCCTTTTTCCGTTTTCTTTTGATGTGTCTGTCTGTGTATGTGTTTGTGTGTTCTTGTAGGATGGTGATGAAAATAACGATAAATTTGTAAAGTTGTTATTGTATGCTTTAGCAGAAATGTAGTTTGTATTAAAGACCTGCGTAAATAGTCTTGAAATGTAAATACGTCTTGTTTTTTAAATGTATTCTTGTGGCTGCATTATACTAAACCAATAATAAATGCTGTCGTATTAAGCAACCCACAGACCTTGCGACTGTTGGTACAACATGAGCAAATTGTTTGTAAGATTGTAAAGTGTGTGGGGTCGTCGTATGAAGTTGTGTATCGGTTGTACGAAAGATTAAAAAGATTTGATTTTTGGCAAGTTGTATATACAGGTTGTAAAATTTATGAGTTTGTTGTACAACTTCATTTAATTTTGCTCTTATTTTCGTTGTGGTCATATGAAAAACGTCGCGCTCGAATTTTTTTGCTTATAAAATGGAGAATTCAACAGAAAGAAGTGATTTTATATAATTGACAAAACTTTTGACAAAAGATCATTGAATACTTCAGCTGCCACCCACGTGTAATTTTTATTGGCTCACTTTCTTTTAATATTTCCAAAAGTTGGTTATTAGAATACGTTTTTTTATATAAATCACTCCTTTAACCAAATTCTTTTTTTCTATCCTTTTTTACGTTCTTCTTATTTTGTCACCAAAACAACCATCCATTACAATACGCGACATAGTACCCGATGTCACCTTACTCCAAAAAAAAAAAAATAAGAAATGAAGTTGTGCTCTAATGTTGTACACACTGTTGTATAGTTTGTGGCAAAACACACAACTTGGTAATCCAACGTGTTGTACCAACGGTCGCAAGGTGTATGGCTTGCATTATAAGCAAAGCACAATAGATGCATTTGTGTGCGTGTATATGAGTGCTAACAAGCAATGTCGTGAAGACTTCTTGTTATGAACAAACAGTCAACAAAGTAGTGTTGATACGTGTATGCTTGTTATGCAAGCCATACACCTTGCAACCGTTGGTACAACACGTTGGATTAACAAGTTGTGTGTTTTGCCCACAAACTTTACAACAACGTGTACAACATTAGAGTACAACTTCATTTCTTAATTTTTTTTTTTGGAGTAAACATGACATCGGGTGTTATGTCGCGTATTGTAATGGATGGTTTTTTTTTGGTGACAAAATAAGAAGAAGAACGTAAAAAAGGACAGAAAAAAAGAATTTGCTTAAAGGAGTGATTTATATAAAAAAACGTATTCTAATAACAAACTTTTGGAAATATTAAAAGAAAGTGAGCCACTGGACTATAAAAATTACACCTGGGTGTCAGACGAATTATTCAATGACCTTTTGTCAAAAGTTCCGATGCATATACAAAAGCAATTCTTCCGCGCAAACTCATACAATTATATAAAATCACTTATTTCTGTTGAATTCTCCATTTTATACGCAAATTTGAATTCGAGCGCGATGTTTTTCATATGACCACAACAAAAATAAGAACAAAATGAAATGAAGTTGTACAACACACTCCTAAATTTTACAACCTGTCTATACAACTTGCCAAAAAATCAAATCTTTTTAATATTTCGTACAACCGATACACAACTTCATACGACGACCCCACACACTATACAATCTTATACACAACTTGCTCATGTTGTACCAACAGTTGCAAGGTCTGTGGCTTGCTTTATTTTTCATATTGTACGTTTGAGTGTGTGTGTAAGATGTAGATGGTAAGCTATTATGTGTTTAAGGGAGGTTTTTTTTAAGCAAGCGCACACAACTAATGTAAATGCATGTGAACGTTTGTTTGTGTGCAGAAAAATAAAAGAGCATACACACAACGTGTGTGTGTATGTACATGCATGACGCCTGTATACGCGCCCATGCGTAGAAAGAAGCAAGCATCACAACTTTTTCAGTCACGCAGTATTTTCTTCTTTACTCCTATACTTCCAATAATTGAAACAAATTCTTGCAAACAGTGTTGATTAGCGTTTGTTTTAGAAGACTTCGTTGTAGTAAAGCATTTGAAAAATCCCTCATGTCTTGAAATTTCTTATAAATGGTCTTGTGCAGGACTTTAGTTTGTATCTATGATGGTTATACGAGTATCAGGTATTTTTTTTTCCTCTAACACTGAAGTAGCTTAAATCAATGTTACTGGTATGTATTTAGTTTATTAGAAAATAAGAAACAATAATGATAATTATAGTGATTTTTAAAGAAAAATAAAGTGCAACAAAATCGATATTTGCCTATGAGTTTGCCATTAAGGACCGATAGATTTTGAGGTTTAAGTGGGTAACATCAGCAAATTTTATGACTTCATCGGCAGCCTCTACGAAATGTTGGAAAATGTCTATTCTGGCTGCATAGTGTGAAGAGATCACAGTACGAAATCTCCATCGCCTGCTTTTAAACCTTAGTTTGCTTTCGAAAATTAAACATCCCACTAAAAAAAGGGCACCCAAGGAACCCAATCATCCTTATCGGGAAAAAAAGTTGACGTGGAATGTGTTCCCTTTCCCTAAAATTGTGATCGCTTACGTTTGCATTGTTGTTGTTGCATTGTTGTTGTGTCAGTATACTATTTTCTAATTTTGTCCACGAGAAAAATTTCACGTGATAAGGGTGAATAAGATCCTGGGGTCTAATCGTCGCTTTCGATAGCGAGCTGATTCGATCACTTTTTTTTGGTTTGAGATGATGGCTTTCGATATAGAAACATATTACATTCAATAGCGAATGCCATAATCTCAGAGTGAAAAAAAGTGATCGAAGCAGCTCGTTATCGAAAGCGATGATTAGACCCCTGAACTTCTGATCATGTTAATATTACGAAACGTTTACTCTGACTCGTTCTTAATAAACTCAAGAGTTAAGAGGTCAGAAATAAGCGCCAACATGTAATTACTTTTTATACATATGTAGATGTTATAGTTTTTACTTTGAGGATCTTAGTAAATGAAACTAGTCAGATGAAAGTTCACCGTTAAAATCTTGAACAGATTGGGCAATATGACGACCTCACTCAGCGAATGAATATTCCAGGAATAAATTTTAAATCGTTTTAATCATTGAGATGATGGGAGAATTTGTAGTGGTGAGTTTTCTTTACTGTATGAAAAATCAGAAACAACAAAAATCGAGCAATAAAATAATCTCCCTTTTAGTATGTAAGGAGAAGTAACACTCAGACAATGAATAACTACTGCTATCACTAGGTGTTACCTTCTTTAGGAAAGGGATAGTGATAGAGAAAACAGTTGGTGAAGGAAGAGTAAGAGGAAAGCTTCATTCTTTTACAACTTTGCTTTTCTGCACGTTTTTAATAATTCTGTGTTGCAGCGCCTCTGGTGTCAATGAGGTGTACTAAATTTTGAAGCAGTGTTTCGTAGCCATTTTACTGGTTATTTTGCATCGCCGATGATTCTGCTACACAATGCCGACATTAGGATTAGTATCCACTGAAGCCGGTGTAGTTCAGTGACCAGTGTCTATGCTTTCATCACTTGAACTTTCCTACAACAACTGACACAAAGGAATACTAATGCGCGGTGTTGTTAACTTTTAACGGCTTTCGGAACAGGATTCAAAACCAGGACTTTCGGTTTTGTAGTCAGCGTGCTAACTACTTCAGATAACGCTGCCCTTTACGCGGTTGGCATATTTTGACTACAACGTTTTTGTAATAGATTAAATAACAATATAGTATTGCTTCTTTAATCCAGCACCAAAATGTCGAATTCCAAATATAAAAATTACGATAAGGGCCAATATTTGGTAAAAGCCTTCAGAATTATAGAAACCTCTTAGAAAACCCTACACACAAATATGTTCATAATTTTGATACTTTAATTCTAAGCCTGAGTTTACATCTGGCATTTAATTGTGTCATGTGCCCAAGAAAGCGTAACCACTAATTGCTAATGAAAAACTTTTTGATTAAGACACGTATTTATTAAGTTAAACAGTTTCACACATAACTAATAGACAATTTTATAGAATCCAACATGATTGGAAACTGTGTAAATCAATAAATACATATCTGAATCAAACAGTTTTTCTATTAGTAATTAGTGGTTACGCTTTCGTAGGCACATGACATACAGATGTAAGCCCGGCCTAACAATCATACATATATATCGCCTAATATAATACAATAGGGCGGATCAATAAGTCCGTGACTTTTCGGACTTCCCTCGTAGTTATATGAAATGCAACACTGTTCCCATCAATTACCTTCCTATTTGCAAACCTAAGAAAATGGCTCCGTGGAAAGAGATTTAGCTCCAACGATGAAGTTATTGACCAAACAAATGTCTATTTTAAGGAACTCGAAAAAACTATTTTTTTTAAGGGGCACAAAAACTGGAGAAACGTTGGACTAAGTGTATTGCAAAAAAAAAACTGTGTTTCATTCACTGTACTTCCACACTTTAAAATCCTTAATTTGAGAATACTTAAGGGCTTTCCATTTTCACACACACACGCACACAGAATAAGTCAAAACGTTCCGTAAGAAGAATTAAGGTTTTAACACTATTCGTTCTCCTCCCAAAATTAACGCTGCTCCATTCTAATGATTTACATGACATGCATACAATTTTAATGAATGAGAGAGATACTCGTATTATAAAACAAGCACATTTTAAACATGTACAATAACACTGCATTCCTGTGTTTTCTTAACACCATCTTATTTCTTACATTCATTTGCTTCAGACAAGTGTCATAAATATTTATGCGAGTTTTGGGAATAATATGAAATTCGTACAAAACAAACAACTAAAAAAAATAAAGCATTTCAAAAAACTGACAAAAATATTCTACTTCATATGGAAAACAGAACATGTCTACCATGTCGTCGAAAAAGGAAGCTTTAAAACTCCAAGAAGCAACTAAAAACATGCAACACCTACGAACAAGTCAGAACAAAAAAAACGACTCCTTTGGAAAAAAAATTAAGAAAACTTTGACAAAAACCCCGGTTAAGACATCGAGCATCCTGATGCTTACAATGAGTCTAATGAACAGCCGGATTCTTATTCTAATGCAGGATGTTAACTCCGCCTCGGATAAAACTTAATCAGGTAAACAACAGCGACAAGGAACATGTTTCTATCTTTGGTGCATGTATCAAAATGTTCAAAAACATTTAACGTGTTTGAGATTTCCATACTTTTATGGTGGAGAGTTTGGTTCAACAAGAGAATAGTATAAAGAAATTTAAAAATACACTGCAAAAATCCATGAAATTATATAAATAAGCTTCCTTGTGTTTATTTCAAACAAAAGAAATTGCTTTAAAATTTTTATGATATTAAAGTTAAATTATATTCTCAATAAATTATTAAGAGTCTTACTACATATAAACATACGAAGTTTGTTAGCTAAATTCAAAATCTTTTGGGTTGAAGTCTATTGACGAGTTCCATAAGCGGCAACGAAATGTATATGTGACAGCGCATAGAGAAAAGGACCTAAGGGTAAAAAAATCAATTTTCACTTTTTTTATGTGGACAACATCTGAGCATCGAATGAAACCGATCCCATGCCCCAAGAGTGTTCCCTCCCAGAGATATGCGCGTTTTATGAAATTGAAGTCGACGATTCTAAGGTTATGTATGTAAAAAAATGTTCGTACTAACAGAGTGATATTCACAATTTAAAAGAATTATAAATGAGTATTTATTATAATTCACAATTAATAATTTCAGAAAATAAACCTGGATTCGAAAAAACGCGAGCAAAATTGATATCAAACTCATGGAAACAGCGCGCTAGGTAGAAAACAGTAAAAATCAACTACATAAAACCAGAGGTAGGACGACCTACGCGCCTTTTGAAGGTTGACCAACATGTTCCTGACGTCATGAGATGTGTCGCTTTCAAATGAGACCAATACCAACACGCTCAGTGATGTTACACCAAAAATACACGTATTTAAATCTTTAAAATGGCTCTCCTGAACAAAACCGAGTTTTACCCTTAGGTCCCTCTTTCTATTTTGCGCGTCACATATAGACAATGCTTAACCAAAAAGCAAGCAAACAATTTTTAAAATTACATTACATTTGCGAGTAAGGTTTAGTAATAACTATCGTATTACTTAAAGAAAATACAACCCTGATCTAACAAATAACACTATCCTACATAGTCAAACAGCTTTTGAGAAAATACAACCCTGTTATGAGGATGCATATGAAAATTTTCAAAGCACAAATAAAACTTCGTTAGATCAGGGTTGTAGTTTCCTTAAGTAATACGATAGTTAATACTAAACTTTACTCGCAAAAATCGTTTGCTTGTTTTTTGGTTAAGCATTGTCTATATACATTTCGTTCCCGCCTTAAACAAACTATTTAAAAACATTTTTCTTCACAATAAATTGAAAAACATACATGTGTATGTCTTTGATTGGAGTTTTTCTAAGGCTTTGTTATCTTTATCATTTCTGACCACTTAAAGTTATTGCGTCTCTTTGTGTCAGCTGTTGTAGGAAAGTTGTAGAGATGAAAGCATCTCACTGGTCACCGACTTCAGCGGTTAGTAATCCTAATGTAAGATCAGAAGTAACATAACCAATAAAATGGCTGCTAAGCACAGCTTCGAAATTTAAATGCGCCTAATTGCCATCAAAGGCCGTGCAAAACTGCAGAGTTATAAAATAGTGAAGCTTTCCCCTATCTCTTTATTCACCACCAAAAACAAAAAACCTAACGCTTCATAGGATCTGAAATAAAACCAGGGTGACCAATGACATTTTTTAAAAAGTGGCACCAAATAGGGGATTTATCAAAAAAGGGGCAACATTAAAAAACGAGATAACTACACTAAACTTCTTATTTTTAAAGTATTATTATATAATTCACTTTAAAACAAAGGGGGACAAAAAGTGGCAAGGCAGTCGAAAAAGTGTAAATTTGCCACTTTAGTCGGTCAAACGGTCACGCTGAATCAAACTACTTTGATCCGGAGAAGCTGTTAGTGAGACCAATTTAAGGTTGAATCAGACATGTTCGAACCAAACTTATGGGCAAATTTAATTATAGGTGAACCGCCATAACGCCATAGCCATTACCATAGACACAAATTGAATTTTGGTTTGGTTATGCCTATGACACGTTATGACTATGACGCGTTAATTTAAGCTTTAAGGGTCATAAGTTATCTGTGACTAAAAGTCAAAGCTCGGTAAAAACCCTTTATAGAGAGCAGTTAGTTTGTCTTTCAACATATTCCCAAGACAGTCAATATAGATCACAAAATTATCCCAAATCTCCTATTCCATTTTGCGTTAGAAAGAAAAATTTATTGCATATCAGATCAATCATCAAAATCACTGCAAAGATTAATAAGTCTCAAAGAAAATTGCCTTATGTGACTCCTTGGACATTGTTAATACGAGTTATGATTCGATAGATAGAGCTCCTAGGCAGAAGGCTCCTAACCACGGTTCGATGGAGGTAGATAGCATCGAAGCGTACGGGGAAGACAATTGAAGAACTTCTCCAAGTTCGAAATGACCGAGAGTATGAAGTGATTAGTTACGATGATGAGTGGATAATTATGGTGACTAGTGTATTCGGATTTATTCTCTCAAAGCAATGTGCATTTGCGTGCCAATGGACCAAGGGCCATCGTATCGTGTGGCAGAGATTCATTATGTATGACCTTGTAAATGTATGGGAATACGTTTCTATGCTATCTTTAGCAATAGCAGTTCAGCTCTGTAGTACGCTTTCTTGAGGATTCCGTTTTGAGCTTCTCTTGAATTGTTTTGATTCTCTATAAAAGCTATCAAGATTAAACAATTTATCTACTGGAGTCCTGTGCATATGAAAATTCGGCGGAGTGTGTGAATAGATGGTTAATTCATGGGTTAAGAACTTTTTTATGGTATAAATTGGTCAACGGTCACTTCATTAATAAGCGAAATAGAAAATTTTACATAAAAGTTATGGTGTGGTTCCAAACATGCATTGATGATAACATTTCCCCTTACTGATACCGCTAATACGAGTATAAACAGATTTGAGCTACGACTTGTCCTCTCCTAACCAATGCTCTGTAGAATGGAATAGGGGATCTGGTCCAAAGACCGGCACTGCCACAGTTAGTGGATCTTTTGTGGCATAGAGATGTACATTAAATCAAGATCTGTGTTACTTTTCTTATGAACGTTAGCACAGAGTTGGAGAATTCCGCCAAACACAGGGGCGTTATTATGTAACTCGATTTGAAAAGGAAATTGTTCGAATTTGTATGTTATTAACATTAAAATTCAAAAACATATCTGTTCGATTCGGAATTAAGAATAAATAACAATCCTTCTGCATAACATCATACACTAGCAGATAATCACCCTTATCGTGTTTGGCGTAGGCGTATTTCGACGACTGGCGTATTTGTAGTCGATTTTTTATTATAGTGGTATCGTGTAAAATTGTCGCCTAAAACTATTTTGTAAAAGAGTCATATTGTAATAGATGACTCTATTTTATTTGGTTATGAAACATCCTGTTATAACAATTGTCAAAAAGATCCCCTGTCGTAGAAGGTTCAAAACAATAAATTAATTAATTATTTCTTAATTTTTGAAAATAGTTCGTTTTTATAATTAATCTTTAAAAAAACAATATACATACATTCATACATATTTTTCCTATCAAAGAGAAAGTAAGTTAGGATTTGTTTTTTTTTTTTAATTTAGTACATACACAAATAATTTTTCCCAGATTCATTACTTATATTATTAGATTGAATAAGAATGGTTTCAATTATGTATTAAAAAAAATATCATACAAAATAAACAAACCCCAAAGAAGAACTAACTCTGGTCTATCAATATTGTTGAAACTATCAGCAACAATGAGGATACTTGCCAAAGGCAGTTACCAAAAAGTGCTGGATATGAGATTTTTGTAAATATTTGTCAGTCCGTGGTGAGTGATGCGTTTCACGAATGTATTGAAGCCATGTATAGTGAGCTTTGTCCGAGATGAATTTCCCAAACTATCATCCAACCCTCATCATTGCGGAATGGAGGTCCAATACTATTTATTTACAGCAATTTCGTTCCATTCTTGTTTCACGTTTATTTTATTCAAGTTTTAGTTATTTTTGTACTAAAATGTATATTATAGACGACAAAATTAACAAAATATGCAAATAATTTTTTAATTTTGACTATTTTTTCTGTAATGGCGGTAACAAAAATCTTAACGACTGTTTTCGCCACTTTTGACAGGCAAAAACGCCAAACGCGGTACTATTTAATCGACTTATTTGTAATAGATTTCATAAAAGTGTCGCAGTTACTGGCGTTTTTGCCAACCACGATACCATTTTATAAAAACGCCTAATTTTCGCCACGAAAACCCCAACCACGATAAGGGTGAATGTGTGCTGTTGTCCCATCATATTCCAAACATAAACGATACAGGGGTAAGGGAACTTGGTTACTTTTCAACAGAGGCTGGTTTAGTCAAAATTGAGGACAGAAAGAAACCTGGTAACAGGCCGTAAATCATTCTTGTTGAAGTTCAGGAAAATGGCTGAATAAATACCTTGAATTGCCTCAATACCAAAGAAACTAGATGTGTTTTTCCACATTTGCATTTTTCGTGCTTAGGAGAAGGTGGAAGAATGTGACACATTCTGTGTGAATATATTATTTAGCGAAGTAACAGAAGGCAGGATGAACAGGCTAGCACCTGCAGCTAGCATTGCGCGCAACATGCTATAAAAGCATAATTGTAATTCGAAACGCATTGGGTCAATATTGATTGCCACTCTTTACAATCTATCCTAACATAGCATCGCGCAAAGAAGTGTTGTTTTTATATGCATTTTGCTGAACCGGTGAAAATATTATCTGTAAGATTAAGCCTTAATAACAAATACCCATAATAATAGTGTCAAGATTTATACTTGAATACCTGATATATTTGGCGTGGTGCGGTTATTATGGCTGAACTTCACCTGAAAACTTTCAGACCACCACTGTTCTAAGTACTTTTTTTACAGCCCTTCATGCCACAATTATTACGGAAACAGTCGTCTATTAGCTTGATTTATCAGGAAATAACTAACACATGTACTATCACCAGCGTTTGGTCTACACTCTATTGATTTTCGAAAGTCAACTGGAACATTTGATCCATCTTTCATTTTGTTATGTCTCACCACCCTCTTATATATAGTATATATTCCTTTAACTACAACTGAAGCAAAGGACGCCACAAGTTGAGGATAGTGGAAATTTACTTTATATTCATGTCATACTGATGTGTGTTTGGACACAAAGATAGCAGCCCTATCACCAAATAAGGAAAGGCAGGCTAGTAATCCAATTTTTCGAATTTAATCTTGCTACCGAATCGCTAAACATAAATTGCATAAGCAAACCGGATTACTCGTTGACAACCTTTGGCTATCGAATATGGACTATGATTGGATTCTGGACTATGACAACGCTAAGAGACAATGACAACACCATGTCGAATATGAACACCAAGTTTCTGCAAGTTGTGCGTGAAATACTGCGATATTAAATTTCGATACTGGGCCTTAGTGAAGTTCGTGCGAATGGATCCCAGTGGTAACACCAAATTTCTGTACTCGGGCCAAGTTATTGGCAGTAACCATGAGCCCGGTATTAAATTGCTATTCACAACTGCATCATATAAAAGTTTTCTGTCATGGAAATCAGTCTGGAATAGAATTATCATCGAATGCTTTATTCCTAAAATTAGAAACGTCGCACTACCCTCATCCATTCCCCAGTGGGATTCTAGAGCCTGGCTCACAAAACGTTGCAGAAGATACCTGTTTTGCAAATTCATCTGCGGTCTTATTCTTTCATACCCATTAACTCGTTCAAAGAGGCATATTCACTGAGCTTAGCAGCATATTCTAGCAACAGTTCACAGTAATTTCGAAATATTTCGATTTGATGAACGGACGATTACTACTCTAAGCAACTGTCCGTGATGTCTCTCCCCATGCATTCATTCTGCATGTTACCTATCGTCTTCTGCTTATGTACCTGAATTTGTCCAACATATTTTTTAAACACAGTGTATCCCAGTAACTAATGTCCACATTAGTTTAAAATTTCTCAGAAATTTTATAACATTTCCTTTTAAGAACACATTTTTTTCAGTGTATTTAAAGCTTTAGAAATCATATTCCATGGATACATTTACAACTACATGACAGTTACACCTCAACTTAAACATGTATGTATGTTAAGGGAAAAATAAAATCACTTTTCATTAGAATTCAAGCAAGTGTGAAATATTTCGTCAAGTTTTTAGCAAATGAACTCTACGTTGTCATGTTAACAACAACAGCAACAACAACAACAATAATAAAAAGAATCTCAACTGCATCCTGTGGATGTAAGAAGATCTGAGAATGACTTAAAACATCTTTGTATTCATTTTGTAAGAGTATTCAAGTTAATCCAGTATCCTTGATATAAGCGCTGTGTTGCTGTTAAGAGTTTGCTTGTTCAAAAAAAATCTTCGTCGGAAGTACATACTTTTGTGGAACATCTTGACTCCCTTTTACTTCCTTGTGCAGTTTTAATGCTGTTTTCATTGTTTCTTTGGTTTTGCATTAGCAGTTTTAACGATTTCGTAATTTTGGGGTTATTTTTGGTTTTTGGCGTTAAAGAGATTAATGCCGGCAACGGATGTGTGAAGATGACATGGTGTGCAAAGTTAAGTTAGTAAAATTTTTTTAAATGTTTCTTTTAGAAAAATTGCTTTACAAAGTGATACTGAAAATTGGAACACCCTTTATTTCCAAATTAGCAGTTGTAAATAAAAGGTTCATATGCAAAACCAGGCAAACTTTTATCCTTGCGGATGAACCCACGCGCTTGCATTTTACTTAACAATGTCTTAGCGAATTTTCCCATTTCACTCTCTCGTAAACACACACATCATAAAGAAGTGACGCGAGACAAGAATAAACAAAGCAGTCAGGCTGAAAATTAGCAAAAGATTTCTTTCTTGTTTTTTTTATAATTTTAGAGTTGGAAAGGAATTAACCAAGAGTCCTGGGTATTTAAGAAATAGAAGAAGTTAGTTATATGTATGCTTAAGAAATTACGTGCAATGAAGTATGTACATTGTACATGTATCGAAATTAAATGCGCCATTTACTTCTGCATGCATTTTTAATGAAAATCAAACAAAGGAAAAGGATTTTATTAAATTTCTTTTAAAAGTTTAATTGGAGGGCAACACATGTTAATGAGATTAACACACAAACATTTAGAATTGTTTATACAAAAGAAAGAAGTTAAAGCAGTTATTTTTATGAACACGATATAGAACAAATTTTAATGGTAGATCTTCTTAAATGAGGAGCCGCAGAAGAAAAGGTGCTTTTTCGAATTTCTCGAAAAATTGGTTTTTTGGTATTTTTATAACATTTAGGTTGAAATCTTGCAGAAACAATCAAGTTAGCATTACTATTATTTTTTTTAGAAAGTAAATGGGTTGTAAAAAATTTATGCTTAACAAAAGGTGCTTTTTTAATATATTAGATCAGGTTGAACCACATTCAGTCAAAATTTTATCGTCATATATGTGTATTCGCATTACACAATGTACTTTTTCCTTCTATTAACAAAACGTGCTTTTTTACTTTTTTTTTAACAAGAGGTGTTTTTTTACTTTATATATCGATTTCCTAAAAATTTTAAATGAGCAAAAAAGGACCTTTTGCTCTGCGTCTCCTCAAATATATGCTAAGGCTTACATAACAAGGACTCTAGTTACATGAAATATATCTGTGGCATAAAGGAAAAAGAAAGAAAAAAAGAAATTGCAAAATACGCAGGCAAATATCTAACAAAACTCGAGTCACATCCTAATCCGCTTGCCCGTAATATTTTGAACTTTACTGGACACATCCGCCTAAAAAAGAGGGACACAAGGGCTCTTATTCACAGCACTCCAGATGGGTCTTCCTGAAAATACTTTTAGTTTTTATATTTTTTCCTTTTGATTATCACTACTTATATATTATATATAACTATTACTAAGCTTATGTCCGACACTGGTCGGGCCTAATTATATTTTTATATTTAAGATTTGAATACTTATTGTTAGTTCATATATGAAGATACAATAAATAAATATCATGTATTATAAAAAAAAAAAAAAATAAAGGAAAAAGTGCTTAAGGCGAGTTGAGCATATTTTGAGTTAATGGTACGTCCGTAATCTGCATATCTGAAAGAACCCCTGGTCAAAATCTCAATTAATTTGTGTGGTTTTTCAGGATGTTATAGCACTATGCAATGCGACTTATCTTTTTTAGAATTATAATCTCATTTATAGCGAGTCGTTAGCAAATTTTGGGGTGTCGGGCGCCCTATGCTCCAATAGGAGTTAAAGGAACTTATATATTACGTATTATGACCTTCATAAGAAGAATCATACAGAGATTGAATTAATCTAATTCATAGATCTATGGTACAAAAGATCCATCAGGTGTCGCAGTGCCGGTCTTTGGACCAGATCTTCCTCCTATTCTAGTCTATATATTATGTATCTCATTTGGAATAATAGCTTATGTAATTTAGGTTATACTTTGATATATTTCAACTTAAATGTATTACTTATAGTGTGTCGATGTTTGCTTGAAAAAAATAAAGGTTTACACAGAATTTCCAAATTTAACTGGAAAAGAAATAAATTTCCGAAAATCTATTTGAACGCTTAAAAGTGCTCTCCTGCAAAATAGTCAAATATGACTTAAGCACTTTTTCCTTACTGCCACAGATATATTGGTGATAGCCTGTGTTCCTTTAGTATCGATAAGCAAGGATAGTAAGCAAATTAACGATTCTGAATACCCAATTGAGGATTATGAAGGAAACTATACTACGTTGCTTAAAAACATAATTGACCCAAAAAAAGTGGAATACAACTTATGACTACTCTGTCTAAACCACTGTTCATTAAGCTTAGCGAATAATGATCAGGCATTTTGATGAGCCAAATAGCCGTGAATACATCATGATGTGTATGCCATTTCTTATGTAGCTATGTGAAATAACAAAGCCATTTCTATACATGTGAATTTTAATTTAATTTGGTCCTTTTCTTAGGTCCTTTTTTCGATTATCTCGAAAGCTTTGAGTCTGTTAATAGTCCGATTCTTTATATTCTTTTCAAATAACCCTACAAAATGAATTGGCCAGATCTGGGCGAACCAGTCACTGGCTTCGTTTTTGAAATCACATGTAAGGTTTTTGATTTCCCAGTTTTTTTAGCTCTCGGGAATCGAAATTTTTTAGTCCTTCTTGGAATTTCCCAAGTATTCAGGAAAATATTCCCCCTTATAGGGTGAAAAAAATCTGAAAAGCTTGCTCACGTGAAATTTAACTTTTTTATACAAAATACCAAAGTTTCACGTGAACCAACTGTTCGCCTTTTATTCCCCATAGGAGTGATTATTAAGCGACTATTTTACGTATTAGAGTAGAGTATACTTTTACAATGCGTTTCTTTATAGTACTTTTAATTTGTCTGGTATTTTTTTAACTAATAGCATATCCTGCGTTCGTTTGGTCCGTTCGAAATTGTTGTAACCATTTTGGGATTCAAACGGTAGTGTGTGGTTGCACAGAAAAATTTTGGGCATTTCCTCCAGTTAAAGAACTCATTTTGGGGATTCAAACGGAAGTCTTAAGTGTCCTAATGTTTTAATTATTTTAATATAATTGCTTTTAATTTTGTTGTTTTTTTTCAAACAAACATTTTAAAACATTATGACACTTAAGACTACCGTTTGAATCCCCAAAATGTGTTCTTTAACTGGAGGAAATGCCCAAAATTTTTCTGTGCAGCTACACGCTTCATATCTATCTTGTTGGTTAAAGATTGTTGCCCCCTTTAAAAAAAAATAAATAAACAATACAAATATTTCATTTTATAAGATTTTCGATTTTCTGAACTTATGCTCGATTAAGAAATTATTGCGGATTAAAATTCATTCTGGTTTAATTTAATTTTTTGATTTTTTTTTTAAATTTCAAATTTAAGCAGGTGCTCATATCCTCTTATGAAATAGCTATTAATTTTTTTAAAACATTGTTAACTAATACTACTACTTATATTATTATTTTTTAAGTTTAAGGTTTATCAATTAAATTTCTTGAAAGTTTATTTTTAAGTTTTCTTTATTATTTTCTCTTGTACATTTTATTTATCATGTTCTTCGAAAAAATTTACTTTAATGTTCATCTAAAATTATTGTCCTTGTTCATCTAGTTTGATGTTTGTGTTATTTTTTATTCCCTGTTATTTTATACATACTTATTTTCTTTCTAGGATACTTAAGTTTTACGATACTAACAGAACAGCCACACATACAAACACACACAACAAGTCGAAAAATTTAAAATAGTACAACAAAACGGGATACTAGAAGCAACGACCACTTGCTTGGTACCCTCTCGGCCCTGAAAACAGAGTGTGAAGTCGTCACTCACTTTGGCTAGAGCAGTTAAAGAAGAAATGTTACTGCTACTCTGCGCCATATACTTCCGGATTTGTAGACGAAATATAAAATTTAGAGGAAAAAAAGAAACGAATTTTATAGAAAACCTCTTCAGTGAAACGTCGTCGTCATCCTTTGCACTATTGCATGAATGAATATGCATTTGGAATAACTTTGATTTTGTTTTGTTTACAGTTTTAGTGGTACAGGGACGTTGAGGAAAAAATTGTGTAATAAATTAGAGTATAGAGTAACGTTTTTTTAACTTCCCGCTATAGGAAGTTACTGATTTTATTCCAATTTCTAAAAATCGAGTTTTCATCATATTTGGACGTTTTGAGGTACATGCTGGGAATTGATTCTCAGTAGTTCCGCCATGATGTCCGTATGGATGTATATGTGTACTAGCTGACCCCGGTCCGCGTTGCTGGCCCTAAGAAAACATTAGTGTTGTATATGGCATTGGTGGTACAATATGAAAATTGGATTTTGCCCACGAATAAACTAAATATTGCGCCATCTGCCGGACGAACTTCAAACTACACAGAAACGCTCCTCACGCCCCATAGAGCATGTATATAAAGTTTGGTCTAAATCGGTGCAGTAGTTCTTGAGTTACGGTGCAAAAACACAAAAAAAATAAAAATTGCGCCATCTGTCGGACGAATCACTATTTTGAAAGGGGCGTAGCATTTACCGGAGTAGAATATTTATAAAAACACGCACCGGTCTTTTACAAATATTTTGTGGGGTGGAAGGCGGAGAGTTCATCCATAACAAATAAAAGTGTTTTTGTATTATATATAATAAGATATATGTAATAAGATGTAGCTGTGGTCGAAGCATTGGAAGAAAAATTTCCGCATTCAAAAAATGCCATTAGATAGTGAATCCATTCGTTTCAAAATTTAATCAGCTCTTCTTAAATTCATATAGACATGTCGAATGCAGCCAATTTTACTAAAACAGGGTGGTTCGTTCAAAACATTACGTTTCGTTTAAGCAGAGCTGTCAAAGTTCGATTACGATTAGTAGTCAATTAGATTACATTTTAAAAAGAATTGTAATGATTATATGGTTGCCTTCAAAAGAATTGCTGATAAATACTTGATTACGATTACTAACAATCGAAAAGTAATCTGAATTACTTAAAACTACTAAAAATAATCAAAAAGAATCAAAAGAAATCAAAAAGTAATCCGACTACTTTCAAAGAAAAAAAAATCAAAAGTCAAACTTTGGAAGTAATCGGAATATTTTTTGATTACTTTTGATTCTTTTTGATTATTTATAGTAATTTCAAGTAATTCAGATTACTTTTCCATTATTAGTAATCGTAATCAATTAGTAATCGTGCGAAACTGAATATAATCGTAATTTAATCATTACTTCACCTATAAAAAAAAGTAATCAAATTACGATTACTAATTATTACTTGAACAGCTATGCGTTTAAGGTTCTTAAAAGTATGAACGAGTCCTTTTAATTGCTCAAAAATAAAAATAAATAACACAAACATGTCTTTATTTATGAACTTTCGTTTATTCTTGATTAACAACAATTACAAATTGTCTTTACTTAATTACTGATAACTTCCGCTCTTTATTACCGACTATATGTGGTCTTTACTTTCCACGATATTTACATCACGATTAGCTGATTCACACCGACTGGCTCTAATAAACGGCGCCACTTTTTTTACCACAGGAAATGTTTGTAGAATGTTCACCACTGTGTTCATAGATTACCTAATTTGTGCAAACAAATTATCGGATGCCGCAAATTTTACGAATATCTGTAGATTAGCGGGAAGTTTCATGGATGGCCTGTAAGGTCAACCGAAAAACAACAAAGTATTGCTTTCCACACTCTTAACTAATAGTAATAATCAGGGAAACCAGAAATATGTTCTAAAAATATTGTTTTATGCGCATACAATATGCACTAAAAACTAAAAAAATATGCTCTTAAAATGAAATAAATTGGTTTATTTTCTAAATGAAAATATATTTTTAATTAAAAAATAACCAAAAAAGAAAACAATAAAAAATAACAAAGAATAAATGATTAAACAGAATATATCCACAACTTCAGGAAAAATCGCTGTCAAATTACCAAAGCCCATAATAAAAACTACGGCAGTAACTTCAAATGCTCTCTAATATTTGTTTCATTTTCTTTTGTGCTTATAGTTCTTTGAGAATATTAATTTATATGTGAGAGCATAAGAAAAAACGCTGTCAAAATAAAATAGATTCTATCTCTCGACTGCTTTCTGGATGTACTTTTTTATGTCAATTTGTATGGAAAATGTGTTTATGCCGCAATTCTGTTTGATCATTAACTGCCGTATTAAAAAATAAAAATTATTTAATTAATTTTTCTTGATTACTCTCGTAAAAATTTAAGTACAATTTCAAAAGAGATCACGATATCAGAATTAAAACTTTGGAACTTTTATTTTATTTTTTTTAATTATAATTTTTATTGCAATAAACAACAAAATATTGACCTAGATCAGTGGTGTCAAAAATAAAACTATAGTTGTATGTGTGAGAAAAGTTGTCTCATTCGTCTCTGAAGTACATAGGAAAAAATAAATATTTGGAAAAAATGCAGTTTATTAAAGCAGATAAAAATAAATAAAAAGGTGCCTATGTGATAGAAAATTAAAAAATAAGATGAAAAAATAAAATAAAAAAGTTGGCGGCGACCCATATTTTTCAAGTTATCGGGATTTGAACTTTTCAGAGGAAACTCTGAAAAAAACTCAAAAAAAAATTTTTTTTAAATAGCTTAACAGGTAGTAATGTGAAAAATAAGAAAAAAAACTTAAGGAAAAAAAATTTGCTGCAGCCCATATTTTTCGAGTTATTGGTCTTTAAAGTTTAAATAGAAAGTGCAGTTTACTGAAAATGCTCCAAAAAAAAGTCAAAATATCTTTTAAATACATATTAATTTCTTTCCTTAAACGTTTTACAACATCAAACACATATTCAATGAAAAGCATTGGCGATCATAGAATGTTTTTCGCACACCACTTCTTTTCTTTCACTGTATCTATAAACAAATTAATACACCCGCTGCGCATGTGTTCTCGTCGCTGTCTAATCGACGACTAAATGAAAGAGAATAAGAATGTGTGTGAATTTACCTACCACAATTGTGCTATGAAACTGACATCAATGACCTAGATTTACAAATAAAAGTTATTGCAACTAAGGTCCGTAATAACTGCTTTATATGTAAGAAAAATGGAAAATTGGAAATGAGATTGAGATGGGGAAAAATAAAAATAAAAATTTTGATCAACACATAAGCTTGTAAGCATATTAAAATAAAAAATTCTATAAAGTATTAAAATATGCCCTAAAAGCGTTAATTACGCTCTAAAATTATAAAATATGCTAAAAATATGCCTGTAAGACTGATATATGCAAAAACATGCTTTAAAGGGTAAAAAATGCAAAAATATGCACTAACAAATCGATGCCAAGATGTCACACAAGAAAAAACATGCAATTGCATATTTTCGGTTTCCCTGGTAATAATCATGCCAAAAATATGGATTTCTATTGTTTGCTTTAATCATTTAATATATCGTGCTATAACAGCCAAAAAAGCTGAAGCGAAATAATTTTCGAGCTTCATCTTTTGACGAAAATCGATTATTTGTGATTTTTACTCGATTTTCATCAAAAAACTCTAAGTTCAAAATATACATACATATGTTACTTAAGCTCTTCTGGCGGTTATGGCTCGACATCTTTATTTTTCCCATTACCCGAACCTGGTTAATGCCCGTTATTTCTACCCATAGATATCTATTAGTGTAGAGATATGTATCTATCGTGTAAGTTAATTTTTAAAACTTTGAGTAAATTATATGTATGTAGAAATTACGGGCATAAGACGATAATGCCACTTCCCTTAATTTATTTATTATAATCATATAATTTTTAATGCAACCATAATATATTTCCCGTAAACATGTTCCAACCATTTCACTTATATGGTTACAATGAATTATTTTCAAAATTAATTTAAAAAGGACTATACACTTCCACTTCCTCCCCAACCTGGTGTCCACGTCTCTGCATAGGTGAACTAAAGAAAAGTTTTGCTTGAAACTCAAGTTATTTTTAGTTGGCTGTTTTGTTCTTTGCTGGTAATTCATTTTTATTGAAATGGCATAAAGTGTTCGAAATAAAATTCTCTTATATTTTTGTTGTTATTTTCTGCAGTTGTTAGTTTATATTTCTTATTTTTTTTTTGTACGGCTTTGAAAAGAAATACTAACAGAATATAACGCTCGTTTGTCTCTTGCAATATTTTAGTTACATATTTCTATTTTCCCAGTGTTACCCGTGAAGTGTGTAGAGTGCCATCAAAATGGATGCCATGGAAGGATGAACAGTTCTCTGCTCATCATTGCTTTCGAACAGCAAAAGCCAAGAAGAATGCAGTGATGATGATGATGATGATGATGATGATGATGTTGATGTTGTTCTTTTTCCAACATTATTATTTTAATATGTATTAGTTTCTTTTTGTTCATCTTAGTTTTACAATTTATTTAAAATTGTATTTTATTTGGAGTTCTTTTGCTGTCGTTTTGTTGTAATGTGAGTGCGCGTTTATGTGTATGTGTTTGTTTCTCCCCAGTAAACTCCATTCTTCTGTAATACTATTCGTCGTCAGTCAAATATTATGGAGTGTATTACAAAATTACAATTATCTTAGATGTTTGGCTGAACTATTTGGTCCTTCGAAAAGGACCAGTTAGAACAAAAGGGCTGTTGAACATTCCACAAGAAATGTCCTCGAATGCCATAACGTTCACTGTATGAAAAAAGTTACACCATATACTCACTCTCTATGACTCTCTCTCTCTCTCTCTCTCTCTCTCTCTCTGTCACTCTCAAGTCTATTTTTAATTTTTTGAGGGGATTATGGCGCTATTTTCCGCTTAGAAATCTGTTATTTTGAACTGTTTGTAATCACGCTACATTTTTACACTCTATATCGTAGAGTGCTACAGCAGAAAAGTTCTAAGTTTGGGAAACGATTTTGTGTGAAAAAAAGCCACTAAAAGCTTTTTAATACCCCCAATGTTGGCACTACTGTTGTATGTTGTCGGGAAATTGCAAGTTGTTTGTAACTTCGAGCACAACACACAAACAAAAGTCATTGTCAGTTTGAAAGCAATTCATTTTAATGATACTTGCTCATCGCTGGCTGCTTCACTTTATTCAATTCAATTCAGTCAGATGGTTTAAGATTTTTTTTTATTTCAAGCATTTCTCGTCATCACTTGAGACTCAATTTAATACATTGTGAATTATTTTTTCTTATTCCCTTCGCAGAGAGAGAGAGAGAGAGATAGGGAGTGTGTAAGTACAAGTCGAAGAAAAATTAAACATCCTTTCATCTTCGTCGAGTGCATCATGGACGTTGTTTGTCGTCATAAGTTTTTCGTCTTCATTTATTTTATGTTTTTGAGAAATTGCCATAGACAGTGATACTCACTCAAATGTGAAAATGGGCAAGGAAAATGTATGCAATTCAATTGCACTGCTTCTAATGCCGTCCGTTGTTATTGTTGTTGTGCTGTTCTGTATTTTGGAATTTATGAAAATCCATTATAATGGTACAACTCAGCATTGATATTGGAAAACATTTATTTTATTGTACGTTTGGATTTTTCTTTATGCAGACAGTCTAGTACATTTGCAATTTTTTGTTTTTTTTTTTACAATAAAAATTGAGATTTCAATATACACTTGTTTCGTGTTCAAGTGATTATTCTTTATGATCAAATTTTAAAATTTTTTCTTCTTCTATATTGATTGTTGTGAGCTCAGAACAGAATAACTGCGGAAAATATTGGAATATTTTTAAGCAACTACAAATGACCATTATGGTAGACGGTTATGTCATTAAACTGAGTTAAATTTAAGAGTTTAAAAACTATTTTGTTTGCAAGATAACAAATTTGAAAGAAAATAATTACCGAGGCTCCATTTAAAAAAGAACTCGAATGAGGAGAGAGAAATCATTAAAAAAATTTAGATAAGAAAATAATTTTTTTTTGTTCTTAAAAAAAGTTGCATTTTATCGGACGTATAAAAAGTTGTTTATCAGTAAAATTTTAACTTAACCTAAAGTGAGTGCTAAGTTAAAGGCAAATGTATGCTTTCTGGTAAGTTAAAGTTAAATAGCGTTTTATACGTCCGACAAAATCCTACTTTTAACTAACTTTAAGTTGTAATAATGGCCCTAATAATTAGAAGTAACACTCAGGCAATGAATGCCTACTATTATTAAAAGTTGTTACCTTCTTTGGGAAAGGGATAGAGAAGACAGCTGGTGAAGCAAGAAATAGAGGAAAGCTTCATTCTTTTTTTACAAATAAAATTTTTAGCATTTTTTTTTTTTGATAATGCAGAGTTGCAGCGCCTCTGGTGTGAATGAGGCTCGAATCCAGGACCTTCGGTTTTATAGTCAACGTGCTAACTAACTGCTTCAGCCAACGCCAAGACAAATAATTTATTACGATAAAATCAAAAAAATATTAATGGATTGTTCCATCATGTCGACAGAAAGTTTTATATAATAAAATTTGTTTTTCAGTTAATTTTTAATTATTATTCGAACTTAATTTGTTTCTATATTTATGATTTCAACGGACTAAGTTCGTATCGCTTTGTAAGGCGAATTACATGTGATAATTATTTATGAACAAATAACACCAACGTTTGTTGTAAATATTCTGACTAACAACACATAGTTGAACGGAACAACTAGCCGTTTTCGAAGGCCACTAAACCTTCATAATCAGCGTTCTTCTGTGTTAGGTCCACTGTGTGTGGTGTCAGTTGTTTTTGTTTTCAATATAATAAATCGATCGAAGATTTTATACAGACATCGAGGGATAGATCGCAAGAATTTTTGAGTTTTAAAATTATTTTGAAAGATCTTAACCCTCTCATGCCCGAATTAAAATGGGCTGCGCTGTGGGTCAAATACGTATGGGGTTTTACTCAATTATGAACTGAAAAAAATATTCAAAGTCTTTGGTATCTTGGCTCGGTAGTTATAGAATGTTGAACATAGTAAACATTGGACATTGTTGTTTATTAAAAAAAAAACATTGTTGTTGTTAATTAATAAAAAACACGTAAATTATTTTTAGTGCATTTTTTTATTAAAATTTATGTACGAAACGACTCAACCCAATTTCTTAACATTTATAACACAAATAAGCATTGCAATTATTGCACTTCGAGCGCGGATAGCTCGTGCGGCAAGGCCTGCATCTGCCTTTTGCTTCCAATTCTTCACAGTGCCCAACAACGTGACCCAAAAGACAACAACACAGGGGGTATACTCTGTAATTCTAAACGAAAGAAAGTGCTTTAAAGTTTGCAACATGCAACATACATACATACATGAACATACAAATTCGAAAACACTTTCTTTCGTATCGAATTACAGAGTGGACCCCCTAGTTTCTCTCAAAAAGGTGCATTGTGAACTCTCTCAGAAGATTGCTTGGTTTTCAGTAGCTTGAGGAGAGAGTGATAACACTAAGACAGTGAGACAGTTCTCTGCGCAGTATCTCCAACGTTATAGGAGACTATGTCCACTTCCAAAACTTACGGCTGGTGAACGACAGATGTTCAAGATAGCATGTGCCAGAATATATGTGGACATATGGTTTATAAACGAACCACCACTTCACCGAGTTCCTCTCGATGGAAAGTAAGTGAGAGTTTACAAAAACACGATGGGATTGGCACTCGCTGCGAAACAACTTCTAACCATTTCCATTGGTAAATCTCTTTAACCTACTGTACACTTCCTTCAATTTCGTTTCCTATCCGACATTATTTTTGCAAATTTTTTTGCTCTTATCAATTAAAGTCTTCAATGTCTCATCGAAGGCATTTTCTGGCTCTTCTTCATTTTCCTTCTCCTCAGAATCATCTCAATTAAATAAAAAATTTTTACAATTTCTGCCTGTGTCAAGCTTATTGGACGCATCTAAATAAGCATGTTGATGAGAAAATAAACGCCGCACAGTGGAATCTTTTGCAAAATAAATGGTAATAAATCTGGAACTTCTAAGCTACTGATTGGATTTATGTAAACATCCGTAGAGGAGGACTAAGGCTTTATAGCAAATGTCTTGGCAGCCTTCTGGCTTAAGCTGGACAGGAGTTACAGTGGGCCTAAGTTGACCACATGGGCTCAAGAAAACTTCTGATGCTTGTAACATTTAGAAAAATTATCCGATTTTTGTGGCATAATGCGTGAACCAAGCTCAACATTTTTAAGAAATAATGTCCTTAGATGTGTAAAAATTTTTTTTTGCCTTGACTTTTTTTAGTATTTGAAAATTTTAAATAAAAGTAAGTAAAAAAACCTTATTAATATCTGCATTCGTAAAATTGGGAAAAGGCTAAGAATTCAAAATTTCAAAATTTTTCTTAAAAAGGCATGTTCTTTTTAAGAAAAAGTATTATCATTATTTTCAGTTTTGTGAAAAACTTTGGTTTAACACATACACTTTTAAACCAAATAGCGCTAGACAATCTATTCAGAATGTGCTAAGAGCCAATTATTTTGTATTTTGGGCATGCACCCTACATTCAGCAGTGTCGGAAAATCGCCAATTTTAAAAATATTTTTCTGTTTAAGCGGTTATAAAAAGTTGTGAGGGTAGATTTTGAAAGTTTCAACTATAACATTTAATTATTTAGATAGTTTTCAACATTTTTAATTAAAATTTTAGGCTTTAAAATTATTGCTAGGGTTAAACTTTTCTTTATTCACAATTAACTTTAAAGTTCCACAAAAACAAATTTTTTCGGATGAAGCTGAACTTTGACCTTGGTCATACTTACAGACTTGTCTTAGAGTAAAAAAAAAATACCGACATGAAGAAGGTTCATAGGCGTAGAAAGGCTATTCTGGGATGTACATTGCCCCTCCCAAGAACTGCTGTCCTTAGAATTATTAAATTTGCATGTAATTATTTATTTTAATATTATTCCTGAAAATCACCAATTATAATCCACCTCTTAAAAAAAATGTATAGCTACGCCAATGACAAGGGTGATATTATACAAAACTTTCTTGGCAGGATTTTATACAATACCGAAAATACAAATGTGCTGAAGTACGAAATTAACCCTTAAGCACACTTTTTAAAGTTTAGTTTAATTTCTGGTGTTAGGTTTTATTTCGAGCTGTGGATATTCTGAATAATCTTATAGCAAATGTTTTTGCAAAAAACATTTTAATCCTATTAGAGTGGGGTTGTTTAATAGCACTTTTTTTCTCTACTTTTTCCAAAGCTACAAAGAAGACCAGTACGGATGAAAGCGAGGTTTGAATTGTTCTACAAAATTGTTCCTCGATAGATTTTACATAGAAGGGCTAAAGTCATTCCCTACCTAAAATGCAAGGATAACAAGGTTAGCTCAGGTTATTAACCACAGGTAAGGTTAGGTTAGGAATGGTGGTGCGATACCGCACCTCCACTCGGAGACCCAATTAGGTCCATTCTGATTCCCTTCTGTTCCCAAAAAAAAGTAATATTCCCCCCCCCTTTTGTAGCCAGAAGTGGCCCTATTATCCGTCACTGGGCCACCAAATTCCCATGATGAAGCCCCTGATGTCCTCTAGTTTACACTTGCCGATATCAGTAATGCTTTCATGGAAAAGTCTGCTCAGCCATCTAAGCCTATAACGTTGCAGCTTCGGACAGACAATATGTTCAATGGTTTCTGGTTATTCTTCATCCCCGCACATCCTACAAAAATCTGGAGTGCCAGTTTCTCCAATGATGGTTCTTGCTCTGATCGAGCACTGACCTGTCAATGCGCCTATCACGATTCTCACCGCCTTCCTATTCATGTCCAGTAGCAGTTTTTAACTTCCTGAGGCAAGTTTTGGCCACATACCCCTCGAGACTCTACAATCCTCCATAATTCGCCATGAAATGTTGGTCCTACTTTCTACCCAATTACTGAGTTTCCTATAGTAATAACCTATCGGTAATTTCACCGATCTGTCTGACATTCCCTCATCTAATGCCGATCCTATTTTTGCCAGCTCATCGGCAATTTCATTTACCTCAACACTTATTAACTATAATAATTTGAAAAATGTTGAAAGGAGGGGAAGGGGAAACTAAACCCACGTTTATATTAGGTGCAGTGGTAATCATGCAAAACAATGACACACACATATTTATATATTTTCTTTTTCTCTTCTCTGCTGCAATCAGCCGTTCAAATCGTACATCCCTTTACTGTAAAATGGCAAAAACCATTTCTAAGTCTCTGCATTCTTTCCCCATTTCTTTTGTTTATCTTCACAACAAGACATTAATATTTTATAATATTTATCGCTAAAGAAAAAATCACTCTTACTACAAAACAAACAAATTGTTTTTCTAAGCACAAATTTTAATCTTCTTTTAGAAATTTTTATTTATAAAAAATCCAAAGAATTAGAACTAACAAATATACAATAATAAAAAAATGCAATACAGAATATCCACTAATGACCAATGCCTGCAGTAAAACTCATAAAGTTTTGTTGCAAATTTATTATCCTTAAACGTATGCAGAGGCAATATGTATATTCTTAAAAATATATTTGCTGCTTGGTTGCATGCATAATTGCAAAAGTATTGCTACAAAAGACTAGGGAGGGGGGGGGGGTGGTCGTAGGAAATAGGCAAAAATATTTTAAACAAAGATTGCATTTTTAGTGGCCGCAAGCGTGATTTAGTGAATGCAATGCAATACTTTTTAAACTTTGTTTTATTTTACACACTAACGTGCATGCATATGTACATATGTATGTTTTTATATGGTCCTGCACAAGAAGAGAGACACATTCACAAATGCATTAGTGCTTAAAACAAACAACAATATGTTTACAAATTATTCATATGGGTTGTTTGTTAGACGGAAAGAGGTTTAAGTTTCTTTTTTTTTTGCATACACTATATTCCAAGGAATGTCCTGCTGAAACTTAATGAGTTATTTAATTTTTTTTTCATTTTGTTAGTTAATTTGTCCCTTTTTTTTGGAAAGGACAATGTTGTTTATTTATTTGTTTCATTAGTGGTTGTGTATTTTTGGAATTTTTTAATTTAGCCAGTGCACTTTTAGACACTCGCATGCACACTCCTTCACATATTCGTTTTAATAAATACGCGGTTGAATTGCTTAGTTTGTAATCTACATACATATACACATCAGAGATTGGCAATGAATCATGTTTTCGCTATTCATACTGACTCACAAAATTTTTAATATTAGTGAGTAGACATCATTTAAAATCAAATACAATGATTTACGCATACTCATCATGACATTGATTTATAAGTATAAGTTGAAATAAATATGAATGCGACGTCAACATCATAGTCATACCACACTCACGCTCATAAATCACCTCAGTTCGGAGCTGGCCACCGAGAGAAACAAGAGATAAATGTATAAGCGTATGTGTATTCATTTGTATAAAAAGCCGATTGATGTTCGACACTCTGGCGCTACTCTGGGCAGCTTGGCCTCAGTTTGATTTATAATTTCAGGAAAATACTTATACTACTCATATTGATTCAGCTAATTCAACTCATGCATGTATATTTATTTAAAGTTTTAGCCATTAAAGAGTTTGCAAGTAGCATACAATAGTAGTACATTGGGTTGTTTTTCAATTCCTGCAAAATAAACAAAAAAGCAAGAGAGAAACACATAACCTAATAATGAGAACTTTAATGTTCGTATGCGAACTTAGCATTGTGAATCATACTTATTTTGCATCGTCCAGAGGGATTGAGTTAAGGAGAGTTGAAATCAACAACGTCATAAATATTGCTAAGTATGAGTTCGATGCGCACTTCAAACTTTCGAGTGAATATGATTAATAGACAACATGCGCATAAGTACAAGAATTTATAAATCATTATTCAACTCTACTCACTTTTTCACTACTCATTGCGCTTCTCTGGTCTACATCAGGTAAGATATTTGGCTTCATTAATTCCATTCGACTCTGGAGCCAACTACCCCCTTAAATTCAAGTAATGAACAATGCAAGTAATTTCAAATCTGCCATATTTGATTAAATTTAAACTTAGTTGCCAAATTACTAGCCAATACTGTAATATAAGACCTGTTACCGTTGTATTGTATTGATCAAATAAATAAATAAATAAAATAAAGATTATATAGGCTGAAATTCGTATATTATTACATACGAAACTCTTCGTGTGGGAGTCACAGTCGCACTTTAATGAATTTATTATCCTTTAAGAGCGTTGTTCTTGTAGGTTCGAATATTTACAATCAAATAAAAACTACAACTGTATAATACATATAATATAAAATCAAAGCACTTTATTTGCTCAACACTGCTATTAAGAACTTTTATAATACACAATGTTAAATTTTTATTTGATGGAATAGCACGATGTTAACTTTACGTTTAGGGGATGCATCGACCTTTTTACATAGAGCTGTCAAAAAATGTTAACAGCGTACAGAAAGTCTCAGTCGACTGAATATGATTCATAGACAACATTGCAATAAGTAGGAGTGCGCATAAGTACAAGAAATTATAAATCATAATTCAACTCTACTCATTTTTTTTCACTACTCATTGCGCTTCTCTGATACACATACAGACAATTGTATTGTGGTCATTGTGTGTGGGAAAAATGCTTACCATTTCTTTTAATGTTCATTATCTGAGGCAAATGGCCAAAATTAAAAATAGTTACAAAAAGCTTTATTATACAACTTATTTTTATACATAAACTGCAATAATTTGTTTGATATTTCTTTTTTTTAACATTATTTTAATTTTTTTTTGTAATAATGAAAATTTTCTAATAGGCAAGTGCCACAAGGACTTCTTTGTATGCACTACAGCGCATGGTGATAAAATTAAAAGGCAACAACAAAGAAAATTATGTTTTGTACAAAATTACATTCAAAAGGTTTTTTTTGGTTAAGCACCCATCTATATGCATTTCGTTTCTGCTTAAGAAACTCTTCAGCATACTTCAAACCAAATTTTTAATTTAAATAAACCAAAAAAACTTTACATATTTATAAAAAAAACTCTCAATATATCATAAGGGAATCACATATACTAACATAATAACTTTATGGACCATTATTATAACTTGGAGTTAGTTAAAAGTGGAATTTTATTGGACGGATACCAACTTTTTCTTCATTACAACTTCATTTGCGTGCCACTGTGGCTGAGTGGTAGCGATGCTAGCTTCTCAGTCCAGAGATCATGGGTTCGATTTCCGCTAGACCGTGGGTGTTTTCCGCAGACAAGCTAATCGCTTCGCGGGTTGTGTTGTATGTTAAAAAAAAGTTTATGCTAAAAGTAAGCGATAAATTATCTCGATCCCAGTGAATAGGTATGGGTGCTGATGAAGTGCGTGGCTGCACAGAAAAATATCGGTATTTCCCCCAACTAATAAAGTCTAGTTTAACTTTTCTTCTCTTCTTTAGAAACTCACATTAATTAATAAAAATATTTCATTCTATAAGAATTGAAATAACAGAACTTAAGCCCGATTAAAAAATTATTTGGGATTAAAATTAATCATCCTTATTCCAGTTGTCGACATCGACGTCACTTTAACACAATACCAAAAAATTGGAGCTTGGGGGTTTATGCTCTTTTCTAGACCTTAGGGAACGGATATAGATTTTCAGTAAACAAGCACCAAGTAAACAAGCACCAATTTTTTTGTATTGTTTTGAAGTGACGTCGATGTCGACAACTGGAATAAGGGTGAATATTTTTCTTTAATAAAACATTCAGAAAAACAACTTTGAAAATTTTAAGTTGTTTCATTCCGAAGAAAGTTTTCGCTTTCTAAAGTCTCCACTTTCGGATTTTATTTATTTATTTATTTTTTAAGAGTAGGAACAATCAATGAATGCCTAATACTATTAATAGGTGTTACCTTCCTTAGGAAAAGGATACTGATAGAGAAAACAGATGTTGAAGGAAGAGATAAGGAAAACTTCAATCTTTTACTACTCTGCTTTTTGCAGGTTTTTTTTAATAATGCAGTGTTGCAGCGCCTCTGCTGTTAAATAAGGCGTATTAAATTTTTTGAAGCTGTGTTTAGTAGCCATTTTATTGGTTATTTTACTTCGCCGATGATTCTGCTACACAACGAAGGAGGGCGCTCTGATGTTACATTAGGATTAGTATCTGCTGAAGTCGGTATAGTTCAGTGACCAGTGACTATGCCTTCATCACTTGAACTTTCCTACAACAAATGATACAAAGTGACACTAATGCACATCAGAAAAATGCGTGGTGTTGTTATTTAATGACTGTTGGATACCGGGGTTGAACCCAGGACCTGCGGTTTTTTAGTCAACGTGCTAACTACTTCAGCCAAAAAGCACTTTCGATTGGAATTTCATTCTGTGACATGGCTGTTTATCATTATTCATCATTTGTAAATCGACAGATTTTGAAACCATTTTTGATCACTTTTTTATTTTTCATTATCCTTTCACACTTGCCAACAATACAAACAAATTTTATAATGAATTAAACATTAATGACAAAAAAAATATACGAGTACTTCGGTATTCTTATTTAAAATTACATTCTTTAGGACCGCCACTATACGAGTATCATTATATCAATTTATAAAAAGTAAAACAAATTTCTACACATATCAGCTCAAGAGTGCTAAAGGTATGCAGATTGTGTTGAAGGGCATAGATTCCTATGTTGCTCCCGAAGAAGTAAAAGATGCTCTCGTCCTCCAGGGTTTTAAAGTAAAAAATGTATCGAACATAATAAATATAATTTAAAATATCTCTTATATCGAAAAATAACCGTTGAAGAACCACACAAGCGTTCAGGACCCGTACAGAGCCATACTTGTCAAGAATATGGCCATACTTACTGCAAATTACCTACTGTTTGTGTTGTGTGCGGCGAGTTACACGGCACTGCTAGTTGCAATAAACCAAAAGATCAAAGTGACAAAAAATGCAGTAATTGTGGAGGTAATCACTCCGCTATCTACAGAGGTTGTCCTGTGTACTCTTTCGTCAAACATACTATGAGGCAAACACCTAAATTGACCCCAGCTCAATCAGCAAACGCTTTATCAGCCACTTTTGCGCAAGTGAGACAACCAGTTAGTTCCCGTGTATCGTATGCCGATGCTGCTAAGACAAATTCTATTCATACACAAAATGTTTCACCACCAAATAATTCAACAAATACAAATTCGAATTTTAATTTCAATCGCCTTGAAGCTACTATTGATAATCTGGTGCAAACTATAAATAATTTTACAACAATTATGACTAGCATGATGCAAGAAATGCTGCGAATGCAGACTACTCTGCTTCAAGCTTTAGTTAACAAACCATGAACACGTTAAAAATATGTTTCTGGAACGCAAACGGCATTCGCCAACATAAAAATGAACTTGAGCACTTCCTCACGGAAAAAATATTGATATAATGTTGGTCTCTGAGACTCATTTGACTTCGAGAATCCTTTTTAAAATTTATGGCTACACTTTATATGATTCAAAGGACCCGAGAGGAAGAGCATGCGGTGGATCAGCAATTTTAATAAAGTCAAGACTCAAGCATTATATTATTGATAACATTTGTGAAGAACATTTACAAGCAACGAATATTTGTGTCGAAAATTTTTGCACTAATTTTGTCATATCATCAGTTTACTCCCCTCCTAGATTCGCAATTACTGAGGATCAATATGAGGATTTTTACAAATCTCTGGGCCCTTGTTTCGTAGCAGCCGGCGACTATAATGCTAAACATACGTTCTGGGGTTCGCGTCTTATTACACCCAGAGGTCGAGCGTTGTTCAATACAATTTCCAAAATGGGCTTTGATGTCATTTCGAGTGGGGAGCCCACTTATTGGCCTACTGACATACATAAAATTCCGGATGTTATAGATTTTGGCGTCATAAAAAATATTTCTAGGGAATTAATTCACGTAGAAGCTTCCCTAGATCTATCGTCCAATCACTCTCCCACGATCGTTACAATCTGTAGCCCACTGAGAAGTGCTCTACCTTACTCATATGTGAAGTTGGCCAGTCGTGTTAATTGGCTGCGATTCAAAAAATATCTTAGTAGCCATTGCACGGAAAACATTACACTAAGAACACCTGATGATGTTGAATCTAACATTGCCAATCTTAACGAAAATATTAAGCAGGCTGCTAAACATGCCACTACCTCCCATCCGCAGACTGGGTTTAATAGACTATATTCTACAGATATTGAACGTGTCGTGTGTGAAAAAAGAAGAGCTAGAAGGGAATGGCAACAGCACAGATCACCCCAGAATAAAATTAGATTTAAAGAGTGCACTAAACGACTCCAAGAGCTGCTTGCACATGAAAAAACTGCATCTCTTAACAACTATCTGGAAAATCTTGATGTCACACCAGCATCTAATTACTCTTTATGGCGCGCTGCTAGAAAGCTTAAAAACACCCGTTGAGTTTAAACCAGCTCTGCGCACATCTACCGGAGGTTGGACAAGAAGCGATACTGAAAAAGGTAACATATTTGCTGACCATTTAAAATACGTATTTACCCCAAACACATGTACTGGTGTAATTGATTTGCCAAATGTAGTCGCTCTACCCCCTTAACAAATAAAGTTTAAGACGCGTGATGTGCAAAAACTAACTGCTGAACTCAACCCGAAGAAAGCTCCGGGTTTTGATGGAATTAGTAACCAGATGCTGATGAACTTGCCTCATATTGCAATAAGAATCCTGCTATTTATTTTTAATGTCATTTTACGAATGCAGTATTTTGCACATAACTGGAAACTTGCTAAAGTTGAAATGATTGCAAAGCCGGGCAAAGATCTTACCAAGGCTGAGTCATATAGGCCAATAAGTTTACTGTCAACAATGTCAAAGCTTTTCGAAAAACTGCCCATGACAAAATTATCCCCAATTCTAGTTAGTAGTGGGTGCATACCGGACCATCTATTTGGTTTTAGAAGTCAGCATAGCACCATTGAACAAACTCATTTGAAGAAAAGAAGTATTGTTCTGCGCTGTTTATCGACGTTTCTCAGGCATTTGATAAAGTGTGGCATGAAGGCCTAATTTTAAAATTAAAAATATACCTGTCAATAAACGTTGTAAGTCTTTTGGAAAGTTACATTACTGCACGGAAGTTCACTGTTGTGGAAGGAGACTTTATGAGCATGCCTGAAACTATCTCATCCGGTGTGCCACAGGGGAGTATACTGGGGCCAGTTTTGTATTTGATTTATACTTGTGATATGCCTGTGAGCAGCAATATCCACACTTCCACATTTGCTGATGATACAGCCTGCCTTAGTATGCATGAAAATCCTTACGAGGCATCCCGATATCTTCAAGAACACATTACCCAGCTGGAACTATGGTTAAACTTATGGAGAATTAAGGTAAACGAACAAAAGTGTATTCAAGTAACATATACATTACGAAGAGCTACTTGTTCACCCATTCGGATTAACAATCAAGTTGTCCCTCAACATACTCATGTGAAATATCTTGGTATACACCTTGATCGACGGCTTACTTGGAAACACCACATTGACTCTAAGTTAACCCAAATAAAACTCAAATTAACTCAGGTACATTGGCTGATTGGTAGAAATTCAACCCTCAGTCTAGATTTGCAAACTTTTGATATACAAGTCACTTTTGAAACCTATATGGTGCTACGGAATTCAACTATGGGGCACTGCTTCAGCTTCCAATGTCGAGAGAATCCAACGAAGGCAAAATAAAATTTTGCGATTAATAACATCGGCTCCATGGTATATAAAAAATTCAAATATACATCGTGATTTAAACATGCCACTTGTGATTGAAGAAATTGCAAAATATGCAGGCAAATATTTAACAAATCTCGAGTCACATCCTAATCCGCTTGCTCGTAATATTTTGAAATTTTCTGGACACATCCGCCTAAAAAAGAGGGATACAAGGGCTCTTATACTCAACACTCCAGATGGGACTGCTTGAAAATAATTTTTATTTTATTTATGTTTTCTTCCTTTTGATTATCACTACTTATGTATTATTTATAACTATCTCTAAATTTATGTCCGACAGTGGTCGGGCCTAATAATTATATTTTAGATTTAAGATTTGAATACTTATTGTTAGTTCATATTTGAAGATACAATAAATAAAAAAATATGTATTAAAAAAAAAAAAATATTATAAAAGGGGAAAACTTCCACCAATCTAATTCGAAACGAAAGAAAATACTTTTAAATTAAATTCGAAAGTATTTTATTTTTCGTTTAGAATTCGAGAGTAGAAGCCCAACGGCATAGTTTAAAAATATATGACCTTAAATTCCCGAGCTCCTTCCTAATAAATTTTCACTTCACAATCTTGAGAAAGCCCTACTTTACACTATGCAAGTCTTATTGCTAAGCTGATTAGTTTGAGGAAGAGAGAGACGAGGGGAACAGAAACGTTTTTTCCCATCGTCTTTCTCACCTAACAAACTAATCAGCTTAGCAACAAGACTAACATAGTGTAAACTAAGACAAAGCAATTAATTTTGCCCTTATTTTTAGAAAACAAAACGCAATAATAGTTTTAATACACCCAAGTAAAACTTTTTAAATACTCACTTGCTTTTGAAAACTTTATCACACGATTTGCATTTAACACTTCCGTCAACTTTATCTGAAGCATTTGTATCAGCAGCATTGTCAAGTTCTGCTTCTCCAACAGTCTTACTTCCTTTACCGTGAATATTTTTATGATGTTCCTTTAAACCATGTTGTCGGGAAAATGAGGAACTACAAATTTTACATTTAAAAATGGGTTCTTTTGTATGAGTATGCAAATGGTAACGTAAGGATTGTTTACGAAATGTTTTATCACACAAAGGACATGGAAGTTGTTGATTTTTGCGCACATTGGTATAAGAATGAAAGACGCGGTGAAAGAGAATATCAGAACGGAACGGCGCTCTGCAATAGTGAAAGAAAATAGCAACTTACTACCACAATTATAACTTTAATTAAAATAAAAACTTACTTAAAATCACACAATTCACACTTCCACACACTTTCTCCATTTTCTGTCACACTTTCCTGCACTTGATCAGGTAATTTGATATCTTCTGGTTTGGCAATGACATCTGGTTTGCATGTTCTGCTATGCCTTCCCAACTCCTGAGAACTTTCGAATTTGCTCGAGCACACTATGCAAAAATGCAGAAATTGCGTATGTTCTTTCTGTTCATGTAGTGTGAGTACTTCTTCCGAAGCTGTAGTAAAAGGACAATCTTTGCATTTGTAGGCTATTGTAAATGTTAAGGATGCTTCTTGCAAAATATTCTGACTGGCTTGCTCACTTGTGCTGGGTTCATCAACTTCTTTTGGCTCTTCTCTTTCCGGAGAGCTAAACTTAGAAATATTAAAAAAATATGGCTTAAAATTAAACAAAATCTTACCTTTTCTCTATTTTTACATTGAGCAATTTTTTTGGTTCTCTCTTCGGGCATATTATCTGGTTGGCGGCTAAAGCTTTTTGCTTGTGCTCCAGAACTTTGCGATGACGCCTTGCTTGGCAAGGACTACTGAATTCCAAATTGCATATAGAACAAAAATATTTGGAGATAAAATGCTTAAACTTTTCATGCCTTTGCAGGGCAATCTGTGAAGGTAAAACCTCGGGACAAGAAAGACACTTAAACTTTGATTGATAAACATCTGAAGCTGTACCCATGAATTCCACGCTAGGATGAAAGTTTACAAAATGACGTCTCAATTCTAAATTGAATCGAAATGATTGGCCACATTTGGCACAGTCTATGCTCAGTCTTTTGCTTATATAAATAGGCACGGAGCGATTAATGGCCCAGAGGACTTCCTGATGTTCGCTTCCCAAAAGATGCCTACGCATTTGATTGTTGTCCTCGCATTCAAACTGGCAATAGGAGCACCAAAAGCGTCCTGGTCCTTCAGAGGCATCCAAGTGAGCGGCTGAGTTCCAGTGAAGCAAAAAGGTTTCCTCGGTGTTGGCATAGAAACGACAAGGACGACATTGGAAGGGTGATTGCAAAACAATGGCATGAATATTTTCCAGTATCATGGGCAGAGAAGCACCTGGATACAGCTGCATACGCCGATAATGATAATGGGATATCAAATGTTTTCCTATTAAGTGTCTGAGGATAGCGTGTTTGCAAAGACTGCATCTCAAATAAGTGCATCTCCTCTTTCTCTTATTATTGTTCGTAGAAACAGTAATAGAGACAGGATTGAACTCTACGAGAGCAAAACTTTTATTTATGTCTTCTTTGGGCAGCTCGTTAATGGCAGCCTTTTCCAATTGGAGCTCCGGTTCGGCCCGTTTCAAGTGATACGATGTTTTCAAGTGATGCTCATAAATCATTTTACTCTTTAATTTGCGGCAACAAATATTACACCAATAATCCTGGTTTGTCTTGCTGCATTTGGCCAACTCCACCACTTCTTTATACTCTAATCTTTGCAGCTTAGTTCCGGGTATCCATTTGCCTTTGGTGTGATCATCCGGTGGATGTTGGCCTTCGTGGACGTCTACATACTCCAAATGGTCGTCCCAGGTGGGAGAAGATCTGGAAAGTTGTGAGTGCGCTACTCTTATATTAGGACGATGTTCGGGCTTCCATTTGCCACCTGTATGGGATATAGGTACGACAGGTGGTGAGTGCCGCATTAAGGACAATTTCCATTTACCACCAGAGGCATGAGCTTCAGCCATTGGCTCATAATCTTCATCATCATCCTCTATATCACCTGCCACTTCATATTCCTCCTCCTCCTCCTCCTCTGTCACTTCCGGCGATTCGTGTTCATACGTTATGGTCTTAAAAATATTGTCTTTTTGATATTGTTGGCCACTACTTTGATGTGGTGTGTCACCATTGATCCAGCTTACGGTAGCTGGTGCATTTGCTTCGGATTCTTGTGGAACAGATTTTTGACGACTCAAGGGTCCAGTATGTTGTGAACTACCAGTTTTACCGCCACTTGTTGCGGGTAAATGTTGTCCCACCGTTGACTGTACACTTTGCAATTGAAGCGAAGAGAAAAACACATCAGCTTCCAATTCATAAGGTAACTCATAAGTATCAGTCAAGGCTTTGGATGTCTTGCCACCGTGACTAGTTGGATTGGCTGGTTCGGGTTCACTAAAACTGAATGGTTCATAAGTTATGGCTGGCGTTACATCGGTACTAGTGTTTGCCACTGAAGTACTAGTTGTAGTACAGAGTTTTGTCGTTTGTGCACTGGAAGAGGTTGCGGCTTTTGAACAGTTTTGTTTGCGATGTTGAACGTAGTTGTTTAAACCAACAATAGTTTCATTGCACTTAATGCAGAGATGCGTATCATCTAAATCATCATCCATTTTGTTAAAGATTCTGAAAAATAATAGAATATTTTGATGCATAATTTAGTAGTTATTTATTCACGCTTTCATAAGGAAGATACAATTGTATTATAAAAAATAGATGGCTTAGTGTAATTATATATTTTTAAATATGATGTATGTATATATATGTTCAGTTAAAATTTGGAGCACTCATCAGTTCTGAAGACTTGGATCGAATGCTTTAGAAATAATTAATAATAATATCTGTAATGCTTATGAATTTAATTTCAATGTAAAGTCAACCCAATTGTAAGGATGCGAGACTTGGAATGTGGCCAACCGCGATATAAACCCTTTGTAGGTATTTACCAATAGATGCCTGAAGCGAATAAAGAAAATATGGTTTGCTCACCGAAATTCTTAAACGCAAATAACTGAGTAGCTGACGCAAACCAGCAGATGACCTAATAAGAACAACCATAGATTGGATCACACATGAATAAGGAGATTGGACAAAGAGTTGGAAATAGCTCGCAAGACCTGCAGCGAAATAAAATCAATAGCACATAATATCCCTCAATGAAATGCATTTGTTACGGCCCTATGCTCCACATTCGAGTTAACAGCTAAAAGATTCATCCACGAAGCTGTAGTTCTACACATGGAGGACTCATGCTTTCCTTCTGAAAAATGTCAATTTAGCTTTTAAAATTATCTTTAGCAGTTGGCTCCATAGTGGTTCACCTGAATATACTGATTTAATATTTTAGGGAATATAAAATATGGAATGGATTTCGACAAATATTTGTAAGGAGTTTCAGGTTAATGAAACTAATCCGAAATTTTTTTTTATCATTATTAGGAATAAAATAATTTATTATATGTGATTTTCTCTTGTCTTAGACTAGATGGAGAACTGAATTAACCTGGCGGCAAATTACGGCACTCGATATCGAACGAAATTACGAAATATTTCAATAGAGTATATGTACATATATCACTCATTTACTTCAATAGTGTCACAACTCGAAAAAACCAAACTTGCAAAAAACGCGTTTTAAGTTTTCGATTTGCACACAACTCAATGAAGACATGAAAAGATATTCTTCTCTCAGGAGGTGATGGTACAAGCTATTTATATGAAATTTTTACACAAGATAAATTACGAAATGCCGCATTATTCTGCATTATTAACCCAAAAAACTGATTTTTTGAGTTATGACACTATTGAAGTATTTGAGCGATATGTACGTATGTAAATGTTTAAAATTTACATCGGTATCGAATGTCGAAATTCCCCCCCTCCCGGTTTACATCGGGAACCTTGTGTATTCCCCCTGATAAAGGATAGCATAATGCAAATTCAGAATTTTTCAAGAGTGAAAAATCAGAAGTGACCACTGCGGAAAAAGGACGTTGTACGTTTGTTGTCCTTCTATGTCCATTTGCTGTTATAAGAAGTAACATATGTTGAATAGTAACAGCACCTAGAAAGTTATCTCCTAGCCCGCGTTGGTCCAAGGACTAGCATTCATCGGGCACTACCCAGCAAAGTCACTTCTCCTAGCGATTCTAGCAGCAAACAAATTCGGAACATGATGGAAGAGTCAAATAATCTTTAACCATTTACTTTGGAAAAGGCTTTCAAGTATATTAGTGGATGTAATATTAATTATTTAAGTGTTTGAAAGAACCAAAAATTACCGTTATGTGGGGGAGTTATAGGGTTAATATGTTCCACAAAAATATTGGCTTTAATATTTTCTACAACATACCCCAACTTCAGTTGTAAAGAACACATACAGTTCTATTCTGAATAACAATAACTTACCCTACGTCTCCATTACCCATCGACTTGGACTTGACATAAACATGACGCTGGCAGAATAACTGTGAACAGTTGTTCATCAACTTCTTTCTTGTGGTGAATACGTGCGATGTCCATGTTCAGGCATATCAAATTATTTTGCGCTAGTGCAATAAAGATGGAATATTTAATATTGCAAATGATTGCGGACTGAGAATCTTATGGCGAACATTGTTGCTCAGACATATGTTCGGGCATCTATGTCAGAACATTGATGAAAGTTGGACATGAGGGATCTCCATAAGCCATTTCCGATGCACCATACCAAGTTCATGGTTAGTGGACATCGCTAGTTATGGAGTCTTTTTGCCTATTATATTTTCCTCTATTTAAAAAAAAATCATTTTGCAATACTTCAGGTACAATAAAACAACCAAAACAAAATAGCTGACTCAAATTCTCTTTTACTTTTTATTTCTCTCGCTATCTGTTTAGAACACGGATGGAAATCATGGTACAATTGTACTTTTTATGGTACATTTTTGACCTCATTGGTACTGTGGTACTACCGCGAGTTACTTGGTACTATTTAAAAATGCCAATGTTTCACTATATGGTAACATTAATTTTGCCTATGTTGTCTTAATTTGTTTGTGTATGTTTTATTTTAGACGATCAGCTTCTATGTTTTTGTTGCAATGCTGTTGTCAATTCTGCAACAAAAAAATCTGTCTAGTATTTTAACTGTACCTGTTAACTTAACAGCACCTCGTACATGAACACACCTTGGCTGTGGTTATAATTATTTTTGTTAACTACATATCGCTCCTTTACTTCAATAGTGTGTTTTAGGTTTTATCGCGCATTTTTTATGTGCATAACTTGATTTTATAGTGCATGAAAATAACAGGCCCGTTAATAAGCAAAATTTGTAAAATAATCGATCTCTAACAAGTCTAATCTACGAATGTACCCTTATGAATGCAATATTTAATATTTTTTATGTTGTTTTTTGTTTTTTTACTGAATTTTTATACACATTTTTGTTAAGTTTCCGCTTTTTATTATTTACTTCCGAATTTTTTTAAATTTTTTACGTTTCCGTTCTTATTAATAAATATTAAAAAAATAGTACCGTCGTGGTCCAAAAAGTACATTTTGTTTTCACAGTTGGTGCAAAATCCAAGAAGTAATTTTCCTTCCCTGGTTTAGAATAGGAAGATTTTATTTTCCGATAAAAATTATTCCCTGGTAATTATTTCCGGGAAATACTTATAATTGAGCTGATTGTTTTATATACCGATATGATACCCGAACAAGCCAAAGTAGGGAATTTTAACCCCCTACAATAAAATTCCGAAACCATTCAAAATGCCGACACATGTAAATTTTTTTTTTGGTCTTCTCTACCACGTTCTATTGTCAGAACCCTCTAATTTGGGGAAAATATTCTAATTTGTTATACTGCTTGAGGGTTCTGCCTTCTTTGAACGTTTCATTAGAGATGAAAGTCCAAGAAAATGTTGTTAATTATTATTACTCTTAGCCTGCTGGAACAACTGACATTTACTTACTGGTTAATTGGTGCAAACTCCAGGTAAGAAAATTCGAATTTATTTATGTGCTCTATTGCAGCAAATTTAATTCAAAATCATTAAAATACAAGACTTTTTTAAAATCATTTTGGATTAATAGCAAGCAAATGTACAAACTTTACTTTTGTATGCCGCTGCACAAAAGATCTTGCACAGCAGCTTTCAGCCAGAGATTAAGATGCAAAAACTTTTCTTTAACATTGTGTTAGTTTAGTTTTATCTCACGGATAAACACCTCGCTCATTATCACGGTGATGTACGATAATTTGAAATTTCATATCAAATTTATTAGCAAACATATCATGCCAGTCCATGTAATCAAGCTGAAATATCTGCACTCGTAAAAGAAATGAGATTAGGCAATCTTGTTGTTTAATTGCCCATAGATTACGAGATCATTTGAACGATACTTGGTCGTTCCAAGTATCGTCTTTGAAGCTAACAAAAAATAAAATAAAAAGAAAAACAAGATGTAAAGAGAAGAAAGTCATATCTAATCATGTGCGTACAAGTTATGTTTATAACTTTGAAAAACAAGCGCTCTTAACTATTTCCCTTTTCTTTTGCTTTATTTTTCTTGCTGGTGTGAGCCAAGAAAAATCATTTACTGATTCATGAGCCATCATGCCAAGACAACGATGACAACGACAACTTTATTCGCCGCTTATAAAGTATGAAGGCTAAATTGACTGCAGCCAGATTTGCTGCTTGATGAGATGGTGCGACGCTGGGGAACTGGTTTCTTTCTTTTGCTTTTCGCAATGCCAGCACTAAGCATTAAGCTGGGGAAGTACATTTATTGGAAATTGACTCATTGTGGTAATATTCATAATTTAAGACATTCTATTTACCAAAAAAACAAAAATTAAGCGAAATAAAAGAGAATAATACGCAGGCTCAGCTCATGCTGCGGTAGTAGTTCACCATAAATTCTCAGCTCTTTTGAACGAACGGCTCTGGCAAAGCATTTCTTTATACGAGTGAAAAACTGACCAGCAAAGTCTTTTGGATGATTGAGTTTTAAAACAGTCGTTGGTTTGCGGCCGGCTGGCGGCCTGGGCTGGGCTGGGCTGCTTGTTTGCTTGCTTAGCTAGCTGATCAGTCGGCATGAATGAAAGCTCAGTCATAATGGTTTGAAAGTGTTATTTGTTACCAGCGCATTGTCATAAGTTGGCTGCGAAATTGTTGTGTTATTAAACCTGCTGAGATTCAATACACTTCAACTCCAACTCTCCACAATTTCCAGCATCCTGCCACATTTCAGATAAAAGAGAAACAACGTTCATCTTGTGCTGGAGCTGTTTGCTGCTAGAAATTGAAATGCGTTTGTGGCACATATATTTTCGTAAAAGGCTTGTAACTCAGAAATCATTAAATAAAACAGGCGACTAAGCCACCAAACGAATCAAACAAACAAACAAACTACGAGTACACCAAAGACAACCCAACCCAATCCAATCGAATCCAACTATAAAATCAAGCCAAACATCCGACCAAATTGTCTTTCTGTCCGTCTGTCCGTCTACCTATCTGTCTGTCCGTCCATCCAAGCGATTGTTTATGAATTTGTAGGTTGGCGTGAAATATAGACACGAAATGTATCTTCTCTAGTAACGCAATCGTCTTAATGCGAATTATGAATATTCATGCAATAAAAATGAATAAATTGAACAACTGTTTGTATGGATGGGATGAATGAATTGTTGTTCTTCATTTCCAGCTAAGGAATTGTTGCTTTAGCTTATGCTGTTGTTAATGTTATTGTTGTTGTTGTTGTTGTTGTTGTTGTTGTTGTTTTTGTTAGTTGCAATTGCCTGAGAACACTTAAGAAATGTTGTCTAAATTATTGCTAATGATTTGTTGTTAATATGGCTCATAATTTTACTGTCATTCAATGGTTATTGGTAGCATACACACACACACACACACGCACACACACACACACACACACACACACACACACACACACACACACAGAAACACACTAATGCATGTGTGTATTTATAAATTTTAGAAACTTTTAAAATCTTAATAAATGACACACAATTTATGGGAAAAATTTCATTTAAATGTTTAATTTGCAAAACATAATAAATACTTCAAGCAATTGTTTGGTTTATTTGTGTTAATAAATTTTTAAAAATTGTGCAGTGTTACCATCAGCAAAATTCAAAATTATTTAATTTTAAATTTTTTTAACTGCACCCTACAAAAATTTGGTGACAATTGATCCAAACGTACTCGTCCTATGACTTGAGAAAATGAGAGTGTTACCAAAAGTAAGGAGTAGAGTATGGCGAAAAAAGGGCATATTCTTTAAATCGTTATATATTCACCATTGTCGTGATGTATAGTCGTGATCTTTTGTCAATTTAATTGGGATTTGGTCTAGTATTATAGTAAAAGGCACTGAACAAGTTCGATGTGGTTGGATCCAGGCTCTATCAAACAGTATAAACATAATGTTCATTGTTACCTTCAATGGTACCGCCAAGCCACTCTGGAACCAGTCCCGTAACTATTCTTAGATATTAACCCAAGCTTAACTGGTGTGTATATTTTTGAAATATGAGTGCCTCTGTGGTCGAGTGGGTAGTGTGCAAGCCTGTCATGCCGGATGTTGTCAGTTCGAGTCCCAAAAAATATCTGTTTAAAAACAAATTTGTAAGAATATAAAAAAATTATACGTTTTCATTGTGTTCCGACACTAAAGGAATGACATTTTTAAATAATTTATATTATTCCACTCCGTTAAGGTCCCCATGAGATAGTTTAGTGACAAGTCACAAGGTGCATACAAAGTATCAATTAACCATATTCTAGGTCATGCCCATGTAAAAGTGACTGGTCCGCTTAATAGGAAGTGGTAGAACTCGGACTGGTCCCTATCACTTGGGGACCGATACTTTAAGTCATAAAAAAACTTTTATAAAAAAAGGAAAAACACAAAAAATTCATTTGAAGGAGATCAATATTAGTCATTCTATTTAGATTCGCAAAATTACAAAGAAAAAATAATATAAGAAAAATTATAATTCCAAATTTGTTTCCATGTATTGAGAGAAGATTCAAAATGTCCACTGCTTTGAAAACCTTCTTTAATAAATAAAATACCTGTAATGGCTTCAGACAATAGTGTGGATTCAAATGGTCATATTCGTGATCTTTTCGACCATCGTGTAAAAGATAATTACGTTACAACGTCAATCGTATGAACGTAGCACAGTGAGACAGCCCTATAGTAACCGCGGCAAAAAATGGTTTTTGGCGTGTCGTCCAATTTGGATGAAATTTTCACAGTATATTAACAGATATATGATTCCCTGAAATTTCAGCCTCATAACTTCATTACTTTTTGGTCTAGAGCAAGTCAAAGTTGAGGTATGCCAACGCGCTTGAAATATATTAGTTCAATATGTAATATTCAAAAGCTTATTAATAAAAAAATACATAATAAATATAACTTTAAAGTATTTTTTTAATTAATTTAGTTGTTGTAGAATGAGTAGATGAAAAAAGAAATTAAAAAAAACACAAACAAAAAATTTCTTAACAACAGAATTGTGGTGTAAAAATTTAACATTTTGCATTTTCAATGGACTAGGAAATATAGAGCAGCCCCTCGCCCTAGGTGCAGACTTATATCCAATGAAAGATTGAAGTCTCAGCTTTCATTTGAAGTAAAGGACATATAGCAAAAGTTTGCAAAAGTAATTTACACATACAAAATACTACAAAAAATACGCAACGCGCACATTCTGTCGCTATACGTATGTTAGCATGTTTACTTTACTTTTATTTTTTAATTATTAATTATTTTTTTGTTGTTTATTATTATTAAAAAATTATTGACAGAATGAAAAAAAAATTTTTCTTTTTTATTTCATTTCAATGGCGTAATAGTGGGAGTGTTATTGTAATTTTTGAATGCAACATTACAGTAAATATCAAATTTGAAGGTAGAATTTTTTTTTTTTTAACTGGAATTGTCTCAAAAATAACCTGTGCAAAATTTCAAAGCTCTACAATGACTCCTTGTATTTAATGCCGGTGTTGTCTCACTGTGTGTAGTGGCATCATTACATACGACCAGGGCCGCCAGATATGGCGGTTTCTCGCTAAACGTGGCGATTTTTCAGCTTGTTTGGCGTCAAAATTTTTTATTTGGCGACATGGCGAGAAATAAATTTGTTGGCGATTTTTTTTAAACAAAATTTATGTAACTTCAAAGTTTTTCTAATTCATAGATATTAGTTTATTGAAGTAGTTTCAAAAATAAATTCTAACAAAATTCGCCTGCAAGAAATTAAAACAATTTGATTTTGACAATTTTTCTTATATTAATTAAAGTAATTAATGCGTTTTGAATTTGGATGAGAAAAATTTATAAGAAATAATTTTTGGCTATTTATTTATAATTTTTTTCGATATTTTGCTAAATTTGTAAATTATTTTATAAAAATTTATAATAGAAAAGTGTTATAAAAACAAGTTATTATAAACTATATATTAAGAAAAAGTGCATCAAATTGGTTTTGGCGATTTTTTAAATCAATTTGTCGAAATAGGTCGGTACAAATCTGACAATCCTGCATACGACTGCAAACCGATTGAAATTTTCCTTAAAATTTACAATAGCTTTTTAACTTGCACAACACTTTGAATAGTACATTAAATTCACAATAGATGTATATTAAAAATTATAAAAAAATATATAATTGGAATTTTGGGCATTAACCAGCTCTCGCGTCATCGTAATTATTTTTTAAGTGCGGTCAGGCTTGTGTGTGTTGTTTGGCCTTCGAGAGTATGAGCATTAGTTCTGCATCATTAACTCAAAACTTTAATTTTTTGAGTTACGAGTATGACGATGATTGAGGAAATGAAATGCAGTTTAAAATCAAAAGTTTTGTGTAACAAATTTCCCACTAAAAACCTGTTTTTCCTGAATATTAAAAACCGAAACTGGGGTTTTCGTTATTTCATATATGCGAACTATTCAAAAACCGGTTTCTGGAAAATATCGAATAATCCATCTCTCAGTTTTTATATTATTTTAAGAAATTGATGCAAAGCCTCTACAACTTAAATAAGAAACAGCGCAATACTGCTCACAACTAAATATTTATTTATTTATTTATTTATTGGATCATAATCTACATAGTAAATTAGTAGAATATGTTTGCACAAAAATGGACGGGTGACTAAGACCATATGTCCATAATGTTATTAACAGTATTCTTAAAAATGTTTTTGTGACTGACTATACCCGACCTATGCCTTCACATATAAAGTAGCAACGAGGTTCTCAACGAAATTCCACAAAAAACCGCAAGAATATACCGTTATCCGTGGCAGATCAAACAACACACACAAGCCTGACAGCACTTAAGAAATCATTACGATGACGCGAGAAATGTTCTTCAACCCAGAGCTGCTTAACGATTGAAGTAAATACGTTTCTCAAGCAAAGAGAGAAAGTGATGCTCGTCTAATTTCGCCTAATTGATTTTAAAAATAGCCAAAATGAATTTTATGTAGTTTTTCTTAATATATATTTAGTAAAAAGTTGTTTTTATATAGTACTTGTTTGAATATAAATTTTTATAAAATAATCGAATAAAAATTTAGCAGAAAATCACTAGGTTAAGAAATCACCACGTTAGGCGAGAAATCGCTACGTCTGACAACCCTGTGCCCGACTTTAGTAAAAATGATGTACTTTTTCGCCATTCAGAAAATTCTCTCTTGTCTTAAAACTTTGGTAAATAAATCGGCTATGGATAAAAGTGTAAATAAATTAAGTTCCAAAACCATTAATTAATCCTAATGTGCAGATTTATAGTATGTTTCCACCAGCATAATTTAAATATATCGTGATGATTTGAGCAAATCATGTTAATTTGTACATCATTTACCATAAATTCGCATATGGGCAATTCCCAGGCGACGGACCCGACATTCGTACACTTTCATTTGAGCAAAAAACAAGAAAGGAATGGAAAAATCCAATATATATCTTAAGTGTTTTAAACAAGGTTGGAAACCGAAACAAATAACGGTATCGGTATTGATACCGGTACAATTATTTTTTAAATTTCGGTATCGGTAGCGGTATCGGTATTGTTTTTATTTCGGTATCGGTATTACCGGTACATACCGTTATCGATTTTATAATACCGGTATACCGATATTACTGACAAATTTATTATTTCAGGCAGTGGACATAGCAAAAAAGCTTTTTTTATTAAATTACTTCAAAAAGGAAGTATTTTTACATTAACATATGTATGTATAAAAGCATATAAACTTATTTGTTTCTATATATGATTTTATACTATTACTAAACAATAATTTATTAAAAATGTGAAACAAGGAGACTGCAGTTCAAACTTTACATAGATAAAGTCTATTCTGATAAATTATACTGTGTGACAAATTTTAATGAAATCGAAATACCTGCGAAGTGTTACTATTTTTCTTAAACACGGAAAATCATGTCTTTCCATGCAAAATTAATCTGGTATCATTTTAGTTTAGCTGCGAAACAACATGAGCAGTGCTTTTTTCGCACGGAATTTTAGCAATGTTGCATACTTTCAAGCAAAAAAAATTGAGAAATTTATTAAAACAACCGCGAGTTGGGCTACATTTAGTACATGTCAAATTTCTCAGGCGAAGTAACCAAATGCACTGAAAATTTTTCTCAACTCGAACAGAGTAGCAGCCTTTACGAGTAAAAAAACGCTTTTTCGTACCCGTAGGCACTTATCAACTTCTAACTAAGTTAAATATCAACCGATTTTAAATTTATGAACGGATACAGAAAGAAGAGACTAAGGCTTTTTGAACCAAATATGTACATATGTATATCTTGTTTCAGTAAATTTCAAATATATGTCTGTATTTTTCACCAAATATAATTTTTTGGCTTTTTTTTCGACACTTTTATACTTTGGACACGTTCCTAGGCAAAATTTTTGTACTGAACCCATATTGTTTATATTTTTCTCGCCAAATTCAGACGAAACGAACATTGGAATATATCAATTCAAAGAATATACAATATTCTTTCAGCCAACTTAAAAACAAAGAAATTAATTTTCTTGTACAATTATAATTTAAAAATTTAAAGCAGGCACTTTTCTTCACCTCAAGAGAGGAATCTTTAACTTCAAATATAAAAGTTTAGAAGGTTTTTCTCTAAGCCAAAGAAAGAAAGTTAATTGATATATATTTTTGCAATTTTTGCCCATATTACGGTTTACAGTTCAACTTAGTTGGATTGAAACTAAAACAACTTAATTTTTGGTATTCTGAATAAAAACTAATTTTAGTTGTCTTTGAATAAATGATAGAAAAACAAAGGTTCTTATCTATGCTATGTTTTTTGAAACCATAGTATCTATTACAAAACATTTTAAATATTTTTTGTTCTGGCGTTGCTCTTTTTTCTTGAGATTCTATGTTTTATAAACGTGGCAATAATATTGGCTGACAAATGGGATTGGTTGGCTTCTGGAATAATAAAGCAAAACGAATGCAATGGTCGAAATATAAACCAAAATGTCTCATGGTGAAAAAAGTTGTAATACATATAAAAATTTGGCAACTAAGACTCAATTATCATTTATTTTTTGGCCGGAATCGGTATACCGGTACGTACCGGTATAGACGTAAACGGTAGTCTGGATACCGGTATTTTCTAACCGAAATGGATTTCGGTATCGGTAACGGTACCGGTATCTAATTATAGCGGTATTTGAATCGGTATCGGTATTTTTACGATACCGTTTGCCAACCTTGGTTTTAAAGCAATGAAGGAGTAGTATATTTAAGAAACATTTTTTGGCGATATCAATAATATAGTAAAAAGATATAAGCAAATATCAGCGAGAAACGGACGCGACAAAAATAGAAGTTATTTTTGTGCACTTATAGATGTATACATAATTCAGCGAGGTTTTATGAATTTTTTTTTTGTAAATGTGGAAATAAAGGCGAAAGACGATCGTTTATGTGTAGATTTATGAAATATGAAAATTTTGTTTTAATTTTTTTTAAATGGTTAAAGTAAAAATACGGACGCGACAAGGCGGACGCGACATTTTTTTCTAAGAGAACTAAACGCAATAACTTTGCTAATATTGATTGAACTTTAATTGAAAAGTAATTAAACAATAACAAATGCTTATTTAAACTCAAACAACTTCCCTTATTAGAACTCCATTCTCTCCTTCTTTTCTGCTAATGCGTAGGTTGTTGTTAGTAGAAAATTTGCAAATTACTTAAAAAGAAAAATAACACAAATTACTTTAAATAATTGCAGAAAAAAGGCTCAGCAAAGAAAATGATTCTTTTAAGTCTCATATTTCGGTCAAAAAATTTCAAAAATTAAAAATGCTTCTACATTTGTAAAGTATGTCCCTTTGTGCTGTATTATTTAAAACAAAACCAAAAATTTTTGAGAAAAAAATTTTTTTTTGGTTTTTTGCTTTTAAAATTACGAGTTCCATCTCTGGGTCATCCATCAATAGTGATTGAGAATTTCGAAAAAATTACAAAAAGTTAACTACGTGTGGATAAAATTCACATTACAACTGTTGCGCAGACCTTATAAAGTACGTTAATAAATTGAATACGAAAATTCGAGCAACAAATCACTCACAAGCTCGGTGGAAAGAAACACTTCGAAGTGATTTACGTACTTAAGCCTACTTGATTTAAAGTCGGTGGAAACATGCTGTAGCCAAACACAATATTTCAATCCATTTTTATCTAACATATAATCAAGAATTTTATTATATTGTTTTCACTGTACATATGTATATTTATTAAATGAAAAAATAAAAATCATATATGCATTTTTATTTTCGTTTGATAAAACTTAACATGATTGTCGCACATGCAAATAATTGCTCTATTGTATTCCATTTCAAATTGTTCAATTCCGTGTAGTTTTTTCCTTCAATCTTTTTCTTTTTTTTCTAACTGAATGATGCTTCTGATATTGTTGTTTGTTATTTGCTGTCATACAGTTGGTTTTAATGTCCTAAATCAAGGGTGAGGCTGAAACATGCATGCTAAAACTTTCATTTAATTAAATTCATCAAGTTAGCAGGCTTTTTTTGGACAAATTAAATTATCGACAAAAAATCAACTTTCTTAACGGACTTGCTAATGTAGAAGCCAAGAGTAAGTAAAAAAACTTTGGCAGTTTTTAAGACATCTTCTTTAAATTTTTGGAGACTAAATTCTAAAACAGGCATTACCAAAAACATCTCACACTGTCTTACAAACTTCAGTTTTGTTGCCTCTCAGCAAGCGAAACATTAGCGGTTTATACGAGAAGTAGAATAGAAAAAAAGAGTGTGCTGTCTTTGGACACATAACCATCATAGATTTTTCGGATACGCATTCATCAGTATCAGTGTGGATATTTGTAGTAAAATAACTAATAAAATGACTACATTTCCGTTCACATTATGTTTTTTATATGCAAAGCAATGCCACACAACGAAGAATATCGGAAATGTTAAATGTTGCTACTGGTACACACTACTGTCTAGAACAAAAGCCTATAGTGTGTACTCGACACCAGTGGCGCTGTAACGTAGCTATAAATACTAACAAAGCGCACAATAGCAGTGGTGTGTTTCCTCACCATCGGTACTTGCACTATCTGTTTCCTAGGGCCTTTAGTAGAACCCAAATACGCTAAAAACTTACTTTCTCTTCTCAGACAACCGTTCCATAAAAAGCACCCGTCATTGATTTATCATCGCGCAGGTTTTCCTCCTTCCACGCACAGTACTTTTCCTTATTTAGGCTTATGTTTCTTAAGATAAAACTGAACTTCATCACTGAATGGATTATTGAGAAAAAGCAATGGGATAGGTTAAGTTAGCAGGTTGCTGGTAAAGAGGAAAATTAGAATCCCGCCCACTTGGGTCCAAAGTAATGATACCTTTATGCTATCTGTAAGTGAAAGAATGCAGAGAAGAAAGGCATACACGGTGGTTTGACTAAAAAACCGAATGTCCTGGATTCTAGCCCGGCCTCCAACAGCCATTAAATAACAACACCACGCATTTTTCTGATGTGCATAAGTGTCCTTTTGTATCAGTTGTTGTAGGAAAGTTAAAGTGATGAACGGATATATACTGGTCACAGAAGTGCACCGTCTTCAGCGGATACTAATCCAAATGCAACTTCAGAGCGCCCTCCTTGGTCGGTATTGTGTAGCATAATCATCGGCAAAGTAAAATAACCAATAAAATGGCTACTAACTAAGCACAGCTGCGAAAATTTAATATGCCTCATTGACACCAGCAGAGGTGCTGCAACACCTGCAAAAAGCAGAGTTGTAAAAGACTGCAACTTTCCTCTATCTATTCCTTCACCGTCTGTTTTCTCTTTCACCATTCTTTTTCTAAAGAAGGTAACATTTTGTAATAGTAGTAGGCATTTATTGCCATAGGCCGGGCTTACATCTGTGTGTCATGTGGCCAATAAAGCGCAACCACTAATTACTAATGAAAAACTGTTTGATTCAGACATGTATTTATTGCTTTCACCAGTTTCCAATCATTTTGGATTCTATAAAATTGTCTATTAGGTTAGGTTAGGTTAGGTAGGGGTGGCAGTCAGAAACCCGGACTCACTTATACCGTTTTGGTCCATTGTGATACCACGGAGGCTTTGCTTATGCGGAGTCCCCACTGTCGAACCAACCAGAGCTCAATATTAAGCTATTAATACGTTGCAATTCAACACTAGCAACGTTAGAAAGTTCCCTGAACTCTAGAGCGCCCATTGTGGCCAATCTTTTTCTTGCAAGTCCAGGACAGTGACAAAGAAAGTGTTCTACACTTTCCTCCTTATCGATATCCTGTCAGCTATGGCAAAAATCGTTGTATTCAACCTTTAACCTTTCTGCATGCCTACCTAAGAGACAGTGTCCAGTTAGCGCGGACACTAGAATCGAGATTTGTTTCCTTTTCTTCAAGATTAAAGAAGCCGTTTTTTTTCCTATTTAGATGATTCCATAACTGCCTTGTGATCACGCAATCATTTCTTGTGACCTACCTTCTATTTGTTTCATCCTCTGTTTTGTGTCTAAGCCTGAGTTTGCAAGAGAGTAGGGGTAAACCCTCACATTCTAAATCCGGTGGAACCTGTACGGTTGTCACAATTCTAGCAAGCTCATCAGCCCTAGAATTCCCCTGAAAGCCTCTATGCCCCAGGATCCAGATGATACTAATATCAAACTGCTCTGCCATATCATTTAGAGATGATCAGCAGTCGAGGGCTGTTGCTGTTCTTAGAAGCGGGGATTCGAGGGCCGTAATAGCTGCTCGGCTATCGGTGTATATGTTAATCAAAGTCGTTGAAGTGACATTCTCTTTCAACCAAAAATCGCAACTTCTCTTATAGCAAGGATCTCTGCCTCGAAGACAGTGCAGTGATCCGGAAGTCGCTTTGCAATATGAAGACCTAAAGCTCCTGAAAAGACTCCATAACCCACACCTTCTTGTGTTTTGGAGCCATCCGTATAAAAGTCAACACTTTTTCTTCTACCTCTAGTTCCATTCATCCACAATTCTGTGGATGCTATCCAGGTTTTATAAAGACGTTTGTGTAGTAGAGCAGGGGAGGTTTGGTCAATCCTCCATCCCCAAGCTTCATCATCGAGTATTCTACAGTGGCCGTTCCACAGAGAGGTACAACGTAGACGGATTGCCAATTCTTTCCCTACTAGGTCCAATGGTAGTAGGTGAAGGAGCATCCCCAGTGCATCCGTAGGAGTAGTGCGAAGAGCACTGGTTATATACAAGGATGCAAGTCTTTGAACCTTGTTTAAGATATGAAGATGCGTGTTTTTTTCCAAGGACGGCCACCATACGATACGAAATTGTCTATTAGTTATGTATGAAACTGTTTAACTTAATAAATACGTGTCTGAATCAAGCAGCTTTTCATTAGTAATTAGTGGTTACTCTTTTTTGGGCACATGGCACACATGGAATGCCAGATGTAAACTCAGCCTAAGTGTTACTTCTCTCTAAAAAAAATTGATTTAAAGTGGAATATTATCAGAGATTATAAATGCTAGAGCAGAGGGAGTCAGCGGCCATATCAACCCCTACTCTTTCAATATATAATGGATTAAGTTTTTGAATCTCATCTCCGATAACTCGAATATGCTGCTGAAGGATAATCTGCCAAGGAAGTGCAGACGGTGATCCTCCGGAGTGAAGATGCATAATACTTTCCTCCTCCTCTTCATCATTGCAACTAAAGCAGTCTTCGTTGTACGTGAGACCCAGACGTTTAGTATAGGTTCTGAAGCTGCAGTGGCCGGTCAGTCTTGCCAAGAGATTTCTCTAACGTTTCCTAGTGAAGTTCATGAGGTTTTTAGTATTCTGAGGGTTTAGGAGAGGCAAGAGGGTTCTCGCTATGTCGCAGGTGGAATTATTTCGCCATCTGCCCTTAGCTGATTCAAGAAAGGCAACGTAGAAACGTCTCCAGCAGGACGGGAGTCCACAGAGATAATCGATACCGACCTCCCTAAGTAGGGTTATCCTCTTTGCCAAGTCATCCTAAATTACATTGCCTAAAATAGTCCCATGTTCATGCACTCAGTTTAAAGTGATACGTGAAAGCTGCGTGGACAGCAAAAGATGTGATTTACACACAACTGTGAGTGACTTAATTGTATACTGATATTCAGTTACGATATGGATAACTCCATTTGGAATTCGATAAAACCTTAACTAGCGTGCTGCTCTTTTAATGGCAGATATCTCTGTCTTTAATATGCTTTATTATTTCTTGAGTCTGAATGGCATTTCAATTCCGAATTCCAAAGTATATATGCCCCCAACAAATTTCTCTGTCCGACCGTGAGGACCTGTACGACTTCATGTGGCGGTGAAAATCCTTCTGTCAATGATACTCGAACTATCCTATTGCAGTAGGGTTACGGAGTGCAGTAGTCTATGATACCAAGTACATTGTTTATGGGTTTAAATTATAGTCTGTAATTATTTTATTTAAGTATACTGTAGATATTCTAATATAGTTTTCAGAACAAGAACTTCTGCACAATAGCTCGTATACAATATCTGTACATAATTATATATAGATTTCATTATTGGTTGAATCCTTCACTTAAAGTAGTTCTTCGAGAGTATCAAAAGAAAGGTGATATTACATTCAAAAGCAAAATGACGCCATGACGCTTGTCACCACATTCAGTGTCAAAAGTGAATGTTGTCATTTCAAGTATTTATACGAGAACTTGTAAAAAATAAACATCTATATAACAATCTAGCGTTGTCATAATGACCACATTTGTTGGTGATTTCGCAACATTAGTCGTATGTTCTCCTAAGATATTTGTGCTCAGGAATACTAAAATCAAAGCGCACGGGAATTACTCTTCGTAATGCTTGTCTAGTAAGAAAATGTGACCATGTTATTTAAAGGTCGCTCTCAGCACTTTTTTGAAGGTGCTATCACTTTTTTATCAGGATTTCTGAGCTTCCTTCTAAATTTTGCGGTTGATTTATAAAAACCAATTAAAATTTAATAAATTTAAAGGGCCTAAAACGCAACAAACAGCGTTGAAAAATTTTATATGGAAAAAATTTAAATTACAAAAACAAATCATATATAAAATTTGTCAACGATAAGCGTTGCGTTTTACAAAATAAGGCCCAAAGTGTTATAAAATTGATTTGATTGAGTATTGTAATTTAAAAAAAATTCAATCATGTAGAGTGCTTTAAGATTTGTCTATGGCTTTCGAATTTCCAAAGCTACCCCGCCCTGCAATATTTAATATTTTTCTCTGACACTAGTATCATTTAGTTGTTTTAGAGTTTTTATTTGTTATTTGTTTTGTAAATTTTACAAATATTCATTGTCTGACAATGACAATTCATTTCAAATATATTTTTGTTCTTCTTCTTCTTGTTGTTGTTGTTGTTATTGTTGTTTAACATTTGCAACTGCGAATAACGACGCTGTTGTTGCAAGCTGCAATTACCATAAATGTGAAATTGTCAAGTGTCAACGTAGTAGATGGCATGTTTGACACGATACTTTAGAAAAAGAACTCACAATGATTGTATCATGTTTATGCATGCATTTGTATGTGTATGCATGCAAATTATGTTGTATATTTGCATACTTTTTTTGTTATTGTTCATACTTGCAATAAATTTAGTAAAAATATTTATTAATATGCAGAGAATATGAATATGTTCGACATGTTGTTTTAGATTAGAAGAAAATAGTGCAGGAAAAAAAATAAAAATGCAAACACATTAAAAACGAACTCATGTAAATGACAATCAAATTATATGTCATTACAAAAAAAAGAGATAGAACAATTAGATGTTTGGCAGCTTAACAGCAAATAAAATTTGAAATCAAGTGCTTAGAACTTGTTTCAAAATAGTTGATTAAATATTGGTATATCGTGATTTTAATGGCCCCAAATAGAAATCATTTATTGGAAAGATTCAACCACTTACATAGTTTTGGGGAATATAAAAAGAATGCAGGAGTGCAGCTCTATGTACCGTGCATGGCAAAAATACTCCTACAGCATCCATCTTTGATTTCAATCTCTTACTTATTTTGAATAGAAAGACACAACTTTTAACAAAGTAATTTATTTTTATGTTTCTTATATAAATATGAGAAAAACTAGAATTTACAAAAGAGATTTGTGCTTCCACACCAGTGACCTGCAACGGGTGATTGGTAAAATAAAGTTTTAATCGCTCAAGTGAGTGTAGTATTGTTGGGTGTGAATTATAATCATGCGTAGCATCATACCAATCAGTTCGGACGATTGGTATTTGGTTCGACAATGAGTGTTTTGAACAAGAATATAATGCGAAAGAAAAAAATTTTCATTTTAAATCAGCATCAAGTAGTTGATGCAGAGTAAAAGCGAAAATGAAAAAAATCATTGTGTATGAATGTGGTAATTATTAAGACCCAACGCAAACTGCTGTCATAAAGCAAGCCATAGACCTTGCGACCGTTGGTACAACATGAGCAGGTTGTGTATGAGATTGTAAAGTGTGTGGGGTCGTCGTATGAAGTTGTGTTCGGTTGTACGAAATATTAAAAATATTTGATTTTTTGGTAAGTTGTATAGACATTCATTTCATTTTCTTCTTATTTTCGTTATGGTCATATGAAAAACGTCGCGCGAGATTTTATTGAATTGTATAAATGTTTGCGGTGAGCAATTGCTTTTTATATGCATCGGAACTTTTGATAAAAGGCCCTTAAATACTTCGTCTGTCACCCACGCGTAGTTTTTATAGTCCTTTGTATCACTTTCTTTTAATATTTTCAAAAGTTTTTTTGTTGGAATACGTTTCTTTTTATATAAACCACTCCTTTAAGCAAATTCTTTTTTTCTGTCCTTTTTTATTTCTTTAATCTTAATTTTTTCACCAAAAAAATATTCCACTAAAATTCGCGACATTGTACCCGATGTCATGTTTACTCCAAAAAAAAAAAAAAAAAACTGAAGAAATGAAGTTGTACGCTAATGTTGTACACGTTGTTGTATAGTTTGTGCGCAAAACACAAAACTTGGTAATCCAACGTGTTGTACCAACGGTCGCAAGGTGTGTGGCTTGCATAATAACAAACCAATTTTTAAGTATGTATGTGTTTGTGTAGTTAAGTTGGGTGTTTTATAGCAGGGATGGTAAAATTAAAGAAACTGTCTAATAGAGCTACTCGCTACGAACTTTTTGAAAAATGTTATATAAATATCTGAGATTAATTGTTAAAAAATGCATTTTAAAATAAAATTTGAGGAGGATTTTCAATACAAAAACTAATTTTTGTTAATTAACTTAACAGAATTTATGTTTGAAATATTGAGCCCTATTTTCGACTTAATCGTAAGCGACGAAAACTAAAGTTTTTGGGAGAATGTTTTTTTAATATTGAAAAATATGTTTTTGTACGTAAATTATCGTTAACGATAATATGTATTTTAAAAGTTTTGAACAGGCAATTTACTACCCAAAATTTATGTTAAAAATTTTAACAGCCTTGTTTATAAAATATATGTACTTACATATTAATAAAGGTCTTTCGACAACTATCGTAAAGAAAGTTGTTAAATCAGCTCTAAATAAGCATCAAATATTTTTTGAAAACAAGAAGGTTTAACTTCAAGAAGTATATAACAGGTTAAATGAGTTCCCCTTATGTAAGTTCTTTTGAAGATTTACCGCCATATTCATAAAAAAATATTTTAGGTTTATTACAGCTTTATTTGACAAATTTCTCATAGAATTACGTCAAATAAGCGCTTCATAAACCTAAAATATTTTTTATGAATATGCCAGTTAGTTGTTAATACTTAAAAAAATTTTGCACCTTTTTTATAATTGGAACAAATACAAACCTCCAATTGTCCATCCCTGTATGACACGTTTATGTGTGTGTGTTTTAAAATAAATTGAACGAACTTTACTACTTTGATTTTATTCCACGTCATCGCTTGTTCACGTAGAAGTTTGAATAAAACCAGTTCGAACACTCCATGTTGCATGATTAAATGTGAATAAAACATTTCTGGTATGGTGAGTGAATTGATTTAAACATGTTCGATCGCTACACTCACAATCACTCCAATGAACAGATATTACTACGACGCTGATTTTATTGAACGTTGAATGTTTTGTACGTGATTAAATGTGAGTAAAAATTTTAATGTATGAGTAAATCATCAAAAAGCATGAAATTTGCAGGTCTCTGTTACACACCGATGTGAACACAACACCCAATCAGGGGCAAATTACGGCATTCGATACGATACCAAATATTAAAATATTGCCATATAAACTCTAGCTAGTGCCGTAATTTGCCCCCAGATCTTGACGACAACAATGCTTGCTGCTTACTTTGCAACGAAACAAGAAGAAATTGTAAGAGCTTTCAAAGTAGTTTATCTCAAATGCAAATTTCGGAGTATGTTTGTTTGGACGTTTGATCATAGGTTTGTGTCTTAAAATAACCGACTGAATAGAATTGGTTCGAACCAGGGATGGCATTGAGAATTTTAAAATTGTACCAACAACTTTCAAAAATTGTACTTTTTTTAGTTTAATTGTACTAAAAGATTTTTTAGTTCAAATTACATACATGTTTTTATTTGTTTTTATTAATATAATCGACTTTGTTCTATCTACAGAATTTTTTTCACAAACTTGCTTGTAAGATGGAATCTTAAAGCATATGGTTACACCTGTTTAAATTGAAATTTAAATTATACAATTTAAAAGCTTGTGCTCTAGCATCCAAATTTGGAAGTAAAAATTATTTGGAAAAGGACGAGTTCAAATTTTTTGATTTTCTCGCTGCGTTTTGCTTTCACAAGACTGTTTTCAACTGAGAAGAATATTAGTTTAATGGTTCAAAAGTGAAAATTGACATATGCAATCGTTTGAAAAGAAATGCGGAGTGAAACTGGAGATATTCCTTAAATGTACTAAATTAGTCATTGGTGTACTATTGTACTTTCCGAGTTTGAATAGTACCAAATAGTACCAACTTTGATATCCCTGGTTCGAACTCATTCAGTGGGCCCTTTGTGACACATACCCATCAAACCCACTTTAATTTAAATTGGTTTGATCTACGACTGAACGATTTCGTACCAAGTCTACCATAAAAAATTTCATGGACACTTTGTTATTCTCTGTCTTCAACCCTCGAAGAGGCATGCAGACCATTTTAATTGTGATTCCAAGATATATGAAATGTAGAATTCACCCTTCCTCCTCATATTTTTCTAACCGCACTAGTCTTCCACATTTAGCATGGAATTAGTTGTTACCACATCTGTGGTACCTCCTAGAGCTATTAAATACAGGACAGACTTTTATTCCTCTCTTGCAAAGTTTTTCCCAAAGTATATTTCTCCTCTACCTAAAATCCTTGAGGTGGGTCAGGTCAAACATTTCGTACCAGCATTGATTTGGTTTTTAGTCGGTTTAACGTACATTTTATAGTGGATCTCTCGTAATCACCATAGGAGCTATAGAAACTTATTTTACAACAAAGATATTTTTATATACATACATATATATTTTTTTATTTATAAAAAATATTTTTAAGCTCGAAAATTACTGAAATTAATTGCAGCTCTTTAGCTTAGTTGCTTATTTTATATTTTAATAAATAATGCGATTAGACATTTATTATTTAAAAATTCTCTAATAAAAATTATAGTTTAGACAAAATAAAAAATTAATTTCTTTTTAATACAGGGTGTTTTTTTTTGAGGTATAGAACTTCGAATTGAAATAAAACACAAGAAAATCGTTTTAATGTCCATCAATTTGGCTTTATTGGAAGGATAATTTTATGCCATTAATGTTTAAATATGATTTCGGGCATGTGGCCGCCGCGGCTGGCTCGAATAAAGCCAATTCTACAGGTCCAATTTTCAACCACTTTTTCGAGCATATGGGGCCGTATGTTGGCAATAACGCCACGAATGTTGGCTTCCAAGTCCCCTAACGTTTCTGGTTTGTTGGCGTAGACGAGCGACTTCACATATCCCCAAAGAAAATAATCCAATGGTGTCAAATCACACGATCTTGGTGGCCAATTGACAGGTCCATTCTGCGAAATTATGCGCTCATCGAATGTTTCCTTCAATAAATCGATTGTGACGTGCGCTGTGTGGCATGTAGCGCCGTCTTGTTGGAACCACAACTCATCCACATTCAAAATCTTCAAAATCTTCCATAAGTTGATGGACAAAGCTCCAATTGCTGTGCACGGTGGCGAATCGATTCATTCGGGTCCTCTTCAACACTTTGCTCTACAGCGGCAATTGTTTCTTCGGTGCGCACTGTTCGACGTCTCTGCGGATGCGTATTATCACATAGAGTAAACGTAGTGCGAAAACGATCCATGGTTAACCGAATTAATTGCTCTGATGGACGATTATGTCGACCATAAAATGGACGGAGCTTGCGGTAAACTTCGCGATCTGAACCATTATTTTCGAAATAAATTTGCACGATTTGCAAGCGTTGTTCTTTTGTCAACCTGTTCATGATGAAATGGCAAACCAAACTAAATATTAATCACTTGACAGCTGACAAAATGGCCGCCAGTTAAAAAAGTGATGCCAACTTAAAGTTCTATACCTCAATAAAAAACACCCATTACAAATACTGTCTGCTGCTGATCAATCCACGGTGACCAGCAGTCAGTGGGATATGGAACAGATCATCATCAAAATGTAATAAAAGTAAAAAAGCAATTCATTTTTATGTACGAGTAGTTCCAAAGCTTTTGTGAAAAAAAAAATTATGAAAAGAAAAGTATTAAATTTATTAAATAAATTAAGTCCAAAATTTATAATAATTGCAGCGCCATAAAATTTTTTTTTTTTTATGTTTTCTGGCATATTTTTCAATATTATTTTTCAAGGAATAATGACATTTAAAGGTAGAAATCTATACTAGCAACTGTTTCTTTTTTTTTCTTCTTCTTTAAAATTAACAATGGTATGATGACTTTTATTGGTTTGGCAAAAGAAAGGAAAAATATATATAAGTATATATATATATAAGTAACACTAAAATAAGAATTCAGTTAAAGGTTTTAAAACATAAAATTTTAATCAGCCATCGAAATAAATTATTAATCAAAAGTCGTAAAAAATTCTGAGTTGGTGGAAGAAAAAATACTTTAGACAAACAGACGGACATTTGTATATGTACAATGGTCATAAATTCATTATGTACGTAAAAGCCAAAGAAACACAGTCCCACAAGAAAGCAGTTAAATAAATAAGAAACTGTATGGACGGACATATGGACGGATGGACTGATTGAAAAGTATGCAGTACACTTACTTAAGTCTTTTCGTCTCTTTGAAGCAATGCATCCTGACGAACAACGTCAACAAATTTTTACGACATTTTTATTTAAGAAATATAATAATCATAAACCAGATGACGGATCCGTCTACCAGGAGTTTGTGTATGTTAATGTATGCGTGTGAAACTTAGCAGAAAAATTTACATACATACATGCAGCCATATTTGATATCGATTTGGTGTTGATGAGGAAAAATTAAAAAAACTATATATTGTCACTATAAAATGCCGAAACAGCCGGCCATCATTTAGGTAATAAACTTGGAAGGCTGGTATAGCCAATCGAAGGTACCTAATTTTTTAAATCGCCAAACGAAGTTTAGTTAGTGCATTATTTACACAAGGGCGTAATGCTTTGCCCACGTCGCCATTCACTTCTTACTGTGAGCCAATCTTCTTCGTTGGGGTTATTTTTAGATTTGAGACTCATGACCTTATTTTGCTGAAGACTGTAGCTTTACTCATTTGCATTTGAGGCCTATTTTCCTTTATTTATACAATTAACCTATTCAATAATGCCAAACGAAAGTCGCTGTGAGTTTCGGGGCCCTTGGTACGATTTCTTCCTTCGTCATTATGATTTTTTTAGTGTTTCGTAATTTTTTTCTTCGTGTGAATAACTTTTGAATTATTCGAAATAGCGAAGTTATTCTTGTGGTTTTTGCCAACCTTTAATTTGACTCGAAATTTTTTAATCTATGTAGCTTTTTTCAGCCTACTAGAGGAATATGGCATATACTGGACTATAAGCAACTTCCTCTCAGGGTCTCTGATAACTGTCATATTCCTTACCATCATACCTAAACAAGAGCGGCAAGCGTCGCGTTGGCAGCAGGGTACGTATTTTCAGTACAATCAAGTAATATTTTCACATTTAAATGTACTGAAAATGCGTGCCCTGCTGCTAACGCGACGCTTGCCGCTCTTATTTAGGTATGAGGGTTAACTAATCCAGTAGTTGTGCTTTTATGACTTAATCACAAAAAAGTTTTATACTAGTATCCCACAAACTTTTAAATGGTTGGCGGTTTTGGTAGCATATGAAGTTAACTACAACAAACACACGTACAGCAACGTGGCATCAGTTTAATCAATCGCAATGGCGACGCCATCACAACTTCAATAATCATCAGGTAACAAACACAATGCTGAGCAATAAATAATGCGGTGTAAATTAGCTTGTGAATAAAAATGCAAATCGAATGCATTAATTTAATAACAGCAACCAGGCAATCATTTCGATCCAGATCCATATAAATGAATGAACTGTACTAAAAGTATAAAATCATTATCGTCATTGTCATTATCAACATCATCATCATCATCGTCATCATCATCAGCCATCGTCAGATGAATGACAATCAGAGGAGGAGGAGTATGAATATGTTTGTTTGTTTTTTGCAAAAATATACAGAGTCTTTTTTATGAATGTGTGTAAAGATTATGGTGTTGCGAAGAACAATGTTCCTTAAGGATAAAATTAAGTGTATTACTTTTGTCCCTATTGCAGTTCTCAACTTAACTTAGTTTGGTCCTCTGAGAGTCAAGCCAAGTTTCACACAACCCAATTATTTTTTAGCATCGTGAATTATAATTAGTTTTTACTAAAAAAATGTTACGGCACAAGACAGCTACAAACACGACCATTATTTATGTATGTTGTGTGTTGAGTTCATTCACAGAATATCAAAATGACTTGAGTTGAGAACGATAATAGAGAGGTTAGTTTTTTTTTTGCATACTAGCTCTCCCCGAATCCCGAATAGAACTTATTTATGCAAATTTATTTTCAGCATTCCATTTCCCGAATGGAGTTCTCCAGCTGATTAGATATGAGGTAAGGATCTGTGCTGTTCAGCGGTTTTTAATTGGCTACTTGGATGCCTCAGTCTCAGTGAACAAGTTTGTATTAATTTGGGAGATAAATTAATATAAACTAAAGTCCTGCACAAGACTATTTATAAGACCTTTCAAGACATTCGACATTTTTTAAACGTTTTACTACACCGAAATATTCTAAAACAAACGCTAAAAACACTGTTGGCAAGACAAATAACTCAAAAAAAAATATTGCCGACAGTATTGTTTAGGGTTTGTTTTAGAATATTTCGCTGTAGTAAAGCGTTTGAAAAATGTCGCATGTCTTGAAAGGTCTTATAAATGGTCTTGTGCAGGTCAATAATATAAACTTGAGATTAAAATTATGCAACGCGGAGATTACAATGGGTGTTTCAATCTCAAGTTAGCAAATTACTGGGATTAGCAATTTGCCAAAAGAAAATTTTCTTTAAAAGAAAATGTGTAATTAACCTTTGAGAGGAGGGAATTCTAGGAGAGGTAATTTTAAATGAAACGATAGATATTTCTTATAATCAATTCAACTTACATTTTATTATTTGCGTTTTGGGAAGCCACTTGGCCAAGAGAGGTCGCCTTGTTGAATGAATTTTTCAAGTTATTACAAAGTAGTTGGCGCTTTCCCCCAAAATAATTCACAATGATTATAATATAAAAGACAGGGATGGAGAGTGTCTATTTTTAGTACAAATTCATTGTAAATTTCAAGATTGCTAGACATGTTTAACAATTTCAATAGGTAAAAATAATAAGGGCCGAATTCATAAAAAATATTTTGATTTTATAAAAGGTTTATTACTCAAATTTCCATAGAAAATTTGTTTCATACACCTTTTATTAAACAAAAATATTTTTTATGAATAAGGTAATACTCACTATTTGTTTAAATGTAAATAAAAAAAATATATGTATTTAAAAGAGTTTAAACACTCAGGGTATCGGATACTTCAGACTAAGGTACCGGTACTTATCTCAAATCTCCCCAATCAAAAATGCAGCTTTGACTGATAACATACAACCAGAATGGTACCAATATCCAATAGCTGGGACTTGGAACAGCCACCAAAAATCAATGCAGCACCAGGTAAACTACTCCGTAGGTAGTTTTAACAAATACTATTAGTGGTGTTCTGCAGATCACGCGTTTTGAAATCACCTAAATTCCAGGAAAGAGTTCAATTTAAAAGGTGACATTTTGCAGCCTTTTAATTGGTTTTACTGCCTGGCTCACGATGTCGATAAGAAATTTACGTTCACTTATTTATATTGAAAACAAAAACAAAATAAGACAATTTGTTTTTGTTTTCAATATAAATAAGCGAACGAAAATTTCTTGTCGAAATCGTGAGCCAGGCAGTTAATGTTTTAGATGCTTAATGTATTTCATACGAACTTGACTTTGAATGTACCAAGTCGTCCGATCAGCAGAACACTGTTTTCGATTTTGTAAATCGCACATTTTCAAAACGCGCGGTTTACAGAACACCCCTGTATATGTTTCAGAGTTAGTGTTATACTAACTTTTTATACTAGAGTTAATAAGTCCGTTACAATTTAAATTTTCCGCATTATAAAGAAGGATAGCTTTCATGTCAACAACTGTTGAGGAGAATTTAGAAAAAAGTGAATTAGGAAAACAAATGATCACTTAAACTTGATAAACTCCTCTTCACCTAAATTTCATTGTGGTCGTACAATCACGGAAGATGCCAAACGTTTTGGATGCCCAGTTGAGGCCTCTACATCCGCATCAATTGAAAAAAATCAGGTGGCTTATTAATCAAACCGAATCAAGTGGAAATGTTTTCGAATTTTAAAGTGGGTGGGCCAAAAGTCACGCCTCCGTGTAAAATTGAATGCCCATTGCAAAAGTATAATTGTATCACTTTGGTTCGTTGCTCGATCATTAAATTTTGCACGCGGTATAATCCACATTGCCGACCTTCAGAATGGTAAAACGATCAACGGTGAGTATTATGCCCACTTATTGGGTCAATTTAATGAATATCTGAAAAAAGCGGACGTATTCAGATTAAGCTCCGAATGAATATTTCTTGTTCCCAAACTTAAGGAAATGGCTTGGCGGAAACAGATTTGACTCCAACAAATCATATATTTAGTTTTAAAATTGGAACAACGTTGTACAAGGTGTATAGAGGCCAAAAGAGACTTTGTTGAAGATTAAAATGTTTTTTTAAGCTACAATGAGATGTGACATAACCACAAGCATATAAAACAGCTGTTCGAACCAACCTTAGGGGTGACACTGCATTTGATTATAGATTACTTGGCATAACCTTATAGCCTTAACCATAAACATGGAAACCAACTGAGTTTTGGTTTTTCGCCGTAACCATAAACAGCTGTTTGCTGATTAAACATATGTACAAGGCGAATCCATACTAGGTGGTCGCAAGGGATCAGGTGACTATTTTCGCCGCTTGTAATTTGAATAACTATACGTTGGATGTCAACACACATTTTTCAGTAAATTTTTTTGACACTTAAAGTACAAATTACACAAAGCGAACTGAGCTGAGTATATCTTGTATGAATTTGTCTTGCATATCGTTACCTTAATATAGAAAGGCCCTAACTCATAATTTTTTGAACTCGAGATTTTTGCATTTTTTTGATTCATTAGACGTTGGTTCATCGAAATATGCAAAAAATAATGATTTAGGGGCTTTTTTTTATTAAGATAAGGATATGTATTTGTTTTTTTGTGCTTTTTCCACTTGCTGGATTATTTGGTAATTTTTGATTTATATGTAGTTTTGTTTTTTCGTTATTATAGTTTATTCTTTTTATTAAAATTATTTATTTTAAATTTTGTGCTTAACAAAATTGATGGAAGCCTGCACTTTTAAAATAAATAAACAAATCAAAACGTAAATAGTTGTTTATGGTTATGGCAGCATTAAGAAGTGAAATATATTTTATGGTTATGACCAGGGACAGGGGTTTCATGCAAATTCATGTTTTTCCCCATAACCCTGATAATAGCAAGAATGAAATATCTTTACGAAACAATGAATTTGCGTAAAAATGGCATCGATTTGTTAGAGCATATTTTTGCATAATTTTGCCATAAGTGCATATTTTGGTCTCATATTTTGGTACAAACGCATGATTTGGTGTTATATTTTCTCAAAAAATGCTAATTTCAAAAAATATTTTTGACAAATTATTAATGCAAAACTGTTTTTTTTTTGACAATTTGTTCGCTTGAATTGTTGCAGAATTGTAGAACGACTGTACAAGCACACGAACCTACCAATTTTAATGGAAATTTTAATTTAGATGATTTCAAGGGAAAATTCCCTGCTATTAAAGGCGAAAATAGTGAAACAATCGTTATATCATATTTAATCTTGTGTAAAAATATAATGTAAAAGGCTTGTCCACGCACCTTTTGAAAAAAAAATATATTTTTATATCTTTATTTAGTTGTATGTAAATTGAAAACTTTTCTTTAGAATACAATTTTTTAAAATATGTGCATATTTTATTGTTTTAAGTGCATATTTTGAGTTTTTAATGTCATATTTTAGGTGCCTAAAACACCTTTTTTAAATGCATGAAGTCCTTGTCCCTGGTTATGACTATGCCACGTCTGATTGAATCTTTATATAAAAACCTGTGTTGCATTCAAAAAGTCCCAGTCTTATTGACACGCCCTCGCATCTATCCGTAAACTATATTTGTTGAAGAATCTTTGATATTCATAAAATCCTACCAATTCCTTTAATACCTTGAAATTCTGTTGTTATATTTCCAAAATAACATCTTGTTTTACAACATCCTTTATAAACTCAACTGAAATTGTCAACTGACAATTGTCATTGGTGGCTGTTGTTGTTGTTGTTACCAGTATTATTTGTCGCGTTTCATTTTGCCATCATAAAATTTATGACACTTTCAATATAAATTTCCTTAATTTGCAGCACAGTCATAAAAATGAGATTCCATCATACCGTACTGGACATGATGGGCCGGACGGCCGGCTGCATAAGAGCTGTTTGCTTTTATGACTGTAATTGTTAAAAAAAATATATATTTATATTGGCAAAAAGAAAAAAAAACGCAAAATATGTAAGTAAAAATATAAAAAAGTTATTAAATTTCAATATGATGAAAGCACATTAAATATGATCCTTATGATGGGCCTAATTTGCGGAATATTTTTAAGCATTTTAATGTATTTAGAATATTGAGTGGTGGTTGGATATTAAAATATTTTTAATTGCATTTTCTTTAAGAGATTGTGTTTGAAGTGTTAGTGGTTTTTGGAAATTCCTCTACGTAAAAAGTCATAAAAATTTCAGATATCAGCAAGAACTGAGATAAACTTACAGCGAATTAAGTGAAATGTAAAAAAATATTTCATATGGCACAATATGCAGTTTGCTTTGTTTTTGCTTTGGAGTTAAGCTTATTTATAGCAATTTGTAAAATATCAGTCCATATACATATGTATCGAACTAATTTATCAAGAAAAAAAAAATTGGAAGTTATTTTTAAGAAATAAGATCACCATTACTTGCAAAATTTCCAAAAGCATATATTTTCGATTTTATTTTAAGAATTTAATTCTATTTTATAAAATTCAATTGTGGCTTAGTCCAGTTTTAGTCTAAGAAATTATTTATAAAATGTCAATAATTCTAATTATTTTAATTTTATATTTATATTTTATGGTCATTCGAATTAAGTTATTTTATTTTACTGGTTCTTAATTGGTTTAAAACCATAATTTCAATAATTTTCTTTTAAATATTATATTAGGGCATACAAATTCTTTATAATTTCCTAAAAACCATTTTCAAAATTTACTCAATAAAAATTCTGAAAAAATATCTATAATTTATTTAATAATAACTAATTAAGAACAGGTCATAATTTTAACCACCATCTGGCGCAATGTTAAATCATATTAAACCCTTTTGAATACGTATATATCAAAACCAAAAAGGCACATTTGAATATGGTTGGAATAAGTAAGCATTTGTTATGTGGCTGCCCAGTGAACTTATATATCGTTACCTTAATATAGAAAGCCCCAAACTCGTTATTTTTTTAATCGAGATTTTTGCATTTTTCAATGCATTATATGTTCTTCTATCGAAATATACAAAAATCGCGATTTCAAAAAAAAAAAAAATGAGTTAGGGCATTTCTATATTAAGGTAGCGATATGTACATATGTATGTACATTTTATTGCAACTTGTTTTAGAAATTTTTAAGCAACACGTAAACAAATTACCGGATTAATATTCGGTATCATAGAGACATGGAGGACAATGTTCAAGAAGGACTTTATATTGCATCTAAAGAATTTATGCAAGTTATAATACACATACATACATTTACATACATACTATGTATGTATATTTGTATAATATTTTCAAAAAGTACTTATTTTATAAAAATACTAGTTTCAAAAGATTTTTATCAAAAAGTAATTATTTTACAGAAGTACTTTTTTCAAAAAGTACTTTTTTCACTAGGTACTTTTTATAAAGGTACTTTTCCAATGACTATTTTTTTCAAAAGGTACCTGATTACTTTTTTCAAAAAGTACTTTTCCAAACACCACTTTTTCCAAAATTTACTTTTCCAATGACTAATTTTTTCAAAAGTTACTCCTTTTAAAAGGGTACTTTTTCCAAAACTTACTCTTTTTAAGAAGCTACTTTTTGCAGCAATAATAATTTAATAACAATAATAATAATATTTTTTTTATAATCTAATTTCAAAACATATTTTTTCATAAGGCACTTCTTTCAAATGATACTTTTTAAAAAGGTACTTTTTTCAAATGACATTATTTATGCAATGCAATTCAGCTTGTGTCCTTTTTTAAATATAGTTATTTCACTTTTACTTTTTTCAAAAGTACTTTTTAAAAAGTACTTTCTTCAGAAGCTACTTCTTTCAAAAGAGACTTTTTAAAGATATACAGTTTATATTTAACTACATATTTTTTAAAAGGTACTGGTTTAAAAGATACTTTTTTCGAAAGTACTTTTTTCAAAAAAGACGTTTTTTTCAAAAGCTATTAGTTTTAAAAGGAACCTTTTCGAGTTGAGTGCCCGTGTGGCTGAGTGGCAGCGATGCTAGCCTCTCAGTCTAGAGGTTATGGGTTGGATTCCCGCCATAGACCCCTGGATTAGCAGAGAAGCTAATCGCTTCGCAGATTGTGTTTGTTAAAAAAAATGGTACTCTTACAAAAAGAGGCAGTTTTACAAAGGTACTTTTTCAATCAGGTACTCTTTTTCAAAAATATATTTTATGACTAGCACTTTTTTCAAAAGGTATTTTTTTAAGAAGAGCATACGTACTTTTTATCGAAGACACTTTTTGCAAAAAGTACTTCTTTGATAACATACATATTTTCAAAAGAATTTTTTTTTTCAAAATTACTCTTTTTGCAAGTGACACTTTTTTAAAATCTTATTGTTTCAAAGGTATGTATATTTTTAAAGGGAAAGTTTTCAAGCCATTTTCTTGCTGATATTTTTAAAAATATACTTTTTTTAAAAGGTACTTATTTAAAAAAAATAGTTTTTTTCAAACTTATTTTTATTAGAAGGTGCCTTTTTCAAAAGCTACGTAGGTATTTTTAAGCTACTTCTTTTAAAATGTACTTTTTTGGAAGTTATTTCTTTCAAAAGGTACTTTTTGAAACATTTTTTTTTCAAAAGGTTCTTTATTAAGAACAAATTTTTTCAAAAAGTACTTTTTAATAAGGTAGTTTTTGAAAAACATAATTTTTTCAGAAGGTACTTTTTTAATGCAGATATTTCAAAGAATGCTTTTGGCTAAATGCAACTTATTTTAGAACGTACTTTTCTCGAAGGTACTAGTTATTTGCTTTTACTGGTACTTTTTCAAGAATGTGCTTTTTTCGAAATACGCTTTTTAGAAAGTACTTTTTGTTAAAGGTACTTTTTTACCATACATACTTTTTGGAAAACGTATTTTTTAGAATTTTCTTGGTAATAAAAGAAATTTGGAACTGCTACGATATTTAAGAAAATTTGCAAACCGGTTGCTTGATAGTCTTGCCAAAGTATGTTAACTGGGCATTCATAACCGAAGTGCATGCAACCTGTTTGAAATTAAAGCTTCATTTATGTGTAACCATTTTATTTTCATTTATGTCTGTAAGAATGAATTCGTCACTGTCGTAAATTTACACAGAAATTACTATTTAAATGGTAGCGACAGAAACAAAAGCAACAAAAATATTAACACTTCGTGTACAATTGTACTATATATGCACAGTAAAAATGACGGCAACAACAACAAAAAGAAAGTAATGCCTTACAACTTCAATTCAGCAAATTAAGGACAAAAAAAAAATAATAAACAATAGAGCAGCAACATCTGCAATATACAATCATTTTAATAGTAATACTCGTATGTATGTAAGCGTAGCAATGAAACAAAAACATTCGAATATTCAAATACAAGACACAGACTAAAAAAGTCTAGGAAAAGCCAATAAGAGAACAATGTATGAATAAAGTGTTGCGAAGCGATTATGCTGCGACATAATAAGCCATTATCGTTTATCAAAAACGGTCTCATAACCATTCGGCAAAATCGCTAGCGACTAATTACCCAAATAAAAATTGTATCAAAGTCGTAATTTTAAAAGGCTTGTTAACCATTTCAAACAACTGCATGTGTCTGAGTGCAGACACATATACATATATAAATATTTATGTGTTACTGTGTGGTGTTCGTGTTCAGTTCTTAAAGGAATTAATTAATTTATTTTAATGAAATTATCCTTGCGCCTTGCATAGTTAAACAAAAGTTTTAGGATTAGTCATCTTAGGGAAGTAGACATTCACCCGTATTGCGTATGTATGTCCAGTCGAATATTTGTCTACGAGAATTTTGCACTAGATTAAGGGAAACGTGTACAAGTTTTCTTTAATTAAGAACAAAACTCCCGTAGACGAATATTCGACTCAATACACGCAATACTAGTGATTTCCTGCTGCCATTCGAAGTGTGTGACTTGATAAAAGAATAAATTGTGTTATCCAGAGTTCTCATTTCATTCCGGTCACAATTGCAGCTGAAGTCCATAAGTCCTTTTTCAAAAAAGGACATATGGGAAACTCCTACATCCTTGCACCTATTCAAATAAAATTTTGTAGGAAGTTTAACTGTGAAATTATTGAAATAGTATACTAACTTTTTTCTAGAATAAAATGGGGAACTTTTTGCAATAATGCTTAAAATTTTCTGCTTGTATTTTGAAAACTACACGAAAGTTGTGAAGTAATAATGAAAACTGTTTAATACTCGTATGTTAATTGAAAATGTGTGAGTAAATTCTTTCAAGCTTGCGTAAACATAACATAATTTATGAATATCAAAAAATAAAAAATAAAACAGTAGCCAGATTGTACATTCATATATGTATGTATGTACATAAAGGGTGGTTATATGCAACATTTGTTAACTCAAGAGGTTGCATAATCACGAGTGTCAATTCACCCACCTTCCCGTGCCAAATTTTAAAACAACTTGTATGTGTAAATTATTGTGTTCATTGTTCTTGACATTATAAAATCCATACAAATCACTTACTTAAATATTGAATATTAATTTAAAAACTTGATTCGCTCCTTTCCAATCCAAAATCTGTCGACTACTTCACCTTTTCTATCAGTTTTCAAAAGGCATCACCGCAACATCCGTACAGACACTTATACAGCTATACATACAAACATACAGCCATAGGTACATACATACATACATACATATGTACCTGCATACAAATGTCACAATAAAATTCTGCGTTTATTTCTTTATATTTGCAAAACGAAACAAGAAGAATTTTATGTTGTTTGTTCATTTGTTTTAGTTGCTTGTTGTATGTAAATGAAAACATATTGTTGGGCTGTTTGTTGTATTTTGTTGCTGTTGGTGTTTGCATATAAATAATTGCAATGTGTTGCCAACACGTTAATTGTTAAACAAATACGCTGCGCGTTTATCACTCACCAAATAACACAATAGCAAATGTTAAAAGAGATAGAAATTGTAGTCGTATGTATTTTAAATATGCCCAGTAAACATTTTCTTTGTCGAATGCAATCAACGAAATAACTTTACAAGTTGCAGAATTCGTATCAAATTTTGCGATTCGAAATCGAAAATTGAACAAGTATGTAGTATGTAGTATAAAAGGAAGCTCATCTTTTTGTACGAATGAGTGTGATAAGCAGATTCTCTACAAATTAATAATTATTAATGTAATATAATAATAAAAAAAGAAGAGAGGTGTCTTAGGACACCCGGTTATAGCAATTGCTACTTAGCTTTATAATAATGTGTTAACACTTATGTGTTTAACGTCTTATTCGTCTTTAAGAGCTTAACAAGTTTTAAAATTGAACTCATCTATAAACACGCAAATGAAGTATGTTCAGTGCGTTTTTGATAACTCTGGCAACTTTGTGTTGTTATTAAATAGCGGTACGATAAAAAAATTATTTGGAACACAGTAATTGCAAAAAAAATATTACATTACTTACAAAAACATTTGTTGCTTAAAAATAATAAAGCAAACAAAAAGCATAATTGTTAGAAATTTTTTACAAACACAATACATAATTTATTCACAAAACATCATCCTTAAACATCTCAAATATAATGTGAACAAGCATGTTTAGTTCTTAGAAAACTTGTCTTAAAAATTTTTAAAAACATAAGTGTGAACATAGTATAAAACAAACTTACGTCCCTTTTCACAATATATGGTTAAGAGTTAACTTGAACTTTAACTGCAAGTTCTTCATACACAACTTGCCGTTAAAGTCTCTGTTATCTTTTAACCATACATTGTGAAAAGGTACGTTAATGTGTTAAATACAATGCAATAAAATTATATTATATGATGAATTCAAATTCGCCGCAAATATTTTAAAACGTTTCCATTTATTTCCCATTATTATATTTTCTAGCGGCGCACGATTAAATTATTATATTGTTTGCGGCCGGTGGCGGCTGTTAGCCGGCTTACAGTCGATCGGCTGTGTTCTCTGGTTTGTGATCAGGGCAAAAACAATACAAAAACAAATTGAGCAATGTTTCTCATTGTTTTTGTTTTGTTTTTTTTTCACTCACTTCAAAGAACGAAACAAAACAAATTTAAACAATTTGTTTCGTTTATTTTCGTACGCTGCTTTTAAGTACAAAGAAATCAAAACAAAAATAAATTTATAACTGTAATAGTGTCGATTAATTTTGTTACGAAAATCATTTTCTAACCCCTGTATCTCGCCATAAATAGCAATAGCTATAATAATAATAAAGGGTGTTTTTTAAAGAGGAACACAAGCTTAAATCATAACAAAACAACACAGAGAAAACAGTGCCTACTAAATACCTCATAAAATAGAACAAAATTAATAAGAAATCTCTATGGTTTTTTTTTTTCAATAAGGAAATCTTATTAATTTGATAGAGAAAACCTTTTTGAAAAAATCGAGAAGAAATCTTGTAGTTTTTATGAGGCTATCTTATTGATTTTTTTCAATAAAAAAAATGAGTCTTTATTCTCTGTACTTATGTATTTTCATTTAAATTCTATACCATATACATATGTATGTATGTATGTAGTATATTGTAGATGTTATTTATTTATACATACATACATTATATTCTTAACTAACTTACTCCAGCAAACTTCTACCTGATAGACGCACTCTAAAAAATATGCTAACAAGCAGCCTGCATAACCATTGAAATTATTGTGCAAACATTCTTATACAAAAATGAAAAAGATCATAAAAAAATTGTCTTTATGTCTATTTATAGAACCGAAATAACAAGACACCTCATAAAATCAAGAAGATTTCCTTATTAAAAAAAAATCAATAAGATGGTTTACACATAATCATATAGGAATCCGCTAAAATCAAGAAGAAAACTTTATTGAAAAAATCAATAAGATAGCCTAATAAAATCAAGAAGAAAACCTTAAACAAATTAATAAGGCAACCTAATAAAATCAATAAGAAATCCCTATAGTTTACAATTTATGAGAAAACCTAATATAATCAAGAAGTCTTTCTCTATGGATTGTTTTTTTGGTGCCAAAAATAACGGAAATTGAGTAAAAAAAGTTGTGAATAATAAGATTTCTTCTTGATTTTATGTGGTTTTCTAATTGATAAAATTAATAAGATTTACCACATAAAAACAATAAGGAATCTCTATGAAAAAATCTTCGCTTCTTTCTGCTGGGATACCCCTTAGTCTAAAAACGTTTCATAGAGAAAATCTTATTGATTCTATGAGGGAGTTTTTTCTCTGCGAAGGAAATATATTTTTAATATCAATGAAAAATTTTTTATGAAATTAATGTTTCAATATGATTTCTGCCATGTGGCCGCCACGGCTGGCTCGTAGAAGGCACAATCTGGAGCACCAATTTTAAAAAAATTTTCGCAGCATTTCCGGCCGCATTTCGCTGATAACTCTTCGAATGTTGATTTCCAGGTGTTCAATTGTTTGTGCTTTATCGACATGAGACAAGTGACTTAACATAAACCCAAAAGAAAATAATCCAATGGGGTTAAATCACACGATATTGGTGGCCAAACAAACATTACGTGAAACTATTTTTTTTATCAAAAGTTTCTTTGTTTCTTTCAATTGTAGCGTCCTGTGTGTGGCATCTGGCTCCCTCCTGTTGGAACCACATATAAGCAAGATTAATGCCACGTAATTGTGGTACGAAAAAATTTCGAATCATGTTCCTATACCGCTCACCATTGTCAGTAACATTCTCACCATCATCGTTTTTGAAGACATGTGGGCTAATGACTCCCCCAGCCCATAAAGCGCACCAAACAGTAATTTTCTGTGGATGTAATGGTGTTTCGACAAAAACTTGTGGATTCTCTTCACTCCAAATGCGACAATTCTGCTTATTTACGTACCCATTCAACCAGAATTGGGGTTAATCGGAATATAACATTTTAAATGGAAATTCAAAATCAATATCAATTTGTGCTTCAGAACATTCCCCGAATTGGCAGCTAATACAATGGTCGTTTGGAAGTGAAAGGACACAACCCCAGTTGCTGAGAACGGCGACGAATTGATTAATTAGGATCATCTTCAATGCTTTCTTGCACAGCGGCTACAGCTTCTTTAGTGCTTCTCACGGGATGCACATTATCAGTCACAGTAAATGTGGTGCGAAAACGATCTATTGTTCTTCGAATTAGCCGCTCTGAAAGACGATTATATACGTCATAAAATGGAAGAAGTACACGATGAGTTTGACGAATAGAACAATTATTTTGTTTAAAAATTTCAAATTTGCACGCGTTGCTCTGCTGTAAGTCGATTCATAATGAAATTTCAAAACAAACTATACAAAAAGCAACTCTCAGCTATTAAATGGGTGCTCAAATAAAGCAGTGATGCCAACTCACTGTAAAAAATATCCTTTAATTAATACGTTATCTTGAAAAATAAACACTCAGCAAATGCTTAAGATTTGACTCATTGCCTTCTACTCGTACATGTGCAGAAATGCTATGGTTAGAGGCGTTGAAGAATGTAAGTCATAGGAAATCTTTTTCTGGTCCAGAGGTATGTTTTAATGGGCTTCACTGGTACTGCAAGAAGTACTCCTCAGGCGTCCTCCATTTTCTGCCTATCCAGGACTAACTATGTAATGATAATGGCGGCAAGGATTTTACTAAGGCGTTAAGAGTCGAGTTTAGTGAGGCTAAGACTGATGGGCTAATAACGTTGGTCTGGGTTGAAACAGACTGCAAGGTCACTGAACACACCCGCAATATTAATACCCGATAAGGAATTTTGGGTCAAACCGGATATTCGCTATGATACTTTTGCTGTTTTTATAGAATGACAGCTGGGGTCTACATAACGGAAACCAACTTATGCAAATCTTTTAGACTTGCCAACAAGTATACGTTGAAACTAGTTACTGACTGTAAGAGGCACTCAATAAACTGATGAACAGGTATATTGTAAGGCATAGGTTTCAGTCCATTACATTATTGACGTAAATGACACTGACTATGAATGGGCAGTGAAAGAAGCATTGCGTCGGTGAAACCACCTATTTGCCACATTCCTCAATGAACTTAAAAGTTGGGTTTTAAAAGGAACAAGTTTTTGAATTATTAAGAAGGACTGCAGATCACGGTCTTTATGATCAAAGCCTGGCCTAGCAAAATCTAAACTATTGTTGAGTACGAATAATAGGGTCCTACATGTTCTTAAACGAGTCTTTACGGGTCATGGCACGGTCAGAGCCAGGATCAGCATATGGGAAACTAGTAGAGTTTTTCTTTTCCCGGACTTTTTCATTTCCCGGGAAAGCGGGAAAGATTTTTCGGTTTCCCGGGAAATCCCGGGAATTCCCGCCCAGTACAAAACTATACAAAATATTTTTAAGTTGAATTTATTTCAACAAAAACAAATTATAATTCATGAGATCGATTAAATAATAACGTGTTATACACAAATTGATAAAAAAATAATACTGTTTCCGTTAGTTATATAATAGTAATACATAGATACCAATATTATAAAAAAGAAATTATACGAGTATTATTAAAAAAATATTACAAAATATCCCCTTTATGAAAAAATCATTGTTAAACTTAAAGTTGGTTTAATATACGAATTTTGTATGGCAAAACCAGTTTTAACGCATGCTTTAACTATTACAATTGTTTTTGCATATTTGTATTATTTTATTTCTTTGCTCATTTCTATTTTTTACTTTTATGAATTGTTGTAGAATTAAATTTTGAACGTCGCGTTCTGCTTTTTCTAAATAAAGACATCTAAATCTCAGAACGCATGCGTGCCAGATGTAAACTCGGCCTTAGTTGTTGTAAAGCTTTAACTATTATGATATTGCCATCACCTTATTATTGCACCATCGCATACATAAAGTGAATAACGACGCTCATCAAGGAATGTGTAAATACAAATTAAGTTGCCACAACAAAATCAAAAAATCCCGGGAATTCCCGCACAAATTTCCCGGGATTTCTTTCCCGGAAAATGTGCGGGATCCCGGGAAATTTTTCCCGGGTAATCCCGTATGAAAAACACTAGAAACTAGTAACCGAGATTTTCGCAATATAAGCAAATATTAAAATTAGCCATTGAATATATTATACATCATTCTCCGAGGCTAGAACGCCATATACTCAAGTGGTTAAGTAACGGTTTTCATGAAGAACTAAAAGAAATCACGTAGTGTAAATTCGAGCTGGTTCGTGATGGGTATCAAGTGTTTTAATGACAGGTAATGTGTACATTCAATATCATCGAGTTCAGAAAGGAGGTAAAGTATGAGGGGACTCAGAATGCAGCTATAGGTATACGAATGGAAGTGCTTAGCACTACCCTTCCTAACCTAAGAATTAAAAATTTGAATTATAAGAAGAAAGTCTGAAGAATTTTCTGTATCTTTTTTGCTGCCACTTTATGCCAGTAATCGCTTTAATATTGAAAAATTTTTAACAAACAATGAAACATTTATTAAAAAGAATAAATTAAATGAAATATTCATTAAAAATTCTGTGACAGATTAAAATTGCTAATTGAATTTGTATGTAACTGCAAAATAATTATTAAAAATTCAATTCAGTCAATCGCATATTTAATTGAAAATATTCAGGGCTATACGCGATTCAGCTCTTCGTCGTCGAAAGTTCACTTGCACGTTTAACACTGAAAGAAGTGCGTATTTGTGGTGAATATGCCTTCCCGAATTGACCTGATTTAGTAAAAAAAAACCTTTTATGTGCACAAAAGGTTTTTCCCGATAACGCCTGACTCCTGAGGATCTTTCTACAATCGAAATTTAATTAATATTGCGTATCCCGGGAAGGAACTTTTATTGAAGTTTTTGAAATGTTATGAACTTTTATAATAAAAAAGAGCTCCAAGGGTTACTATGTAATTTGAATTGAAAAGAAATTCTTTCAAGTTTCTTATAATATTACAATTCGGAAATTTCGGTTCGAATTGCATAATAATCACATAAAAATTTCTCAAAACTTTCTCAGTAGCAACAGTTTCTGCTTTTTCGAGAAATGTTTTTTTAGCCTAGCGACGGGCTTAAAAGTTTTAGACTAAATTGGACCGGAATTGTTCGCTGGGTAGATATGTTATTGTGCATGTGTATTTGTTTTAACAATATATATGAATTGTAAAAGTAGCAAATGCTCGAATAATAACAGAAGTTAGAGAACCGCATAACCCTCTTAACCCCAACAATTTATGCTAAATGAAGCTTTTCCTTTGACTGCATGAGTGGGTGTCGTTAGCAATTACACTATGGGAGGGAAAGGTACCTGATATAAAAATATACATAGCATATATCTAAAAAAAAAACTGCTAAATGTTTTCTCGAATATCAGCTTGCGGTTCCTAATACGATATAACTAAAACAGGATTACTTGTTCCTTTTAATGACGGATATCATTGAAGTATAAAGTGATCCGTGAGTGGTACGTTTTTTAGTACAGAGCCTTCAGGGTAGGCTACGGAACCTGGCATTGTAAAAGAGTAGATTATAAACACTAAAAATTCTTGGATGCAGTTGTAGCATTACAAGTGGCGACAACTATAATCCTGCTCGAAGGGCCTTAGTTCGAAGATCAAAATGAGTGAAACGATAGCTATTCCTTTTATAGCTACACAATTAGTGTTATTTGTGTTTAAGCTAAACAAACTGTCCTCAAACTACTGAAAGGTAGAGCTTCTTTTTAAAAATGTGTCATACAAGTCAAAATTAATATACACATTATGATATATCACACTTGTCGAATTCTTTAAGTCAACTTCCGACAGTTTTTACTAGATTAAAGAAAAACGTTGCAAACTTCTTTAATTTAGTACAGCGAATCGAAGACCAATAAGACCCACTGTAATTTCTTATTTTTATTAAACGCGTGTCAAAACGAAAACGAAACTATTTATTTATTTATTAAACATACTATACAAAGTAAATTTGCATAGTATGGTGTTGCACGAATATGGGCGGAGTAACTAGACCATATGCCCAAGATGTTATTAACAGTATTTTCAAAAAAGTTCGGTGACTGCCTGTACGACCTATGCCTTCACATAGGAAGTAGCAACGTGGTTGTTAAAGAAATTCCACAAAAAAACGCAAGATTATACGGTTAGCCGTGCAGATCAGTCAACCAGTGCGAGCGAGACGAAAAACTCTCGAAGACCTAACAACAGACATAAGCCTGACCGCACTTAGGAAATAATTACGATGACGCGAAATGATGTTCTTCGACCTAGAGCTGCTTAACGACTGAAAACGAAACTAAAAAAATAGTTTGTTGTTTAAACACGTCTAGATGCATTTCGTTGCTGCTTAAGTCCTAATTTACACTAAGCAACTCTTATTGCTAAGCTGATTAGTTTGTGGGAGAGAGGTACGAGGGGAACAGAAACGTTTATTTTCCCCTCGTCTCTATCTCCTAAAAAAATAATCAGCTTTGCAATAAAACTTGCTTAGTGTAAATTAGGACTAAGCAACTCTTGAGTAAACTTCAACTTTTATTCAAAAAAGCTTATAAAGTCCCAATCCTTATAGAAAAACTACCAACAAGCTATTGAGAATTACAAAACATAAAATAGGCAACACGTGCTGAACAATATTGTTTGATGTTTTTAGAAAAAATGTCTTTGTCTACTATGGCTGTAGTTTTATAATTCCCAATAATGTCTAGGGAGTTTATTTATAAGTATTGGGGCCTTATAAGCTTTTTTAATAATGGTTGAACTTTATTCGGCAGTTGCTTAAACAGCAACGAAATGCAACTGGACGTGCGTAACCAGCAACAAACAAGACTTTGGATTAATTCCTTAATCGCCATAAAAAACAATCTCCTAGTTTCTCATTGTTACTTAAGTTAAGTAGCGTTCTATTGAAGTTAACATTTTTTTTATTGAAAGATAACATAAAATAAATTGCTTCAAAGAATACCTTCCCCATAGCTTGTTAGTTTTAACAGATGGAATGCTATCACTAAAGTTTAGGAGGGCGCTAAACACTTGACATCATTGTATTGTGCCCTTATTGTACTTTTTATCCTTAATGGAATGTACACCATTGTTTCTCTATTGTATCCTTTATTCTTTTCTGTTTTCTGACTTTCTTTTTGTATTGTGGAATTTTTTATCAAACAAAAACTCTTTATTTTATTTTGTATTTTTTATCATCTCACTTACTTAACCTCAGAGACTTGTTAAAAGTCCCATCCCCGGTACAACACCAAACAAATATACATACGAGTAAGTATGAATTTTTCAACATTTTCTAAAGTATTGTGGAGCTAAGTAAGGCAAGTTTATACGAGTACTAGACCAGCGGTGAAGAGGTATGAGTGTCTTTGAAAATTATTGTTGTAGTTTGGCGAGAGAGGTTAAGGAAGGTTGAGAGCCACAGCCGAAACAAGTATAATTTTTCGCAAAATTTTTAACATTTGAAATGCAACTAAAAATTGTCTTGAAGTTTATTATTTTGTTGCTGTTGTGTAACCATTCAAACAATAACAGAAACATCATTCACTTTGCACTTGTTCTCATGGCTATACACTGAAATTTCATTGTATTCCGTGAATGCTCCAACCAAATCATAGAAAAATACAAAAACAAAAAACACATATGGCGGGCATGACATACGTTGCACGAATACATATAAATGTATGGCACATATGTACATATAAATATATGTAAGTGAGAAATAGCAATTCAACTACAACCTCCAGTATGATGATGTTCATGATGATGACGGAGGGCAACTACCAATCCCAATACCATTACCACTACCACTACCATCATAAATGTTTATGCCACAACAATGCCGTTATACTACGAGTTGTAGACGTAATAAACTTCATTTTTGACAGGACATAACACACCAAAGAATGTCGACGCGTATGTTACCGGTATGATTGTATGAATGTTCTCTACTCTCACATTGTTATTATTACTATATAAGATTGTTGCTGCTCTGGCATTGTTGCTGTTGTAATGGTAGGTCGTTCTTTTTCCACTTGGAATTTGTTGGTTTGTCGAGGCATCATATGACACATGAAATATTGTCAACGAAGTGGATTGTTCATTAAGAAGAAAGAGCTTAATATTTTCTAGTTAATCATAGAAAAAAGTATTTAAATGTTTATTTATTGGCAGCAAGTTGTTATTTTAATTAAATTTGTATACGGGTTGTTATAAAGAAATGTATAATATTAATTTGTAGTCGGTGGTGGAAAAAAGCAAATATTTATCATAAAACAACTGTTTACATAAGTCCATTACTTATTAGACTGGCTCTAAGGGTTTATTAAAATTTTGTATGTTTATTTATTATGTATTTTAAGATTTACATAAATAGACGGTGGTTCCTCCAAACTGGAAATAACTATGACGAAAAGGTACAGTGTTTTAGTCGCTCTCGTAGAGAGACTTTGTTTGCTCTCCATAAATATGGATCCCGAATGCGGAAAATCATTAGGTATATCAGTTCACTGAGGAAGAAAGCATGTGTCCAGCTCAATAAGATCCAATTATGATGGTCCCTTGGTGTTACCTGAAGGCGTATAAAAAGGAATAGCTGAGTTAGCGAACGAGAGAGATGTGGTTAGAGAAGAGAATTAATATACTAATATGCGAAAGAACAGTGGTATTGGAGTGCCATGTGAAACCGTAGTTACCCTGCAGGAAATCGAACGACACAAGACTAGTCACGAATGCGGAAAATCATTAGGTATATCAGTTCACTGAGGAAGAAAGCATGTGTCCAGCTCAATAAGATACAATTATGATGGTCCCTTGGTGTTACCTGAAGGCGTATAAAGGGGAATAGCTGAGTTAGCGAACGAGAGAGAGATGTGGTTAGAGAAGAGAATTAATATACTAATACGCGAAAGAACAGTGTTATTGGAGTGCCATGTGAAACCGTAGTTACCCTGCTGGAAATCGAACGACACAAGACTAGTCACGCGACCGGTCCCCAAGCGATTGGGACCAGTCCGAGTTCTAACACTTCCTATGAAGCGGACCAGTCACTTTTACATGGGAATGACCTAGGATGGGGTAAATTGATACTTTGTATGCAACTGGTGACTTGTCACTGAACTATATTAAAGGGACATATTCGGTATAGAATAATATAAATTCCGACATTTAAATGTAACAATGAACACTAATAAATTTTTTTATTATTACAAATGCAATGCAATTTTATTTTTAACCAGAAACGTTTTTGAGATGCGAACCAACAACCTCGTGCATGACAGGCTTGCGCACTACTCACTCAACCACAGGGCCACTCATATTTCCAAAGTATAAATACCAGTTAAGCTTGAGTTAATATCTAAGTATCTAAGTATTCGAAGATCGTCTGAAAAGTATCCAGAACCGCCACCGCAGCATATTTTTGAACCATCAGTGTATACTCTGACTTTGTATAATCTTATTATTTTTTATCCTTTCTATTCTTGCTTGGATGGAATTACGACTTTTAATACTTTTTAGAGAAAAGGCCATAGTGGAACCAGCATTCTCTTATCCATGGCTAGTTTGTTATATCCAATAGTTCTCTACAAGACAGTGTGGTCAAAATCGATGACTGATCTGGCCACAGTTCCCGAAACCAATCAGGCATTAATGTAGAAAATCTGATAAGAGTTAGACCAGTTAAGCAGCGATGAAATTCCTTGGATCATTCATTATAACGGCAAGGATCGATAGTTTCAGAGTTTTATAACCGCAACGAAACTAACAGGCTGGTGTTGAAATGCGGTGAGCTGCTTAAAAATCTGAGATTATGAGGATCTCGATGTGCTATGCACCGCGGCTAATACAGCATGTATTGTCATATTTGTTACAATAGATGGTATATTATTTGCTTATGGGAAACACAGCTGAGTGCTATCGGGCACGTCACAGGTTGCGTGCGGATAGTGGTACATTCCATAAATACACGGAGTAGCTGCTTCATGTAGCAGCGGTTTCAAGAGGAGAAGGTCATGGCGAGTAATTGGCGCCATAAAACCAATAAACATATAACAGGTCTGGATACTGTAATTGGCAGGCCCGTTGCCAGACTCGGATGGAATCAGCTAATTAAAACCTTTTAATTAATGAAACCACAAAAAGAAATAAGTGGCCCTATGTTTTTCCATGGAACCTTAGGAGAATATATATAATGTGATATGCCGGTTTGGTTAGATTATGAAATGTTTATAAAAGTTTTTCAATTGCTGAGAAATGTATAGAAAAAAAAATCCCGCCACAATTTTCCATTGTTAAAAATATAAAATAAAGTGTCCAAGTTATTAACGCAATGCGGCACCCACAATATTTTAATATTAAAAAAATAAACTCCATTATTTATTAAAAATTTAACTCGTCCAAGAAAAAAGTGCCTAATAAATTATCTTTAAAAAAAATTAAGAAAAAAATATAACTAAACGGAAAGGAAGTCCATCACACCGACATTAAAACAAAATTTACATTAAACAACATGTACGAAATGTTGTTGTATAGTAAACATGTAGTTAAAACCACAACATCGATTATATTATTATGACAATACCCAGTAAAAAAAGACACTCCAAAAAAGTCATGAAAATGTAGAGTTTGCGATCTGGAAGTAGTGCAAATTTCGATCCGATCTAATGATTTTTACATAGGGTTGTCATTGCAAGAAGTTCTCTTTTTCGATGCCTGGTCACCGAATTGGAAGCGATTTTAAGAAAAATGTCCTTTTTTGTGTTCTATGATAATATTTTCATCTAGTCAAAATGGTTAATAGTTACCTATTTTAACAATTAGTTTCTTTTTATATGAACTTAAACGCGAAACAGTATTTTCATGTAAATTTAAGCAAATCACTTAAAAATTTTAGACCAAAATTAGTTCATAAATTTCTTCAAAATAATCGATTTTTTTAAAATTCTGGTGAGTAATTTCTAAAACTATAGACGAATTACAAGGTTTTGTATGACTAAAATAAACTTCTACTTGGTTTTCTGCTAACTATCGGCAAATTAAAAAATCGTTTTTTTGGAAGTAATGAAAATGTAGTTCCTTTAGAATGACTTCCAATTTTTTTTACTGGGTATGTATTTATGTATGTTGTAGTGTTGTTGTTGATATAGCTAATGTTGTTGCTGTTATATGGTTTGTTAGAGCACGTCAGTGACAATAAAAGTGGTTCAATGGTAGCACGATTGGTTTGTCGTTAATTTCTGAAATAAATTCCTAAATTTATGACGACTCTGTGAAACAACAGTAACAATCACAGTGAAAATCTTAGGGGAAACTGAAATACCAGTGGACTCCATAGTTTATGTCATTGATAAACATATAAAAGTGTCCAGGTTACGTCGACCTAACAGACGAATAATCTCTTTATGATGCCAATTATTGAGAAAAGTTTGGTTTGTACCGAGACCGATTAGTTAAGTTTGGTTAAATTAACAGGTTGCTATCCTACTCTCTGCTAAGAGAGAGACAGAGAGATAGTGCAACTATAGACGGTAAAGTGACAGATAGATGGAGAGAATAAAAGCTTAATTAATTTTTCATTTTCGTTTTTACAACTCTGATATTGTGCAGTTTCATAGCACCGCCTCTGGTGTCAAGTAGGCATATCATTTAGCTTAAACTAGCCATTTAATTAGTTATTCTACTTTGCCGACAATTCATTCCTATAAATATCGACCAAGAAGGGAACTGCGATGTGAATTAGAGCATAAACAAAAAATCTATGATGTTGATATGACTGGGTCTGTCCAGGTATTTAAATAGGGCTCTCGTAGACAGTTGCTTGTTTTGTAGTCAAGGCAGCATCATCCCTTAGCCGATTAATCGATCGAATATTATAATCAACAAGATGCATGTTTTATGTATAATAAAATAAAATTTTCAGCCCAACTATAAATTTTTTCCGAAAACAAAATGTTATTATTCTATATAGATGAGCAGAAAAACTACGAGGGAAATAGGGTCTCAACTTTCCGAGTTAGCTGTTTTGATTCCAGTTGTTTTATCTCATCTAAAAATTTCCATATGATTTTTCGTAAAGGGAGACAGCGAAAATGTTTGGAAAATTGTTATTTAGAATAGAGTTATATACGACTCCTTAAAAAAAAAATCATTGTAAACAGTTTTTCATGACGTTCAATCCGATGATCATACATCAAAAATTATGTCCCGCAGGTAAGCAAGGGTAAGCTTATGTAGAAAATATTTGAAATCATTCGCTATACTTTCATATTACAGTATTTGGATATTTTTAACTTCTTAAATGATCAAACGGAACCGCGACGTGAACACATTTTCTATACAAATTGACACAAAAAGCAGTCGCAAAAAGTATTTTAGAGAGAGAGAATTCAGAACAAAAGAAAATAAAATAAAAATTTAAGAGCGGGTTGGATTAGCAAGAATTACAATGGCCACCGTGGGCGCTTTAGAATTCAAGGAAATTTCCGAGGTTGCCAGGGTTTACCTACAACGTGTTAGTAGCTTTATAATGAGTTCTGGTTGATTCGAAGGTGAGGACTCTGTTTAAGCAGAGTCTTCATGTTATTACAACCGACCAGAATGTTCCAATTCAATCCGAGATAATCACTTCCACCTTTATCTAACCTAACCTAATGAACAGAATGATAACATTTCAAAAGCAGTTAGCGCAAAAATTAGTTACTAATTGTAAAAAATAAGTGTATACTTTTAAAATGTTTGGCCGTTACGTACGCGAGATATCACAGGATGCTTCAACTTACAGGATGGCCCAAAAGAATTAAAAAGGCTGATATGGTCTATAACGTTATATAATTTAGTTCTATTTTCCAGGTAGCGGTAAAGAAGACTTGGGAAATTAAGAATATTAAGCAAGCTCCTGACAAGAGAGCTAAAATAATTTAGTTTTATTTGAAAAGTTGGCGGGACATTTTCGATGAACGTGAGAATTCGCCAAAGCGTTTGCGGGATTTCATCACACTAGATTTGTTCTTTTAGGCTTTTATAAAAGAACGTGTTTAAACAAATAAGCTACAGAGTATACTATAAGTAAAACATAATCCCACATTATCGTGGTTGGTTTATCACGACAACGACATTTTGCTCCTGGATTTAAGAATATATGTATGTACACAGAGAAAATACTGCCTAATAGAATCAAGAAGATTTTCTCTATGAAACGTTTTTAGGCTGAGGGGTATCCCAGAAGAAAGAAGCGAAGATTTTTTCATAGAGATTCCTTATTAATTTTATGTGGTAAATTTTATTAATTTTATCAAGAAGGAAGCCACATAAAATCAAGGAGAAATCTTATTATTCACAACTTTTTTACTCAATTTCCGTTATTTTTGGCACCAAAAAAACAATCCATAGAGAAAACTTCTTGGTTCTATTAGGTTTTCTTATAAATTGTAAGCTATAGGGATTTCTTATTGATATTATTAGGTTACCTTGTTGATTTTTTTGAAAAGGGTTTCTTCTTGATTTTATTGATCTTTTCAATAAGGGTTTCTTCTTGATTTTATTAGGTTCCTATATGATTATGTGTAAAGCATCTTATGAATTTTTTTAATAAGGAAATCTTCTTGATTTTATGAGGTGTCTTGTTATTTCATATCTATAAATAGACATACAAACAGTTTTGTTCATGATCTTTTTAATTTTTGTATAAGAATGTTTGCATAATAATTTCAATGGTTATTCAGGCTGCTTGTTAGCATATTGCTTAGAGTGCTTGTCTATCAGTCAGAAGTTTGTTGGTTCAATACTTGGTAAGTAAATTAGTTAAGAATATAACATAATGTGCATGTATGTATGTATGTATGTATGTATAAATAAATAACATCTACAATACACTACATACATATGTATATGGTATAGAATTTAAATGAAAATACATAAGTACAGAGAATAAAAACACAATTTTTTTATATTTTTTATTAGATCGCCTAGTAAAAACAAGAAGAAACCCTTATTGAAAAAATTAATAAGATAACCTAATAAAAACTAGAAGAATTCTTCTTGATTTTTTAAAAAAGTTTTCCTTATTAAATTAATAAGATTTCCTTATTGAAAAAAAACCATAGAGATATCTTATTAATTTTGTTCTATTCTATAAGGTATTTATTAGGCACTGTTTTCTCTGTGCAATCGTAGTAACGTATTAGTGAAAATCTTGGGGGAAGTTTAAATATCAGTGGACTCCATAGTTTGGCTTATGTCAATGATAAGTATATAAAAAGTGTTCAGCTTACGACGACCTAAAAAACGAATAATCTATTATTAAATACAGATCTTTGAATTGTGCTTCAAAAAGCTGTTAAATTTTCTTTTTTCAAATATACGATCTCAATATGATCCAACGGTTGTAAAAAGTTATTAGACATTCCAGTCACCCAACAGGGTTACAATTTATTATCCAATAAAATAATAATAAAAACTAAATAAAAAATATTAAATAAAAGATAATAAAATAATATATAAAATAAAAAATAAATAAACAGCACCAAAATGTAATCCTTATAAAAATTGCCATTCATTCATTGCTTTTAAGTTTTCCTATGTTTTAAGCAAACTTCATATTTGTAACAACAAGCATCACAAAACAATTTAACTCAATATTTTTATCTAGAGCAACAATTTCAGTTACATGTTCAGTAAATGTGAAGTGCTTTGAAAAAAAAGTACAATAAAAAAACCCACGCGCCACACATGCGCTAAACACATCAAAACTATTAAATAAAGGAAGTCAATGTTTTAACACTTAAAACTCTTTACGAGACAAAGTTAATAAAAAAATAAATATAAACTTCCAAAGTAAGTATATACGAGTACTATAAATTAAATGATTTGAGGCTCATAACTCATTGAATAAAACGAGGGAAGCATCATAAAGCAGGTTACTTACGCACAGTCACAACATTAAAACTTAAAGCACATTTCAGTTCCATATTTTTTGTTTGTTTGTAAACGTCATACACCTCATTACAGGTTCCAAAAAAAAAAAAAAAAAAACAAGAACAAAAGAATTTAAAATACATTTATTGTTATGCTGCCACAGGCATTTAAAGTCGAGTCATAAAACCAAATGACGGTTTTAGTGTAGAACGTTTGTTTATTTGCTTCTTCTTTTTTGTTGTAGTCTTTGTGTAAACATTCAATTTTAGTGCTCATTAACGCTGCACTTAACGCGGATTTATTGCCACCTCCCACGTTACGTAGACTGGCAGCACAAATTAAGAAATATGGCAGGCATGCTTTATGATTGTTGCTTATTTATTAATGTCCTGCACAAGACCATTTAAAAGACCTTTCAAGACATGAGAGATATTTCAAATGCTTTACTACAGCGAAATATTCTAAAACAAACGTTAAACAACACTGTTGGCAAGACATTTGTTTCAGTTGTTTGTCTTGCCAACAGTGTTGTTTAGCGTTTGTTTTACAATATTTCGCTGTAGTAAGGCATTTGAAAAATCTCCATGTCTTGAAAGGTCTTATAAATGGTCTTGTGCAGGACTTTATTAAGACCTTATGTATCACTCACAGGATTTGCTAAATACAAATTATTGTTGTTTGTTTAAATCGGTTTGTTATTTTTTTTTTTTGCTTTCTTGAGTAGTAAAGGCGGATTTGAGAATTGACTTGTCAAATTGACATTTAATGATGTTTTAATAATACACAGTGTTGCCAGAAGGTGAATTCGAAAAGTTAAGAAAAGCCAAGTAGTAAAGCTTTTCTGCGCTGAATTTGTATGAAAAACAAAAACAAAATATTTGAAATTATGTTTTTGAAGCGTCGCACAGTGTGAAATTTAGGAAGTTTAGCGGAACTTTATTAACTTTTTGAAATACATAAAATGCATAAAATTATATATTATTTCGGTAGCTTAATATTCCACCTCAAAAACCTCATACACAATTTGGGGATTTACCCTGCGAAAGAACTGCAAAATGCACCTGAAAGTTGCATTACTTATTCAATCATACTTTTTGTCTACAGAGAGCTTTCAGATTTGTTACAATTAATAGAGTGTGGTACATACAAACGGCAAACCAGTAGGCCATAATTTTTTCTGTATTTATTTTATGAGATGATTGTTATTTATTGGCATTTAAATAATTGCAAAATCTCTCCTTACTCGTGTGTAAGTTGTTCGTGAAAAAAGTGATTTTTGAGAGGTAAGTAAAATTTAATTTTTAATTTTATTGGAGAGTTTAAAAGGTAATACCACATAATACCATTTTGAAACGCATACAATTTTAAAGGTAGGTGTTTGCCCTATTGGGAACACAAAATATCGTTTGCGATATTTTGCGATCTTCTTTTAAATTACACATTTTTCAGAATGACTTTGAAAATTTCATATCCAAAAGTGGAAGCAAGAACCGACAGCAGAGGCCATTATTGGTTTTGTTTTGGAAAAAATAGGGTCACCAATGATAACATCTGACACTTTTTGCAGTTTAAAGGTAGGCAAATCTTCGAGCAAAAAAGTTGGAAGTAATCCAGTCGAAATTTAGCATCATTTCTGAGAAAAAATGCTACCTGGGTTAAAAATAACGCAAAATTTTCAAATGCTGTAAGAAATGCATTGCCTAGCGGATCGAGGACCAATGGAGGCAGACCTAAAAATTAGACTGTCATCCTAAAGTGAAATGAAATGAATTCTAGGGAAATGAGCAACATCTGCGATATACCTCAACAAAATATAAATGAATCTTTTTTATCCCTTGGACTATCACCCCTCCATGCATTTTTAAAATTTTTAGAATATATTTTACATATATCGTACAAACTGGATATTAAGACATGGCAAGCTCGTGTAATGGTACACGACAAAAAAAAACCGAGTTCAATGCAAAGATCTGATAGAAGAAGATAAGAAGTACGTGAAATAAAATATTAAATTTTAATGGGCGTAATTCCGCCCATTAAATTTTTTTTTTAAATCAAAGATTTTGTCTATCTTAGAGCTCAATTTGTGTGGTAAGTTTCGAAAAAATTGGTTAAATAGATGAAATATTATAATAAATTTTAGTGGGCGTAACTCCGCCCATTTTTTTAACTTTCAAATTGTGTAGTTACAAGAAGTAAAGGTGTTTTAAGGGATTCGCAGCAATCAAACAAGTAGGATATCATAAAATTATATAAAAACAATTTGGGAGTGTCGCCGCCCACTTTGTTTACAATGGGACCAATCGGAAGCTATACCCTCTCAGACAACAAAACAAAATTTATAATCGGCTTAAAATGTACCGAGTTATGAAGTTACACACCTAAAAAAATAAAAAAAAACACCAATAAGACTTGTTTTACTGGTTTAAATAATTAAGTTGCGCTAAACTCAAGAAATTTCGCACTGTGCGTCGACACATACGTGAGAATTGTATTCCATTTTTGGTGGTATAAAAAGTAAGGAGATCACATGGACTGAAGTACTTCTTACACCGTTTCAAAAAAAAACCTAGGCAATTAAATTCTTCTGTTAGGACTTGAAAATTGTGATCAGTCCATCGAGTATACCACCGAATCTTCAAGCGTTTCTGATTCTTTAATATTTACGAGCTTTAAAATCTACTCTATTCAGAGAATGACATTAAAATCATAATTTAAACTATCATTAATAGCTTCAACCTCCGGTTTGGGCAATTGCTGAATAAGAATTAGTGGTAAAAGCTGCTATCATCCGCAATAGAGTCTGTAGGATTGGAAATTCGACATGGAGGATCATTTAGAAAAATAACAAACAGAGTTGGAGAAAGAACGGCGACTTTCGGCACCCCTGAATTTATCTTGAACTCGTTTGATGACATGCCATTTATAACAACTCTTGTGGTGCGATTCCTAAAATATTTCGATAAGAATCGAATAAAGTATGAAGTAAACCGAGACTTTAGGTTGTGTAATTGAGATATACAATATTCTATGATTTAGATAAACAAATAGGTTGGCGATTGGAGATTTTCGTCTTCGACGTCGTCTTTTTGTGCTAGATCAATGCCCTGATTCAGTAAGAAGATTTAGGACGTTTTTGTTTGAAAATGCTTCTGAGGTCTTTACTTTGAATTCTCTGAATTATTTTCTTCAAAAATGGTTGTTGTCTTTAATAAAAAAAAATGTATATATTATTGCCATGTTTTTAAAACGCCAACATAAAAATGAACTTGAGCACTTCCTCACGGAAAAAAATATTGATATAATGTTGGTCTCTGAGACTCATTTGACTTCGAGAAGCCTTTTTAAAATTTATGGCTACACCTTATATGATTCAAAGGACCCGAGAGGAAGAGCATGCGGTGGATCAGCAATTTTAATAAAGTCAAGACTCAAGCATTATATTATTGACAACATTTGCGAAGAACATTTACAAGCAACGAATATTTGTATCGAAAATTTTTGCACTAATTTTGTCATATCATCAATTTACTCCCCTCCTAGGTTCGCAATTACTGAGGACCAATACGAGAATTTCTACAAATCCCTTGGCCCTTGCTTCGTAGCAGCTGGCGACTACAATGCAAAACATACGTTCTGGGGTTCGCGTCTTATTACACCTAGAGGTCGGGCATTGTTCAACACAATTTCAAAAATGGGCTTGGACGTCATTTCGAGTGGGGAGCCCACTTACTGGCCTACGGACATACAAAAAATTCCGGATGTTATAGATTTTGGAGTCATGAAAAATATTTCTAGGGAATTAGTTCATGTTGAAGCGTCTCAAGATCTTTCCTCCGATCACTCTCCCACGATCGTTACAAGTAGTGACTTACCTCACCCGTATATGAAGACGATCAACCGTGTTAATTGGCTGGGGTTCAGAAAATATCTCAGTACTCATTGTACGGAAAACATTATACTAAGAACATCCGAAGATATTGAATTTAACATTGGCAATCTTATCAAAAATATAAAACAGGCTGCTGAACATGCGACTACCTCCTACCCGCAGACTGGATTTAATAGAATTTATTCTACGGATATTGAACGTCTTGTAAGTGAAAAAAGAAGAGCTAGAAGGGAATGGCAACAGCACAGATCACCACAACATAAAATCAGATTTAAAGAGTGCACTAAACGACTCCAAGACTTGCTTGCATTTGAAAAAACTGCATCTTTTAAAAACTATCTGGAAGGTCTTGATGCCACACCAGCATCTAATTACTCCTTGTGGCGCGCTGCTAGAAAGCTTAAAACACCTGTTGCGTTTAAACCACCTCTGCGTACATCTACAGGGGGTTGGGCAAGAAGCGATACTGAAAAAGGTAAACTATTTGCTGAGCATTTAAAATCAGTATTTACCCCTAACTCGTGTACTGGTGTTATTGATTTGCCGAATGTAGTGGCGCTACCCCCTCGACCCATAAAATTTAGAACGTGTGATGTACAAAAAGTAATTGCTGAACTTAACCCGAAGAAAGCTCCGGGTATTGATGTAATTAGTAACCAGATGCTAATAAAGTTGCCTCGTATTGCAATTAGAATCCTATTATTTATTTTTAACGCCATTTTACGACTGGAGTATTTTCCAAATAGCTGGAAGCTTGCCAAAGTTAAAATGATTCCAAAGCCGGGCAAAGACCTTACCAAGGCTGAGTCATACAGGCCAATAAGTCTGCTATCAACAATGTCAAAACTTTTCGAAAAACTGCTCATGACAAAATTGTCCCCAATTCTAGTTAGTAATGGGTGCATACCGGACCATCAATTTGGTTTTAGAAGTCAGCATAGCACCATCGAACAAACTCATAGATTGGTTCAATTTATAAGAAGAACATTTGAAGAAAAGAAGTATTGTTCTGCGCTGTTTATCGACGTTTCTCAGGCATTTGATAAAGTGTGGCATGAAGGTCTTATTTTAAAATTGAAATCATATTTACCAATAAATTTTCTGAAGCTATTAGAAAGTTATATTACTACCCGGAAGTTTACGGTTGTGGAAGGAGACTTCATGAGTGTGCCCGAATCTATATCATCCGGTGTGCCACAGGGGAGCATACTGGGGCCTGTTTTGTATTTGATTTACACTTGTGATATGCCTTTGAGCAGCAATATACATACATCTACGTTTGCCGATGATACAGCCTGCCTTAGTATGCACGAAAACCCTCACGAGGCTTCCCGATATCTACAAGAACATATTACACAACTGGAACTATGGTTAAATTTATGGAGAATCAAAGTAAACGAGCAAAAGTGTGTCCAGGTAACATTTACCCTGCGAAGAGATACTTGTTCCCCTATTCGAATCAACAATCAAGTTGTTCTTCAACATTCACACGTAAAATACCTTGGTATACACCTTGATCGACGACTTACATGGAAGCCCCATATTGACTCAAAGCTAACACAAATGAAACTGATATTAACTCAGCTACATTGGCTGATTGGTAGAAATTCTTCACTCAGTCTAGATTGTAAACTTTTAATATACAAGATGATTTTGAAACCAATATGGTGCTACGGAATACAGTTATGGGGCACTGCTTCAGCTTCTAATGTCGAGAGAATCCAACGAAGGCAAAACAAAATTTTACGCTTAATAACATTGGCTCCATGGTATATAAAAAATTCAAATATACATCGTGATTTAAATATGCCACTAGTGACTGAAGAAATTGCAAAATACGCTGGCAAATATTTAACAAAACTCGAGTCACATCCTAATCCGCTTGCCCGTAATATTTTGAACTTTACTGGACACATCCGCCTAAAAAAGAGGGACACATGGGCTCTTATTCATAGCACTCCAGATGGGACTTCTTGAAAATACTTTATTTTTTTCCTTTTGACTATCACTACTTATGTATTATATATAACTATTACTAAGCTTATGTCCGACACTGGTCGGGCCTAATTATATTTTTAGATTTAAGATTTGAATACTTATTGTTAGTTCATATATGAAGATACAATAAATAAAAAATCATGCATTCAAAAAAAAAAAAAAAAAAAATGTTTTTAAAACATAAAAATTCAATAAAAGTATTATACAATAGTTTGAAAAATACATGATGAAATATGTGTTGGATATAATGTTTGGAACAAAATCATAAACCCAATACACGAACCTTCTGGCACAAACAATAAATATTAATTGTTTTAAAGAATCAAAACTGTTTCTTTTTTCGTCCATAGACCAGACGATACAATCGTCGAACAGAATTAGGGCATAAATAATAATAATTTTTATAATTTTACTACGAGAAATTATGAAACATCATTTTGAAAAAAAATAGGTCTCAAATTGTCACATCAGTGATCGTATCGACAATCGTACGAAAACAAATTAAGTGATACGTCAATCGTATAAGCTGAATGGAATTTCAGTACGCTCACGTATATCATAATCCGAAAATGGTGTTTTTACGTGACGAGTTGGACGTTCACGGATGTGACGATTCTACCCCAGGACTACTTTTCCTTTTATTATCTAAATATGTAGGTATACACAATCAATATTGTATTTTTGTATGTAAGTATGTTTGTGCAAAATTGTTTAACTGCTTTGAACACAAGTCTTTCATTTTCACTTCCTTCTAAAATAACTTTTTTATGCATCATACATGTATAAGTATTTTACATAATAATCTGAAATTATAAAATGTTTCCCTTGCACCTTCAACATACTGTTCGCCATAATTACAATTGACAGATGTTAAATGAATATATGGACGATATTAAATTATAGTCAATAACAAATAAAAAACAAAAGAGAGGACAACAGACAGATATAAAGGCTATAAAAAAAACGAAGAAATACCACATATAATTTTGTATTAAATAAACAAGATGATTGTTAATTTCTGTTGCTGGGACCATGTCTGTCGCCTGTGTGGAATAAAAGAAGTTTTTATGTGAAATGAAAACATATCGCTTAACATGTTGCAACATGTCAAGCTAAGTGACAAAATAAAGGACATACTAAATATTTCAAATATTTTAGTATAAACTGACACATTCGTGAAGATGATGACGATTAAATTACACTAATAATAAACGCTTTAGTTGTTGGCAATATATCCAAAGTCCTATTAGCAAATTTATTCATTTAGAAGGGACGGACATCAGAGATATGTTGCGCAAACTTATTCTGTTGCCATAAGTTTTTTTCAGAAGTTTAAAAGAATTTAAATTGGAAAATATGAAATAATGACAATGTGTATAAACAAGTTTTTTTTTGGGATGGCGTTGATTGAAGTAGTTAGCACGTTGACTACAAAACTGAAGGTCCTGGGTTCATTAAAATAGAAACATTACGCATTTTTCTGATGTACATTAGTGTCCTTTGTATCAGTTGTTGTGGGAAAAGTTCTAGTCATGCAGGCATAAGGCACTGGTCACTAAGACTACACTGGCTTCAGCAGATGCTAATCCTATCCTCTATCCCTTCCTTCACCACATGTCTTCTCTATCACTATCCCTTCTTTACAACCCTCTCTCACTATCTTCTTTTCACCGCACAGTTACCACAAAGGGTTCATTGTATTGGACCCAAATGAGCTGGACTATAAATTTCACCCCTTTTTACCAGTAGCCTGCTAACCTAACATAACCATAAACCAGTTTTTGTAAGATCTTAAGAAACATATTTCTGTGAAGCATTTTAACCTTAAATCTCTTAGTCTGTGAATTTGGAATAAGAATGTCTAGCATACCTTAAGCAGAATTATCTGCAATCTCAAAAGCAGCAAACTGGCTAAAGTAAAGTAAGGATATTTAATTCGAATTTGATTTGCTGCCATTATATCCCTAACGAGTGTATATACCACATCGAACTTGCTCCTAAATGCACAAATCATTGAGAAGGATAGCGAATCAATACAAAATATGTAAGTCTAAATTCGGTAAGAGTACATGGAACCACTATTAGAAGACTCAATAGCAGACAAGCTAGCAAAAAAGAGAACTATGCTTCAGGATGCAAATATTGATAGTATCTGTGGCATCTAAATGATGTGCTCTCGGCAACGGCCCAAAACAGGTGCCCTAATGACTGCAAACATATATACAAGACAGAGTGGCAGTAATTACGGGACACTGTCCTTTCGGCATTTTTGCTAACAGCATGGGACGACTATTGTTCGTCCTGTCGAGACTAGGACGAAGAGGAGACAATAACTCATCTCCTAAGTGTCTGCTTGAAATTGAAAATCAACGCCTCCGTTAGCCTCTCGAAACTAACTTTGGTTGAATTTAAGAATCTGCAATTTTTTATTAGAATCAGTGGATGGTTCAATTGGTAAGTCCACCTAAATGAAATTTTAGTATACCCAAAAGCAGATACTCGATTTCTTTATATCCTTTTTCTTGCTCCTAAATATCTACCTTTTTCTGCAGGTAGCACAAAGACGCCTAAATAACTGGAACCTAGTGAGCCGAAAACACTTTTCCTCGGCAAGCAGTTAGCCTAACATAACCTAATTTAAGTCTGTGAATACAGCAAAGCTTTAAACTTAATTTAGGTACCGAAGTGAGTAAAAAATTAAATTTCGTCTAAAAGTCAATTTTGTATCTTTTCGCAATTGGTTGAGATTTTATCGACTTAAGTGAAGTTTACATATGAATGAATGAATTATGTAAGTCAAACGGGAGGCACAGCACACTGCGACCAAAGTAGATCTATTGTATTTCCTGCCAGGTGCTAGAGCACCTCATCTCGACCTACTCTCCTAATGAATCTCAGGATTGCCAGTGGGTCCAGAGTTGGCAGTTCCCAATCCTCTAATAGGTGTTGGCCCAATTGGCTACATCTTTAGTGACATAACGCTTCACAGTCCTTCAGAATATGATCTGGAGATTACATAAAACTATTGAACACTTGTTTCACTTAAAATGTAAAAAATTTTATGATTTCCTAAGCCAATGTGCAACCATCGAACAGCAACACATTGGTAATTTCATGGAGACGGGTGTGACCATAATACCCACATTTCTAATTCAAAAATTATAAAAGCTAGTAGAGCCTGAAGGAACATGATTCCAGCTCTGAATAGTCTGTGGCGGGAGTGACCCTACAAATCTCAATTTTTACAGAATGCACACAATGATTTTGGTATAGCAAAAATGGTATTGGTGGTATATTTACTGCCTAGAAAAAAATTGATTTTTCTTATAAAAGTAATTTTTCGAAAACTAAAATTACGGATGGGTGTGACTTAGTTCGCAAAGTCGATAAGTTTGAAGGAATTCTTGTAATTCATGTGCTTGTTGGAGGCACCAGAGGTTTTGAAAGAACCTCTTAGAAGAGTTGCAGCAATTCCTTTTGATGGATTGCAATGAAGGTTATGTTTAACTTTAGTGACTGCCACTTCCAATTCTAGATATTTTCAGAATGCTCACAATTTATCTTTTATCTTTTTTTTTCTTCGTTTTCTTTCTCTATCTCTTTTCTTCCTACACCGAAAGAATTTTGCTTCATAAGTCCAATTAAACAATTTCATTAAAATTTTTTCACAAATCTAATGATAATTTCACAAATCCAATGAAAATTTCATGAATATTGTGGAAAATTTTCATTGGAATTGCTTCCTTGGTATTCGGGTTTCGTAAGAATATTTTATTGGATTTATGACAACAATATTTTCTAATTATTAAGAAACCCCTTTATATTTAAGTTATTTCATTCTTTTCATGAAATTATTTTATTGTTTCGATGAAGTTATAGCACTGCATTAATTACACTGTTAAATAAATTTGTGAAGTTTTCAATTAAATAATTTTGACGCAACTGGTTTCATTAATCCAACGAAGCGTGATGTTGGTTGAATTTTAATGAATTTTTCATTAGATTAATGTCGAAATTCATAGAATTTATGCCGAAAATGATTTCAGTTTACAATTTCTATTCTATCATAATTTTCATTCATTGTAAAAAATAGCACTTCACGGGTGCGACAATATATCTGTGGCAATAAGGCAAAAGTGCTTAAGTCATATTTTACTATTTTGCAGGAGAGCACTTTTAACCGTTCAAGTAGATTTTCAGAAATTTATTTATTTTACAGTTAAATAATACATTTAAGTTGAAATATACCACAGTATAACCTTAATTAAGCTATTATTCCAAATGAGATTAGAAGTCTAAAAAAGATAAGTCGCAAGTAATTTTGCTATAACTTCCAGAAAAATCACACAAATTAATTAAGATTTTGACCAGGGGTACTTTCAAATATGGTGATTATAGAAATACCATTAACTCAAAATCTGCTTATCTCGACTTAAGCACTTTTTCCTTTTTGCCACAGATATTTCCTATAACTATTCAATCGAATACACAGTGCAACACGAATATAATCATATACGGACACCACTACGCGATAAAATACCAAATAAATTCAGTAAAGTGCGACTTTGACTCGCGCACGAAGGGTTCCGTATGTTGGGCTTTGAGCATTTTTTTAATACAGTGTTTTTTACGTTTTTTCAGCTGAAATAATTTTTTTTTTATTATTTTTCGCTTTTTTCTCGTTTTGGCGATTTTTTAAATTTTGGCGATTTTTTTCATTTTGGCGATTTTTTTCATTTTGGCGATTTTTTTCATTTTGGCGATTTTTTTTCATTTTGGCAATTTTTTCATTTTGGCGATTTTTTTCATTTTGACGATTTTTTCATTTTGGCGATTTTTTTCATTTTGGCGATTTTTTTATTTTGGCGATTTTTCCGGTTTTCCGCGATTTATTTTCGATTTAGAAATTTTTTTTAATTTGGTGCTTTTTTCCGTTTTGGCGATTTTTTTTTGATTTTGGCGATTTTTTTTCGGTTTGGCGATTTTATAATTTTTAGATTTTTTTGTTTTACCGGTTTTGAAAATTTCAAGAAGTTTGCTCTTACGGTTTCCAAGATACAGCAAGTTATCAAAATTACATAGTCAAAATTACATTAACTGATGGTACACCCTCTAATTAAAATTTTTTAAATTTTAGTGTTAATTGTTGTAGTCTGTATAAAAATACACTAACTTTACAAATTTCAAGTGCATATACATACATACAATTGTATGTATATTACATGGGATTTTAACATTTTTCGTTGCTCGTTTTGGCACACCCTTTAATTTCCAACTCTCATATATTTGTTGTTGTATCGGCCAAGGGTCTACACACTGTGTCCAAATTTCAGGTCCGTAGCTCTTATGGTTCTCGAGAAAATACCTTGTGACGGACAGACGGACGGACGGACAGACGGCCAGACGGCCAGACGGACAGACGGACAGCGTAGCGAAAACAATAGGGTTCCATTTCACCTTTGGTGTACGGAACCCTAAAAAAGACCCTTGTCTCCCAGTTTTGCCCCAAGTCATGCACTTTTTCTATTGTCCCCCAAAAGATTTGGGACCTCGGTGTCATTTTAGCAAAAAAAAAAAAAACTGATAATTTTCTCAGCCTCATATCTTGTAAACCGTTCGGAATTTTGATCTGATATTTTGGAAACTAAACTTAAAATTTATCAATGTTTTGTTATTTGTTACTCAATGATAATGTTACAGAAAAAAAACGATAAAACCGACAAAAAGGCGATAAAAACTAGAATAAAAGCCAGGGTTAAAAATGGTTAAACAAACACACCCGGTACGAAAATTGACCTAACCATTCCAAAAATTTGTTTTTTTAAAATCCGAACTATCTATAAAAAAAACCGGTTCCGAACTGTTAATGTAGCTTTCTATTGGTGAAAGAATTTTCACAATTGGTTCAGTGGTTTACGCGTGAAGCAAACAAACTCACTTTCACATTTATAATATTAGTAAGGATATAGATATAAGATAATTAATTAATATTTTTTCCTGTGTAGGGTCGTTTTGTTTGGAATTGCTAATGTTATCCTTGCTGTATTATAGGTACATATACATATGTACTTATACATATATTGGCAATCACTTCATTCCTTTAATTCATTTTCTATTTTCAAGATGTTTACCAAAAAATATAAAAAGGTGTAAATTTGTTCACTTTACTTTCTGTTTCCAGAACTCACAATTTATTGATGGCAAGGGACACGAAAGTGTTTGTTGCAACTCATATTTCTTAAGCTGCCAGCGACCAAAACGTAAACTATTCATAAAGCCAACCCAAGATGAGCATGCCAAGATGTATGTAAGTAATATTAATTTTTTTCAAATTCTTAAACAATTTTTTTTTATTGTTTTCTTAGTTGAATGCGGTGCGATGTTAGTCCATTTTATGACTGTCATACCGTTGTATCACTTGATTTTATGACGCTTGTTTAAGACAAGTCATAAAATTAAATATTTTACGATTTGCTTTATGATTTGACATTTAAGTTTAATGACACACACACACACACACACAAAAGAATGTAAACATCAACTACCGCCAAAATACTAAAAATGACACATTTTTGTTTTAATTCAGGCAAAAAACAAAAGCGAAAATACAAACATACAAGTATATACTCGTACCCAGCTAGCATTTTGTATCATAATCCAATCTTTTCCGAATCAGCTTGACGGGAAAAATAACCGTATATGAGCTCATTTTTCGATCATAAATAATACACCCGTTGTGAGAAAATGGTACCCTACAGATGAATCATACCAAAGAATCAGTTATGATACGAGTTGCTGATTATTTTTGAGCAATTTTCATATTAAATCATTTAAATCACCTTTTTGCGGTTTCTTTGCATGTTGTTCCTCTATTTTCAAGAAATCATTATTTGATCATGTAGATGATTCACAATTGAATCCTCTTTCAATCGCCCAAGTGATAAATCACTTTCTAATCATCAAAAGCGATCTGTGGAGAATCATATAAGAGATTTCTGCCAAAAATGATCACCCAAATGCTAGCTGGGTATGTATAATATACATATGTATGTATATGTGTCTACTTATATATAATTTAAATTTCTTAGACGATTTAAAATGCAAGATTTGAAATACATAAATAATATTTAGTGTTTATTTGATTGCCACCAAGGTAAAAGGTGCTATTTATAACGTCTATTTAAGTGTCAATAGGTCATGTCAATTTCAGTTTCGGTCACAGTGACAGAACGCGTGAATGTGAAAGCAAAGTTTCAACTTATATTTATTTAATGGTTATAAAAATTATTTAAAAATCCATAAATGTCAACCTGAAAAATTCTTTTTATTGTATTTTAATTGTATAGAATTGTTTTGTATTTTCCTTTTTTGTTCTTGTTTTTCTTTTATATTTCTTTTTAGCTGCTTGCAGTTGTTGTTGTTGCTGTTCTTGTGTTTGCCGCCCGCCCGTTGAATGTGTATTTGTGGAAATAATCATAAAATTAAATTTTATGACATTTTGTTAAACAGGCATGCATTCGTATATTAACACAAATTCACTCGTTTGCTGCTGATGATGATGGTAAAAATATTGCTGGCTATATGTATGTAGGTGCTGTAATCGTTAAGCTCAGGCATGGAAAATTCTATACATTTTAAATTGCATACATATACTCATATTCCACCTGTTTATATTAATGTTCGACTACACATACTAATACATTTTGTGGTTGTAAAAGTCACTGCAGTCTTCACACGTGTGCAGTGGAAATGAGCGATCACGTGAGTTTTTAATAATGTTGTTCCTAGTGAACGTGAATTGTAAATCACGGTTCTTTTAAACTGCGACCGTGATCACTATTTAACAGTTTTTTTGTTGTGTTATTTTGAGAAATACTGTGTAATGAGAAAAGTAAGATGAATAAACAGCAGTGAGACAATAAAATTGCGAAGCAAAAATGTGTGAACTGTACTTGCCAGAAAAGAGGATTTTAAATGATTTTACGATTTCATTTCTTGACAAAATTTGAAGATGTAAGAAAAATTTAAAGTGATAGCTTTCATTGTTCGTATGAATGAACTATATTGCTACCTGATAAATTCAGTCGCGGTAGTGAATAGTGATTTTCAATCACTGCGAATAGGTAAGAGGTATGGAAATATCGCTCATCTTTAGTGTGTAGTGAAGAAAGCCATTTATTCCTTCATGCCTATTCACTTAACCCAGTGTGGAGAATAAAAGTAAGGTATTACTTTTACTTTTTTCAAACCAAATTTTGTTCGTATTGATTATTCCTGGTAGTCGTAATGTAATAGGGAGAATGGTTTATTTTGCAAATTCATTATATACTAATAATCAATGTTATGTACTTTTCCTATAATATTTTGATTTCTGAGAAATGTTCATGTTGTCTTAGTTCACTAGACCATGGCACAAAATATCCATTAGGCGTTGCAGTACCGGTCTTTGGATCAGATCTTTCCCCTAGTTAATTATGAATGAATGAATTAAGTCAAACGGGAAACACAGGACACTGCTACCAAAATAGATCTATTGTATCCCCTGCCAGGTGCTGGAGCATCTATCTATACCTACTCTCCTGATGAATCTCAAGATTGCCAGTGGGTCCAGAGTTGGCAGTTCCCAATCCTACAATAGGTACTGGCCCGCTTGGCTATATCTTCAGTGACATATCGCTTCGGGGTCCTTCAGAATATGCTCTGGAGTTTCATCTTCGAAATCACAGAATTTGCACAGGCTGTTACTAGTATTTAGAGGTGTTTTCACAGTCTACAATGGCCTGTGAGCATTCTTAGATTGTTTTTACTCAGTGACAGCTATGAAACGGTTTTGATTATACGTTCCAATCATGGGAGATTGAACCAGAGGTGTTCCCTACTACTCTTGATCTCCGTCGATATATTTACCCAATTTTGTCCAATCCCAGTCCTCAAAACAGTTCTGGTCCGACCATGGGTGTACTAGCCCCTCTTCTGGCCATTTTGTCTGCATTTTCATTTCCTAACACCCCGGCGTGTCTAGGAACCCAGCAGAGTGTGACCTTATTCATGTTGCTTAGCTGATTTAGCTCAATGCGGCATTCCCACGTTAACTTAGAGGTAAACTCATATGAGCTGAGCGCTTTGATGGCAGCCTGATTATCCGAGCAAATTGCTATTTATTTTGCTCGGTAGCCCCTTAATTATTGCATGAATACTTTTCCTTTCCAAAGTTGAAATGTATTACTGCATCATTTTAAAGTCTCTATTTCCCACGCCTGATTGTGGTGACTCAAATGCGACAGAACAGAAGTAACATTTTGTGTTTTAGGTGCATTTGTTCTCGTATGTATTGCAATGAAATTATTACCGATCCTGCTGTTTTTACGAGGAAATCGCTTTTAAGCAGTTGTGTTGCCTTCATTTGTGTAATTTTGTTTTTGATTTGCTTTCCTGTTCGTTGTAACTGCTGTTTAATTTTTCACTTTTAAGAGGTTCTTAAATGCAGTTTATTTCCTCTCGCAGATGCTCTATGAAATGTTTTAGTTTTCGTTTTAATTTTTATGAGATTTTAGTTATTAGGGCGTTTGGTCCATAAAGTGCATTTTAATAATCACACATTTATTAACGATTAGTCATTAAGAAAATATTTCTCATACGAGTAAAAATATAGTTGTAGTGTTATTGGTTTGCTTGCAAAGTCATCGTCTCGATGTTAAGAAAGTGTTCATAAATATAGTTAGTGTAATATAATTAGTAAAAGTAAGGAAATTTTATTCACGGAGCTGCTACGGATATTGAAATGTGATTTTAAATGTTTAAACATTGATATTAATTTCTGTATTACAAATTAATTAATATAGATATGGATTTGGAAAACCTTTATTAAGCCGGAAACTCTTTGCTTAAAAACTTCTAAGTTTTTTGTGCTACTCAATACATGTATTTACTTGTTTACGAGGGCGGTTCGGAAACTTCTTAGCCTATCAATGAAAGAGAATAGTTAGTTTTTCAAAAATATTTTTATTTTTCAATATAATCTCCTGAAACTTCAATACACTTAGTCCAACGCTTTTCTAGCAATTCTATCCCTTGATTAAAATAGTTTTCCTCAAGGTCTTCAAAATAGTGGTTTACAACTGTAATTGCATCTTCATTTGAGGTAAAACGCTTGCCAGCAAGGAATTTTTTTAGATTTGGGAACAGGTAAAAGTCACTGGGAGCCAAATCGGGAGAATAAGGTGGGTGGTCAAGCAACTCGTACTTTAATTCGTTGATTTTAGCCATTGTTAAAACACTCTTGTGCGCTGGTGCGTTGTCTTGATGAAAAATTATTTTTTTGTGTTGTAAGCCAGAACGTTTTTCTCGAATTAGTACATTTATTGATCCAAAAGGTTGCAATAGTACTCTGAATTTATTGTTTTACCCTTTTGCAGATAGTCAATCAATAAAATACCTTTGAAGTCCCAAAAAACCGTTTCTATAACCTTTTTTTTCCCTTCTTTGGGGCACTTCGTCCAGCTTCAGTCCATTGTTTGGATTGTTCTTTTGTCTCTGGAGTATAGTGGTGGACCCATGTCTCATCAACAGTTATGAAACGAAGCTTAAAATCCATTTTATTTCTCTTAAAACGATCCAAACAAGCTTGAGAAATGTTCATTCTTATGCGTTTTTGGTCAACTGTTAACAAATGCGGCACCCATCTTGCAGAAAGCTTTTTCATCTGTAGTTCTTCAAGCAAAATTAAATGGACTCGATCATTTGAGATGCCCATGATATTAGCTATTTCACGCACTTTTATTCGTCGATCATTTAATACCATATCATGCACTTTGGCTACAATTTCTGTTGTTGTTGCTGTTTTTGGACGTCCACTACGTGGTTCATCTTCAATGCTTGTACGACCACGTTTAAATTCAGCAACTCAATTTTTTACTGTTGCATATGAAGGAGCACTTTCACCTAACACATTCACCATATCATTATGAATTTCTTGTCCCGATAAACCTTTTTTATGTAAATATTTAATGACGTGGTGCATTTCTAATTTTACCATTGTTAAAAAATCGCGGATGCGTCTTTTGTGAACACCTGTTTCTATATGAAGGAGTTGCCAGATCGACACAAAATTTAACATGTGTTCATAGCAGAGATGGAAGTTTCCAAAACACTTAACTTTTTTCTGTTTATACCGCGCTTTTTGTGCTAGGCTAAGAAGTTTCCGAACCGCCCTCGTATATATTAATTTCCAATCAATTATTCCTTGAGCTCTCCTTATTTGAAAGTTTATTTAATTCAAAACTGTAATTAGTGTTAACGATTATTTTTAGTTATCATGTTGCTTTAAATATGCTGACCCTCTCAAATGTATCCCGTTTGAAGTTGTTATTTAATTGATTTTGGCAATAAAAATTTATTATAAATAAAAGTATAAGGAAAGCAAATGGAAAGAAATGAAACATTTTTCCTACAGCAACGAAATATGTATAGACGGTTCTTAACCAATTAAAATTATTATATGCAGCAAAGTTTATTCCATGTCCTTTACAACCCGTAGTTATTTTTTCGGATTTCTGACTGATCTGTTAGAGATCTAATAAAATGCTGAGAATATATTGTAATATATCCTCCTGGCCAGTGCAATTCCGTAAGTCCTTGGACTTTATTGAAGTCCTCCAAATACCTGCTCTTATCTCTCGTGATAGTTAAGATATTTTTTGGTTTTTAATAGATCTTTAAGTTGGCAATAATGCCTAATGTCTGCATTAGCTATTAGTTCTTATGCACAAACTGGCATCTAAACAACTTCTGCAAATTTTGAATATTTTTTACTTCTATAAAATTACCACGCTCTTCGTCTATTTGAGGTCAGCATAATTGACCTAATTTTTAGGTGAATGGATACACCAATTGTTGCAATTGCCAAAATATTATTACATCCTGGAAAATTTGCTGTTCGATGTGTTGTATAGGCCAGCAGAATCAGTGGTTTGTATTGCTTCAAAAAAGATGTATTACAAAATATTTCAGTTAGCAGTGATCCCTATTTGGCCATAAGAACTAGCTTTTTTTCTTGTACTTGCTTCAGTGTCCCCTTGCACCAGTTGTTGTAGGAAAGTTCAAGTAATGAAGGCATAGTCTCTGGTCACTGAACTATACCAACTTCAGCAGATACTAATCCTAATGTAAAATCAAAACGCATTCCTTTGTCCGTATTGTGTAGCAGAATCATCGTCGAAATAAAATAACCAATAAAATGGCTACTAAGCATAGCTTTGAAAATTTAATTACTCTCATTGACACTAGAGGCGCTGCAACTATGCATTATTAAAAACGTGCAAAAAATCAGAGTTGTAAAAGAATGAAGCTTCCCTCTCTTTCTCTTCCTTCACCACATGTGTTCTCTATCACTATCCCTTTCCTAAAGAAGGTAACACCTAGGAATAATAGTAGTTGTCTGAGTTTGAGTGATTATACTTCTTCCGATTTAAATGAGGTTTCCACGTTCCAGGGATCATATTCCAATAAAAAAAATGGCTAAAAATAATCTTACCGAATAAAGGCAAACAAGCACAACTTATCAACTACAATATGCTATAGCTATAACAAAAATTCGTGGTCCTTCTTAACATCCAAGGAAGAAGGAAATTGTTTTTTCTCTCTGACCTTTTTGTACAACAGAACTCTTTATTTATTTAAGCAACATTGCACGAGATGGCAGAACTATTGATGTGACAAATCTTCGGAATGAAACTATGTAAAAGATGATGCGGTTCATAGCTGAGTTATTTGAAGATAATAAGGGACTTTCAAGTACCTCTGGAGGAGCGGTAACGGGCTGTGTTAACAATCACTTCTAGCTCACCGATCCAGCAACAAATTATGTTTTGCCCTCAGAACTTTTGACGAAAGATCACGACCAAGGTTAGCTTATATTATATGTTAAAGGTTCGCGTATGACGAGAGGGATGTTATTTGTTCAATCGGGAGAATCATTACATTCACAATTTCTACCCTAAGAATAACTTTCTACAGAAAAACGTTCAGCTAGTGAGACTTCTCCTACATAGCACAGACCTGTCAAGGAGCAATTACCCTGATGCCTAAATTTGCGCTAGTTAAAGCGATCAGTCCCAGAAGATGTGTGGGACTTATTAAAATAGAATAGGTGTATCTTTTGTACCATAGATCTGTGAATTAAATTAAATCAATCTCTGTATGACTCTCCTTACAGTACATATATCGGAGAAGCCCGCCTAATATCATCTGAACACAAAAATTTAGAATGAAAAACACGTCTTCTACTGTCACATAATACGAAACATAAACGACACAAATGTGAACGAACTTGGTTACTTTTCCACAGAGTATAGTTCAGTCCAAAGTGATCAGAAAGAAAACCAGTAATAAGCCGTAAATTATTCCTATTGAGGTTCAGGATGCCTTTATATGTAAATGGCTGCATCAAAACTTTGGCCTGCCTTAAACCAGAAGACAGACACATTTCCTTAGCGATCGAAGTGTCATCTTCTTTGATCAGAGATGTTACAGTCGACCGACTTAAGGTACGGTCACACTTGACAAACATTTGCCCAAAAAAGCGTAACCAGTAAACACTAGTGAAAATTTTTTTTGGATTCAGATACGTGTTTATTAAGTTCACTAGTTTCCAATAATATTGTATTCTAAAACTTTGCCTATTTGCTAAATACGAAACTAATTAACTTATGTTACGCTTTTTTTGGCAAATGTTTGTCAAGTGTGACCGTACCTCTACTCCACAAAACGGCTCTGGACCGCTTTGTGTCATACTGACCGTAGGTGACCCTTACGGTCTGCAACAATTAATTTATAAAAGCATTTTTTAAATAGTTGTGCTGTAATTATCGAAATACCTTCTTAGCAAAAGTTTTATGATTTTTCGCGAGCTATAAATTTCTAATATTAGGGGGTCACATTTGGGTGGTAGAAAATGAGATTTGGGGGGCAAGTACTAGAACGGTACACTTGAGGTCAATGAACCTACGGTCATTGTAGGTCATTTGTGATACGGTCTAATGTACACATTCCATTATTCAATTCAGTCTTTCTGCTCTGTCACTATAAGCGACTTGTATTATTAGGCAAGGAAATAATTCGCTTGATAAAATGCCGTACGAGTACATAATAGTACATCACTTTTTTTTTTTTTTTTTTTTTTTTTTTTTTTAAAGAACAAACACACCCGCAAAGCGATTAGCTTGTCTGCGGAAAACACCCAAGGTCTATGGTGGGAATCGAACCCACGACCTCTGGACTGAGAGGCTAACATCGCTACCACTCAGCCGAGGAACAGCTGAATTGACATTACATAATTTTTTAAGTTTTGTTTTTAGTTTCAAATCAAATTTTATTACATTAAAAGTCAAACCGTCTATAATTGTTTTTATTAACCATAAATAAGAAAAATCCGTTTTGACAAAACCGAAACAGATATTTTTATAGCATTTTTATGACCAATATTGTGATTGAATGGATTGGATACAAAAAAACCCGCCTATTTTCCCAAAGTCACACAAGCAGCCGCCATATTGATTTTTTTCCACTTCACACATAAAAACTGACACTTCCTACTTAAAAACCTCAAACATCAAAAGATATACACACAAAAATACATCAAATAAATCTATAATAGCAATAATAATCAAATGGACTAACAAAGGAACACACACAAGCATAAAGTGCGAAGAACATCCAAAAACATTCGGGTATGTACATACATACATAAATAAATTTGTATGTATGAGTTCACGCACAACAGCTGTCAATCACACATAAATCACAGTGGAGGACGCCATTGTGAATAGAAAGAAATAAATTAAAACGCATGAAAAGTGTGTAGCTGGAGGCAAGTGATATTTTACAAGAAACAAACAAAAAATTATTGTACTATTGACAATTGCTATGAAAAGATATTAAGGAATGAGTTTGAAACAACAACACAAGGAGATTGACATAAATCATTGAGGGATGACAGGAAGAAGAATTATTATGATGATGGTTTTAGGGGTGTGGTAAAAAAAAGTACTAGCAAGGCATTTTTGTAACTTCTCGACACGCGATTTATGTATGTGTATTTATCTCAAGAAACATAAATATTTGGATTAAACATTACTTTTATTTATTTCACTTTTTTCTTTGTTAAACATTAAAAATTCGTGTGATAAAAGTCGTAAAAAGCCATCTATGAAAAAGTGTCATATAGGCAGATTTTTCATTTACGTGACACAGACAGAGCACAGTGGGAAAGATGCTCTAAGCGATTGATTATACTTTTATTTTAGGCTATAAAATAGGAAAACTATGTCTTAATATTAAAGAGATATGCTCATATAAACATATTTTTTTCAATCAAAACTGTTGCTTGATATAGTATCTAATTAATTTGATTAATTTTTTAATTGAAGCAAAAAGTGTAAGTTTATTATTTTTAATAAGCTTTTTAACTTATTTTGCAATAAAATAATATTTAAAGTATACTTAAAAAGTGGGCAAAGCAACGCCTATAAAATTTTGTATTGCATTTGGTTTTTAGGAAACTAAGAAAAGTGGGCGGGGTCACTACCCTTAAAATTTAATTATTATTCCTTAATTGTATTTAACCGATTTCTATAAAAATTTGGCTTACAATAATAAGAATGATATTGAAAATGTACTTACAGACATGTATGGCCAGTGCTGCCAGGATTAGATTCCAGTTATTTTAACAAGTTCGGTGAAACTTAAAACTTTCGAGCAGTAAATTAAACCTAAAACAAACAAAAAATAGAAATTGAATTAATCATAATAGGCAATAAAAAATTTGAAATAATTTAGATTAACTTAATTGATTATATTATACATCTCAGTTCATTTGATTAGATGGGAAAAATGTCAACATGGATGGACCAGATGGTTGAACTTCTTCGCATCAGTAAAAAAAAAACCAAAACTTAGTTGAGCAACTTTTTAGTTCACGGACGAGAGAGAAGAATATTATGGCTTTTCTCTTCATTATCTTCTTCTCTCTCTTCCATTGGCTTAACTAAAATTGTCGTGTATGAACTGTTTATAACAAGTTTTATGTGGATCTAATTAACTGAACAAGAGTATATGTTTTCAAAGTGGGTACTTTATTGTCCAGCGTTAAGTGAGTTTCCTTGCGCAAAAAAAGTGAGCTAAACTTAGGCCGGGTTTACATCGGTGTGCCAAATGCCACACAAGCGTAACCACTAATAGTTCCATACATAACTAATATACAATTTTATAGCATCCAACATGATTGGAAACTGTTTAAATCAATAAATACATGTCTGAATCAAACAGTTTTTCATAAGTAATTAGTTGGTTACGCTTTTATGGGCAAATGACACACAAGCAATGCCAGATGTAAACTCAGCCTTAGTTCATGCATTCCACTTTTGAATCTCGATAAGATTTATATTTTATTCGACTAAGCAAATATTGCATGGTAATCGTATACTATGTTACACTCAATGGACATCCAAATTAAATTTAAAAAAATGCATCTTAATTCTGAAATTTTTGAAATTCTTCTCCATGTGACACTACATTTGCTGTGAATATAGTACACAAAGAATTAATGCAATACTGCAAAAATTTGTCTTGAAAATTATACATATTATAATTTTATTACATCTTACTCTTGTTGTTATACTAGTACCAGTAATAATTAAAAGTAATACACATATTATTATTTATGACATCACTGCTCCTTAATGTTCCACTGTACATAACACAGCGTAACAAAATAAATGGTTTTTATATGTGATGGGTCGTTTTTTCTTTAATATTTATCATGTCTTTCTATGTACTTTTTTTTTGCATATATGTGGGTTTAAGAGCGTGCAAGTAAGTGTGTGCTTGTTTAATTATTACTCGCATACTGGTTTTTGGTTTAAAGCATTTTTAACTGCTTGAAAATCATATCATATCACAATGTCATTAAAATATAAGAAGAAGAAAAAGAAAAAAAAACTCAGTGTATAATTATGGCATTTTGTGTGCTAATGTGAATTCATGTCCTGCGGCATCATCAGTAGCTAAAGCAAGTAGTGGTAGTGGTAGTAGTAGCAGTAGCAGGCAGCGGCATTAATATTGGTGCCATCAAAAGCGGAATCATCAGTAGTCATGGAAGGCAGTGAGGCAAGCAAACAAGCAGTCAGTTTTATGCTCATTAACGTAATAATGCTTCACTTTTATGTGAATGTGCTTATGTACGAATTCCACACAAACACATTTAAATACTTTCATAATTTTCACATAGATACAAACACACATATCCAACAATTTACTGACACAGAGCTATACCCTCTAGTCAGCTTAGAACCATATGTCTCTATGTCAACACTCTTTTCTCTAGCGACAATTTCACTAGTTAGTGCCGGTCCAGACTTGCAATTTTTGTTGCAGCAACTTTTTATTTTTTAGTGCAAAAGAGCGAGACAGGAATACAAAAAGTATATATTTCTATTTCATCACTCTCACACATATTCAAGAATTGCTGCAACAAAAATTGTAAGTCTGGATTGGGACTTAAAATCTCGACAACTTACATAGATACGTTAGAAACAACAGTTTTGGTATTTCTGGTGACATTGTCAACGAACGCGTCAATAGTTTATTTTCTTTTTTTATTATGCTGTGCCGTTTTTGATTGACTCTTTCAATTTTAAACGAATGTTTTTAGTAGAATAAAATAATTTTTTTTGGACGAGGGTCACTTTGAACCTTTTATTCAAATGTCTCTATATGGTCATAAAAGAACTACCTCGTCAATAGTGCTAAAGTATACTGGTAGATTTTCAATGAGAACAATATGTTATATGGCGATTACATTGGCTGGGGTACACCTGGTCAGTAGTATGTACTATTGACAATGTCACTAGTAAATGAATACAATTTTACTATTGACATCGAGCGAGGAAATATCGATATTGTAGACTAGAGCCCCTAAAATTTACTAGTGAATCTTTGATGCCAATGTCTCCATGTGGTCCTAAAAGAACTAATTAGTCAGTAGCGCTACAGTCTAGTGGCAAATTTTGAATGACAAGCTAATGTTAAATGTCAATAGATGGGGTACACCTGATCAGTAGTACCGCTGACAATGTCACTAGTAAATCGCTATAATTTAACTATTCGCATTTCCTGCAGGGTAGCTCTGAGTACATACCCTGCAGGAGATCGAACTAGTGTCCAACTGGTATTTTACTAGTACAGAAGCCACCATCACTAGTTCCCAACTGTAAACTTTCCTATAAAATGTTAATGCTCAAATTAGCATTGAGTGTGTTTAGAAAATTACTAGTGCCATTGGTACTAGTTTAGGACTAGTTAATTACCAGTTCTTTTGCAAAGAAAAATTCTATAAAATTGGTGGTTTTATTCCTTTGTTACCCAGTGACAACTGCTAGTTAAAATTCGCAATTATTTATCAAAATTCAAAAATACAAAAGGTTAATTGTAATTATTTGATTATAATTATTTATAGGTGAACCTAAAACTTTAATAATTGTATAATACCAATTTTCGCACAGTGCAAATGCTCTGTTAGACAGTCAAAATTTATTTTGCAATGTGGTGCCTTGGAACTACTTCATATACTAGTACTCATCAGAACAACAACTTTAACCCTTTTCGCACTAGTTCTTGCTGTTCTAGTAATTATACTAGTAGCTTTTAGACAATTGACACCTATTCTCCTGCAGGGTATGTATATGTACTCACACACACACATATATTTAACTCAGTCACATAAACATGAACATATTCATTTAGCCAGATTTTATTACAGTCCTCAGAATTAAATCATTCATATTTGTACGCATAACATCTGAAAAGTTATTTGAAAAGTTTATAAAAATAATCTAAATGGTTTAACGATTTTAAACATTTCAAGCAAGTAACAGATTGAAACTCTTAAGTAATTTGAATAGGAAACGATTGAATTTTTTCTTAAAATTCAATTGAAATGTATTAAAATCTATATTATATACACGTTGAAATAAAGCTATCATTTTTGAAGTGGTGTAACCCACATTTGTTTTTTGGTTGCTGTTTTGTTGATAAATACATTATTTACATTATAAACTATCAAAAAAAAAATTAGAGTAAATCACATTTTGGTATTCTAAATAAAATGGAGCTGAAAAATCCTTTTTGCACAAATCATAATATTGCAAAGTAATAAAGCAATTAAATAATTAAAAAGAGCAATTGTTTAAATAACTAGATGAGGGTTACACTACTTCTGCGCTGATGGCCTCAAATATACCACTTGCCCAATTTTAGTAATTCATTTAATGTTAATGTGAATATCGAGAATAAAAGTTCACCTGAAATTCCGTTAAAATTGTGATCGACATTTTTTGCGTTGTTGTTGTGCCAGTGCACTATTTTCTGATTTTGTTCACCATTACTTGATCATGGGAAATATTTCACATGAACAAAATGTTCGGCTTTTATTACCGATAAGGCTGATTACCAGGGAAACCGAAAATATGCAATTGCATGTTTTTTTCTTGTGTGATGTATTAATGTGGGATTAAGATATTTATCGGTTTTAGAACTTTTAATGAATTTTGGCATCGATTTGTTAGTGCATATTTTTGCATATTTTACCCTTTAAAGCATATTTTTGCATATTTTACAATTTAAAGCATTTTTTGCATATATCAGTGTTGCACGAATATTTTTTTAGCTTAATTTCGAATTTTTAGAGCGCAACTTACGTTTTTAGGGCATATTTTGATACTTTACAGAATTTTTTATGTTAATATGCTTTCAAGCTTATGTGTTGATCAAAATTTTTATTTTTATTTTTCGCCCTCTAAATCTCATTTCCAATGTTCCAAGTAGTGTATACATATAGTATATCGTCGGTTTGTTTCTGGTTGGCGGCACAGTATATTCAAAATACATTAAGTCTGCAGCAAACCAGAAACCAACCGACGATATGTATATACATTATATATTACGCAGTTATTACGGACGTTAATTTCAACAAAAATCGGTTTTGCTATTTGTGTCGGACTCTGCCCCGAGTAGACGTTGAAAGAACATTGTCAATTTATGTGTGTATTTAGTTGTGAGAAGCAACGATTTTTATTTCAAAATCTAAATTATAAAAAAAATTTTTATCTCTTTGTTATTTTGGCCAGTATCCAGGTTTAAGTTGATTTCCTTTTAAGCTAATTGGGCCTAATATTTCAATGCAAATAAAAATCCATTTATTTACAGTTTTTCCCGACGTTTCGTAGATTTTTTGTCTACTTTTTCAAGGGATCGTCTATTTAAATAATAAAAACAATTATAAAAACAATTTTGCTTTGTGTCATTTTAACTTACAATTCATGGAATAATTAATTACATAGGTACATATACATATTTTACATATTGAATAACAATACTCAACATTAAAACATATATAAACAAATATAACATTTTTTAAACACAACTTAACTTAATATCACAGATCTGTTTCGTTTAAAGCTACTTTGTAGTTTGTGTTTATGTTTGCTGTATCTTCTTTTAGATTCATTGTTTTGTTTATTTTTTGCTGTATTCTTAATGTTTCAATAGTGTATCTTTTTCTTTCCATTTTTTCTATATCCAAAATTTTAACTCCTTCGAAGTCAGCTGAGTGTCCAGTTTGTAATACATGTTGTGCTAGTGCTGTTGTTTCCTTCTTTTTTACTATGTCCATTTTGTGTTCTCCCATTCTTGTATCTAAACTTCTCTTTGTTGTGCCAATGTATATTAGATCACAGTTTTCGTCGTTTTTCCCTTTACATTGTATTTCGTATATGACATTGTTTTGTTTATTTTTCTCAACACGCGTTTTTGTTTTTGTAAATATTGTGTTTAAAGTTCTGTTTGGTTTATAAGCAAAACAAGCATTTGTTATTTTTATTGTTTTTCTTATGTTATTGTTGTCAGTAAGGTTGGGGACATATGATACATATATATATATATACATATATTGCTAAATATGTAGATGACATATTAGCAATCATTAAAGAAAAAGACAAAAATACTATTTTATCAGTTTTAAATAAATACCATCCAAAAATTAAATTTACAATAGAAACGGAAACTGAAAACAAAATTTCATATCTAGATGTCATGCTACATAGATCGAAAAACAAAATAAGTTTTGACTGGTATACAAAAGAAATGTCGTCTGGTAGATTAATGAATTTTTACACAACACAGCCAAAAAGTCAAATAATTAACACCGCAAAAAGTTTTATAAAAAGAGTGCTAGTATCAGCGGACAGACAATTTCACAGCAAAAACATTAAAACTATATTCCAAATTTTAAAGAAAAAACAGTTTCCTACAAACTTGATAAACTTACTTATTGAAAGCATAAAACAACAACTTAAAAATAACTCACAACAAACAAATACCTCACCAATAGAAGACAAAAAATTTTTCAGTGTATCATATGTCCCCAACCTTACTGACAACAATAACATAAGAAAAACAATAAAAATAACAAATGCTTGTTTTGCTTATAAACCAAACAGAACTTTAAACACAATATTTACAAAAACAAAAACGCGTGTTGAGAAAAACAAACAAAACAATGTCATATACGAAATACAATGTAAAGGGAAAAACGACGAAAACTGTGATCTAATATACATTGGCACAACAAAGAGAAGTTTAGATACAAGAATGGGAGAACACAAAATGGACATAGTAAAAAAGAAGGAAACAACAGCACTAGCACAACATGTATTACAAACTGGACACTCAGCTGACTTCGAAGGAGTTAAAATTTTGGATATAGAAAAAATGGAAAGAAAAAGATACACTATTGAAACATTAAGAATACAGCAAAAAATAAACAAAACAATGAATCTAAAAGAAGATACAGCAAACATAAACACAAACTACAAAGTAGCTTTAAACGAAACAGATCTGTGATATTAAGTTAAGTTGTGTTTAAAAAATGTTATATTTGTTTATATATGTTTTAATGTTGAGTATTGTTATTCAATATGTAAAATATGTATATGTACCTATGTAATTAATTATTCCATGAATTGTAAGTTAAAATGACACAAAGCAAAATTGTTTTTATAATTGTTTTTATTATTTAAATAGACGATCCCTTGAAAAAGTAGACAAAAAATCTACGAAACGTCGGGAAAAACTGTAAATAAATGGATTTTTATTTGCATTGAAATATTAGGCCCAATTAGCTTAAAAGGAAATCAACTTAAAAAAATTTTTATTCTTTGTTAACTTTTTTATTGTTTCCTTGTTTTTGGTTTATTTTATTTTTGTCTTATTTATATTATTTCATATTGAATGCGCATAAAACTCTTTTTTTTTAGAGCATATTTCTGGTTTCCCTAGTGTAACACGAAAAAATAAAACCATATACAGACAGCGCTACGCAATAAGACCAAAAAAAAAGACCCGTGTCTCCCAGTTTTGCCCCAAGTCATGCAGTTTTTTTTAAGGGCCCCCAAATATTTGGGACCTCGGTGTCATTTTTGCATTTTCTCAGGCTCTTGCAAACCGTTCGGAATTTTGATTTACTCTCTGAGGGAAAGTTGTAGCTCTTGTCATAAAACAAAAATTATGAACATATTAATTAAAAAAAACTTCACCTTCAAGATCAAAATCGCAAAAACGAAATAAAAAATATTCGATTTTTTTTTACCTTTTTCCCCTGTTCAGGTCCATAAGTAACAACCGATAATTGAAGGAAACAATCAATTAGAAAAATGTACTTAAGATTTCAATAAACAACTTTCTAGAACATATGTACTTGCTAGGAATGATTCTTAACAAAGTACTTTAACAAAATTTTCGTTTATAACTTGTTACAATTTTTATGTGTCGGAGTAATTTTCTTCATTATTTTATTTAATGTATGTATAATGCAATATCAAGATAAGCGGTCAAAATTCCCCTTTAAACATTTTTAAGGACTTTTATGTCGTACCTCTTAACTTCATAAATATGATGCCTTGCATGTATGTATGTATGTATATGTAATTACCCAGAAAACACATGGATTTCATCTCTTTCACATTTTTAATATTTAACTTTTTTTTTAAGTTATTTTACTGCCAGTTTATCGAAGACAAGCAAAAATTCTCGTCTGCCTATTTATATTGAGAACAAAAATAAGTTTTGTGTGATTTGGTTTTGTTTTCAATATAAATAGACAGATGAGCATTTTAAAATTGCCTTCGATAAACTAGCAGTTAGTAACTTTTTAAGCTAGTAACAGTTTCATTGTGTTTTTATTTAGCAGACTTTTAATAAGTAGAACATTAATTCATAAACTATCGAATATAGTTAAAAGTCGAAGTTCAGCCGAAATTTCTTATACTCCGCTAAACCGAAGCCAAGATGAACTTATTCACAATAAGACCTGGTTCACATTCACCAAGTTTTCCTGCTCAAGTTTCAATATTGCTTGCGAGGGATGATAAAGTAATACTTTGAATACTTCTTTATTTCTTTTTCAGTATAAGGTCAAAACATGAACAAAAAACCTTGACGTATTTCTCCTTTCTGTAAAGAATGTGAAATCTTTTCGAGTCAAAATTTAATTTTTATCAATTTGAAAGATATAGGAGAGAAACGACGAATATCATAGATCTAGGAAACAACTGTGATATTTTTGACTCCAATTAACTTATTATACAGAAAAATATTAACTTCATAAGCAGTTTGAATCATGAAAACTAATATATAATTATACCGATTTCTGATGGAAGTTGTGGGCAAGTATCGCATCACAAACCCGGGTCTGTTTGAACACCATCTGCATATTAATATTTCCCCTAACTATGTTCGTTTATAAGAATTTAAGTTTAAATCGATTGCCAGTCGCTACCCAAATTTTATAAGTGATACAAAAGAACGTGTAATATGAATTGATAAAACGGTGGCATGCAATAATATCAATGGAAATAACGTCCAAGGGCACAATTTTTATTTGAAAATAATATTTTATGAGTATCTACCTCAAACAGTGGCTTCGGTAAGTGATGGTCTTTAGTGCCCTGGAGACGATAAAACAAGCTCATCAATCACACAGTTGTGTGTGTGAAGTTATGTTCTTTTTTAGCTGCTGGTACGCGTTTTCGGCAATAGTTGATGATAATTTTTTTATTTAACGGCTGCTTATTTGATCACCTCTAACTCTGATTGACAAAGAAACACCAGTTTGTTTTTTGTGCTTCTTGTTAATGTTTAAGAAGTGCTTGGACGAACAAAGGTTTATTTTGACGAGATGCTTTGGTACCAAATAAAAATACAAGTGGTGATTGACGTGTTTATGTTTACGTCTATTTTTAATCGACAATCATACGACAGTCACACATATGCACTAATTGACGTGTTTACTTTTGACTTGCCACCCTCCGGCCAGACATAAAAATTTTCTCAAATGTTGACAACAGATTTATCACTTATCCTGCCTTCTACCTTATTCAAGGTTTTTTTTAATAAAAAATTATTGATTAACAATTTGAAGCAACCTACACAGAGAAAACTTTAACTACCGAAGCCATTATATGACTCATCTAGCTAAAAAAGGAGTTAGGAGTCAACCAGAGGCTGGCATGAAGGGGATTTTTTACTCAACGAAGCTAGTATACGACATCCATGGATGTCAGTTTTTAATTTTGGTGGACAGCATTTCATTTTCGAGAATTTTGAGAATGCCAATAAACTCCATATCTATCCATAGACGTGGAAATAGTCAGCCATTATTCCAGATCTCAACATCGACGTCAAGTCAATACAATACCAAAGCAATGCGGCCTGTCTAGCCGTTGCTATTGACAGTCTTATGCTATTTTTATATTTTATGAAACAGAAATAGACTGTCAATAACTAGCAGAAGATTGTTCTCGAGAGCGACTAGAGAAGCTTTTGGTCTTGTATTGACGTGACGTCGATGTTGAAAAGTGGAATAAGGGTGAATGTCTATTAACATAATTGCCCATAAAAGTGTCATATTTCAAATGCCAAACTTTATGACTGCTGGGTGGTGCATGTTTGTGTTTATATAAACCTGTATACGTGTGTTTGCTCTTTCAATGTATTTGTGTATATATCCTCTCGTTTATATATTTTAACATGAGGCACTGAGCTCGCATAAATCACTCATTATGAGGCGTAATTAATGCGACTATATGGCGACCTAAATTTTATATAAATCATTAGATTAGGCAAACAAAATCTTCTTCTTTTCCATACATTTCCCATCTCTTTTCATCTCATTTACGTCTTTTATCAAATTCACATAGCACAATATACACACATACACACATACATAAATGACTTTTATGTATAAAATGCTCGTAAATATTACAAACAAACATCTCTCTCCTCAACGTCTCCCAAAAGAACGACAGATATTTTTGGTAAGACATTAAATATTGTACGAGTATAACTAACTGAGTTTTCAAACATCACAAAAGGCCGCCTACCGCCTGCCTGCCTGCCATCAGGGAAGAGACCTTTAAGTCAAATTAGGATCATAAAATTTATGATTATTATCGGTTTTTTGTTAATATTTTTAATTATGTTACACAGTTAAAACTTGCTGTGATTGGTTTTCCTTCCAACGAAACGTGCTACAAATTCAATGGTTAAATTTTTATTTTAATTTTTAATTCATGTTTTAATAAATAATTTATTAGGCTGGGATAGAATATAAGCAATTAGATTTGCCGCGGAATAATTTTGTATTACAACTATCAAGCCTAACTAGGTGATAATTATTTATATAAGGGGGGTTAATAAAATGGCCTGTTTGCATTTTTTTTTAAACAACCCATTTTACTTCCTGGGAATCTCATATTGTTCTAACAGTTGGTAAAACATACAAATCTTAACATTTTCCCCTTCATATCTGCAATAATAAATATATACACATGTGTTCACCTTAACAAACACTAACTACTCTTGGATATTTGAATTTATTATTTTATATCATCCATTTGAATTGTAGGAAATATCAAAAGGACGGATGCACCGTTTCACTTAATTCAGATATGAGGAAACTCATCTCTAATGCTGTAGTTTGTACACGAATGGTTGGTTATTAGAAGTTGCAGGAACATTAATTGTATACGTTCACTTTAAGTCAACTCATTATGATCAAATAACAATAGAAAATGTCGCCGTAAGCACTCATAAAAAGTTGTCTTCTTTTTCCTACTACTCCATTCCTTTTACCCTCTTTAGATTATCAAAGTATCATTTCTGCTTGCAAGAAGTATTAAAAATATATTAAACATATTTTAAATAGAGTGTTTAGCAATAAGCAACTATCAAAGTTGATACAGTGGACTTTGAAGAAGAGCATTCATAACCTGACCAGACATCCCGCTTTTCACAGGTCGATCCCGCCTCGAATTTCTCTCCCATTTTATGCCGCTTTTTAGAGCTTTGAAAAATGCAATTTCTTGTTCGATTTTTATTAAAATGTAACTGACAACAATTCATTCTAAATATTTTTTTAGTGCTTAACTAGCTAAAATCTTATGTTTCGCTACACCTCATAAACGATTTGAGATAAAAATATTTTTTTTATTAGAAGTACCACGCTTGCGTTTGAACCTTCACTATTTTGTAGAATACAATTCTCATTATTAACATAAGTAGTCACAAAGAGTTTCAAAATTATCACTGCATTAGTTTTCAAGATATTTTTTAAGCAAATAAGCTCACTTTTCCAATAACTATTGTTTTCTATCATCGGCAGATTCAGCGGAATTTCAAGTTATGTTTGCCGCAGATACCAAGAAATTAATTTACTTGGGACATGACACAATGTTTGCTCTATTATTGACTACTTTTCATAATACTATACTCGCTATTGGCGTTACTGCCAACGAAAACAGCAAATCAGCAGATCGGTACGCTGGTATTATATTTGAAGAAAAACAAAATGAGAGGCAACAAGCCCACTTGTTAAATTCAGAGTTATCCATACAATATGTCAAGGTATCTCGTTATATTAGTTTTTCAGATATCTCACAGTAAATATTTTTTCTTTATGGCAGGTTTCACACCCAACATGTCTAATTCGAACTTTTTTTCCTGAGAGACAGCGCACATTATAAAAATCGTTTCTGACACAAATTTCACATTTCCTGTTGATAAGGGAGGTGACACATTAAAAAAAATAGCGAAATCGGTGCAGCCGCTTTTAATTGATGCGATTACCAAAGAACGACATTTGATTTTTATATATATAGCTAAGTAACTTTTTTATAGATACGAGTACTTTGGCTATTTAAAAGAGTTTCTTTTGAGTTGAAAACTGTGTTTCTTAAGTACATAGAAAGCTGTGTGTGCATATTACACATCCTGCTTTCTAAAAGATACTTATTTTGAAATCCCACTTTTTGGCGGTATTTTCTTCAAAATCCCGTTTTTTGATCGATCATGTCCCACTTTTTGCAAAAACCATTTGGTCACGTTAAGCATTCACTACTATGCACCCACGGAGATGACCAAGAACAGTTAATGAAAATTTTTACAGCTTGCTGGATGGGACTGTGTCAAAAATAAACCGGGGGGACATCATAATTGTATTAGACGATCTCAAAGCGCAAGTAGGAAGAATTGTGATGGGCAAACATGGACTCGGAAATAAAGAACGAAAACGGCGAGCTCTCTGTGGAAATGTATGCCAAACATTCCCTCATAGGCGGAAGCACAAGATTACCTGAGTATCACCGGACTAAATTACCGAAAGTCAGATTGTTTGATCTGGCCGCTGAGCTGACTATATATAAATCATTATAACAACGTCTAACCATTCTTTTTCTAGCACCTTATATAATATTTTCTTATCTTAAATTATCTTTCATTGGTATTTGAAATTTCAAATAAATCTGTTTAATAATTTAGAAGTTCTGTCCCACTGTGCATTATTTCATATGCTACTTGTGTCAATATTTGTTCGATTGCTTTCTTAGCAAAAAACTCTTGATGTGGGTGTTTAGTTTTAGATTGTTCATCTTTTTCGTTTTGATAAACGTGGCTTACATATGTATGTATGCATGTATGTTATTTAGCTTTAAAATTTGTTTTCTGTTATCACATCTGACAGATCTGATGAGTTTTCCAATTTGACAATATGTTATGCTAAAGTTTTTAGATTAGTTTGATGCGACTTTGTAGTTATAATAAATACATCTCAATAAAGACAAACTACAGTTCAATCTTGGCAATCCGAAACTTCTTAATTTGAATCTCTTGATAATTTGAACTGTTTTCCAGGTCCCTTAAAATATTTTAATAAGTTAAAAAAAGGACATATGTGATGATTTCTTCCCAGTTCTCATCAAAATCCGAAGTTCATTGGTTGAAGTCGGTCACTGCAAAAAAAAAAATAACGGACTATTTTCAAGATAATTATCTATATATCACATAAGAAGGTACTCAATAAAACCTTCACTCAGGAAGATCCAAACTGCTACTGGATATGAAAAGGAAAGTGATAGGAGTCTTGTTAAGGGCGTTAAGTAGTCACTGCTCGGTTAGGGCGAGGAGCAGCACTTGGGAAACTGTCACTCCAGATTTCTGGAGGATGAAGAAGAGCAGAAACCATCAAACACATTATCTGACATTGCATATTATACGTCTTTACATTAGATCTGCTGCAAGGTCATAGGCTTAGATGGCCTTGCAAACGTTTTCAAATGGAAGATATCAGGGGCTTCATCATGGGAATTGAGTGGCGTAATGATTTTCTGAGCACAAGGGGGGCTTATTTTACCCAATTGGGTCTCCGAGTAGATGCGTGTTGCAACACTATCCTTCCTAGCCTTACCTAACCTAGATTATGTAAACGTTATGAAGAATATTTGTTTCGTATTTTTTTTAAATCTTGCTGAATTGCGTTACATACCCAAGTTGTTTATTTTAAGTTAAATTAGTTGAAAAAAGTTTATGGTACGAGTATTTATAAATGTTTTCTTTCACGAATTGTTAATTATGATTTTCGGAAAAAGTTTATCTTTCCAAAATATTTCTATACTGCTGGAATATCTATCTTTCTTACACAATAAGGTAATTAATTTTAATCAAATATATTTTTATTATATTTTATTGTTCTAAACTTAAACCCCGATATATACTAATTTGGCACGTTTTAAATTTCGATTAATATACTTTATAATCTTTGTCATTTCTTTGGAAATATTCATACATAAAAACAAAAGCAGAACTTCCGAAATAAATGTCAAAAAGTAAATATATGAAGTCATACTTCATATTAAGTACTCCCCAAACATGAAAACAAAGGAAATACTACATGTTTCTCTTATTTGCAGTTAAATGACAGAGTTTATACTAATGAGTATAGGAGACGTTTAAGAAGGACAAACAAAGGGGGGAAAAGTCGGAGAAAAATTAAAGGGCCCTGCTTAAGTCGTTCATAAAACTTTAGTAAAAATACAGAAAATAACTCCAAAACCACAAGATGTATAGAAAAGCTACTTATTCATTCTCAAAAGTCCATTTAAATCAGCAGGAACTTTCGATTTTTGAGAGGTAATTACTAGTTTTCTCTGCATTCTAATAAATATTAAAAATAAAGGATATATAAGAAGCACGCATGTTTTTTGAAAGATCGAAACAAAATTTGCTACAGAGCTTAGCAGTATAATTATTGGAATAGTGAACAAGTTTCATAGTATTTTAAGCACAATTGAAGATAAAATTGATATTTTAAATTAAAGGACATATGGGAGGTAACCAAGTCCTTACACCGATTGCAATAAAATTCGCCGAAAACATTTCATTTTTAATTCTATTACCATTTAGGAGATTTCGCTCTGTTTTAGCAAAAATTGCAGCATAAATTGAATTTATGAAATTCAGGATATATGGGAGGTGTTCTTATCTTTGCACTGATTGCAGCGAAATTTTCTAGAGAGCTTAACTAAATGATATTATAAGTAATGAAGATGTTACATGTTCAATCGAATCATGATTGTAACTAAACTTAACTTTTTTTTATAACAGAGATATAATTTTTAAATTAAAGGACATATGGAAGATAATCATGTCTTTTTCACGATTGCAAAAATCTTCGAAAATGTTTAATGTTTAATTTTACTACCAATTACCAGGTCTCGCTCTGTTCTCACTGCTATTGCAGTTCAAATTCAATTTTAAAAATTAAGGATATATGGGAGACATTCCTATCTTTACACCGATTGAAATGAAATTTCCTAGAGAGCTTCACTGACTGATATTCTAAGTCGTTAAGGTGCTATTTCTTTAATATAATCATGATTGTAGCTAAATTTAACTTTTTTCATAACAAGGATATATGAGAGGCAGGCATTTTCTTGTTCTGGCAGATAAAAATTTAGCGTAAAGCTTATTAATTTAAGGGCATACTTTTAATAACACCTGAAAATTTTCGTTATATTCCGATATATAACTTAGCTAATATTCTTGGATATTGGGGCGTATCCTCTAACACGATAAACTTACTATAAAATTATACAGGAAACTTAAATGTGCAATTTGGGAAATGACAAGGAACTCTGGCTGCAGCACTACAATATATTTTAGCAGAAATTAAAATTTTAAAAATTAAGGATACACAGGACATTCAAATGCCCTTACACTTATCATACGAAAATTTTATAGGAAAGTTAGTTGTATAATTCTAGAGACAGTTATAGATTTCTGTTGTATACAGAGTACAGTTTTGGCAAAATTTAAATTTTTAAAATAAAGGACATATGGGGGACAATCATGTTTTTGAGCCGATTGAAATAAAATTTATCACAGAGCTTGACTATGCAGTTTTGCAAATAGTTATGAGGTTTGTTTTCAAATCGAACTATGATGACGGCTTAACTTAAATATTTTAATCATAATCATTTTTGCAGCCTAAAACATTTGAATGAGAGAAAAGTTAACCTTCGTACAAAAAGTCTACAAATTGTATTGCTTACTATTTATAATTTTCTCATTCATTTAATTTTTTATTAATCAAAACTGTATTTTAAAGGCCTTACAAAATATTCTTTCTTGGCCTGAAAAACGCACCTCTCTTACTTAAGCTTTTCGTAATACAAACCATAACACAAACTTAAAAGCTCAAATGAACGTATTTTCTAATTTTCGGCATTTACAAAATATTGTAATTTTAAGAATTAAGTAAAAATTATTTGAAAAACTTTTTAAGAAGAAAAAAAAATGTTTTACTTCCACAAGAAGCAACAACAAAAACGACAACAAAAGCAAGAAATTGCTTAATAAAACGATACAAATCCTCATTAAAAACAAGTGCGTTCGTTCGTTTGTTCCTACAGATACAAGAGAAAATGCTCAAAAATAAACTAAATATAAAGCGAAAATGAAACGAGAAACAGGATAATGATTTTCAGCAAAATATATGAAAAGGACTTAATATGTATGTGTGTATATATTATTTTTCGTTGCAATGAAATTATGAATTTGACAGACAAAACAACAGCGACAACAAAATAAATCCATAATTCTGGATAAAGAAGAGAGAAATTAAGTAATAAAAAAAGGCCAAGGCATGTAAGGAGATAGTAGTAGACAAAAAAGTAGTAAATAAATAAAGCCAAAAAAACTAACTAAGTCACAGTGCACAGTGGGCTTTTTGACATTTTGTGTATGTGTACCTCGTTATACTTCTTTTTATGAATCTGCAGGCATTTTAAAATGTTCGAGTATCAAAAATTATCAAAGACGATAGAAGTTAGATTCGAAAAGATTTTGCAGGATCCATGTGTTTAGGAATGCCAGTAGTCGAAAGAAATAAAGGAAAATTACGGCATTCGATGTCTTGCGAAATTTTAAAGTTTTTCCATTTAGACTGCATTGAAATATTTTGATGTCGAGTGAAAAATTTTATTCATTCACAATACCTTGCGAAATTTTAAAATATTTCAATTTAAACAACATTGAAATATTTGGATATCGAGTGAAATATTTCATTCATTCACAATACCTTGCGATGTTCATTCACAATATCTTGTGAATTTCATTCACAATATCTTTTGAAGTTCATTCACAAATTCCTTTGGAGGTTAATTCACAATATATTGTGAAGTTCATTCCCAATATCTTTAGAAGTTCATTCACAATACCTTGTGAACCTAAATCATTGCTTTTGAAAATTGGACGATTTCTACTTTTGAAAGCCGGAATAAGAATAATTCGCAGTTCAAAGTATTTCATCAGGTGAGACTGAAAGTAAAACGCAAAAAATAAAATACAACCTAATTGAGAACGACCTGTTATTTTGAAACCTTTTAAAAACTATAAAAAAGCATAGAAAAAAGTTTTCAGATTGAGCAAAATTAAAAAAATAGGACTACGAAGGATTTGTAGATAAAAGATGACAGCTTAGTGGAACCGACCAAATTCAGAAAACAATTGAGAGTTGCTTCTAAGCAACTCTCAAAGTGGTTGCTTTCCAGAATGTTTTGTCTTGGCTAGCATTCAGAAAAATTTCTTACATCTATTTATAAACAGGTTTCAACTGTGCAAGTACGAGTCCATGGAATTGGAAGACTGAAAATCGAATGCAACTCATAATAAGAGCCCAAATTTTTATAGTAAGAGCAGCCATAAATTTTATTTAATTAAAAAAGCACATGTCATGAGTAATTCGTGGTCGTTTTTTTCGTGATATTTTTTTTAAATTAATTGAGCTTAAAAAAAGAGCCTGAATATCTATATATTATATATTAGGAGCTTTTGGGACTCACTAATTTATTTAACAGCAATCACATCAGACTGCGATTGATTCTTTTGAGATGAGAAAATTTATCAGAAACGAAATTGTTTTCTTGATCTCTGCTTGCTGTGAAGAAAATTATTATTAGTTCAAGAAATGGATCGAATTGAGATATTTTTCGTGTATGAAACTCGAATATTTTTAATTTTCATTCGATATTTTATTATTCTTGATCTCTATTCTATTTTCTAATACATATATTCCACATCATTAAAAAATTATTATTTTTTGATGCCATGTCAATACAATATTGAACAATTGACACATCCCAAGACGTTGTTGATAGCTTTCAACTGACATTGCACAGTGGGGGATTTTGGCAAAAAATTTTTTAATAATTCTGCAGTTGCTAAGCCCGCCTTCAGTATTTAAAAAGCTGTTACAGAGCCTAAGTTCGGAATTTTTATTTTATATTTTTATATATCTTTAATATCTAAAAGTGGGCCAAGTCGGGTTAATAAAAAATTCAAATCTATATCAAGCTGATTTTTTTTTTAATTCTGCAAGCAGATTTTCCTATTTAAGAGCTAAATGAAAGCCTACAACATGTGTGAAGTTTCGCTTAAAGTTTGGGAAGTATTCGTAAAGAAATATTAAAATTTGAACTTTTTTATCAACCTTGATCCACTGTTCTGCTAATGGAGAAATCAAATCTTGTCCGATTAGCAAAAAAAAATTTATAATTTTAAAACAAAATTTTTAATATTTAAAAAAAATTGGTATCCAAATAAAAATTTCGTGAAAAGTTATACCCAATTTTAATTGAAATTTTTAAAAATTTGATTTTTCGCCGTTTTTTGCAGAAAAAAGTGTGTTAATTACTTCGCAGTTATAAAAAAAATTGCAAAAAATTCCAACTCCATATTTTTACTTATTGAAAATATAATACTATAAGAAATATTACAAAAAAAATATTTGTTCAACATTTTCGTTATTGAAAGAACCAGATGGTTTTGAAATATACTTATTTTTGTTATAAATATCGAATTTCGGGCCTATTTTCTCAAACTCCATGGCTGGAACCAAAAAATTCGGCATTTCACCTTAAGACACAATAAGTTTTTAAACATTTCCAAAACTATTATCTGCACCCGGCGAAAGATAAGAAATCCCATTTTTGGGATTTTTCAAAATTATTTTGGGAATTGCCAATTAAATTTTTTTATATTTTATTTGCATTAATTATATCATTTTATACGCAAATGAGAGTTTTCAGCCGAAAATATTGTTAAATAAATTATTTTTGCAAGAGTAAAATAATGGCTAGATTAACGTTTAACTTTTCTTGGAAATACTTAATTGTTCACGTTTTTACTAATGTTGCAGCGCCTCTGGTGTAAATTAGGACCATTAGTTTTTTTTATAAGCTATGTAGCCATTTTATTAGTTATTTTACTTGGACTAGGATTCTGCTACAATACCGGATTCTGTGATGAAGATTAGTATTGATCATTCACCCTTACCGGAAATAAAAGTTCACGTGAAATGTTTCCCTTTCCCTAAAATTATGATCGCCAATGTTTGCGTTGTTGTTGTGTCAGTACACTATTTTCTAATTTGAATCCCCATTTTTTGTTCACGGGAAATATTTCACGAAAAAAAATTTTCGCCTTTATTCTCGACAACAACAATTAACACACTAAAGAATGTTTGGGGTGAAACAAGACTGGACTTGCTTTATCAATCAACGCGTTAACTCTTTCACTAAAGATCATCCTAAGGTTGACAGAGTTTGTTTAATATCCACTTCTATACTTTTAAGAATGTGTTTTCAATATTTTTGATCCTTCTTATGACGCTAGCTGGTCTCACAAGGCAAACATGATGAGCCCCAAGGATTTTCGTAGTTGCTTTATTCACTTAAATATTATAGAGATAAAATAATCTGACGTATTGTGACTTTTTGATTTTCCTAACTTGCAACATAATGAATAAATTCAGTAAAGTGCGACTTTGACTCGCGCACGAATGGTTCCGTACGTTGGGCTTAGAGCATTTGTTTAATATGGCGTGTTTTTTTTTGCGTTTTTGACGTTTTTTCAGCTGAACTTATTTTTTTTTGTTTTTTTCTCGTTTTGGCGATTTTTTGAGTTTTTGGCCTTTTTTCGATTTTGGCGATTTTTTTTATTTTGCGTTTTTTTTTCATTTTGGCGATTTTTTTAATTTTAACGAATTTTCCGGTTTTTTTGTGATTTATTTTCGTCTTAGATTTTTTTTAATTTGGCGCTTTTTTCGTTTTGGCGATTTTTTTGTCCTTCGCGATTTTTTTCGGTTTAGCGATTTTGAATTTTTTTATTTTACCGGTTTTGAAAATTTCAAGAGTTTGGCACTTACGGTACAAGATACAGCAAGTTGTCTAAATTACATAGTAAAAATTGCATTAACTGATGGAACACCCTTTAATTAAAATTCTTTTAAATTTTAGTGTTAATTGTTGTAGTCTGTATAAAAATACACCAACCTTACAAATTTCAAGTGTATATACATACAATTGTATGTATATTACATGGGATTTTAAAATTTTTGCTCGTTTTGGAATGCCCTTTAATTTTTATCTATCATGTATTTATTGTTGTAGCGGCCAAAGGTCTACACACTCTGTCTAAATTTCAGGTCCGTAGCTCTTACAGTTCTCGAGAAAATAAGCTGTGACGGACAGACGGACAGCGTAGCGAAAACAATAGGGTTCCTTTTCACTTTTGGTGTACGGAACCCTAAATAAATTCAGTAAAGTGCGACTTTGACTCGCGCACGAAGGGTTCCGTACGATGGGCTTTGAGCATTTTTTTAATACAGTGTTTTTTTACGTTTTTTCAGCTGAAATAATTTTTTTTTTATTATTTTTCGCTTTTTTTTCGTTTTGGCGATTTTTTAAATTTTGGCGATTTTTTTCATTTTGGCGTTTTTTTTTATTTTGGCGATTTTTTTTCATTTTGGCAATTTTTTTCATTTTGGCAATTTTTTTAATTTTGGCGATTTTTTTAATTTTGGCGATTTTTTCATTTTGGCGATTTTTTTAATTTTGGCGATTTTTTTAATTTTGGCGATTTTTTTAATTTTGGCGATTTTTTCATTTTGGCGATTTTTTTCATTTTGGCGATTTTTTTATTTTGGCGATTTTTCCGGTTTTCCGCGATTTATTTTCGATTTAGAAATTTTTTTTAATTTTGTGCTTTTTTTCGTTTTGGCGAATTTTTTTTTTTGATTTTGGCGATTTTTTTTTCGGTTTGGCGATTTTATAATTTTAAGATTTTTTGTTTTACCGTTTTTGAAAATTTCAAGAAGTTTGCTCTTACGGTTTCCAAGATACAGCAAGTTATCAAAATTACATAGTCGAAATTACATTAACTGATGGTACACCCTTTAATTAAAATTTTTTAAATTTTAGTGTTAATTGTTGTAGTCTGTATAAAAATACACTAACTTTACAAATTTCAAGTGCATATACATACAATTGTATGTATATTACATGGGATTTTAACATTTTTCGTTGCTCGTTTTGGCACACCCCTTAATTTCCAACTCTCATGTATTTGTTGTTGTAGCGGCGAAGGGTCTACACACTCTGTCCAAATTTCAGGTCCGTAGCTCTTACGGTTCTCGAGAAAATACCCTGTGACGGACAGACGCACAGACAGACAGACGGACAGCGTAGCGAAAACAATAGGGTTCCATTTTTACCTTTGGTGTACGGAACCCTAAAAATCATAATAATCGAAAAGAAATTTATTTATCGCTAAAAAAAAATCGCCTTGTCGGCAAATCAAAAATTTAGACCCCAAACAAGTTGAAAAATCGCCACGTTTGGCGAGAAATCGCCATATCTGACAACCCTGATTATGCCCAGTCAGTTCATAGATCAGCCCTCAAAATTGTGCTCCTCCTACTACATACTTTGGAAAAATTTTATAAATAATTTTATTTACATACAAAACACAGCAATAAAACATAAAAAGGACCTAAATGAAATTAATAAAACAACAAGAACAGCACAAGCAGCAGCAGCAACACCGACACCAACAACAACAACAACAAAATATGATTCATGAGTTTGTTGTGCTTGTTTTTACTCCAACAATTACCACTGACACTGTCTTCCAACTCAAGTAAGTTACAAACATGGAAGAACTTTTTCGCCTGTCAGAAAGACAACAACAGCAGCGTATCAGCAGTGGCAGACAAATAACGTTAATTTAATCCCTTTTGGCAGGAAAAACACAATGAAATAGAGAACAAATCATAATTTTTTGTTTTTTTTTGTTTTGTTCCTTTCGCAAAAATTAAAAACAACAAATGTGAACGAAGCTCTAAACACCATAATGGGGCTCAGCTCAAGTATTTCTCTTCCTTTAAATAAATTTTGTTTATGATGGGGTGGAGGAAATGAAAATGACAGTATAAAAATAATTCTAAACTTCTCATGAATATTCCAAGTCTCATTTTCTCAATTCAAACATTTAGTCGGACTAAAATAAGGCAGCCAACAAAAAAAAAGAACAAATGAAAATTATGCGTATCAGCGGCAATAAATATTTATGGCGGTGTGGGGGCATTGGGAGAATAAGCAAATGAAAGGACATTAAGAAAATATTTCATTTAATTTGTTTGCTGTAGCCAAGAGTGTTTGTTTCTACTTTAAGTAAAATTTAGCCGAAATTTTATAATTGTTGGCAGTAAAGAAAGATGATTTCGTTCTTTTTATTTTCTAAACTGCTGCCCCATTTGTTTTAATTGCCTAACTTGCAAAGTGAAAGGTAAATTTATTAAGAAATTTTTAAATTAAACTTAAAAAAAGTTAAGTCAAATTAAGTTATCCAATATACCATACAGCAAGCACGCTAAGACAAATTGAGATTTCAGTAGCGTGCATATACCAGTTCTAAAATTCGTTTTCAAGGGAACTGCTAGCCAGGATGATTTTAGTTGAATGGCATCCTGCTTCATCCTGATTGCAGTTTCTACTGAAACTAAATTTTAAAAATTAAGGATATATGAGAAGTGCGAGAAGTGTCCTTATGCCGTTTGTAATAAAATTTTCTTTAAAGCGTACCAGTATAGTTTCAAATGCAACTACTAGTTTTCGTGTTCTTGTTAACAATTGCAGTTGAAAATCAATTTTTAATGCAAAGGATATATGAGGAGCAGGCATGTTATTGAACGAATTTAAATGAAATTCACCAGGAGCATATTTTATGTATAGTGGCACTATATTATAATCATAATTGTGATGGAGTTTTGATTGTGTGTAAGCATGATTTTTTATTTTGAATTGAAAAACAATCCTCCCACATGCATTTAGGCGCAGATTACATAAAACATTATTTTAAAAAAACTAGCCAATACTTTTATGTAATTTTTTTTTGTTGAATAAAACGCTATGTAGACTTTTGGCAACAATATGCATTTGATACTTAAATAATTGCGGGCCATTAACAAAAGCCATGTACACATTATTTATAGCACATTTTTGTGTACAGTATTATTTGTATTTATCAAACAATGCAAACCAATTACGGCTTTTGTTGAAGCTCAAAGCAACTTTATAATTTTGAGCACTCAGTCCTTGAAAGTAAATGTTAAGCTAAAAGTTTGCATTTGTTTTTAGAAGCCCACACACTTTTGTCATGGCCTTACAACATCGGTTCGGATATCTTGCGTCAGTATAGATTTCGCAGAACCTCCTCTTCTATATGCCTTTCAACATTTCAGGTGAAAGGTTTTTATCCTTCGTTTTCATTGCACATACGTCGTATAGCATCATAATGTATCTACAAGGTCTGATGTTAATCACACGTCATACTACTGCAATGAAATTCTACACACAGGAGATCTGCGGAATTTTAAAAATAAGCACCAACTTTCGCTGTAGCACGATCATAATTGTAGCCGAAAATAAATTTTTAAAATCAAGGACATAAAGCAGATAGGAGTATCCTTTGATCTACTGAGTTAAAAATTATCACAATGCTTAGCTCTGTTATCACAAGAAGAATAATTAACATTGGATATATTATAGCCATAATTGTAGTTTAAGTTAAGTTTTTTTTAGAACAAGGATACGTGCTAGAAAGTCGTGAGTCTGCAGCGCTTGAAAGAAAAAAAGTGGCAAGATCAATTGTTCATAGAATCATAGAAACAATTGTGAATTTTTGATGCTAAAATTAAATTTCTAAAAGTAAGGATAAGGAAAATGAAATTTAATGGAGAAAAAAAGAAAGAAATAGTTATAGAATTTCGCCATATTCTAATCATATTTGCAGGTAAAATTAAAAAAGAAATATATACGGGAATGAAGTACATTCTTGCTTCGGTTGTAATAAAAATTGCAAAAGAAAATATTGATGACTTTGTTTCATAAGCAGTCAATATATTCCCTTTCATTCTTATTATTTTTTTGACTAAAACTTATTTCTTAAAATAAAGGATATATGGGAGATTTATGTATTCTTTCATCGTTTAACATGATATTTGCTGAAGAGCTTCAATATAAAATTTTATAAATAGTTATAGAGTTTAGCTTGATTCTAACCATAGCTGCAGTAAAAATTATATTTTTATTCCATTTGCCATAAAGTTTCGTTATAAGGCAGACATCTACATCAACTGACACCACACACAGTGGACCAAAACACAGAAGAACGCTGATGAGGAAGGTTTAGTGGCCTTCGAAAACGGCTGGCTGTTCCGTTCAACTATGTGTTGTTGCCAGAATATTTACAACTAACTTTGATGTTATTTGTTCATTAATAATTATCACATGTAATTTGGCTTAAAAAGCGTTACGAACATTAGCCTATTCAATTCATAAGAATATAGAAACAAATACAGTTCGAAAAATAATTAAATTAACTAAAAGATATCTTACAACTAGATACATCCTTGCTACTACCGCAATGAAATTTACTAGACAATTTAATATGTGATAATATTCATAAAATTAATCATTTCGGGTTTTCAATGCATTCTAATAATAATTATTAGTTATATCTAATTTGTAAAATTCAGGATATATGGAAGGCAAGTTTGCCATTTCAAAGATTGAAATAAAATTCTCTGGAGAGATTCACTATATTGTTTTACAAATAGTTAGAGAGTTTTGCTAGGATTATAATCACAGTAACAGGAAAAAATTTATTTTTAATATAAAGGATATACGGGAATCAAGACCATACTTGCTCCGTATTTTTTTATTATTTATATTTCAAGAAAAGTACACAAAAAAAAGTATTCACCAATTAAAGTTTTCAATTAAGAATTTAATTGATTCTATTAAATTTTTAATTATATTAATTAATTTGAATGGAAAAACTTAATTGATATTATCAAATTGTTTATAGGTGAAAATTAAATTAATTTTTTTAATTGATATTACAAATATTTTAATTAATATTACAAAATCATTCATATTACTTTTTTGTGTGTAACACTCAGGCAATGAATGCCTTTCTTTAGGAAAGGGATAGTGATAAATAAATAATCATTAATTTCTTTCACCGCTCAAAAGGACATTTCCCCGAGAGCTTTGCTATATAGTTTTGTAAATATTTGCAGAGTTGCGCTAATTTCTGATCATAGTTTTAGGTATTATTTAAAATTTTTTAAACTAAAAGTTATATGGGAGTTACATATATTCTTATTATTGTTGCAACTGCAACTTTTTAAAAACTTAATTAAGGACATGTGAGATGTTACCATTCTTCAACTGTTCCATTGTTAAATTCCAGGCTCATTACAGGCTCTCCAATGTTTTCCATATTAAGGATATTTGGGAGGTGGGCATATTCTTACACCAATTGAAATGAAATCTTACAAGCAGCTTTAGTTTTAATTTATGCTTCCGAATCAACTTACTGCCTGGCTCACGATTTCGACAAGAAATTTTCGTTCGCTTATTTGTATTGAAAACAAAAACAAATTTTCTTATTTTGTTTTTGTTTTCAATATAAACAAGCGAACGAAAATTTCTTGTCGACATCGTGAGCCAGGCAGTTAATTCAAAAACTAGTAAAATATGCAAGGCAGGCATGCCCCTTTCTTCAAACTTAAAGTTTGACATAAAATTAAACAAAAAATTTAAATCTCAATTTTCAAACTCGCTCTGATTCGTTTGATAAGTTATTCAATAGTGTTGTTAATAACTGAACCCAATCGAAAGGAAACTTATTTTCTGTATGAATCTCAAAAGTAAGTACATTCAAGTTCTTAAAGTATTTCAGTAATCTATCTTCTAACATTGGTAACCTTAAAATAAATGTTCTTCCCTCCTCCTAATGACTTTTGTTAAGAAAAATAATCTTTTTTTTCGCTTTTGTCACCAATAGAAGAGCGTAACAAAACTAAACTTAATTTACTAATTACAATTTCATCTTCCATGATAATAATTTACAAATGTCACTTGTAACACACAGACTGATGAGACGAACAGACGCTTTACTGGACACAAAAGAAACAAATGACATATACCCAGCAAACATAATGGTTTGATTTGAAATTGGGACCAAGTGAATTGTGCACTATTATATTTTTTTCTTCAAATTATATATACGATCAAAATTCTTACCCCCATATTCATAAAATTTAAAATGAATTTGATATGTATTTTATTTAAAATTTTTCATAAAAAATTTTCCTAAAATGGATTTCAAATTCATTTAATTTTTTTATGAATATGGGGGTTAGTTGTTTTCTGTGTTTTCTGGGAGTTTTATTCTGTAACTAGAAATTATTTGAAGGAATTTTCTTTCCTTTCGAGTTATAGAGCAGATACCTCCTCCCTATTTTTGTTTAATGTTGTAAAATCTTAAATCATACTTCAGGATATATAAATTATTTCAGATTTTTTACGAGTCCTTAAAATAAGCTACACATTTTCAGCGAAGTCTGAAATATTTTCGATGTTACAGTTTCTAGGCTTTTAAAACCATTATAACCATGATAACCCTGGCCCCTCGGATATGCCTTTGCAGGGCATTATCCATACCTTTTAATTCTCTACCAAGTTCTATCCTTAATGCGGAGCTATATACACATCCTAGGCTCTCTAAATAATTCAACCCCTGTCATACTTCCATTTGCATGGTTTTTTCCATCAACAGTTTTTTTCTTCAACATCAACAGTTCTAAAAACCATTCAGAATTATTATTGAAATAATGGTTGTGTGTGAACAACATCAACTAATAAAGCCATTATATTTTTGTTTATGTGTACCCCAATGTTTGTTGGTTAACCGGCGATGGCCCACATACACTTACACTAATTATCTAATTACGAAAATCTTCACTACTGCATAAAAAAAACAACAAATATAAAACAAAACTTTTACGTTACATTGAAAATGTAAAAGACGTAGTAGAAGAGATAAAACTAATAGAAACACGTTAAAATAAGAGACAACAGGGAAAATGAAAAAAAAACAAGAAATGAACAACAAACAAACTGTTTAATACTCATTTCAATATGTCACCTCAAAGTGTCACCCCTATTAACTTTAAGAAAGACGAAGAAAAACAAATAGAAAGAAGGCATACAAAAACGCTAAGCACAGTGATGTGTTGAGAAAAAAAATGCACACAAAATTCTAAGCAGATTTTGTTTGACATCCTTGCAAGCAAGGACCAACTCCTGAGACTCTTTCGAAGGTCATGATCGGTTACAATTTAATATTTACACCACACACATATGTATATAACGACTGAGTCTGAAACCAATCTTAGAATTTGAGCGATTTGAAGCATGTCTGCATTTTACTATACTCTGAAGATCAATTTACGTCAAAGAAAACGGACATGACTATGGTCGTGATTTCTGAATTCTAGAGTTACATATGTCCAACAGCCCTTTTTGAACTAGTTTGAGAGCGTTCGAATCAAAAGTTGTTTCAAACCCATTTAATTTATATTGACGCTTTTGACCGAACTTGTGTCCAACAGCTCATTTTAGTTCAAAAGAGCTGTTGGACACAACTCTACTGGGTTCTATCTCTGAAATAACGGAGTAACGGACGGATGTGCACATTTTTGTTAAATGAAGTAGCTTTGCAGCATGACTAATAAGGGTGTAGCGTCGCCTTAAATTGTCGTGAGTTCAAACGAAGAAAGAAGGAAAGATTTTCATAGCGCAACTGCGATGTCTGACTTGTGGCTTATTATTGATACTACGAGGATAATAGATAATTGCAACAAATAGGACGACGCCCTTCATAATGACTGAAAGTCGATGATGGACTTCGCTTTAATTCCAAGGAGTTTAATATATAATAAAATGCCATCGGCAAGTCAGTCTTAACCATTGTCTGACCATGCTTTGGTAATATCTTCTTCGGGAGAACAAGTTATGTTTAATCTTTAGGGAGCTTACGTAGTGGCTGCGGTTGCTATTAAAGTGGCTTATAGAAGCGTTTTGATTCTCTAGTGCTCGACCAATGCTAGCGGTTGGTTGGTTGGACGCTGTCAAGCAGACACTTTTCTACGAACAAGTGCCATTCAATTCAGGTATTTGGAAACGTCTTTAGAGTATTATTGAGTATAGTAGAACTACCTTGTTTGCTTAATCCCCAGGGCTCACGAAAGTCTCTCAAGCAGTGCAGGATTAACTGCCGCAGGATTAACTGCCGCAACTGTTGGAAATCCCTACTAGCAAACGAAAATTAATTTCAGAAATTTGCCAACTTGAATTTTCATAATTTTTTTCATATAATACTTATGGGAACGTTAATTTCCGTAAAAACTCCGTAACAGCCTTTAATTAAAAATATTAAAAATAAAAATTGGTTTATTTTTTCGGATGATAAGGAGCAGTTTCAGTTTACCACTGATTTCAAATTAACGAAACAAATAAAAAAGAAAGGTTCCTTCAAAGAAAACCCGGTGTTAGAATCTTTGGAAATTGTCCAAAATCTCATATGTTATAAAATCTACGACTCAAAGTTTCAAGTAAAAATCTTCTTACACTTATTAAATTTGAAAAAGAAACCTCCATGAGCTGTGAGAGAATTTCGACCACTAGCTGCTACGATAAGCTATACTGTAGCGATAAACTGAATAAATACAAGTAACAACATTTTGCACAAGATTGTATGACAAAATAAATACTAGGACAACTACAACAAGTATTTAAAATTTATATAATACAGGAATATATATAAAACCAACAACAGTGGAAAATAGACGAAGGACACGTCTTGTGACAGACACCCCAGAAATGTCACTGCAGGGTGAATGCCATTTGAAAGCAGCACACCCAACAACAACAACAAATCCAGTATGCGCTAAAGAAACAAAAAAAGAAATCCCTTCAAACACTGAAAATTCTAAAACTGAATGATACGCAACGTAGAACAAAACAACGGCAAACAAAATAAAAAATAGAAGTGAACAAAATGTACAACTTTTCAAGGAATCTAAAAATACAAACTAAAACAAAATTGCTGTAGAAAATGCCAAGGAGCTTGAGTGATTTATGGCTTAACGAGTGACGAGGACGAACCACTAAAGAAAACAAGAACAAAAAAAAAATAAAAACTGAATAGAAAAAAAGGAAATACTTTAGGATAATAGTAACATAACGAGATTATTTTTCTGAACTGAATGGAATATACGAGTATACAACACAACACCTCATTCTGCTAACGTAAATTGTTATGGGAAAAAAGGACATTTTTGTTGCTATTTTCAATCGAGTACGTGATATTGCGCAGTGTATGGAGTATTAACATTGCTGGGAGGGGGATTTTATTTTGAATTATATATTTTTTTTTCTTTTTCCTCAGCTTAACTTTCAATCAAAATACATATTTTATAGAATAGCATGCGGAAAGGAAAGATTTATAAAAGGGCCTAGGAAGGCCTGTTTTGAGGATTTTTAACCGAATTCAAAAAGGTGGAAGTTCAAAATTTGGCTGCTTTTTTTATGAATACAACAACTTTCAAACATTTTGTTATTTTGCCTGAGAGGTTGTAGCGGCAGTTTGGAGCCATAGTAAAAAACAGTGGGCGGTACCACACTTACCTAACTTTATTCTTTAATTATATATACTCGCACTTCAATAGAGAATAGAATAAAATAAGAATAATATGAGAACGTTTGCTATTACGATCCCTCTCGGGGGATTGCGACCTTGACGTGGTGAGAGGGATTAGTAGGGCAATGATCCTGAGAGCTATGCCGGCGGTAGCTTTGCTACTAGCAGGGCCTCCCTTGCCGGTAATGTCAATGGAGAGCATCTGAATTTAACAGCAATCCAAAACATTGGGCGACTTAACCGGCTGGTCTCCTACCAAATAGACGTCCCGGCATGTAGGCAAGAATGCAACTTTAACAGTCTTCGCTTAGAAGTCTGCCGATTTCAGACTTATAGTTCTGAAGGTCAGACTGGTGACTGCAACTGGCAGCCCCAGTACCAGTCTAGGATGCTATGGTCTAATCACCCGTACTTCCAAATTATACTCAATGATTAATGAAACCAAAAGAAATAATATCCAATGAAACTCTACGATGACGACTATAGGCATGAAAACACGGAAACGATTTGGAATCTGGAACATTCGAACTCTATTACGGCCCTATGTACCTCCTAGGAATTAATGGATTAAATATATATATATATATATAATACCTGCTGAGATTGTTAAATTATCCTTTGGAACACTCCAAGCATTTCCCTCACTTCGTCCCTGCTTAGAATAAAGGAATAACTGAAGATATTTATTTATTTATGTATGCATGTTATCCTAAGACCTTAATACAAATAAGGTGTATTATAAGTTATTTTAGTGGGCTGTATAAAAATGTCACTTTGATGGGCACGTATTAAATTTATACAAAAAGAAAAAAAAACTTTTCCTTAGATTTTCGTTTCCATTCTTGTATTTTTTTTTTTTTTTTTTTTTTTGTTGCTGTTCATTTTCTTTTGACATGGATTCAAAGTTATTTATAAGTATTAAACAATCCCCGTTTCATTGATCGAAAGAAATTTTCTTAATTTTCCATTTGATTACTTTTAACAAAAGCCCCTGAAAATAAATAAACTTGAAATTTTGTTTTACAGTTTTTATTATGTGTCCTGGTTTTATTTTGGTTACGAAATTAATCTCATAAATCATTTGCATACATTATGAATGGATTTTATGCGAAAGGACACATAAATGAAATAAAATGGAATCCTTTCAATTAGTTTTCATTCAATTAATATTAATTAAAACATTCCTTATATTTTTTCTGCTTGTTCTCTACCCCCACCGCGTAGCAATTAACTCAATGGCAAAAATTGTCAGGAACAAAACTGAAATTTAACAAACAGGATCAACTTATTCTTCTGTTTGTGCTATTTCGGAATAGATGTATTTTAATCGTATAAATAAATAAAATTTAGCTTTCATTCATTTAGTTTAGTTTTATTTATTTTTGTTATGTATGTCGTTTGTTGTTTTCTTTTTTTATTTTTGCCTTTCTATAATTTCCCTACAATTCAAATAGCTAGCTGAAGAAAAAAAAATTCCAAGGGTCTTTAGTACAAATAAAGTATCACAAACAGCAATTGCCATAAATAATCGGAATTTATACGAAACTTTAGTTTGTAGATTTGAAAAGTATTTTGCTTCTTTTTCCTTTTGTTTGTTTCTAAAAGATTGCTTTAATGCTGTAAGAGCAGGAAGGAGGAGAATGATTTCGTTGGAGTCAAACGATTTTTGCGTAATTTTTGTTGTCTTCTCTTTTGTATTTGCATAAAAAATCATTAGCAATTGATTATTTTGCTGCAGAAATTAAAATTTAAAACGAAATATTTTTTAGAACTTAAGGCAAAATGTTTCAGTGAGACAACAAGGGCAGAGTTATTTGATAGGTTTCATGGGATCTGTACCCCCTTTCTTGAATGTGAGAATTTTTCGAGTCGAAAAAATTGTTATAAACTTGTGATAACAATGATATTTGTTAATATATTTTGTAAGTATCACTGTATCAGGGTAATCATCAACAAAATTCGGCGAGAAAATTTTCCCTTTTGCAATTAGAATTTTTTTGTTTTCCCTATTACTTGCTATTGTTTGAAGTTGTTCCCCTGGAAAAATTTCTGGCGGAATTTTATTCATGACTGCCCTCTATATATAAAATAGGACAACCCATATACTTATTTAATTTTTTTTTTTGGATACGAAAACTTCTCACAAGTTACAGACACAAGGTACACTGGCACGATTTTTAAATCGAATCGAAACGAATCGAAAATCGAATTTTTTTAATACATTATTGGTTATTACATCTAAAAATTTTCAAACCTTTATCATAACAATCAGTCGAATTAAAAATGATAATAAAGAAGCTTTACTTCAGTCACTTGAAAAATTTTGATTAGTTTTTTATCTCTCCCACAAAATTAAAAAAAAAAGTGTAGTTACTTGATTTAGCATTTCAGCAATCGCGTGAAAAAATTGTTGAGTTACAACTTCCTCTACATACGAGTATTTTTCAAGTCTATGGGAGACAACCGAGTATGCCTTTTTCCGCTTAACGATTTGTATTTTTTGACTTGAAGTTGGCTGCGAGTTCTAGAGATCGACCGAAGGCGTTTTTTTGGCCGAAGCCGAACTTCGGCTAAAATCCTAAACTTCGGCCAAAACCGAAGCCGAATGTTTTACATTTTAAAAATGATACTTGTTTTATATGAATTAAGAAAAAAGTTTGCTTTTTTGAGATCACTGACAAAGCTGTAATATCTATTGGATACATAACAAGAAAAATAAAACTATTTTGCAATTTCTAGATTGCTTTTTCATATGATCACTCACAAGAACGTCCAAGTAAAAGAAAATAGAAAGCAACAGGGTTGTATTTCAAAGCAACCCTTTCAAAACGTTAAACACAATAGAAACTGTCGGCGAGCAACGACCAAAAATAATGTTATTTTTCAAGCTTGGAAGGAAAAATATTCGGCTTCGGCTAATCGGCCGATTTTTGCCATAGGCCGAATGTTGGCCGATTACCAATTTTTGGCCCAAGGCCGAAGCCGAAGCCGATTAATCGGTCGAACTCTAGCGAGTTCAAACTCGTTGTGGGTATTTGAATGTATTGCCAAGAATAAAAAGAAATCCCAAAACGAAAATCTGAAAATTACAATTCCTTAAACCGAAAAAAATTCCAATAAAAATCAGCATGCAACAATTTTTAGCGGAAATCATATTAAATTTATTATAAATGATATCGCGCACTAAATCATAGACAGTCACAACCCAAAGTATGCAATATAAAAAAATATATAAAATTGTTTTGATCAGGTAACTGATTTATAAAAAAGCAAAACCACTTTGATCATTTTGAGTCGTGACGGTTTGTGATTTAGTGGAAAATGCAACTCTGACATGTTGAGTTGTTATTGTCTTTTGAATCTTTTGAAACAGAAATTAGATTAGGGATGTATTTTCATCAAAAGTATTAATACTTGTATTATAGTGTGATTTGGTGTTCATTTGCTTTGTCCATAGCTAGAATGCACTGTTGTGCTCAGTTGTGTGCCTTGTTCTTATTTTGTTGTTGTTTGTCTTGATGTTCGTGTTGTGTAAATCGGCGACAACTTTTAAATTACCAGCGAAAACTTCCTGCTGCAGTGTACTAGTATCCCGAAGGTCGCTGGTTCGTTTCCTGCCTAGGACTCTGCAGACAACACACATATTTTCCTGATGCCTAAGCTCATACATGCAATGACGTAAGTTTAAATAATTTATAAAATAAAATGGCTACATTACATTGAATTCATGTTGTTTTAATTTGAAATAACTCTTTGATTCAACATGGTTCTTTGTATTATTTCCGTATCAATTTCACGTTGTATCAACTTGAAATAACTTTGATTAAATATGATTCAACATTTTGATTTAACAGTACTGGAATATTAAATCAACATGAAATAAAGTTATTTCAAAACGAAAAATTTTCTTTTAAGTTTTTGGATTACCTTGAAACACATATGAAGCAAAATCACTACCGAAAATTTTCAAATTAAATTTCTTTTAGTAGACTTTAATATGAAATTTTGCTGTGTGAACAAACTTTCTTTTCTTTAAAAAATTTCTTTAGGGCAACTGGCATTTAGAGGGTGGCGTTGGCTGTTAGCACGTTGACTACAAAACCGAAGGTACTGGGGGTCTACTCTGTAATTCGAAACGAAAGAAACTGTTTTCGAATTTACATGGAATTAACATACAAATTCGAAAGAATTTTCTTTCGTTTCGAATTACAGAATAGAGGTCCTGTGTTCGAGCACGGTTCCCGACAGTCATTAAATAACAACACCACGCATTTTTCTGATGTGAATTAGTGTCCCTTGTATCAGTTGTTGTGGAAAAAGTTCTACTTACGCAGTTATAAGACAATGGTCACTAAAACTACACCGGTTCAACTGATGCTCATGCTAATGTAACATCAGAGCGCCCTCCTTTCGGTATTGTGTAGCAGAATCATCGGCGAAGTACAATAACCAATAAGAATGGCTACTAAGCATAGCTTCAAAATGAAATTCGCCTCATTTGACACCAGAGGCGCTGCAACAAACACTGCAGTATTTAAAAAAACGTGTAAAAAAGCAGAGTTGTAAAAGAATGTAGCTTTCCTCTAGCTCTTCCTTAACCACCTGTCTTCTCTACACTATCCCTTTCCTATCACACTCGCTCACTATCATCTCTTCAACTCACAGGTAGAACAAAGAGATCATTGTCTTGCACCCAAGTAAGCTGGACTCTAATTTTCACCCTTCCTTACCAGCAGCCTGCTAACCTAACCTAACCTAACTGCTATTTAATTTTGGCCACAAAATCGAGAAAGAAAAGGAAGAACGATTGATCATAATGTTTTTTTACAGGTCCACGTTTATTGACTTCCAGGATTGTAATACTTTAACGCTTTTTTATTATTTTAAAACTCTTGGGCAACTTAAGAACTCTTGGGCAATGGGAGGTCAATTAAAGGTATTATCATTAAGGAAATAACACCAAAAGGTTTTGCAAAAGTGGCCAAAAAATAAATTGTGATCATGCGCTAAGTAGCAATTAGTCGCGATGATTATTTATCATATATAATTTTAATAATATAAATACTTTGAGATGTACCCCGAAACACCAAAAAAAATTGCACTTAATAAAATTATTTCTTTTTTCACTTCAGATTAAAGTTCGGACGATTTAAATTTGTTGGCACTTCGACCTTATAGATGCAGGCATAGTCATCGATTATTGTGACATGATTAATAAATATAACACAATTGACTTCATATTAATTATTTTTATTTCAATGGAGAGCTAAATAAAATGAATTTACCGCTCTTGCCTTGACAGTTTAGACTTCTTATTATTAAACTAAGTCTTTCAATCACGTGAGCATATAGCGGACTATGCACAAGTTCCTTGAGGAGCTGCGAGACTTCCATAATACTATACAATACATTTCCGACAGACCTGTTGAGTAGCAGAAGATGGTGTCTCGAAAGTATGAAACTAACAAGTCTTAACTATTGTATTAAGGTTCTTCTTTCCAAGAATTGGTGCTAAACTATAGATAACAATCATTTCAAGGCAATGTAAGGCACTATGCGGAGGTCTTCCTGGTGAGCCGAATTTAAGGAAATCAGCAAACTTTGATCTGGGTGCAGCCGGTTTCAAGATGCAAGTTATCGGATATCAATAAGAACTGGAAGATAAGATAGGCCAGCAATTAGCCCGAAGGACCGAAGGATATAGTCGGTATGAATGTCATGCCCAGTGTGAATATTTTGGGATTGTGCTATAACTAAATTTATCCTCATGCGAAAATACAGAGTAATAAAACTGCTTTCTGTTATTGGGAAGAAAATCATAAGGGTCTTGACTCAAGAGTTGACCTTTAAAACACAAGTGTGATACTATCTTCAACACGAATGTTTAAATCTTCCACCAAGAGCACTTGTTCGTTGTTTCTCAAGGGAGTCCACTCTGTAATTCGAAAGGAAAGAAATCATTTTCGAATTTATATTTTAGTAAGATGTAAACTCGAAAGCTTTTTGTTTTGTTTCGAATTACAGAGAAGATCCACAGAAGTTCTAAAAGTGAATGTGATCAAGCTAAAAATGAATTTCTAACATTACAACGAATGCGGTAGATATTCTTATTTTGTATCATCAGGGCTCTTATGGTCAATCAATTCAATTAATACTCTTCCGTTTCTATATACAGGGGTTATGAAGACTTTGAAAGTGTGAGTTTCCAAAGGAGACCAATATTGGTAGGGTTACAAAGAATAACTTGAAGATTTCTAGATAACTTCAATTGTTTGACAACAAACAAAACCGACTTAAGAGTTCTTTTATTCTACACGGAACATTTCCATTAACATCTCCTATTTTATTTCAAATTCTAACTAATTAAAAACGAAATTTCCTTTAAATTGAAAAAATAAAATTAAAGATATGTATAATATTTTCTTTTATTTTTTGCTTTCTATTTCTCTTTCTTTTCGTTTTGCACTCAAACTAAAGTCAGCAACTTTAATGGTTGTATTTGTACCTTTTGTTCTCATTATTTAAATCCTTTATCAAAACAATTCTTGAGTCAACAACAAAACTTAGAAGAAAAAAAAAATTAAAATAAAATGAAATAAAGGCAACTCAAATCTAAATGAATCCCCAAAGGAATCACAAAACATCAAGAAAATGATGCTTTGTTACCAAAACTTTTTCCTGCTAACTTTCAAAACGCTCGTTCACTGAACAACTAGAAAAGGCAAAACAAAAGGATAAGGTACACTACGAGCTAAGATGGCGTCTTATTTTTATTTTATTTATTTTTTAATTTATTGAAAATTGGCAGCATAACAAACGATAATGAGAAGAAGTACGTATAAAATTGAAGGAAAATGTTTGAGGATTTAAAAAAAAGAACACCAACAACACAATTCACACAAAGCATGAATTAAATGTAAAATACTACAACAAACAGAAATGAAATAAATAAAAATAATGGCTAAAAGGCTGCTTGGCTGTTATACGATGACTTGCGAGAAGAAAGGACCATAAACGAAGCGAACTTACGTACAATGAGGCAAAAACGATTTCAAGGGGGTAAATGTTTTGCACTGAAGTGAATAAGTGATGGTAATGAAACCAACTGTTTTTAATGAATTGTTGGGAGGGAGGGCAATTAAAAAATATTTAAACAGCCAACTTGAGCCAGGAATAGCAATAGCAGCAGTTGGAGCAAATGAAAAAAAAATACACGAGGGACGGGGGAGTAACAAAATAAGAATGAGTGATGGAATTGCTTAAAGTTTTGCCATAAATGACGGTTTCCGTTTTCTTTATTTTTGTTCGTTTTTTTATTTTTTATTTCCTGTTGTGTGTATACTTTCCGCAACAATACTTCTTTGCTATATTTTCATGTGGGAATTGTTTCAATGTGTTAAAAGTGGTGGAGGGAGATAAGTTCTAAGTAAAATTTATTTATTTTGTATGCTTTGCAAGGCCCAAATACCCTACAGTACGCTGCTTCGTTTAAACAAATGGCTCGATTTAATATTTAAAGTTTTTGCATGGGCATGGGCTATCATGCGATGATTTGGAGTTCAAATCTTGGTCAGGGGATCTATTCTGTAATTCGAAACGAAAGCAAATGCTTTAGAAATGCAATGCTAATAAGATACAAATTCGAAAGCATTTTCTTTCGTTTCGAATTACAGAGTAGACCCCATGGGAAGCTAGACACATAGCAGCACACATACTCTCGCACACACACACACGCATTCACATACACACATTTTCCTGTAGCCCGTAATAAAGAAAATAAATCGACTACATTAAATTACTCGTAAATTGATGTTGTTTCAACTTGAAATAACTTTGGTTCAACGTGGTTCCTCGTGTTATTGCAGTATTGCCGAGTTTACATTTGGCATTCATGTGTTGTCATTTTGTTGTGTCATTGTATGCCTAAATAACGGCAACACGGTATCATCGTCTACATCAAGAGCTAATTTTGACATAATGACATTTAGTGTCATTTGCTTTATCATTGTGAGGCTTTGTTTTTCGTATTGTTTGTTAATTAATATTTATACAAATGGACAATCGCAAAAATTATTCAATTGACTAGTGCCACTGTGTGTTTATCAATAATAAGGGCAGGGCTTAATATGCGTGCCACCAAAGGATTCCATTGTACTCTACATTCCAGTTTACGGAAGCAGAACTCAAATTTGTTTAAAAATTTTGTGTGCATGAAGACCTAACTCCACTGAAATTTCTGCCCGTTTTTGCATTTCTATTCCTATAAATGCTACATATACTTATGTTTCCATACACCGTCAAGAACTTCCACAGGCTGAATTATCTGTGTCGTCCTGTCATGTGTCCAGGGCGCTTGAATTTTTCTCACACTCTTTTGTGAGTGCTTTTCCACTTTTTTTTTCGTTTTCCATACTATTAAATTTTTATATCCGCAAACATTTAAAATTCTTTCGGTATTTTCTCAATGTCAAAATGTCAACACGCTGACATTTTATTTTTGTCTTTGCAATGCAGCTTACTTATTCTCACAGCGGTTTACATCAGATGCGTAAACAGTCTGTGTGGTAATGCCACAAAACGAAAAATATCGGAAATGACATTCGTTGCCACTAGTTCCCAGTTATTTTTGCTACATTTGCCACAGTGTGTACTCGGCCTATAAAATTCATGTTATTTCAACCTGAAATAACTTTGATTCAATATGATTCTTCATTTTGATTTAACAGCACTGGAATATTAATTCAACATGAAATAAAGTTATTTGAAAAGAATTTTTTTTGATGGCTAAGGATTTGTTACGGTTTAGAAAATGTATACTAAAATTTTTGTAAAAAGCCTACGAAGCAAAAGCATTGACAAATAATGTTAAGTTAACCTTGTTTTCGTAGATTTTAATATGAAATTTTTTTTTGTATATGTATTACTCTGTTCTTTTCTATTCTACTCCATTTTAATTTAATCTATTTCAGTATCTTAGTCTAATCTACCGTTCCACCACATTCTGTTTTGTTATGATCTAGTCTGGTTTTGTCTAATTTAATCTAGTCCAGTCTGGTCTGATATAGTCTAGTTAAATGCAATAAAGTCTAGTCTAATTTTGTTTTGGTCTAGTCTAGTGCAGTCTAGTCTAGTGTAGTCTAGTCTAGTCCAGTCTAGTCCAGTGTAGTATAGTCTCTAGTCTACCCTAGTGTATCTATAAGGTAGTCCAGTCTAGTGTTGTATAGTCTAGTATAGTATAGTGTAGTGTATAGTCTAGTTTAGTGTAGTAGTATAGTCTAGTTTAGTATAGAAGTATAGTCTAGGTTGATATAGTCCACAATAGTCTATAATAGTGTAGTGCAGAGTAGTATAGTCTAGTTTAGTCTAATGGAATCGAATCTAGTATATAGTATAGTCTAATCTAAACTAATACAGTCCAGTGCAGAGAAGTATAGTCTAGTTTAGTCTAATGGAATCGAATTTAGTATATAGTGCAGTCTAATCTAAACTAATATAGTCCAATCTACTCTAGTCTACTCTAGAATAGCCTAGTCGCGTCTAGTTTAGTTCTGGTCTATTATAGAGCAGTCTAGTTTAGTGTAGACTTGTCTAGTACAGTCTAGTCTATGTTAGTATAGTCTTGCCTAGTATAGTTAGTCTATTGTAGTTTAGTCCAATTTATTCTAGTCGATTGTAGCATAGTATAGTGTAGTGTAGTCTAGTAAAGCGTAGTCTAGTCTGATATCAAGTCAGTATAGAATAGTCTAGTATTGTTTAGTCTACTCCAGCCTAGTATAGTCTAGTCTAGTCGAACTATCAGATAAGAAAAAGTATTTACTTATGTGTATATATGTGTTGAGTAAAACCGTGTAGAGTGCTATTGAGATCAGCTTTACCAATGGATTTTTCTTGCTATATTTTTTTCTTTAACATTTGCACAAGATTTCATACCTTCTATTTTTGATTTTCATCACAAGTAAAAGAAATCACACAAAATTAATGAATGAATGAATAAATGAAGGAAAGCGTAGTAGAAAAGAATTTGTGATTGTGTACGTGAGTATAACGGTGAATGTTAACTTGTTGTTGTTGTTGTTGTTGTCGTTCATAAATAGATGATAACTCAACTCAATGCCAACGACGCCCATCCAGTCAAAACTCCAAGCAGCAAGAAGTACGGCAACATCAACACATACTCAAAGGTATACAATCACGCACACACATTTACAATTGCACACAAGCACACAATCGGAAGGATCCAGCAGCATTTGATATGGATATAGCAACAACATGCCCAAGTGATGCCAAAGCTTAAGGGTGGATGGAATGTTCGACTGAATGTATGAACGAATGAATGAATGTACACACAAGCGAACTAAAATGTAAGAAAATGTCAAAATTGATTGATTGAATTGCCACTTTATGAAATTTGTGAGTCTTCCGAGATGTTTGTTGTTGCCTTTGCAAAACTTTAATGGTGGTTGGTTGCTTTTGCTCCTTGTTCGATGTTGATGGTGAGGGCTGAATTTACTGATATTACTAGGATTTCTTTAATTTTTTTTTCCTTCAATATTTGCTTGTATTAGTGTATACTTGGGCTGCATAAAACGCATAAAATTATGTGCAGGGCGGCCATTAAAAGTGATAGATTTATGACAACTCAGGGGTGGTGGGTGCTGTTTGTTCGCTCAATGCTTTCATAGTTGTTGCTGTAGTTTGGACTTGACTAATATTCCTGCTGTTGTTGCAACTAACTGGGGTAGTGAATGAGGCATGCTGCTTGTAAGTTATACGTATGTACATATATACATAAACACATTATGCCAAAACGGCGATAAATCAGTTGGTATTATTTTAATTTTCCCTAAGAAATAAAAGAAATAGGCAGCACGTCACATTACCAATACAGATCGTAAACTAAAATTAATGACAATGATATCATGTTTTGATATCACAAGTGAAAGAAGAAGAAAAAATAACACGTCATAAGAAACATTAGAGCAAAAGTACATACAAAGTACTTCCTTTCGCCAAATGGCATCAGAGCCTGCGATTATGTGTGATGGTTTACTCATTATACCTAATGACTAAACGTTTTATTTTTAATATTAGCCTAAGAAAATAAATTAAGATATTTGTGTTATTGTGTTATTCCACGTTATTGCAAAGTAATGCAATTTGAGCTGAATTTAACCATTTTTGTCTGGACCAAAGTACATACACACATATGAAGTAAATGAAACTCTAGATCACTAGAGAAATGAAAATAATTTTTCGTCAAATAGTTTCAGCTTGCCAAAAGACATACAACTACAGGGTATTGCAATAAAAAGTTTAATTTTGAAGTACCCACAATTTTAATAGTTGACAGACAAGTAAAAAACTAAACAAACTTACTTACAAGTATACTTGACAAACAAATTTATTAGTGCGTTAACAAATGTTAAACGTTGTTTAATGTTGTTTAATTCGAACTCTTCCAAGTTTTAAATAAGTGCGTTGAAATTATTAAAATTCAATACAATCGTTTTTAAAATGTCGGTGTCACAATTCGTAAAGCTAAGAAATTGTTGGGTCGTTGTGAAGCATCTTCCCGGCCTGCGCTGTAAATAGGTGGACAAATTTTAGCTATTGGTGTAAGTTAGTGATGTGAAGAATCAAACTTGTGCATGTCACTCAAGAACAACTGAGGATATTACTGTTGCAGCCCATAGTGCTAATTAAAACCCATCTTTGTCTATTTCTCGTCTATGTTTGAAACTAGACATTCTACAAAATACATTAAAAAAAAAAAAGATTAAAGATTTGGATCTTAAGGCCTTTAAGGTTCAGTTAGCACAAAAATTCTTGCCTACGGACCATCAACAACGTCGCGTTTTACCTAATTGAGTCCTGGAAATGCATCAAACTGATCCGGAACTTCATCGAAACATCGTCTGGAGTCGTGAGGAAAATATTCAACAGCCTTCACAACTTTTTAGTATCTATACATGGTATAAACACCGCATCCGAAAAGTATACAAACTTTGTATTGATATGTTTTGAAATCAGCCGCACTTCGATATTTGCAGTATTCAAACACTTACATTACAACTTTGCGTGGAATACTTTAACCCTTTATGTCCCGGTTCAAGAGTCCTTTTTTGCCCCTTTTTTGCCCCTTTTTTGCCCCTTTTTTGCCCCTTTTTTCAAAACGTAAAAAAGTCCCATACGAAGAAGACTTATATGTTTAAAATATTCCATAAACATTTTTCTCGTAAAATTTGACAATTTGTTTCCAGTGTAAATTCCGCATGACAATCTGCAAAAAAAGGTTGGGTTTCAAACCTCTTTAGACACACAGAAAACTTTCATATTAAAATCTACGTAACCAAGGTTAAATTAAGCATTTTGTGCAATGATTTTGCTTTATATGTGATTCATGACTTTCCAAGTACTGTTAAATCAAAATGAAGAATCATGTTGAATTGAATTTATTTCAAATTGGAACACCGTGAATTCGATGATGAGATAACACGAATAATGTTGAATCAAAGTTATTTCAAGTTGAAACAACATGAATTTAATTTTAATTCATTGCATTTATTTATGAATTAACTTACGTTAATGGATGGAACAGGCATCAGGAAATTATTTGTTTGTTGGTTTAGCCGGCCAAGATTTGAGCGCAAGCTTATCGCTCATTTTTATTATTTTTTAAGGCCCTATGCTCCTCAATGGAACAACAGGTATGCGCTTACAGCTGCAGCCATAACAAACTTAAATATTCTTTAATTACAAACTAAATATATACCATCATAAGTAGAATTTCAATTCAACTTTATAGTAAAAAAATACAAACTCCGAAGCTACTTTGGATCGTCTCCAGGATTCGAACTGTCAGGTTCGATCCGACTAAAAAACTTGTACAGACACTCCTAGCCAGCAGCAGAAAGTTTTCGAACATCAACAAATCAAAAAAAAGTTACACAACTGAGCGTCAGAGTTGTCAGATATGGCGATTTATCGACAAATGTGACAATTTCTCAAATGTGTTGGGGTCTAAATTTTTGATTTTGCCACATGGCGATTTTTATGTTGATAAATAAGTTTGTTGTTGTGGAATACTATCGATTTTGATGATTTATATGTTATATAAAAAATAAATTTATTATCAAATATACATATATGTATTAAGAATAAATTCAGTAAAGTGCGACTTTGACTCGCATACGAAGGGTTCCGTACGTTCGGTTTTGAGTATTTTTTTAATATTGCGTTTTTTTGCGTTTTTTCGGTTTCTGGGTTTTTTTTTCATTTTGGCGATTTTTTTCTTTTTGGCGGATTTTTTCATTTTGGCGATTTTTCCGGTATTTCGCGATTTATTTTAGTTCTATAAATTTTTTTAGTTTGGGGATTTTTTTTTCGTTTTAAGGATTTTTTTTGTATTTGGCGATTTTTTTTCGGTTTGGCCGTTTTTGAAAATTTTAAGCTTTTGCCTCTTACGGTTTCCAAGATACAGCAAATTGTCAAAAGTACATAGTCAAAATTACATTAACTGATAAAATACCCTTTAATTTCGATTTTTTAAATTTTGGTGTTAATTGTTGTAGTCTGTATAAAAATATATTAACTTTACAAATTTCAAGTTTATATACATACATTTGTATGTATATTACATGGGATTTTTACATTTTTCGTTGCTCGTTTTGGAACACCCTTTATTTTTTTTAACTCTCATGTATTTGTTGTTGCAGCGGCCAAGGTTCTACACACTCTGTCCAAATTTCAACTCCGTAGCTCTTATGGTTCTCGAGAAAATAGCCAGTGACGGACAGACAGACGGACAGCGTAGCGAAAACAATAGGGTCCTTTTCACCTTTGGTGTACGGAACCCTAAAAACTACATAAAATTTATTTTTGACGATTCAACGAAATAGGTCGGAAAAATCTGACAATCCTGCTGAACAAAGCAAATAAATACACACCACCACACTTAAACAAAATATCGCTCATTTACTCAAAGAACGTCATAACTTAAAATTGGAATTTTTGAGGTAGTGATACAGAGAGAAAAATTAAATGTTCTTTTTCCATTAAGTTGTGTGTAAATTGAAAACTTCAAACTCGTTTTGTGTAAAACTGGTTTTTTTAGTTCAGACGTTGTTTGAGCAAATTAGCGATATTATTTCTTATGTATGTATTTAATATCATTTGCAATTTAAATTTTTCCATGGTGAGTTTACGTTGGTATTTTTTTCTGTGTGGACGTAAAGTTTTAAAATGCCGAAAGCAGTTTATTCTTTTTATCTCCTCTGACGTAAACAGTGATTAGAAATAGAAGGAAATGTGTCACAACGTGAGAAACTCGCCTCCAAAAATTTTCCTTTTCTTTACAAAAAATCATTTGCAAAATGTTGACGTTCCAAAAACCTCCTTGCTGTTGTCACTTTTTTCATTCTAAGCTTCTACACATTGCCATTTAATTAATTCCCGGTACAAATGCTCTAAAACGCCTTAAAGGAGAATATACTTGTTCGTTCGTATACATCAATGTCCATCAAAAATTATTTAGCATTTGCGCACTTTGAAAAGAGAAATGTCTAGTACACGAATGCCAAAACAAAACCTTTCGTACTACGAATATGTATTTACAAACACTTGTATGAGTTCTGTGTGCCAAGTCATGCCAGTCATTTCAGACTGGTTCGTATGCTGAATATAAAATGAAGCAGCAAAACAATGGACGTGCCACAACTAACATTTTTATTGCTATTGCTGGAGCTGGTTCAGTTAAAACAAACATTGAAGAAGAGATGAGCTGCAACAAACTACGAGCAAGTATTAATGTACGAGTATGTATCTGTAAGATGGATGGATGGATTGATGGTTGGTTGGTTGGTTGATTGTAGTTGCAGTATCTCCCATATTGTGAGTGTGGCCAAGTTGACAGGTGATTGATTGACAGATTGTGTTTTTTTTTGCTTTTTGCTGGAAACTAAACAAATCCACTACAAAAAAAAAAAACAACGTAAAATGGAGATATTTATTTCTGTGCTACATAAGGGGAATAAATACAATAACATTGTGAATGAAATAGAACATTGAAGAATTTCCAACACAAAATTATTCAGTTTTCATGTGAATGAAGAGTTCAACCGTAGTTTTCAAAGGATTTAATACACATACATATGATTTTTGTTCAATATACATATCGATGGTCACAAGTAGAAAGGCCCTAACTCAAATAACTATAACTTTACAGGAGAAGGTGAAAAAATAATAATAAACAATACAAGTGCTTGTACAACTGCTTGTAAAAGCTTTATTTTTTATCCTATTGCAATAAATTTTTGTGACGAGCTGTACTTGGGTGAAATTTATTGGAATCACTGAAAAACTAATTTTTGTAAAAATACGAGTTAGGGCCTTTCTACTTGTCACCATCGATATGTTTTTGACAAATTGCTTTGGGCATTTGCAAACTTACATATATTTATGTATGCATGCGCAAAAAGTTCCATCAAAATTGTTAAATAGAATTTAAACGTTTTTATTATTTATTCCTTGATATGTGAGATCAAACTAATTTTACTATAAAGTTTTTGCACTCGAGCAAAGAATTTATTTAAGGGCTGGAAATTTCATGCAAATGCATGTTTATAGATAACAATGTATTGACTAATTATCTATCTGAATCATCAAATTTGAAGTAGTTTGGCATAGATTTCCAGTTGCATATTCTTGCATATTTTGATAGTAAGAGCCTATTTACACATATCTTGGCAAATAAATGCATATTGTATTTCGTTTAATATACCTCAACGTACATACCCTAATTTCATTCCTCTATCAGTAAGAATTTTTAAAGCTAATTATGCTTTTGCGGATTCTCTTAAAAGAATGTGTAACATATTTGACCAATTCCATAGATTTATAGATGTTTCATAAAATCCAAATGTAGTAAAAAATGCAATTACAGTTTAACCTCTATTTCCGGGCCTCTATTAACTGGCATGCTGTCACTTTGTTTCTTTACTTCATTATCCGTGCTTTAATCTCTATTATACGTGTTTCCATTTTGTATACTTCCATTGACCGTGCTATACCTCTATCATCCATGGCAAAAATAATAGTACATAACTTAATACAAACTAAAATTTAATGTGCTAAGCCTGGTCACGTGCACCCCGGATAATCAAGGTTCAACTGCATTAATATTTTTAAGTTTATAACAAACTGTTGTTGATTTTTATACCCTTTCCGTGTGTAGTTTCCATAATATTCATATGCGACCCATAAAATATATATATATATTCTGGGTCCTTATGAATAGGGAAGACGAATAAGCGATGCCCGTCTGTTCCTCCGTCTGGTAAACGTGAAAACGGTTTTCCGAAGCTGCAAGAAAAGCTAGAGACTTCGATCTGGACTGGACTGGTGTATCAGAAATGGTCCAAAAGCAGCGATATCAAGCAGACGATTTCAGAGCTGGAAAACTTAAACTTGATTTTGCCATATAAAAGTAACTAGATAGCACAAATTTTTTTATTTTTTTTTTGTTAAATAACCTTATTTTATATTTCAGTACGAATAAAATTTGTATTAAAAATATGAAAAAAATCAAAAAGACGTTTTCAGGGTTGTAAACTTTAACTTTTTTGTTATATAAAAATAACCTACTAAAACTAAGTTTTCCTTTCCATCTATAAATTTAAAATACGAGTATCTTACATCCTTAAAAGAAAAAGATTGGTGTAAGAAATCAGAAAAATTTTAAATTATGATTAACTAGGTCTAATAATTTTTTTTTATATTTTAATTTATATATGTATATATTTTATGTTTTGCAAAGAAAAGTTGGGTATAGAAAATTAGAAAAATAAAAACCACAGCTCCACAGCTGGAAATTTAAGCTTTTGTTGATATTAAAGTAACTCAATCAAACTAGTATTTTCCTTATTTCTTTTTTTTTTCCTTGTTCACTTAACATATTTTATATAATTTTTAAAGAACAAGATTAATATAAGGAACCAAAAAAAATCTAAAAGGACGATTCCAGGGTTGGGAAAAGTACACTAATTAAATCTAGCTAATTATTTCTTTGGTAATTAAATATTTTCTTTATTTTAGAAAGAAATTAATTAGTATTAAAACCAGAAAAATTTTAGTTATGGTTCTAGAGTTGGAAATTGAAAAAAAAACTGGGGTAAATACATATATAACCAAAAATTATTCTTTTTTCAGTTAAAACATATTTCATGTTTTAGGAAGATCTTTACTCAAGCAAATTCTTTAGTCGAAAAGAACCGAGAGGTCACGTAATAAAAATTTCACTTTAACAAAAAATTATAAATATAACAAAAAATATATAAAATAACCGAGAGGTCACTTACAAATATGTATATATGTACTTATGTATGTATCTGTATAACTACTACATATACATACGTTGGTAAAGGGTAAATTCGGCACAGCCGAATATAACACTCTTACTCGTTTATATATATTTTGTTAAATTTATTTAATTTTGCTGACAGACATCAAAGAAGAAAAAAGTTGGCCTCACTAAGGGCGCAAATTAGAGAGGGATAACGTTTTTTAGTATGGTATATAAAGTCATAGGTAACATCCTAAACAATAGACCCAGTGCATCGCTATGTGACGATCTAAGACCAGAACAGGCAGCTTTTCTACTCCCAAGATCATAAGTTGACCACGCCAACCAGTGATGGATGTACGTATAGGCCCGGGCCTAGGGCGGTATGGTGTTAGGGGCAGCAAAATTTTAAGAACCCTTAGAATTAACATTTTAAATAGTTTGAAATGGATAATTTTTCTGAATTACTTTTGCTGTATACCAATGAAACATTTAGAATATTATTCGGACCTTACCAGTTAATTTATCGGTGCAATGTAATTTTTTTACTCTAGTTAAGAGGTATTGTTAAGCAGCGTATAAAAAATTTTTGATTTGTGTAATTGCTTTTACTTCTGCTTACGCCTCTGCGTCTGAAAATATAAACAGTCGCAGTCAAAGCGAACGCATGAAACGAAAAGTTATACACAACGGAGAATTTCAGTAGTTGACATGTTCGAACAGTTGTCGGTTTGACTGATTGCTCCTTTAAATAATTTCGTTTATTAAATTTTAGATTTTTACTAGACTAAAAGTGTTACTGCAACTCAAGAGAGCAGTGTGCATTAATTGTATGCTTTTAAAAATAAATATTTTAGCGTCAAAAAATTATGAAAAATGAAAATTTTTGAGTTAAAAGGTGGTCTGTATGAGTTATTAGGGTGCCTAAACTCGTTCAGATTACATAACCAAATATTGTTAGCAAAAAATAGGAATTCCTGTTAGTTATTCTGCATGAAATGAAAAACAATTTTATGCTTTACTTTTGCAAAAAAAAGTGCATTTAGAAATAATTTTTTCGGCGTAAAACGTTTATGAGATTTATTTAGAGGACTCTGAGCTACATTATTGCCATATATAGTAAAACGCTATCACTAAGTCTGAATAAGGTGTTGGTCAAAAACTGATAACACAATTTTTTTTTTTATAAAAATTAATTGGTCACCAAAGTCGCCAAACTGTGTATAGGGCTTTACTTCCCTTTGGTAATACTATCGAACCTATACTCTCAGGACCGTGCAGATTTTGTACTGTTGCGCAGTGTAATTTATAAATTGCATATTTAAAGCCAATTTCACCAACTCTATTTAAATATCAATTCATGTTTAAGGGCCAATTTCACCAGCTCTACTTAAATATCAATTCATATTTAAATGTCGATTTTCATTAATTTTTGTATGAAAAAATTACTTTTAAATATGAATTGATATTCAAATAAGTTGGTGAAATTGGCTCTTAATTTCTTAATTGTAAAAAGCTTTTCTTCGTAGAGCAAAAAGGGCGGCATATCTCACGGGGCCTAGGGCGACATCAAACATTCTGGACTTTTATACCCTGTCACACGAAGCAATTTGGATGGCATTATGATGTAGGGGTATTCCCTAAGTGTTTTAGACACGGTTGTGTCTATCGCCACTTTTATCCAATATCATCTTGAACAACATCATAGTCAAAGCAACTCAGGCAAAAAGCGCGTTGAAGATCTGAACTATGCATATGACATCTATTTACTTATGCATAATTTCACCGACAGGCAGGAAAAGCCACGCATGGTTGAGCTGGTGGCGGCTAGGATGCGTTTAAAAATAAACTCGCTTAAGACGACAACAATGCGGATTAACACAGAAAATACCCAACTATTTGCGTTATCTGATGGCTCCCTTGAAGATGTAGGGTCTTTTGTATATTTAGGCTCTGGGTAATTCCATTTTAAATCAACGAAAAAAAACGCAATTTTTTATCTAACCCTCTTAGAATTGAACAAAAATTTGCACGAATGTTCTATAGTACTAAAATAATATAAATTCAAAAATTTTGCACCCAGTTTATTGTGTTTACCATGACCGGGAATTTTCAATTGAAAACATTTACAATTAATTCTGTGGCAAAAAGGAAAAAGTGCTTAAGTCGAGATAAGCTGATTTTAAGTAAATATGGTACCGTCATAATTTGCACACTTGAAAGTACCCCTGGGCAAAATCTCAATTAATTTGAGCGATTTATCAAGAAGTTATAGCAAAATGAATTACGGCTTATCTTTTTTAGACTTATAATCTCATTTGGAATAATTAAGGTTATACTTTGGTATATTTCAACTTAAATATAATACTTACAGTGTGTAGAACGATGTTTACTTAAAAAAATAAAGCTTAACAGGGAATTTCCCAACTTAACTGCAAGAGAAATTTCTGAAAATCGACTTGAACGCTTAAAAATCCTCTCCTGGAAAACAGTAAAATATGACTTAAGCACTTTTTCCTTATTACCACAGAATTAATCGCATATGTTTTTAATATAAATACGTAAAAAAATATTTCTTACTTTTAACTCCGTTTGTCGAAATTAATATACATATCGCTCATTTACTTCAATAGTGGCATAACTCAAAAAATGGGTTTTTTGAGTTAATAATGCAGAAAGATTCAGCATTTCGTATTTTGTCTTGTGTAAAAATTTCATACAAATAGCTTGTACCATCACCTCCTGAGAGAAGATTTTTTTTTCATATCTCCATTGAGTTGTATGCAAATTGAAAACTTAAAACGCGTTTTCTGCAAAACTAGTTTTTTCGAGTTGTGCCGCTATTGAAGCAAATGAGCGATATGTACATATGTATGTATTTAATATCAAATAATATAAAAAAAATATATTTGTTTCAAACAATTTCACATCGTTATCAATACCTCACGAACTAATAAGAGCTCACTCAAATTTTTTGACACAAAATGCAGAAGAGACTGTCAGCATTAAAATATATTTTTTTAGAATTTTAAAAATTTCATTTTTTGAGATATAGTTCCCCAAACTTTAAATCATGTGACAGTGACCTTTGACCTTTCAGAAAAAAAAGTGAAACTAAATGGAGTTTTAAAGCTATTCTCAATACCTATTAAATGGGACCAATTCCGACCCTGCATCTTAATAACTTTCGAAGATATGAGCAATAATGGCGGACCACTTATATGTGTTTTTAATGATTTTTTCATTTTTTGACGCGCCATGTCTCAGGAAAATCAGAAGCTGGAAGTCCAAAATTTTATATTTATCTTAGTTAAGTAACATGCAAAAAGACAACTAAGTTTCATAAGATTCAAAGGTGGTCGGGTAAATCCGTTCGTCGGTTATACAAATTTAAACCCCTCTTACATTTTGAAGTCGGGAGGCTTCAACTAATGCTGGCCATACACTACACAAGTTCCTTGCACAAGTCTGCTACTGTACAGTGCGTTTGTGTAGTGTATGGGGCTGGTTGTGCTATTTATGCAGTGAACTGAGTAAATATCAGTATGTTTTAATAGATGTTTAATAATGTTTTTTAATAAAAAAGTTTGAAAACTGTACAGTGAACTTGTGTAGTGTGATTTTTTAGGATTTCACAACAAGAAATGAGCGCAGAACAAATATTCTGGACAGAGTTCCTAGAATTGTACAAATAATCACCAGCATTATGACGAATTAAAATTAAAGATGCACAGTTTACTTGTGTAGTGTGTCTCACAAACTTAGTTTACGCAGTGCTAGACTTGAGCATTGAACTTGTGTAGTGTATGGCCGGCAAAAGACAAAATGAACAGACTTTTAATGGGAAAACTGGGGTATGGCATGCTAAAGTGGCATTATTCTGCTGTTTACGCAGCCAGTAATGAAGCGCTCTCGGCTATTACGTATGCCCGAAATAGTGATGGGATTGCTTGGAATAACGTTGTAATATCCCTATGTTCCTGTAAAGAATTGAATTCCATAGACTAATAAATTAATTAATTAAATAAATAAATAGGTTTCTCCTGAATATGTCGCTATAAGATCCCCAAAAAACATTTTATACCCTAATTCTTCTTCTATGCATATGTGAAAACAGAATTAAGAAATCTTGCAGTATATCTCAACTATATTTTTCTTAAAAGCTCTAGTTTTAAGTATTTTTCTATCCATTCATCGTTAGTGTTAATGTAAGAATATAATTATTACCTCAATTCTTTAAATGGGAGAGGTCAGGTCAGGTTTTTTTAATGAACTCTTGCCATTATATTTAAGCATTTAGTATAAAGAAATAACTGAAAATAAGTGGGAGGTTTAAACAATGTATATCCTACAACTCCCAAAATTTTTTTAAAAATTCCAAAATGGGAATTTCTAATATTTTTTTTTCGTTGCTGATAATTCTCAAATACTTGCGGTTTGTGCGATTTGTTAGCGGGCTTGTGCAGGTACATTTATCTTTTTTTTGCCACCAAACGTCAAAGTGAATGTTTAAGCAGAGATTTTTCCTGTATTCTATAGCAAAAAGAAAAAAGTGCTAAGTCGAGTTAATGACATCCCTGTAATCTTCAAAAGTAGCCCTGAGCAAAATTTCAACTATTTTGTGCAATTTTTAGGATTTGTATGTAGCGCAATAACTTGCTGCTTATCTTTTTTCGACTTATAATCTCATATAGAATAAAAGTTTAATTTAGTTTATATTTTAGTATATTTCAAACTGAATGTATTTTTTGTAGTGGGTAGAAAGAACAATGATTTTCTAAAAAAAAAGTAAGTGATTAGCGAATTTCCTAATTTACATACAAAAGATATACATTTCTGAAAATCGAGTTTAAAATTGCTCTACTGCAAAAAAATTAATTATGGCTTATACCCTAATTCAGTACGAAAGTTTAGGGCGCTTTTGTGTGAAAATACTTTTGAGTTCTTGTTTTTGAATTCTCAAAATTATTATCTTCAAAAATTCTTGTTGTCTTTGATATTTAAAAATAAAAGTATTATTACCATGTTTCTAAAACATAAAAATTAAATTAAAGTATTATACAATAGTTTGAAAATTATATGAAAATATATTTGTTGGATATAATGTATGGAACAAAATCATAAAGCAAATACACGAACTTTCTAGCATAGACAATAAATAATAATTGTTTTAAATAAATATAAATAATAATAAAAATAAAATAAATAATAATTGTTTTTTTCGTCCATAGACAAGAGGATACAATCGTCGAACAGAATTAGGCCATTAAACACTTTTACTTTATTGCCACTAAATTATAAACTGAAGTTATAAAAGTGATTTATTGTTCTTCGCACAAAATTTTCTTTAGTTTGGAATGATTTGACGCGGCATGACGGAAAAAAGTGTTAATAACACTTTTGAAAAAGCAGTCAATTCAATTAAAATAAAGAATAACTTTAAATTTAATAATAGTTTTCCTGTGTGTTCAAAAACTTCTTTTTTAACACACGGGATAAGCTTTTCTTCTATATTAAAATTAATTTGTTAAAGTACTTTTTTTTAATAATGTATACATATGTAGATGCATACATATACTTTCTTCTTGGGTAGAAATTTTAAAAAATTCTTCGAGTTGCAGGATTATTTTGAATTCGAATTATTAAAAATATCTTAATCAAGTATTACAGCAAAACCAAAATCTGAAAAACGATGAACTACTTACTCGAACAAAATCAAAACCTCATGAAATGAATATTATATTCAATGTGAGTCAGTGTTTTTGGAACAACTACATACATATATACCTAAAATTTAAAAAGGAGCATGAAAATATATCTTGGAATTTTAAAATTCTCACTTTTTTGGAATTCCTGTACACGCAATTTTTTTTATTCTAACAGATTATTTTATTTAATCTGTCTGATTCGTATAATTTGTATTGAACAAATTTCTTCACAAAATTTGCTGATCGAATAAAAATTACACACATAAAAATATAAAAATTTTCATAATAAAATGATTCGAGTAAACATATTATTGTGTTTTATTATTTAACAACTATTTTATTCAGCTTGAGGATAAAATTAACAAGATTTTGTACAAAAAACAATATTTCAGGATAAATTTTACTAATATCAATATTAGTAATATTATTCGGGGTTGTCATAGAATCCAAGTCGGTTTTGCTGATTATCGGTTTTGTAAACCAATATTGGATTCATTTGGTGTCATGAAAACAAGTCGGTTTTGTTATTTTTGAATACAAATATGTTCGATGTTCGAATCAAATTTTTTTATGTTTTTGTTCATTTGTTTACGGTTTCTAATGCAAGTTTTTGTTTGAAAATTTTGTCAATTATGGTATTTACGCTAAAATATTCTTATGCAAATATTCTTTAACTCTAATAAGGGTGAAATTTGGAATAAATCACGCAATATTCGAAACAATCAATAAACTAAAATTGCTTAAACTAGCTAAAACTGTGAGAGAAAAAGCAAAATACTACGAAAATTCGCAAAAGCTTGCAAAAACTTTAAATGTTAAGCTTTTAAGTAAAAATTAATGAAGAAATCCAAAAACTTTGGAAAAAAATTACATCTTTTGCAAAAATAACAGAAATTTGCGAAAAATTGCAAAATTTTAAACCAGCCATAATTTTATTAAAAAGGGCTATAACTCTAAAGAATGCTAAAAAAAATCTGTACAAAGCTGAATAATAGCAAAGTCTAATAGCGAAAACTGTTAAGAAACAGAATACTGGCAAAAACTCGATTTCATCACGATCATTGCGAAAATTCGCGAGAAGTTGCATAATGGGAAACAAGCCTTAAAATTGATTATAAGTCTTCAAAACTGTTAAAAATGTTATTAACTCGAAAATAACGCGAACAATCGCAAATTCGCGAAAAAATCCTAGATCATATATCAAATTATCAACTTTAATTTGGTTGAATATTCGCTAAAAATCAAACTGTTGAAAAAAAGATATGAAAAATGGCGATTTTAGCCTTTTTATTTATTTTCAATTAAAAAAAAGACAGCTGTAAGCTGCTTGGTTTATATCCAATAACAAAGCGATAACATTGGTTTCTATGACACCTAAAACCGACACTAGACATAGTTTGAACAAAAATCCGACAACATTGGATTTCATGACACCAAAGTATTTTTTTGTCGGTTTCTAATCCAATTCCGATAAGATTGGTTTCTATGACACCCCTGATTAGCATCAAATATTTAAAAAAAATCTATTATTGGTCGAGAAAATTTTTCTCCATTTAAATGTGGATTTGATTCAAAATCATCATCACGTCTAGGGTTTGCATAGCGATTATAATCGTAATGGTGATTAATCGCATCTTTTAATCGTAATCGTAATCGTAATCGAACCCATTAATCGCTCGATTACGATTAAAATTTTTTCCTTTTTTTAAGCAAAAAATGTATGCGAAATTTGTATACAGTGCAAATTTAACTCATAAAAAATTAAAATTAAAATTTTTAATATAAATATATTGTCATAAGTTTATTTTAATTGAAATTTATAACAATATGTCGAATAATAAATTTCTTAAATGTAAAATGTAGATTTTATTTGTATTGTATAAAGGTGTAGAAAAACAAAATAGATTCATATCAAATATAAATTATTTGCTGGATTTGTTAAAGTTTCTAGGCCTACTACGCTTATTTTGTGATTTTCAAGTATACTATTATTTGTCAATTCTCAAATAGTTTTTAAAAGACTGTGCAAAATATGTGGTTGAAGTCTACTGATGATTTGGCTAAGCACCAATGAAATAGTTAGACAATTTTATTATATCCTGCCAATTTTATTTCAAAAACGTCGTAATATCTCAAAAATTTCATTACAACTGATACAAAAATATTTTTAATTCGATTGATAGATACGTAGGTTTCTTCGTATAAAAAACAATATAAAAAATACTGTTTTTATATGAAGTTGTTCATTCATTATGATAATAAATTCATCGAGTGTGAATACAAAATTCAATAAAAAATAAATTAAGATAATAGAAATATACTTCGTCCTAGAAAGATTTCCTATCAAAAGATTGATTTTCCGTAATTTGTATTGTTTTTGATACTCATAAGTTCTGATTTACGAACTTCGTTTTACATACTTTAACATTTTCTCAAAATGTAAATATAATTTAATTGAAAAATTCACTTAAAACGCGATTAATCGCATAATCGCAAACCCTAATCACGTCTTCCATTTTTCTTACGATTTTTTTAATATACATATGTAGTAATTTAAGAATTGATTTCATATTATTATTATTTTGTTTAAATACTAGAGATCGACCGAAGGCGTTTTTTTTTGGCCGAAGCCGAAGCCGAACTTCGGCTAAAATCCTAAACTTCGGCCAAAACCGAAGCCGAATGTTTTAAATTTTAAAAATGATACTTGTTTTATATGAATTAAGAAAAAAGTTTGCTTTTTTGAAATCACTGAAATAGCTGTAATATCTATACATAACAAGAAAAATAAAACTATTTTGCAATTTCTAGATTGCTTTTTCATATGATCACTCACAAGAACGTCCAAGTAAAAGAAAATAGAAAGCAACAGGGTTGTATTTCAAAGCAACCCTTTCAAAACGTTAAACACAATAGAAACTGTCGGCGAGCAACGACCAAAAATAATGTTATTTTTCAAGCTTGGAATGAAAAATATTCGGCTTCGGCTAATCGGCCGATTTTTGCCATAGGCCGAATGTTGGCCGAAGGCCGAAGCCGATTAATCGGTCGAACTCTATTAAATACCAACATACATGAATACATATGTACATTAGAGTGGCCGTTAGTTGTATGGAGGATTTGTTTTTGTTGAATATAAGAAATCAAAAAGAAAATAAATAACGGGCACTCTAATGTACATACCTACCTATATACCTGTGGCAATAAATAATAATGGCTTAAGTTGATATAAGTGCTTTTTCATTTATATTCCTATTCTATTCTTCTAGATAGATCACTCAGCTATATTTCAATTATAAAATGTCATTATTAATAAAACTATACGCATTTATATTTTAACTTAACGGCCTGGCCCACGATGTCACGAGAAATCGTTCGATCGACAACTTGTATTGGAAACAACAACAAATTTTCTAAAGTTATTGTTGTTTGCAATACAAGTTGTCGATCGAACGATAACTGGTGACATCGTGGGCTAGGCCGTAAGTCTTCTTGGGAAATAATACATAAACCATAAGTTCTTAACTCAACTTAATTTTTTTAAGAGAGCTACATCAATAGTAATAATATAATATTATTGAGCATTAAAACTTGTATACAGTTAAGTTCAATAACTAACAGACCATTCAAATTATTCCTCATAACAAAAAACTTATACATAATTAACTAAGCTTTCAAAAAAATATCTTATCTCAGGTTTTCCGCATTTTTTAATTAAACCTAAAGCACTTATCTCGACTAACTATCAATAAAAATTATTTTGCCTTTCAATATAGTAGCTTAAGTTCACTTTATCTTTTATTTTTTCATAGCATATTAACTAAAAAACAACGAATATTAACTAAACGTTTTCTTTGTTTTATAAAATTAACAGTTTTGTTCTAAATAAATGTGCATTTTTTTCGGTGGCTAAAAATTGTATATAAAAACCAAACACAATTTATTTTAGACACAACCCTTAATATCTCAAAACACGAAATTTCGACTTAAGCCATTATTATTTATTGCCACAGATATGTAAAGATACTACCAAGGCGAATTCAGTATCAGGTGACCTTATCAGCCCAGCTGATTATCAGCTGTTGCTACCAAATTGGGCATTTTGAACCAAAACGTCAAAATTTGCTTAGAAATCTTCTGACAGATTGGTTTTGTAGCATACCAAACTACGTGTTGTTTTTTCTGTTGTAAAATTGTTGTAGCGATAAGGTCACCTGATACTGAATTCGCCTTGGATACTACATCAAATTCAAGACATTCACCTTATATTTTTTGCTCTAAACGATTTTTGTTTTGCAAATAAATACACAATGTGGCAGCTCTTATCAACTGCAAATTCGTTTTGTATGGGTTTTCTACTCTCTTCGAACATTTTATTCACTCTCATTGAAATAGTGTTGCCCACCAGGTGCTTAAAACGAATATCAAGCGTTTAATTAACGTTTTAATATTTGATGTTATTTATATAGAAAACAATACGAATACAATTAAAATTTTTATTTAAATAATTATTATGATTTGAATAATAATAATAATTATTATGATTTAAAGCAACAAAGAAATACATGTGGACGTGCTCAGTCAATAACAAACAAACATAATTATATTCATATTAAAATTATTATTCAGTGAAACATCTTTAAAATCTTGTATATATAATAATTTCATTTTACTTTTATTTAACATTTTTATGCGACTAATAGTCTTTTTCCATTTAGAGATATGAATATGTAAATGAATAGATTTTCAAAAAGGAATCATCTAGTCCACGTTTTATAAAATTTGACATTTTAATGCCGTTCGAATAAGAAAAAGACGGCGCATCGACTGGATTAAAAATTTACTTCAATTCGAATCTCTACATGTCGAAAAAAAAACTTTATGCATTTGGCTAGTGACCTAAGTATTTATACGAAATGTTAACCTACTAAATCCACTTTTTATAACATACGCCATTTTAATGCCGTTCGAAAGAAAAAGAGGCGCCTCATTAATTTGAAGCTCTATATGTCGAAGAAACTTACTGTATTAGGCTAATTTCGTAAGCTTTGTATAGAAACAGTTAACAGTATTTGTTATCTCCTGTAAAATTTGCTGGAAGTAAGTTAGCAGATTTACACTCTAGGCCGACGATATATATATAGCTCATTTACTTCAATAGTGTCATAGCTCAAAATGCAGAATAATGCATTTCGTGTTTTATCTTGTGTAAAAATTTCATATAATTAGCTTGTACCATCACCTCCTGAGAGAAGAATATTTTTACATGTCTTCATTGAGTTGTATGCAAATTGAAAACTTAGAACGCGTTTTCTGCAAAACTTTTTAGTTGTGACACTATTGAAGTAAATGTGCAATATGAATGTATTAAGTAAAGGTTGTATAGATATTTTTGCTGAATTCAAAATTAAAACTTTCCTATTTCATTTGGAATGTTCTTAAATTGAAATCAAAATTTATAAGCTTTTTTTGTCATTTTTAAATTAAAGCTATAGAATTTAGAATTTTCTCAATTTCAAAGCGAAATGTCGTAGTAATGACAAAATAATAACGAAATTATTTGTCGTTTTTCTAGAAATGACACTCAAATTAATGTCAGATGTAAAATGAAACAAAATTGCCTAGGAACATCTTTTAAAAGTGTAGAGAGGTGTTGATTTTTTACTTTTGAGAAATCCTTATAAGATGTTAACATCTTCTCAAAATGATGTTAAATATTTCATAGTGGAAAAATGCTGTGAGGATAATTGCGAAACATAATTTTCCTATTTTGCATTTTGTAAAAACTAAATTTATATTATATTACTTATAAAATAAGGTTTATGTGTCTAATTCAGTAATATTACTATATTGTTTTAAATAGTTTAACATTTTTGTCTTGCTATTTTAAATTTACAATTTATATTAGGGATGTAACGAATGTTCGCATTCGCTTTCGCTTTCGCATTCGCAAATTATTCGCTTACTTTTGCATTTGCATTCGCTAAAATGTATGCGAACATTTCAAGCGAATACTAACATAAAAAGATACATATACTTACAAGTAAATCATTCTAATCAAAGATTTAAAATTTTAGTGAAAAACTTTTCTATAAATAATTTCTCGTAAGTATCAAAATGAAACCAAATTCCAGCAGTGTTTGGAAATATATCTTAGTTTTTGAAAAAGAAAAGGCAGTGTTTGATTTGCGTGATAGTATTTTCTGATTAAAACTAGTCTGTTCAATTTTTTGAAAAAAAAATGTTGAGCACCACTCATTACTTCGTACAAATATTAGCTAGTCCTTGCTTGTTGTAAATTCAACGCAAAACAAGTGAAAATATATTTCATATGTTTTTCCCAAGATGAACAGGGTACCACTTCTGCAAGATTTTTTAAAGAACAATTTATTCCGTTTTCTTAATATGTGATATTTTAATGAATTGTAATATTTGCATTCGCTTTTGCAAAAATTAAAATGTATTATTCGCTTTCGCATTCGCATTCGCTAAACTGGTATTCGTTACTTCCCTAATTTATATTTTTTTCTGGTTTTGAAGAATTTATGTTTGCTCAAGCTTGTCTAGAGATTTGATGCTGCTGGGCAGCTCATCAGTATAACTGAACCACAAAAGTTCTTGAAAAAGTGCTTATGTCCATACAAAGCACCCAAAATATATTTTAAAATAAATATATACACACACATAGTAAGATAATAATCAATTCGCAACAAACATTTTTTAATATAATATGAAACATTATGAATATATTATATTCATAATGTTTTTTTATGTTTAAAAAATATTCAAGCATAAAAAATACTATAAAACAATGTGATATTCTCGTATAGAATTTTTTTTATTTAATTTAATTATTTCTCATATATGTAGATACAAAAAGTTTTGCATTTTATTAACCGTAAAAACACGCTTGAAATTTTTAACAGTTAGCTACACTTGAGAATTACTTTGCCTGGTCATTTGCAAACAGCACAGCTGTTTTTCAAGAAGGCAGCCCAGCCAGCTGCCGGCTGGCTACCAAATGCAATTTATTAATTATGGAACTTTTAAACAAATTCAACATTAATGAACAATAACTCGCGTATATGCATGTAAGCGTAAGTTCTCTAATATAATTATAAAATGTATGCAAAACACTTAGCACTGTTTATGTTTATTTGCCTTCAAATTTCAATAGATAAACTCACCACAATCACACACACGGGAGACGCCGGCGTTCTTATAATTTTATTGCATATACACTAAATTCTTAATTACGAACATCAAACACACATTGTTCCAATATTTTATTATGTTTATTTCACAATTTGATTACTTTTAGTTGAATATTTATTTAAACCTTTTTATAATTACTTAAGCACACTTTTGCTAAACGACCGTATTGTGTGAAACTAAAATGCTTGTTCTTTTTATGCAACAGCTGCTTTTAATTAGGTTTCTCTTTTAAATGTGAGTTGCTAAATAATTAAGAGAAAATATTTTTTGACAGTCTTGCTCTTTAATACTTAATGACGATTTTCTCTTTTTATAAGAAAAAATTCAAGTAGATTTGTATTCAGCGTTGCCGTTTTCTTTTTTTATTTGAAATTTACTGTGCTTGCATAAATGGAATTCACCTATGAAGGCGTTTAAAATTTAAATGTTAAATACATACATCAAGGATTATTATTTTTAAAACATACATATCGCACACTAAATCATAAAGAGTCACAACCTAAAATTATAAAAGTGCTTTTGCTTTTTTATAAACCAATTAATTTAAGAAATCTATAACGACCTCAACAATTTCTTTTGCAATACAGTCTTCTTGAAGAATACAAATTACCGTTATGCTTGTATTTATGTCACATACTTGCGCCATTTGAACAATATTAACAGTTGTTTGCAACTACTCAGAATCTGAAATTTTTTGAGTTGTGACTCTTTATGATTTAGTGTGCGATTTGTAAATGTGTCTATTTACATATGTTGTATGTATGTATGTATTTATGTAACTGCTGGTGCAACGTTATTAAATTTTTCCAATATGTATGTATAAATGTAGGTATGTTTACATTTTATATACTTAATATGTATACAAGGTTTGATAAAGCTTAAATGGTCTACAATTTCTTGATTCTAAAATGATTTTTCGTTGCTATTTTCTTATCTTGACTTTATTTTTAATTTTATTGATTGTACTTTACATCTCGTATTTTTACGAAACAATGAATTATTTTATTTATGTATATCCAATATTTCGCTGCCACTTTGGATATTTTTATTTCCGATAACAAACAAAAAATTTTATAAAAAATATTTAAAAAGGCGGGAAATCAAACATTTATTTTTCTCAATATAAAAAACAATCATTTTTAAAAATTATAACATGAACAAAAAATATACATAAATATTTAATGAGTAATTTTTTATACATATATATAATTTAAAATGACCTTGAAAGCCTGAATAACAAATAACATCAAAATCATAGAAAATAAAAAAGGTCGATAATAATAAAATTTAAACATTTGCACAAAAATTAACAAAAAATGTTGCATGTACATAAAGAATTGTTTGTGTATTTGTACATCAGGCTGGTTATTAAAATTAAAAGTTGAATGTTTTAAATTAAGGCGTGTCGCACGCCCACCGAAGTTTGAGAAAATGCTTAATTTCTAACTTTTATGTCTCATAATTTAATAAATCTCGATTTTATAAAAAAAAACTTTTAAAAATTTGTTGTCTTTTGCGAATTTTCTCTGAATCGCAAAAAAGCCCATAATTTTTCATATATCCAAGTGATTACACAGCACAACAAGTCTTTTTGTGTTGTTTAAATAAAAATTGCCGATCCTTATATATTTTTATCTCCTGATTACGATGGAGTCATTAATTTTTTCCCATCACCTCTAGATTTAAAGATATAGTTTACACCACTTTGTTTATCTTTCCTATAATATTTCAGTCGTATACTATCAAAACATTAAACGTAGTTATTTTTAGCCATAGAGTTTTACTATAGCTCTATGATTGCCACAAATTAAAGTGAAAACTTAAAGTGAGAACTGCAGTTATATTCATACTCGTTAGGGTTTGGGATTTCCCGGACTTTTGCACTTCCCGGGAAACGGGAATTAAAAAATCAAGTTCCGGGGAATTCCCGGAATTCCCGGGAAAAGCTAATTCTCTAAATTAAATACATTTATTAAATAAAAGTTGGTGAAATTTCGATTGTTTTATTAATGCATTCTTTTGAAATAAAAGTTAATAAAAAGCAGTTCTAAGACAAATTTTTAAGAAGTTTTAATTGAATTTAAGCAAATGGAATAAAGTTATTACACAGCAAAAGATCATATAAAAACCAATTGACGACTTTTACCACAACTAGTAGACAATTTTCTAATAAAACCTACCTTCATTTTAATAAGAATTTGCCTTGCTTGATTCTCATTATTTTTGAAAAAGTTCCAAGCAGTTTCTTATCTTTAAGTACAAGCAGGTTACAGTCTTTAATTTTTCATTTTATTTCTCCTAAAATATTTTCTTCAGGGTTTCCATAATAGCGTCTACTTGTAATAAATTTAAGTTTTGTCAACTCAGAGTTCTTACAGCTTAAAATTTTCACTACACTTTTCAAAATTCGGCGAAAAATCACTTCAAGTTCGCTTAGCATCGAATTATTTACTTTAGGAAATGATTATATCATTGCAATCATTGATACTTATACAATTTATTCCACTTTTTATAGGAGATATGGTATGACCTCAATTTAATGGAATTTTTATGAAATTTCAGACTAGATTTGAATAGCTCACATTTTTACTTTATATTAAAAATATATGGACATTTTACTGCTTGTTTATCGGCGTCGAAAGAATTCTTTCTTTCTTACAGTTACATTTAAAACAAAAACTCAATTTAAATTTTAAGATTAAAAAATTTCCTTCGAACAAGGTATATGTAAGTGTTTAAACAGACGATGAAAAACGTGTCAACGTTCGTGTAAATTTGGTCATACAATCATTCAAACTAACTTTTGTAATATATAAAAAAATAATAAGTTTTTATATTAAAGTAAAATTGGATTATAAATTCTATATATTTATGAAATAACATGCACTTTAAATTTTCCGTTTTCCCGGCAAAATCTCAAAAATTTCCCGGGAATATTAGACAGACATTTCCCGGGATTTCCCGCCCGGGAATTCCCGTTTCCCAAACCCTAATACTCGTTCATAATTGGCTGGATTTTAAAGGGTCGAATTTAAAAGGGCTTATGTAGATACATACATATATGTATGTAAGTGGTTTAATGTGATTTGACACTTACCTTCTTTTGGTGAATCAATTCTTGGTACAGCTGATAAAATTGAGGTGAAACCGTGGTTTAAAGTTTGATTCGCGGGCTGAAGTGCCAAAATGTAGATAGAATTTTAAGTTGAATTGAAAGCCGTCTTAAACATAGCTCACTTGGGTCCAGGAACGCAGTTGAAGCTTTTCTTATTACCTTATTCTTATTATTATTTTTCTTATATCTATCAGAAAAACTATTTACTAATTCAATATGCTAATCATAAATGTAATTGCATATTTTGGCACTAAATGAATATTTTTGCAGTTTTAAAAATTTTTAATGCATATTTCATTATATTATATTAAAAAAAAATTATAATAAAATTCTATAAAAAAGGAGTTGGTCTTTTTAACTTCAAACAATATTTTTTAAGTGAAACTATTACACTACTGCAAGGCTTCACTAGAAAGTATTAGGTTAGGTTAGCAGGATGCTGGTAAGGGCGGGTGAATTTTAGTGTCCAGCTTACTTGGGTCCAATACAATGATCCATTTGTGCTACCTGTGAGTTGAAGAAATGATAATCTGAGAGGGGAATTGGAAAGGCATAGTAATAGAGAAGATGCATGGTGAAGGAAAAGATAGAGGAAAGCTTCATTATTTTACAACTCTGCTTTTTGCACGCTTTTAATAACGCAGTGTTGCAGCGCCTCTGATGTCAATTAGGCGTATTAAATTTTGAAGCTGTGTTTAGTAGCCATTTTAATGTTATTTTACTTCGCCAATGATTCTGTTACACAATACCGACGAAGGAGGGCGCTCTGATGTTACATAAGAATTAGTAGCATCCGCTGAAGACGGTGTAGTCCAGTGACCAGTGCCTATGCCTTCACCACTAGAACTTTTCCTACAACAAGTGATATAAAGGAACCCTAATGCACATTAGAAAAATACGTGTGTGAATCAAACAGTTAGAGAGGAGCATTGGGAAGGGATAGTAATAGAGAAGACAGGTGGTGAAGGACGAGGTAGAGGAAAGCTTCATTCTTTTACAACTCCGCTTTTTGCAGCGCCTCTGGTGTCAATGAGGCGTGTTAAATTTTGAAGCTATGTTTAGCAGCCATTTTATTGGTTATGTTACACAACACCTACCAAGGAGGGCGCTCCGATGTTACAATAGGATTAGCATCCGCTGAAGCCGGTGTAGTCCAGTGACCAGTGCCTATGTCTTCACCACTAGAACTTTTCCTACAACAAGTGATACAAAGGAACCCTAATACACATTAGAAAAGTGCGTGGTGTTATTATTTAATGACTGTAGGAGAACAGCCTCGAACGCAGGACCTTCGGTTTTGTAGTCAAAGTGCTAACTGCTTCAGGCAACGCCACCCTCTTAGAAAGTATTAGAAAACTTTGCAATGTAGAAGGTTGAAATATAGAAGAAAAAAAGTTAAATAATACCACAGAAAGAAACATCCGCCATTATATTTTGAAGCAGATTTCCGAGACACTTGAATCAGGTTCAAATAATTTAAAAAAACCAACTTTCGCCGACAAAAATATCTATTGTGATGGTGGCGTTGGCTGAAGTAGTTACCACGTTGACTACAAAACCGCAGGTCCTGGGTTCGACACCGGTATCCATCATTCCTTAAATAAAACACCACACATTTTTTTTGTTGTGCATTAGTGTCCCTTTGTAGCAGTTGTTGTAGGAAAGTTCAAGTAATGATGGCATAGTCACTGGTCACTGAACTATACCGACTTCAGCGATACTGTGTACCATCAGAGCGCCCTCCTTCGTTCTGTAGAAGAATCATCGGCGAAGTAAAATAGTCAATAAAATAGCTGTGTTTACAGCTTCAAATTTTAATACGCCTCATTTGGCACCAGATGGCGCTGCAACACTGCATTATCAAAAAGGGTGCAAGGAGGAGCAGAGTTGTAAGATAATGAAGCTTTCCTCTATCTCTTCCTTTACCACCAGTCTTCTCTATCACTATCCCTTTCCTAAAGAAGGTAACATCTAGTAATAGTAGCAGGCATTCATTGCCTAACTGTTACTTCTCTTTAAAAAAAATACCTATTGTGTACGAACGAATTCGAAAATACCATTTTACGTTTCTATCGGAAATTACCTTTGAAAGACGGAAAAAATTCACTGTGAATGTATTCTTTGGAGAAAAGTTGCAGTCGGGTTTTATTCTGATTTTTTGTGTTCAGATAACTTCAGGTGGTCTTCTCCAATTTCTGAACTGGCTTTCATTAGGCGCATTATTCAGAGTTTTGACTAAGCATAGTGATCGATTAAGTGCAACACTTGTGTCGTTAATAGTGTTTTTACACCTAAAGTTAAAACCTGTTTTTAAAATTAAAACCATAAACAGTTGATTTTATGTTCACACTGCCGGCATTTAGTTTTGTTAGCTAGCCTAAATATTATTAGCTGCTTGTAGTCATTTTAACTTGGCAGCACTGAACTTAGTACAGCGAAAACAAGGTTGCGTTTCATAAAACATACTTAAACCAATTTAAAAAAGATTTTAAGTTGGTTTTAACAAAATCACCAGAGCCTCCCTCGTTTGCGAAAACAGGGAAACACCAAGCCTTTAAAGGACAGTGGCTGAGGTTGGCAGTTGAGAAGGAGTGGCTATGTGTGCGCTTCACTTTTCTCTGAAGCCCCGTGAAAATTGCTTAAAGCAACGAAAAAATTACTTGATTTGTTTCGATATTTATAATTTGATTAATAGTGTTTTCACACTGCAAGTTAAAACCTGGTTTTAACGTTAAAACCATAAACAGCTGATTTTGCATTCACATTGCAAGTTTGTTAAATTCAGGTTTTAACTCACAGACTGTCTAATAACTTTGCTCAAAATAAAATAAATCTCCCGCAGAAATGCGTGTGTTTGTTGTTGTATTTTTTCTGCTTTTTATAACACTTATTTGACAAACTGTACAACTGTTTTTGTTTGTATGAAAAACTAAGAAAGTTTACAATGCGCTCTTAAATGGAAATAATTTTATATTTTGTAAATTAATATTTTAAAATTATGGAACTAGTAATACAAAGTGAAGAAGTGTTTGGAAATCAAGTTATTGTATATAAATGTAACGTGCTGCCACAAAAATTTCATATTTCATATATTATGTTACGTACACCATGACTGCGGGGTATCTACCAACCCAATTACTGTAGGATACATTACTAATGGTTTATTCGCAGTTGTGAGTAAACATACATATTGACAAAATATACCTTAGAAGTCTCATCAAGTTAATCAGCGAAACAGTATAAGACTTCATGCTTTATACTCAGTCGGGGAGCAAGTCACGGCACCGTACGAATGGTAGTTACAAGAAGGCCACTTGAACTATCATCCGAGTGCTTTGCCGATTCTTGCTCGATATACATATATTACTTAGTAAAGTTGATAATCGTATTTAGTTAATACACGAACTCCCGAATCTTTCGTGTATTGTAGTTAGTAAGGCATACGAACTTCCGAATCTTTCGTGTGTTTTGTAGTTAGTGAACATAACTCGTATTTTAGCCGAATACACGAACTCCCGAATCTTTCATGTATTCGTAAATTGTATTTCGTTAATACACGAACTCCCGAATCTTTCGTGTATCGTATTTAGTAAGGCATACGAACTTCCGAATCTTTCGTGTGTTTTGTAGTAAGTAACATAACTCGTATTTAGCCGAGTGCACGAACCCCCGAATCTTTCGTGTATTCAATCTGTAAATATAACTAACCCATAGTTATGGAACATACGAACCTCCGCATTCTTCGTATATTCGTATTTTGTAATTACCTCGAATTTAGCCGAATGCACGAACCCCCGAATCTTTCGTGTATTCAAGCTGTAGATATAACTAACCCATAGTTATGGAACATACGGACCTCCGCATTCTTCGTATGTTCGTATTTTGTAATTAGCTCGTATTTAACCGAGTGCACGAACCCCCGAATCTTTCGTGTATTCAATCTGTAGATATAACTAACCCATAGTTATGGAACATACGAACCTCCGCATTCTTCGTATGTTCGTATTTTGTAATTAGCTCGTATTTAGCCGAGTGCACGAACCCCCGAATCTTTCGTGTATTCAATCTGTAGATATAACTAACCCATAGTTATGGAACATACGGACCTCCGCATTCTTCGTATGTTCGTATTTTGTAATTAGCTCGTATTTAGCCGAGTGCACGAACCCCCGAATCTTTCGTGTATTCAATCTGTAGATATAACTAACCCATAGTTATGGAACATACGAACCTCCGCATTCTTCGTATGTTCGTATTTTGTAATTAGCTCGTATTTAGCCGAGTGCACGAACCCCCGAATCTTTCGTGTATTCAATCTGTAAATATAACTAACCCATAGTTATGGAACATACGAACCTCCGCATTCTTCGTATATTCGTATTTTGTAATTACCTCGAATTTAGCCGAATGCACGAACCCCCGAATCTTTCGTGTATTCAAGCTGTAGATATAACTAACCCATAGTTATGGAACATACGGACCTCCGCATTCTTCGTATGTTCGTATTTTGTAATTAGCTCGTATTTAACCGAGTGCACGAACCCCCGAATCTTTCGTGTATTCAATCTGTAGATATAACTAACCCATAGTTATGGAACATACGAACCTCCGCATTCTTCGTATGTTCGTATTTTGTAATTAGCTCGTATTTAGCCGAGTGCACGAACCCCCGAATCTTTCGTGTATTCAATCTGTAGATATAACTAACCCATAGTTATGGAACATACGAACCTCCGCATTCTTCGTATGTTCGTATTTTGTAATTAGCTCGTATTTAGCCGAGTGCACGAACCCCCGAATCTTTCGTGTATTCAATCTGTAAATATAACTAACCCATAGTTATGGAACATACGAACCTCCGCATTCTTCGTATATTCGTATTTTGTAATTACCTCGAATTTAGCCGAATGCACGAACCCCCGAATCTTTCGTGTATTCAAGCTGTAGATATAACTAACCCATAGTTATGGAACATACGGACCTCCGCATTCTTCGTATGTTCGTATTTTGTAATTAGCTCGTATTTAACCGAGTGCACGAACCCCCGAATCTTTCGTGTATTCAATCTGTAGATATAACTAACCCATAGTTATGGAACATACGAACCTCCGCATTCTTCGTATGTTCGTATTTTGTAATTAGCTCGTATTTAGCCGAGTGCACGAACCCCCGAATCTTTCGTGTATTCAATCTGTAGATATAACTAACCCATAGTTATGGAACATACGAACCTCCGCATTCTTCGTATGTTCGTATTTTGTAATTAGCTCGTATTTAGCCGAGTGCACGAACCCCCGAATCTTTCGTGTATTCAATCTGTAAATATAACTAACCCATAGTTATGGAATATACGAACCTCCGCATTCTTCGTATATTCAGCGTTTGTAGCAATGTTAACATGCATACAATACACCATACCATATTTTCATATTCCTAGATTTATTCAGCAGCGGAGTTTCACGATAGGCAGGAGGCAGCCTACCCGAGTGACACCTCAACATCGCAGATTTATTAATAGTTTTAGTAACATAAGTTAAGTTAAGTTTCTTAAATAAAGTATATTGTGTTCCCTGAATATTAAAACACCAACATCTTCGTGTTATTATTTGCAAAGGAAGCAGACCTTTGGTAAGAACCTGGACAGGCTGACGCCTACCCCGGCTGGAAACAAAAACTGCGTTACATAAAAATGCACAAATAAATCACAAAATACAACTTTTTTATCGGTGTCATATCGTTTATTTTCACTTTCCAGAGGTCAATGAAAATTTTTTTGTTGTTTTCCTTCCAAAGATCTCTTATTTTTCCATAATTTTTTACTTATTGTTGCTGCTGCATCCATTTTTAAGTTGAAAATCTTTCAAGCGACATCTCTTGTTATTCACTGGCATAAACATTATCAGCTGCTACCGGTCATTTTAACTTGGCAGCACTGAATTTACCACCACGAAAATAGGGTTGCATTTCATAAAACCAAAATAAAATAAATTCAGAAATGGTTTTAAGTTGGATTTCACAAAAACAATTTGTATGGTAAAACCAGGTTTTATCAGTTGGTTTTAACATTAAAACCAACTTTTATTTAAACCAAGTCAGTGTGAAGACACTATAAGCTAAAGTTCGTATCGCTTTGTAAGCCAAATTACATGTGATAATTATTAATGAACAAATAACACCAAAATTAATTGTAAATATTGTGACATGATAAATTTTCATCGAAATTCGAGCCCTGGTGATGAGGATTAATTAGAACGACGATGGAGAAAATATGATTTTAGGAGATTTTTATAGGAATTTTCTCCATAAATAACTGACAGTCAAGGTGTGACTTTTACCACAAACTACCGCTTCTTTCTAACACTTCAAAAATGCTTTTCATTTCAGCTGGCGTACGAGTACATTCATTTGATTAGCTTTAATCAAGAAAAAGATGTTATTAATTTCCCAGCTAAATAGTTATAATCATTACCATTTTTCCATGTCATTGTATAATTTAATCATAAAATATTTTATAGCATGTAATGAACACATTACAGAAATTTTACAGCAAAACAGTTTACAACTTAATTTTCATTTATATTCATATTAAAATATGCTAAAAAAAGACTTGCAAGTATAAACTTTAAACATCTCTTAATTTTGTAACAAATCTTGGTGTGTATTATTATTTTTTTTTTAATTTAGCTTGCAATTTTTTTCTTTTCTTTTATATATTTTACAATTTGCCTGAAGAAGTGATGACGGAAGACAAGACTAGAGCGGGCCCAAATATAAACAACACAGTTGAAGCATAATACGAGTATAAAGTAGCCAGAATGGCTTTGGATGGAATACTAAAATGATTTTGTTACAGCTGAAGCTGTCTTTACAATGTGAAAGCGATTAGTTTTTCGTTTATTAGCAGCCATCACATCATGCTGAGGCTTGGGTGTAAAAAATTGTTAAATTAAACTCAAGTAGATTTTGAAGAAGGAAAAAATAACAACATTTAACATCGCGTGAATGATTTTGTTAATAATATGTATCTTTACAAAGAAATCTTGCACAACACAAGCTAAAGGAGAGCTGGCGGGAGAGACGCTGGGAAGTATGTACGAGTATAAAGCAAAAATAACAGATATACCTGAAGGCATTAAAGGAACATTTGTTAAAACAAAGTTTTACTTATTTTTAGTTTAAACACAGATACATACATAAATACATACATACATATATGTACAAGCATACTTGGCCAATTCGGCTAAATAAAGTTGAAATAACTAAACAAAGTGATAATTTTGAGATAAATTACAATATACACATTTGTTCGATGTTGATTTAATAACAGGTCAGTCAGTTATAAACACTAACAACTAAGACTAAGAAAGAAAAAAAGAAGAGACGTGTCTTAGGACACTCGGTTATAGCTATGCTGCTTAGCTACATAAAACAAACTTAATGTGTTAAATAACAATACAATAAAATTATATTATATGATGTTGGCAAATTCGCCGCAAATATTTCAAAACGTTTCCATTTATTTCCCATTATTTTTTTTCTAGCGGCGCACGTTGGGATAAAAACATAGTAAAAACCATTGCAAAGTTACGGGCATTACTTTTTTTCATAATTTTTTTTGTAATCTATTGAATATATGAAAAACGTATATCTTGAAGTTAATGAACCTCTACAGCCTCACAAACATGGCGCTCAAAAAAAATTTTTTTTTTTAATTTTTTGTATATACTACATATTTATTAATGCTGCATTGAAATTACGGTGAATTAGGTATTTATTTTCCGAATGAAATGAGTTTAGACATATATAGTAATCACAACCATATCATTATATGGTAGTTCAAATTGTAGTCCTACTACTTACATATCTAAAGATATGAGCATTTCAAAAATATATTATTTTTAAGGCTTTTTCAATATGTTTTTGGATTGTCATTGGAAAAAAACTTTCGTGGGTCCAAGTGGATCCACAAGATTTCTACATAATGATAACGCTGAATGCTTAGCAAAAACAATGGTATCTAATTTTTGTGCGCCTTTTTGAGATTTTTCCGTATCATTGCGTTGTAGTAATAATAATAAGGTAAGTATCGTATAACCAATTCATAGAGTAGACTAAACTTAAAACGTAAAATCTTTATAAATTACGCTTCCAATATAAATTTTTAATGCCAAGTACACACTATGTAATTTTTTGACACCGCAATAGTGTGTACTAGCGGCAACATTTGTCATTTCTGATACTTTTCGTTGCTTTTCATATAAAAAACATAATGTGAATGGCGTTGCATACATTTTGAAAATGGCACCCTAAATTGTCAACACAAGAAATGCCAGATATGTACTCGGCATAAGTGACTTGCAAAACTAAACCGTTTTCTTCCAAAAAAAAAAAAAAAAACAGATACACGATAACTCAAGAGAGTAAATAAAAATAATTAGTAATATGTACCACTGAAATAGTAAAATGTATTAATTTTCGTCTTAACAAAACGAGTAGTTTGCGAAAGCTTTTAAAAGAAAAATGAAAAATTTTCCAGATGAGAAGCTTGTTATCATTCTGTGAAACACAGGGTGAGTAATAAAAACCTTAGTTCCTTGCTCATCTTTCTTGTAAGCTTATTTCAGATTTTATATGAATCAGCCTGTGAAAAACAGGACAACCAATATAATTGTCTAATTTTTCTCGACGCGAAAACTTCTCGCAATTTACAGAACACAGGTACTGGTTATAAGTACAAAGAAATCAAAACAAAAATAAATTTATAACTGTAATAGTGTCGATTATTTTTGTTACGAAAATCACGTTCTAGCTCCTGTGTTGTGACATAAATAGCATAGCTATAAAATAAACTTTCTTGAATTTAAATTGTTCAGGCCTCTTTTTGGTATGAACGACGAGTCTTATTAGTTTTTTTTTTTTAATTTTTCGTATATCTTGCACATGCCAAAATAAAATAGTTGCGCTGATGGTGCCTTAAGACGAGGTATTCAATAAATACCAGACAACAGAAATCTTAAAGCTTAGATATTTAAGCAGTGATAAGATTGTATGTATGTATGTAAGCAGCACTAGCTTTCCCTCTCCCCCTTCCCCCTCAGAATACACAATCCAGCTTTTTTAACATACAAAAAAGAAAACACCACAAATCTTAAAGAAGCAACAAAAAAAAATCAAAACTAAACAGTGGGTTGTTCTGGAATACACAACAAAGAGCAACAAGGAAAAACGAAAAGAAAACAAAAAAGAAACATATTGATTTATAACCGCCGAGCATTGACATGACAAAAACTACATACCAGCGACTACTTATTCACTGCGCTTCGCCATGCAATTAAGCTCAATATATTTAAAGCTTAAGATGGCAGCGGTTTGGAGAGGGAGCAGGCTATCAGCCTTAACATTTACACATGATTATCCTCCAGCTAACAATTAAATCAAGAAGCATTAACATTTTAGTTTGAGCGTATAAAACTATGATTTCCTTTAGTCTAACTCTCCAGCTCATAACTGCACAAAATCTTGTCTTTAAGTCAAAAAGATCAAATCTTTCAAATATGTGCGTTCTTTTTCTTTCAAGCATCTAGATGCAAGAAAATGGGAAACAAAATGTGGAAAAAGATAAATACAAATACAGACACACACACACATACATAAATATATTACAAGGTGCATTAAAATGACAGCGGCTTCAATATTTTATCATTGGGGTGGACAGGTTTTTATGAATTTCATTATTGTTACTCTTCCAGGTACATACTCGTATCTATAGATTTTGTTTAAAATATTTATGTTGTTTAATTTTCTTTTGAAAAGCTTCCAGCAAAGCGGTCAAAATGTTTAATATCAATATATTTTAGATTAAGGAATTAAGACATATGCAAGTATTAGTCAGATTACTCACCAGCTGATTTTTGTTTTGTTTACACATTTAAAACGAACAATTTATTGAACAATTATTTCTTTGCCTTGCTAGATGCTTAACATTTTTTTTTGTATTTAATGTGTCTTGGATGTACATATCGTCACCTTATATGCAAACGGACTTAGCTCCACATTTATATTTTTTTTACAGGAGAACCAAAAAACGTTTCAAAATCAATAATAATAAAGTTTTCTTGAAAATGTTGTTCGAAATTTACTTGTAGTATGGATACTTATATGTTTTTAACCATTTATTTCCTTTTTATATATATTTAAGCTTTTATGTTAGTTATGTTCTTTGCAATAAAAAAATATATGCATTCGTAATGACGTCCGTTTGAATTTCTTTAATAAAGTCGTCATTTTTGATCGCAGAGGTCTAAATATTTGCGTGAATCGTAATCAATCAAAAACTCGATTTCCAATTTTTGTGTAGTTACGTCCGTTTGCATTTAAGGTGACGATATGTATGTGTGTAAACTATTCTTGAAAAAAAATTTTTTTGTCAAACAGTGCATATCCTTATAAGAGTATTTTGCAAAATTTGACACGCACATATCGCTCATTTACTCAAACAACGTCATAACCAGGGAAACTGCAAATATGCAATTGCATGTTTTTTTCTTGTATGGCGTATTAATGCGGGGACAAGATATTTATCCGTTTCAGAACTTTTTATGAATTTTGGCATCGATTTGTTAGTGCATATTTTTGCATATTTTACCCTTTGAGGCATGTTTTTGCATATTTCCGTCTTACACGCATATTTTTAGAATTTTTTTTTCGAGTTTTTAGAGCATATTTGCAGCTTTTAGGATATATTTTGATACTTTCTGAATTTTTTTTTATTTTAATATGCTCACAAAAAATATATATTTTTTTTTTTTTTTATTACATGATATTTTATTTATTGTATCTTCATATATGAACTAACAATAAGTATACAAATCTTAAATATAAAAATATAATTAGGCCCGACCAGTGTCGGACATAAGCTTAGTAGTAGTTATATATAATACATAAGTATTGATAATCAAAAGGAAAAAATATAAAAAATAAAAGAATTTTCAGGAAGTCCCATCTGGAGTGCTGTGAATAAGAGCCCTTGTATCCCTCTTTTTTAGGCGTATGTGTCCAGTAAAATTCAAAATATTACGAGCAAGCGGATTAGGATGTGATTCGAGTTTTGTTAGATATTTGCCTGCGTATTTTGCAATTTCTTCAGTCACTAGAGGCATATTCAAATCACGATGTATATTTGAATTTTTGATGTACCATGGAGCCGATGTTATCATGCGTAAAATTTTGTTTTGCCTGCGTTGAATTTTCTCTACATTTGAAGCTGAAGCAGTGCCCCATAGTTGAATTCCGTAGCACCATATTGGCTTTAAAAGCGACTTGTATATTAAAAGTTTACAGTCTAGGCTAAGTGTTGAATTTCGACCAATCAGCCAATGTACCTGAGTTAATTTAAGTTTCATTTGAGTTAACTTAGAGTCAATGTGGTGTTTCCATGTAAGTCGTCGATCAAGGTGTATACCAAGATATTTCACATGTGAATGTTGAGAAACAAATTGATTGTTAATCCGAATGGGGGAACAAGTATCTCTTCGTAAAGTAAATGTTACTTGAACACACTTTTGTTCATTTACCTTGATTCTCCATAAGTTTAACCAAAGCTCCATCTGGCTAATGTGTTCCTGGAGTTTGCGGGATGCCTCATCAGGGTTTTCATGCATACTAAGGCAGGCTGTATCGTCGGCAAATGTGGAAGTATGGATACTACTGCTCACAGGCATATCACAAGTATAAATTAAATATAAAACTGGTCCCAGTATACTCCCCTGTGGCACACCAGATGAAATTGTTTCAGGCCTACTTGTAAAGTCTCCTTCCGTAACAGTGAACTTACGGGAAATAATGTAACTTTCCAAAAGATTTAAAATGTTTATTGATAAGTAAGTCTTCAATTTTAATATTAGGCCTTCATGCCACACTTTATCAAATGCCTGGGAAATGTCTATAAACAGCGCAGAACAATACTTTTTTTCCTCAAAAGTTCTTCTTATAAATTGAACCAATCTGTGAGTTTGTTCAATGGTGCTATGCTGACTTCTAAAACCAATCACAAAAAATATGTTGGTCAACATTTTCATTTTTATTTTTCGCCATCTAAATCTTATTTCTTGTTACGGACGTTAGCTTTAATAAAAATTCGGTTTTGCTATTTGGGACGCACTCTGCGCCGATTAGACGTTGAAGGAACATGGTCAATACATAAAAGTTTATTTAGATGTGACATCAACCATTTTTATTTCAGAATCTAGGTCAATATTTTGTTGTTTATTGCAATAAAAATCATAAATAAAATTCTAGTCTTATTTATCCAAAATACAGTTCCAAAGTTTTAATTCTGATATCAGGATCTATTTTAAATTGAAGTTAAATTTTTACGAGAGTATCCAAAAGAACTAATTTCTATTATTGGCTTTAGTCAAAATTTGTAAGGCTATTTTGTTTTAACGCGCACTTCAAACCAAAATTATTGTTTTTAATACGGCAGATATTCTTTGTTAATTTTTTTTGTTGTTTTCTTGTTTTATATATTTTATTTTTGTCTTATTTTATATGCAAATGTTGTTGTTTTTAATTAAAAATATATTTTCATTTACACATAAACCAATTTATTTTATTTTTAAGAGCATATTTGTTGAGTTTTTAGTGCATATTTTCAAGTTTTTAGTGCATATTGAATGAGCATAAAACACTTTTTTAGCGCATATTTCTGGTTTCCCTGGCCATAACTAAAACACACTAGTTTGCCATAAAACTAGTTTAAAGTTTTCAATTTACACACAACTCAATGGAAAAAGAAAATTTTATTTTGCTTTCAAGTGTTGAGTAAACAATACATTTGCATAAAATTTTTACACACAACATGAAGAAGATATGACGATTAATTCTACATCATTAAATCGAAAATTTTTTGAGCCATGACGTTCTTTAAGTATTTAAATAAGCGATATGTAATACTATATGAACTTGAGCCTACATAATCGAATATCTTGCCTGACATAGAAATTTTTTAATTTCAGGCCCTTTTGCCGTTTTGAGATTTTTTTTTGGTTTTTGGCGCTTTTTCCTTTTGTGAATTTTTCCTTTCTCTCGACTTTTCCGTTTTTTGGCGATTTATTTTAGTTTAACGATTTTTTTTCGTTTTGGCTATTTTTTCGGTTTTGGCGATTTTTTGTTTGGCGGTTTTTTATTTTGGGATTTTTAAGTTTTCGCGTTTTGGAAAATTTGAAGAGTTTTCCGCTTACGGTTTATAAGATACAGCAAGTTGCAAAAATTACATTAACTTATAGACCACCTTTTAATTTTGATTTTTTTAAACTTCAGTTTTAATTGTCATATACCCTCAGGTCTCACTTTATGTGGTGGATGTGTTCCAAAAAATCGTATAAATTGTATGCTCATAAAACAATACAATAGTTTCATATAAAAACTAATGATTCGTTCAAAAATTCTGTAAAACCGCATAAATTAAAATTTTCTGCATCGGTTTGGAATTGGTTCAACGTCACTTTCATCATTTTTCAGCGGCTTAATTTTTTTTCTTTTCTTGCATAATAATTTGAAATTCAAAATCGCAAAGTTAAATGCAACTTTGAATTTTTAAGTTGCTTATGCAACTCTTGATAGCCGGATAACAGATCAGTTAGTTCGCATTGACGGTCCGCGTTGAGCGGTAAAAGAGCTTAAAAAGGTTTCAAATTTCAAAATCTGTTAAAATTCTGAAAAAAATCGTAAATTTAAAATTCGCATAACACGAGACCTGACTGTACTATGTTTATGCGGGCCATTCGCAAATAAAATGCTTGAGATTGCCACGCTTACAAAAAGTCCTAATTTACACTATGGAGTTCTTATTGCCAAGCTGATTAGTTTGTGGGAGATAGAGACGAGGGGAACAGATAAATTTCTTTCTTATGACTAACAAAAAACAGTAAATGGATAAATATTGCACAGAAAACATTGATAGAAGCGAATAATGATAATTAAAACAAATCATTATTTGATATTTTGTACATTTACGTACCTTTTCACAATGTATGGTTAAAAGATAACAGAGACTTTAACTGGAAGTTTTGTATGAAGAACTGTCAGTTAAAGTTCACGTTAACTCTTAACTATACATTGTGAAAAGGGACGTTACACTATTATTTTTATTAACAGGGTGGCGTTGGCTGAAGTAGTTAGCACGTTGACTACAAAACCGAAGGTCCTGGGTTCAATCCCTGTATCCGACAGTCATTAAATAACAACACCACGCATTTTTCTGATGTGCATTAGTGTCCCTTTGTGTCAGTTGTTGTAGGAAAGTTCAAGTGATGAAGGCATAGTCACTGGTCACTGAACTATACCGACTTCAGCAGATACTAATCCTAATGTAACATCAGAGCGCCCTCCTTCGTTGTGTAGCAAAATCATCGGGGAAGTAAAATAATCAATAAAATGGCTACAAGACACAGCTTAAAAAAATTAATACGCCCCATTTAACATCAGAGAGGCGCTGCAACACTGCATTATTAAAAACGTGCGAAAAGCAGAGTTGTAAAAGAATGAAGCTTTCCTCTATCTCTTCTTTCACCACCTGTCTTCTCTCTCACTATCCCTTTCCTAAAGAAGGTACTTCTCTTAAAAAAAAAAAAAAACATAAGTAAGTTTTCTATAGAAGTGTTACCAAGTTTGTGTAATTTTGCTATGCTGTATAAACAGTGAGTCAATTTATTTGCAAATAGTGCGCGTATAAACGTAGTAATATATTTATTGTTTATTGTTTTACATATTCTGTGCATGTGTTCATAGCTCTTATGGTTCTAGAGAAAGCAGCCTACAGACGGACATCGTAGCGAAAACAATAGGTTTCCATTCAACTTTGGTGTACGGAACCCTAAAAAGAACTGAGAGTAATTCATTCGGCTGTATACATAGTTTTTGTTTTATTGCCATTGATCTTTAGCCAGCACTCGGATGCGACATTGCACAGTTCCTGTAATTTAGATGACATATGGGAACTTCTATGGGCGAAAAGGCAAATGTCGTCAGCATAATCTAAGTCTAAGTTCCGTGCAGACCTCATGTTATGCCAGTGTTTCTTGGCACCGCGTTGCTTAGTATGTTATCTACTATCAGGCGTGAGACATAACACCGGTCATTGTCGAAATCCTATCACTTTTTTTTAGCCGACTGCGCAACGCAAAAGAGGGTATTGTGGTGTTTATCAGCCTATGTATGTATGTATGTATGGATGTATGTATGTTCGCCCCTCCTTCAATCATTTCTCCCCTGGGAGCACTACTAAGTATTACTTCGGGGGGTGTTGAATGCTGCTTTCTAATAGATTATATCTTACTTTTCCCAGTGCTGATCTAAAATATACCGATTCTTCTACGTATCTCTTCTAACCTACAAAAGTTCTAATAAAACTAGCCCTACAAAACTATCCACACTAGTCCAGCTATACAAGCATTCTAGTATAATCGGGGCTATATTCTCCGGTCTAATGCTACGTCCTACACTACCTTCTATATACGAACTCCAATTGTTAAATCGTGAACAGACAAAAAATACATGCGCAGTATCCTCTACAACGTTTTCGCTATAATTCGGGCAAAACGGGACATTGTCGTGTCCGAAGCGGTATAAATACGACCTAAAAATACCATGACCAGTCAAGAACTGTGTGAGGTAGTAATTTAAGTCACCATGTTTTCTAGTCAACCATGTCCTGATGTCGGGTATCAATGTGCAAGTCCATCTTCCTTTTTCCGCTGTTGACCAACATTCTTGCATTTGCGTAAACATAAATCTGTATCACCTTCCCTATCTAAGACTTCTAAATCGATGGGCATTATACCTGCAATGGTAAAAGAAGCCTCGTCCGAAACAGTTCGAAATCCGCTACATACTCTCAAAGAAGCCAGCCTATACACCGGCGATATCAACCTCACATAAGTAGGATATCTCAGTGAGTCTGACCATATAGCGTCTTCGTATAAGATAATATTCCTTACAACACCAGCGAGTAGTTACCTCTGAAGATATTTTGGAGCTCTTGTATTTGGCATAATCCGAGATGGTGGAAATCAGATTTTGATCACGAAAGGATAGACGTTTTGTCAATCATCACGCCTAAGTATTTCAGAAATGGCTCGAATTCTATGCAACAAATGCAAACATTAAGGGTAATAATTTCCCTATAGTTTTCCGACTAATCAAAACTGCTTGATCTTATGATTAGCTAGATTTAATCCCATTGAGCTAAGCCAAGACTTTGCGATCTGTACACTGGCATTTGAAATGGTTTCTGCCTCTAGTAATTCTTTGGCTTCACATACTAAAGCTATGTCATCAGCGATTCCCACGATTTTCACTTTTCCAGCTAAACTTAATCTTAATACTAAATCGTACATCACGTTCCACAACAGCGGTCCAAGTACCGATCCTTGGGGCACTCCACCAATAATCTAGCGTCTTTTTACAACATACATCAGTCTCATAAACTAGCTCCGGAAAGAATCCTTCAGTCGAGCTAAGGCATCAACAATATACTCCCAGTTTGCAGTGTTGAATGCGTTTTTTACGTCTAAGGTGACAACTACACAGTACTTATTTGTACCATTCCGCCATCTTTTCCCTCGAATAGCTAGAGCAGCTTTCTACAACAACTTTAATAGCCTGAAGCCAAATTGGTTGTCTAATAGACCACGGCTAGCTTCAACATAACCTTCAAGTCTTCTACATATTATACTCTCAAGCAATTTCCCACATGTATCTATCATACACAGTGGGCGATAAGAGGAATGGTTATATAAAGTTTTATTGTCCTTAGGTACTAACACTACCTTCTATCTCTTCCACCTGGTTAGATAAGTTTCCTGGCTTAGGCATGTGTTTACTACTCTTAAAAATTGTTCGGCACACACTTGCACATCCTCTTTCAATACTCTATTTGGAATACAGTCAAAGCCCGGTGCTTTTTGTTTTTAAATTTAGAGACAATGTCTTCAATCTCTGTTATCGTAACCAAAGGAAAGTTAAAAATTTCACTAGGAGAATTGTTCTTCAATGATGGTGCTTCTTGCTAAGAAAAGAGGTGGTCTAAAATTCCCTTCAAGATATGATGGGATGTACTCGTATGTATGTATGTATGTGTGTTCATTTGCGGCACTATATAAACTTAACGCGTGGACCGATTTTGATGATTCTTACATCAGTCGATTTTTCTTAATCGTGGGAGTGTCACTAAAGATATGACAGTAGTAAAAATTCAATATGGAGGCCAACAGACGAAGTCGGCGAACTACATCAAAATGGGTATCATTCGACACATGTGTTTCAGATTATCGTGAGTACCTGCCATTACGGCCTTATCTCACGGTGGTCTAAACACCAGGTGTAAGGTAAGGCGCTAACCATTACCCCCATGTACCCTTAGAAAGCAGCATGTGACTTAGCCAGAACACATAGGTTGCAATCTTTAAATATAGTTATCACTGTACTACGTTCAAGTGCCTTCCTGAGGTACTTAGAGCTATCTAAGCACTTTGCCGTAATGACTTTGTGCAAACAGTTATATCTGATGTATGGCAACAGCACCTAGAATAGTGTCTGGCTGACGTCGTCACACCAACCACTAGCATTGGTTTAACACTAGAAAGCCAAAACTATTCTCCCAGCGATGTTGGTGGCAACCAACAGCCACCACGTACGATTCTCCAAGTTCTCACGCCGCGAGCGTAGTTGCTTACATCCACAGCGAGGTTTACAAGAGGATATCTCACCACGTTCGGCACAGCTCAATTACTCATCATAGCCGAACGTATGTCTGTGCATAGGACGAAATCGACCTTTTAGCAACGACCGCTACACACGCCCAAACTCCTAGAGCAACCTTGCTGTCGGGCAACCGGCACCCGTGGTACCAGCGATTGGGATTGCCAGTACCCGTGATCTACTATAGATCCCCCTGGGGGAGGTAACATGCGACAGGTATTTTAAAATCATCTTTAGGTCTCTCATATGATTTCTCATTTCGAATGACCATTTAGGATATTTAAAGGTTCAAAGTTGGTCGCCGTCGGGTTTTTTTTATTTTTTTATAGAAATATTTGTTTAATTACTACTTTTTAAATAGAAGCAACACTCAGGCAATGAATGCCTACTGCTATTACTATGTGTTACCGTCTTTTAAGAAAGAGACAGTGATAGAGAAGACAGAAAGAGATGGAGGAAAGCTTGATTCTTTTACAACTGTGCTTTTTTGCACGTTTTTAATAAGGCTGTGCTGCAGCGCCTCTGGTGTCAATGAGGCGCACTAAATTTTGAAGCTCTGTTTAGTAGCCATTTTATTACTTATTTTACTTCGCCGATGATTCTGCTACACAATGCCGATGAAGGAGGGCGCTCTGATGTTACATTAGGATTAGTATCCGCTGAAGCCGGTGTATTTCAGTGACCAGTGTCTATTTTTTCATCACTCGAACTTTCCTACAGCAAATGATACAAAGGAATGCTAATGCACATCAGAAAAGTGCGTGGTATGGTTATTTGTTTAACACTATACAGGGGAACCAATTATGGCTAGCACTTATCTGAATTCATACATAAAGGGTAATGACATAAGGTTATATTTCTAATAAAGTAAATTTTTCACTAGAATTTATGTAATCTGAATATATTATTGCATTTGCATACAAGTCTATAACCCATTGGAAAAGACTTCGTGTAAGCAAACATTGTTGGTGAAAATTGCAAGAATAATAAAACAATTTGTTGTTATAAACATTAGAAAAGTAAAAATATAACATAAAGCCGATGCAAAGGCTATTAAGAGTCATATATAAATTACGCAAATGCCGACAAACCGTTTAGATATATTATTGTACTAACCCATTGAAATTTTTGCAAGTTTTTGAATTAATATGATAACTAACTGCAGCATTAAACTTTATGTCTTGTGGTCTTCCGCGCTGTAACTACGCCAGTTAATGAATTCTTTACATCACGCAATCAACATTAGCCGTCTTTTGCACAGGAAACATTTCTTCATTATACCATCTCCGCTTCAGTAATGACAGATGTTTTAAGAAATATTGGCATGTACTCGTATGTGTATGTAACTGCGCAAACTATTATTTTCTTTATTAAACACAATTATGTACTTTAATTTAGTCTTAACACTGTGGTTTAGAAAGACTGGCACCACTCATTTTTATGGCCAAAGCTCACTCGGCCATTCTGCAATTTGAGCACACCAATCATTTCAAGATCATTATCAAATATTAAACACCACAAAGAAGCCTAACAACACTGCAGCAAACAACAACAGCAATGCAATGGAGATCTATACAACAATACTGGTATGTATATACAACTGCCACTAATGGCAGATTTATGATTTGCAACATGATGTACGTCCGTTAAACGTCCCGGCTAACTACCACAAACTAAACCATACGCATAAATTCTTGCATTCAGCTCAAGTCGATGGAATAATTCAACTTGTTTTTCTTCATCTCCAGCTTACGGTCATGTCAGATGGCTGTTTCGTTGGTTGGTTGGCTAGTTGGTTGGCTAAAACTTAAAATACTATACAATTGTGGCTTTTAATTTATCCAGGTTTCACATTGTATGCAGTAGATGGGAATAATGAATGCCATGTTATTTATTTTCATATTTTGTTTTATGTTTTTTACTGTCTTCCTTGTATTACATACACACTTGGCTGACTTTTTGATGCATTTCATGGGGCGTTCCAACAGAACAAAATAACAAATATAAAAAATAAAAAAACAGTGAAAAAATCATTTTATTTGAAAGATGGCTGCACCATCAGACATTGCAAAAAACATTTTTGTTGGATCAAGAGAAAGAATGTCAGTGAATAAACTTGTAGAAGTGATAGGAACAAAATGAATTATTAATTTATGGCAGTTGTATTAATATGCCAGGAGAAAAAAAAACAGCCATGGTGGGGAGACGAGCAAGATGGATGGCAGATGGTAAAAACCAAAAAAAAAAAAACTAATTAAAAGCCCACTATGTTGTTGTTATTCAACTCGCTTGGAGATTATAAAGTGGAATTTAACCGCAGTTTTGTATAGATAATTTCATATAAACATGATATTAATTGCTTTGAGATTGTTTATCCAGGAAATTTAGCTGAAGAACTCAACGCAAATTCGCTAAGAACTTCTGAAAGATGAATGTGCATGCAAGCATGTCTGAGTTTAAGCCATTGGGGTACATACATATTTCCCAACCATTCTCATTGAAATAATTTAATTGCCATTAAAAATTCATATGGGAAGCCTATTTTCGTAGGTTCAGGTGAGTTAGATATGAGCACTTGGTTCATTGAGAGTTGTGCAAGTCCATTTTTGCAAATTGTATGCATATAGAAAAATTACAACAACTTAATCTATAAATGTTCTTATCTTAATTTTCTGAAAAAAAACGCGCTTGTATCACCCTCAATAGAGAAAAAAGTCAGTTCTCGATTTAACCTATAATTTATGCTAAGAACCCAACTTGTGCGAACGACGAATTTTTCGTTGATAATTTTTCGTCCCAGTTGTATTTGTAGCTTAGTGTAAAATTGAGAACTGGCCTCTTACTAAGTCCTCGCGAGCAATGTTTTGAAAAACCCTGCCGTATACAGGGTTATTCATTTAAAACCACCGATCTGGCAAGGATGTCAGCTGTTCAATATCTGTCATGAAGTGTCTTTTACTTAACGAAAGGTTTGTTATTTGCAAATATGGATGGTTAACAACCGAGGAACGCGTAAAAATAATAAAAAAAAACTTACTACAAAAGTGGAGGGTGGCGTTGGCTGAAGTAGTTAGCACGTTGACTACAAAACCGAAGTTCCTGGGTTCAAACCCTGTCTTCGACAGTCATTAAAATAACAATACCACGCATTTTTCTGATGTACATTAGTGTCCTTTGTATTAGTTGTTGTGGAAAAAGTTCCAGTGATGCAGGCATAAGGCACTGGTCACTAAAACTACACCGGCTTCAGCGGAAGCTTTCCTGTATCTCTTCCTTCACCACCTGTCTTTTCTATCACTATCCCTGCTTCCCTATCACCCTCTCTCGCTATCTTCTCTTCACCACACAGGTACCACAAAGGGATCATTGTATTGGACCCAAGTGAGCTGGACTCTAAATTTCACCCTTCCTTACCAGCAGCCTACTAACCTAATCTAACCTAACCTACTACAAAAGTGTGTGCACGAAAACAAAACTTATGCGTACTGGAACTAATACAACAACACCACCCGTTGATAATACGATAATGGAAGATGTAGAATATTTGAATTATGTCGGGTGCAAAATTACAAAAGACGGTGGCTCTGCAGCCGATATTGATGGCCGCATTAACAAGGCACGTGTTACATTCCTCAAGTTGCACAAGGTTTGGCAGGCTAACAAGTTATTCCAGAAGACGAAGTTACGTACATAATTACAGAAGTGTAAACTCTGTGCTGCTATATGGTTGCACTGCATGGAGTCTTACAAAATTAACAAAGAGGAAATACAGACGTTCGTTAATCGGTGTCTGAAACAGATATTACGGATTTACTGGCCGAATTGGATATCCAAAGAAATCCGTTGGAATCAGGCACATTGTTGCCCTATTGATAATGATATAGGAAGGTAGCCCCTGTGGCTACCACTCAGCCACAGGGGCACCCTAACTCAGATCTATGGCGGTATAACTTTTTCTTATCGACTTGGTGATCACACTTTTCGGAGTCTTGAAGTTGTATCGGAGTCTTGAACTTGTATGTAGATTAGTAAGGTTTGTTAAATATGTATGGGAGTCATTCGATACAGGCACCAAGAACTAGGCTTCCATACTTAGAGGTTTCGTATCATCTGCTGGTATCACTAAGGATCAATCCGGGTCTATGTGAGGCTCTTGACCACCCAGACTAACCTAACCTAACCCTCGTATCGACTGTTTTTGGCTCGTAATTCAAGATGATGAACTGAACGACATGTGGTTTTAACAATTCGTCACCAAAATCATGTGTTTTGACGCCGTTTGAATTTTTTGTGAGGCTACGCCAATGATCATGTCATCGCAGATAATTGCCTATCGATGAAACAAGTAGTCAAAAACTACCTCAAAAGAATCGACCTGTGCACCCAAACTAGAGGCGATCATTTCAATGCCATTGTTTTTTTTATATTAAAATACACTATCTTTTGTAATACAAGAAGCAGAAAAAGTCGTAATTCTGTTGCAAAAAAAATTTTAAGCACACACAGGCAGCAAGCTCGTTAATGTCATATTATTCTAAAATATGGTAATTAAAAGTAAAGATATAGTACAATTATTTACTAGTATTATCAGCTGCATTCTAATTACTTCTATAGCTATGACACATTTCGGTGACAGAACTCAGAGTATCTTATTTTGTGTACCTCTCTCTATCTCTCTTTCACACACACATTCTTTCATCACACAAGGCAGATGTGTGTCAATATTAACGTGGGCACCTGCCTTTGCGGCCAAATTTAACGGAGGTCAAGGTGAGAGTCTGACCATCGCCCCCAGGCACCCTCTGAAAGCGCCATGTGACTTACCAAGAACACATACCTTGCTGAGGTACCCTGAGCTTTCTAAACTCTTGCTGCTAAGACCGTAGTCAAATAGACGCTGACCGCGTCATGCCAATCACTAGCATTGATTTAACACTGGTAAGCCAAGATTATTCTCGCAGCATTTTTGGTAGCAACCACAGCCACCACGTAAGATTCTTCATGATCACCCGCTGCAAGTGTGGTTGGTCACACATACAGCGAGCTCTCCAACAGAATTCTTCACTAATCACTGGCACAGCTCAACCAATCATATTGGACGCATGCAGGAGTCGGACACGATCTAGTACCTACTTCCGCTGATAAATATCATTTGTTAAATCCCTTGAGGTTAGACGAATTGTCCTTTCAATAAAGGACCATACTGACACATTACACCCATCCAACTCCTAGCCCACCAGCACCCGTGGTACCAGTTTTAAGACACTGGTTGGACCTTGAAGTTCCACCCCGAAAGGCTTTATCTCTATCGTCTTTTGAACTCAAAGCAGTTCCAGGTGATGCCACACCTGCAAGGCAACATAGGAAGCTGCTTTCTTTTATATCCGTTAGCCGTTGCCAGGGATTAGGTAGTAACACATAAGTTCAATGCGTAAAAGGCCAAAGGTACCAGAGGGAAAAAATCAATTTGCGGTCCCCGGGATTGCCACATCCGTAATTTCCTAAAATATCCCCCTAAGGGGATCACACAAGGAAGTCCATGTTTATGCCACTGCACTTAAATGGCATCGATTGAATTGAAAATAAAATAAAATTTGGCATCACTGAGCATCAAGGTCACCTGGCTTTTATTTAACTTCCAAAATTAAAAAGTACATCCACCTTTCGCATTATACTTGTGCTCTGTAACTTGTGATATATATGTATACACACTTATTCCATTTTTTTGACCAACTTGTAGGATGTGAGAAAGCGTAGAACGCGTGGAATTTACTTTCTGCTTTACATTCAACACAGAGGTGTGGTTGGCTGAAGTAGTAAGTGCGACAACTACAAACCAAATGACGGTGTTCGAGAGCCTGAGTTCAAATCACAGCCAGACCCAGTCATATCAACGTCTTTGATTTTTTTTGATTTGCGTTAGTGAGGGCAATCATGAATAAAAATCCACGAGAAACTTATCTTGGAGAATAATTTTATACAATAGGAATAGAGAAAACAAAAAAATATAATTGGAAAAGGGAGAAATTTCTCGAGGAATTTTATTCATGATTGCCCTGAGTATTTTTTTTAATGTGTGTCACAGCACCCTCTTTCGTCGATATTTCTATCAATTAATCGTCGGCGAAGTAAGATAACTAATAAAATGGATGCAAAGCTTAAAGTAGTACGCCTAATTAACACGAGAGGCGTTGCAGCGATGCTATAAAAATTAACAAAAAGCCTAATAGCAGAGTTGTAAGGAAACAATGCAAAAAATCATGAAACTTCTTCTCTATATCTACCTGTCACTTTACCATTTGTACATTTACTATACCTTTCCAACATCAGATTATACCAGGGGTCTTGTTATTTGTACCCAAGTGATTTTAAAACTAACTTCTCTGCAACCTTAGGTTGGCAGGTTTCTAAAATTCAACATCCAACATAATGTACAATTTTCGGTGGTTCTCCAACTCGTGAGTTGCGAGATTTTGGGAGTTTAAAATAATTTTAAAAAATCATGTGAGATACGTCTTTTCTAGGTTTTTAGGAAGAGTCTTAAATTTTCCCCATTATATGCTTATTTCGCTATAAAAAATAGATCATTCGTTTTTTGTAATTAAGAAAAAACTGTGAAGTGTTTAAGCTCGTCTGAAGCATCGTTGCCGGAAATTATGGCACAACTTTAAGTAACTGGATTCACTAAACAATTTATGGATATTTTCGAGAAGTTCTGGGCCCGGAGGACTTATAAAGTCCTTAAGGAATGTAGGGTGCAAATGATGCTTTGATTATAGCTAAAGGCCGATTGTTCTCGCTTTATACTCATATGCGGTATAACCTTTAAACTAAAACTAACCTTGTGGGGTTATTCATTGCATGTCTACTGAATTCCATTAAAATTGTTAATAAATTATAAAATTAAAACGTTCATTTAATACACAACACCTCTCAGTGTCAATTCTAGAAATATCTTATACGTCCCTACAAACATAATGCTATCATAACAAATTAATAATATCTCATTAGTCCATCCAATAAAGCCGCTCTTCATCATCTTAAAAAACACTTCCTTCATTGCATGTAATTTATAAAAAAAAAAAAATGCCATACATATTTCCAAGCCAGTCTCTAGCCAGCACATGGATGCGATTCCTTTAATATTGCACCTTTGATGAAAATCAGGCAATAAGAAGCATTGCTTGAAAGTTTTTTTTTTTTTTTTTTTTTGTTTTTTTTACTTTATTTTGATTTATACGATTCAATCTGAAATATTTTGTATAATAAACTACATTTAATGGTAAATATTTCATATCAGACAAAACAATATTTTCTGCAAATTCCTTCTTCCTCTCATTGTTCTCCACCCCAACTATGATTTTTTTTCTTGATTAAATACACATATCGAAATGGGAATGCGAAGAACTGCGAACAGCAAGCAGCCACCACAATTCCACATTTATGATCGTTCGTAAAAGTTGTGAAAATTAAAATCGTAATGAACGAAATGGAAGTGGGAAGAAATAAAAAAAAAGACGAAATGAAGCTGAAATATTGAAAGAGTGCAGAGTTTGCGGTAAATGATGGACGAATGCGAACTGCTTTAAAATTATGCGATTTGTTATATGAGATTTTTTCGGACATGATTGCAAATGTGAATTAGTTTATTTTTAAAAGGATTTTTGCTGTTGCTGTTGTTGTAAGATGCGATTGTCAAGAAGTAAGTATTGCCAGTTAAGGAAATTATTTAATACATATTATTTTTTAAAGAGAAGTTATAACAAAAAGAATATGGGAATTGGTTGACCTTGCAGGCTACCGATTTTGGTCAAATTTGCTGCATGCCATTAATATTTTAAGTAAACCCTTTAACCCTTTATATCCCCGTTTAAGTGAGCATATTTAACCTCATTTTAAGAAAGGAAGAAAAAGGTTTCATATGGAGAAATAAATTAAGGTTAAAATGCTCTACAGAAATGTTCTTTGTAGAATCATACATAAAATTGCCGAACGAACATATTCTTTGCCTTAACTGCGAGGTTGTATAAGTAAAAAACTAAGCCTCAAGCACGTTGAAACTTTTTTGATGATTTCGTCTGTTTAATGGGTTAATTATAGATAGCAACTGCACTACAGTTGTTTTACTTTTCTTTTGACTGCCATTGAAAATGACAGCCATTTTGTCAATTTGCCAATCGCTATCTGTATTACAATTAATGTCAACTTGCTACACAACTGAAACTCGGTTGCTATTCATAATCCATCAATAAGTTTAATTTCGATGTTAAGTATATGCAGAGACTTACAGCAGAATTGTATAGGTTCTTCCAAGAAAAGGTTTCATTTCGATATATAAGAAAAACGGTTATCTTTAAGGCAGATGATTGGAATTTTCTTTAATTGTAAAGAGGAGGGTTATGCCCTTAATAATGGAAAACAACATCAGCCAAATGGCAGCCACGGCTACACTGGTAGCATCATATTCTCTTCAAGAAATTCACCATCACAGTTGTGGCTGTATGTCATCGATAATCTGCCAAATTCTACCGTTACGGTCTTGATTGTAGATCACTGGAATATATCTCATATTGCAGATAGTTCCAAAGAAAAAAGTCTAAAGGTGTTAAATCACAAGATATCGGTGACCAGTTGTGACCGCCTCTTCAAGTAATCACACGGCCAGGAAACTTTTCTCTCAATATATCGGTATTTATAGTCGGTAGAAATGATTTCTTGTGTTAACTGAATTTTAAAAGCCTTAGGACCTAAGCTTTTATGCCAAATAAATGGTTAACATGATCCATAAGAATGTTTCTCGCATAATTTTACGTAAAAGCGCTGATTACATTCATTGTAGCAAATTCAAGAGTTTCAAGGTTTACTATTATGATGCACCATAATGATTTGCCAGGGGTTGAAAACTGCAACACTTATTTTACGAAGATTTCACAACTATACTTTCAAAATACGGACATACATATGTATGTATGTTGTGGTCTCCATGGCCCGTATCAGTCATTAGAACTCGATTAGTTTTTTGTGTTGTACCGTGTAATCTCTCGAAAAAGCTCAGAACATATCAAAACAATTACAGAGCGATATGAACTTTAGCCTAATCGAATCATAAATATATGAATACATATACGCGTTTCCATTGATTCTCTAAGGAGCACAAGGCCTCAATAAAGTGGTTGGACATATACCTGTCCTGTTCCAAAGCTCTCACTTCGCCCCAGGTGTTGCCCATTCCGGCCACTTCTACATCGATTTGCCTTCTCCACGTATGAGCTGGGCATCCTCTTTTTCGAATTCCTTGCGGGTTCCACTATATGGCATTTCTTGTGATGTCACTCCTTGAACTTCTTAAGGTGTAGCCAATTCACAGCGATCTACGTCTTTTTATTTCTATGGCCATGATTTGTTGGTTAGATTGTTCCAAAAACTTGTTATTGGACACCACTCTAGGCCAGAATATTCCCAATATCCCGCGAGCACATTGATTCACAAAGAGCTGGATCACCTGCATGTCGGGAGGGAGACATTTGTGCTAAATATTGTTAATTTCTTGCGCTGAGACGAATTCCAAATGGATCTTAAACGACCGAAAATTTTTCGCGTTTTCTGTACACGGTTTTCAATGTATTCACTTGATCCGCCATTTTTGGAAACTATGCTCCCAAAGTAGCAAAACTGGCTGACATCTTCAATTTGATTATTTTTTATTGTAAATAATTCCTGAGACGTAGCATTGACTCGCAGTGTTGTGGTTTTAGTAGTAACTTAACTTTAAGTCCGTGCAGTCCCCAAGTTATTCCATATCCGTTTTGTAGGGCACTTTTGAGAACTGTGTCTAAGAAAATATTAAATAGAAGTGGGATAAAACACATCTTTGGCGAGCACCGATTTCCACTTTTACCGTCCTGCTCAACGCTTTACCGTGCTTAATTCGACAGCTGGCATTCTGGTAAAGGCACACAATAAGTGAAATAAGTTTAAGCAGGACGTCTTTGCATCGAAGAGCGCTCCAAATCACGTTGTGATTTAATTTGTCGAAGGCTTTTCCGAAATCGATAAAGCACATATAGAGTGGTGATCGTCAATCAACAGATTGCTCGACGATAACACGGATACTGTTTATACGGTCGATAGCGGATTTGTGGGGTCTGAATTCCGCCAGTTCCTGTTTCAATGCTGGCAACACCCTAAATATAGAATCAGGGAAAATTACTCGTATTATCCAAGGCCAGTAATGAATGTGATCTTAGTTTGCATTTTAAAAACAAGGTTACGCCATTTATAGAAGTATTGCTCTGGAAAATAAATTTCTAAATCGTTTACCCTAAGCGGCAACCTGGTTTCCTTGTACCCAGTAAAGTTATTTGTAGACACAGCCTCAGGGTGACAGACAAATGGATGCACAGAGACGATAGTCTATGGAATGAAACGAAATGTATATGATTTAAAATCCGATTTCAAAACAGGGATTTCAAAACGATTTATATGCATACAAGAGACATATAGACACATCATATGATCAGCCTGGCAATAGCTTGCAAGGAAGAAGAAATCAAAGAAATACAGAGAGAAAAAACACAAAGACATAAATGAAGAATCGCATGCTGATCTTTTTTGATTGCATTTAAATGTATGATCACCATGATGTTGTTATACTTCAGTTGTGTGATGGAGATGAGGTTGTTTATGGTGATGCTGTTGCTGTTGCTCAGCATAGCTCTTCGATCGTCAGTTGCATCAGTTGTATGAGTTGTAGTAACTTGTGTTAAATATAAGTTAAATTTTTCAAATGGCTGCGGGTGCTTAAAGTTGGCACCATCATTTTGTTCAGTCACTCAATACAATTGTAGTTTGCTTCTCTTGCTCTCGCGCTGGCACTGGTTTAGCCTATACGTATGTCAATCTGTCAGACACATTCTGTTGACTGTTTTGTTGGCATAAAGGCCAAGTTAATCATGAATATGGTTGCATGTTCAACAGTTTTTGATGATCATTTTGTCTTATTTTTTTTTTATATCTGACGTTGTTTTTTACGCATTTGGGAGGTTTCTGCTTATAGGCTTATATATGTATGCATGTATGTATAAATATTTTTTTTTAGTTTTTTGTGATTTTTCATTTATATACAAAATGCCGTTCTTCAATTTATGAGCCCTGCAGCAGCTTCCCTATTGAGGATCTGTTCACTTGTCTGACTGAGTGTTGGCTATACTGAAATGGAACTTTAGCACAGCGTTGCTTAGTTATATATTTTTTTTTAATTTTTTGTTGTATGTCTTGGCCTTGCAGTTTGATGTAAACATTCAACTTTGCTTTTGGTGGTTCGTCACAAGTCTTTTTCTGATTTCTTTTTCTTTTCGTATTTTCTGTAATCATTGAGTAGGAATTGATCTGCGCAGTAGAAGCTTGATACTTGACTTTGTTTCTTATTTATTTAGCTGCAAAATTTGTACATAAATCACTGAAGTTGCTTAAATTAGTCTGCCTATCCACCATTTATATATAAATATGTATGTTATTTAAATAGAGCAACCTTAGGCACTCGCGCACACATGAAACTACTCTACTATACTTAATAGTAAAAAACCAAAAAAGTTTGTCTTAAGTAGAACAAAAATAAGCAAATTAACTACGAGTAACATGTGCATAGTTAGTAAAGAGCAAACGACAATGTCAAAACTGCTGTAAATTTAGAGATGGTAAAATTGAGCATTCATTACAAAAAAGCTTTCAGCAAATTGAATATGATGAATCAAAATAATTCACATATTCCATTTCCAATAATGACTGAGTATATAAAGCAGAAATCTACATCAACTGACACCACACACCGTGCACCAAACACAAAGAGCGCTGGTGATGAAGGTACTGGCATTCGAAAACAGCTTGTTGTTCCGTTCTACTAGGTGTTTATCAGAGTATTTACCATGATATAAATATAGAAGGTACTTCCATTCTCTCATTTTTTCTTAACATTCACCTTCTGACAAGGATAGGTATTCTGAAGTTTCCGGTAAAATTGTGCTACCGTATTAATTTAATATTTCCCCTCTGTTTCCTGTTTGTTTGAAAGTTTTATTGAAAAATTATTTCAGAAGTTTTTTTATAAATTCAAACCATTAAAAAAATTGTAATGATAAATGTTTTATTATCTTAAAAAGCAATTAACTGCATTGTAAATGTATTGTTGTGTTAAAGAAAGCGGAAATGAGCTGCATTTTACAAAATATCATTGTAAAAATATGAATGTATCATTCTTTGAGTTCTCTACACTATCTGGTGTTCGCCAACAGTGTCTAAGAGCCTGCAAAATCTGTGAAATATACTTGCCAAAATTATCTGATCGGGTATTTAAGCCATTTTTATAGAAAACATGTTACAATCAACAAGAAGCGAATTATATAGATTAAACAAGATGTAATATCAATCAATATTTGTTAAACTTAATGAAAATTTATTGTCAACTAAGCAAAATCACCAATCACTTTGGATGGAAATATAGTTAAAATACTTATTTTAGGCAGAAAATTTAAGAAGATGCGCCAAGTTATTACATAACCACTTTTGAAACATCACAGATGTGTAGTCATGTATATCACTTTATTTATTCGCAGCTTTTGTTAAGATAATTACACATTTCTGTAAACATTTTATGGGGGAAGAATTAAATTTTTTACGATATGGGAACATTTTTTTTATTTCTCTCAAAAAACAAACTTCAAAAATACTTATTTTTTAAAAACAAAGAGAGAATGGAAGTACCTTCTATATTTATATCATGGTATTTACAATTAGCTTTATTTGTTCCTTAATAATTATCACATGTAATTTGGCTAACAAAGCGATGCGAAATTTAGCCTGATCAAATTATAAATATAGAAACAAATGAAGTTGGAACAATAATAATTAGAATTAGCTATGCCTTCAATTTCAATGTATTTTTAAGAAAGATTTAATATTTTACTTAAAAATCTATTTTGGGAAAAAGTGCTATAAAAAATTTAAAATTAATATAAAATCTTGTTTAAAAAAAAACTTTAAAAACTTCTATTTTCAACAATACAAATTGTTCAGACAGCAAAAAATTTAATTTAAGATTTTTTTTCAACAATACAAATTGTGGGTACAACAACAAATTTAATGAAAAAGAAAATTTTGGTCAACAATAAAAATTTTTGATATAACAAAATACTTAATTAAATTTTTTTTCTGTCAACAATATACAAAAAATTCTTGTTAACCAAATACATTGTTGATATATGAAAATATTTAATTGAAAAATTTTCGCTCCCATCTTACAATATTAATAAGTGTATTGACAAAATCGTAGTACGTTCAATTTCAATTCATTATTTTATTGTATGAACAAAAAAATTAATCATATTTACAAATAATTAATTTCTGTGCAGATTTTGAGATAGAAAGCTATGTCCAGACGTTTGCCAGTTATTGAATTATTGTGACCAGACAATTTTTGTCTGACAACGTTGGCAGAAAAACCTTTGCCATTCCACTGTAATACTTTGAAGCTTACAACAAATTGTTAGCTATCAGAGAATGACAAAAGTATCGTTTCAAGTACTCTTTGAGTATTGGCCGCCAAACAAAAATGAATGCGTACATCTTAAAATAAAAAACACACAAATGCAAGCACACGGATTAATTTTAAACCAAATACACAACCAACAACTGTGTTCATACAACTTTTTTAAATTACGCAGCACGAACAACTAAAACTAAAATTTATAAACCGAGCTACAATCATACCCATAAGTATAAAAAAAAAATACTATGCGTCTTAATCGGCGTATACACAAAGCTATTTTGTTTACACACACAAAACATGTTTTTAAACAGCCACATACACACACACACACATACACATTTTCCATTCCATTTTATATACACAGATGTATCTCGAGGATGGTGAATAAATATCCCGAGTATCATGCGTATTTTTTTTGTCCGATTAAATATACAAAGCCTGAATATAAACATACTCCGACTATAAGTATGACAGAGAGTAAATGAGTTTAATACGCATATGTCTATTTGTTTTAAGTTGTAGCGTATTTTAGTTTTTGCTTACACGAAGTACAGATGATGTTGTACGTTGGAAACGGCTATAGTCATAGCTGATTGAGAGAAAATATGTGAGAGTACGAACTGTTTGCGCTACAATTATGATTATACGCATTTACTGGACTATTTACTTATGTGTATATTTTTTCATACTCATTGTCATTCTCTGACTACTAGATGACAACAAATTGCAACAACAACAATCGTTAACATTATCATATATTTGCCAGACATTTTAGTATTGTCATATATGCGAAGCTTATGCATCCAACAAAGGCAATTGGAAATAGACTTGGGTCGAACTCGTTCACTAGTTCATTTTTGCCACAAACCAATGATCAAACCCATTTAAATTACATTAGACTTGGGTCGAACTCATTCACTTAATTCAGTTTTGCCACAAACCAATAATCAAACCCATGTAATTTAAATGGGTTTGATCATTGGTTTGTGGCAAAACTGAATTAAGTGAATGAGTTCGACCCAAGTCTAAATTACATGGGTTTGATTATTGGTTTGTGGCAAAAATGAACTAGTGAACGAGTTCGACCCAAGTCTAATTGGAAATACTGAACACACCTTTTTTTTAAATAAAAAGGAGAGCGAAAAAATATTTGTGTGCAAAAATGGAAAAGTGTTAAGTCGAGATAAGCTAATTTCGACTTATGGGCAACTTTGTAATCATTGTATTCAAAAGAATCTATGGGAAAAATCGCTATTATTTTGTGCAGTTTTTTAGGGAGTTATAATGCAGTGCCCAGCTGCTTATCTGTTTAAGACTTAAAATCTTATAAGGGATTATAATAATAATATATTATTTGTAGTATCTAAAATGATGTTTGACTATAAAAAATATATGTTAACACCGAACTTCCCAATTTAACTGTAAAACAGTCAAATATGACTTAAGCACTTTTTGCTTATTGCCACAGATATAAAATAATATTTAGGCAAAATCAAACATCAAGCAATCGCTTCTTTATACTTTTCCTTTTGAAAATTTTTATCAAATTTTTGCTTTAAGTCTGGCAGTGCCTGACCACAGATCTGACATTTGTGGCATGTAACAAACGTGTGAACTGAAAGTTTTGCCACTGAAAATGATTGGCGTAGCTAGAAATTTTTTCTAGGGACGCCATTATGGCTGGTGATTTTCACGAGTAGCATTAAAACAAATAATTACATGCAATTTGTAATATTTTTTTTTGGGGGGGGGGCGGAAATGCATCGCCCAGAATGACCTTTCCACGCCTGTGCTGACAATGTTTTTAGATACATTTATTGTTAGAAAAACGCCTGGCAATAAACTGTAAGCTTTTCTGCCTAATTTGAATACAACTCTGTGAGCTCACAATCTACATTGTGCTGGCAATGCTTTATTGTCAGCACATTGCCACATCTGACAATATTGTCTGTAAATAAAATCAAATACAAATAAATTGTTTAGTTTTCGGAAAATGCAGTAGTAAGTAGTATGAAATAAAAAGGTTTGTTTGGCCCCCTCAATTATTAATATTTGGCAATCTCTTTTATTTATTTCTCTGGTTTCTTATATTTTGTCTAAAGTCATTCATTGGCTTTTATTTTCGTTGATTAATAATTAATTTACGTCTCGGTTTTAAATTGTGTATGTTGGATTCATTTTGAGACTTCCACACAAACACTTATGATCACATACTTACTTACGATTAATAAACTTAATACATACAAAGTGCTCATAAATAAAATAAATAAATAAATAAAAAAAACTCAAAGTGGAGGTTGATGTTGTTTTCGAGACTGGCTGTTTATACGCGAGTGTAGCCACGAGGACATCAGTTTATCATTTTTATTATAAATTTTTTAAATGTTCGAGTACACGTCTGTAAATCTGTTAAAGTTTAGTAAACTTGACTATTTAGTTGTCCTTTTCTTTGGCATCATAATATGAGCGTCAAGACGACGCGATGACGATTATGAGCACCATTTTTTTTAGCAAGATTACATCATTTTTAATAACTGTCAGAGTTTGATTATTATTTCTTATTACTTCTTATTTGCTCTTGAACAAAACTAATGAAGTTACTTGAATTATCGATTAACTGGTTCTAAATTTCCTAGTTAAAATTTTAAGCTTCATGATATCAGTAGTGCGATTCTAACTAACTTTTTTTTAACGATAATCGCACCGTTAAAATAATTATAACGAAAATTTATCGAATTTGCTATTCAGTAACATTTTTAACGATATTCGCTGTAGGTTAATGTCAGCTGTGCCGTTATTTAAGTGACAGTCATTTATGTGCTGTTGATTTTATCGACAAAAATCAACAGACAATATCAGCTGCGTACTATCGTTAAAAAGAAGTTACAGAATCACACAATCGTTACTGCACGCGACAAAATCTATGGCCAAAAAATACGATTGTCGGATCGTTAAAAGTTACTGAATCGCAGTACAGGGCTGGTGCACCGTACAGCTTTAAGATTTTGGAAGAAGTATTATTTCTGGCTGGTACACCTCACAGCTTTACGATTTTGGGGAGGAGAATTATTTCGTCTCTTCAGAGGAAATATATCTTTGAGCGTTAATTGCATTTGTTAATTGCAGCTATAATTGTAATTGAAGTCATGGTTACATAATTATTAATATCCTTTACATGATGCTTGCGAAAATGTATGGTTGCAGCAAACAATTTGTAATTACTATTATATATTTTAGAAATAACTTAAGTCACAGTAAACAGGAGTTTAAGTATGACTAATGACGCAATCACACATACATACATACTGTCATACTGTGTTATTCCCTTCATCTTAGATCAGTGATCAGTCTGCTACAAATGTTCAGCACTCATTTTTATTGCACAGCGCGTAAAATCAGAGTCAACAAATCCACCATAAAAAGGTCGTAATCGTACACAGGAAAAAGGCGGTCATAGTCGCACATTGAACTATACCAAATGAGCAATTCTCTAGGACAAGGTATCCAATAAAGAAATAAAAATGCTTAGTACTCTCAGGAGACATTCGTGCAGCAAGTGTCGCCTTCAGCGTGACCGTTTGACCGACTAAAGTGGCAAATTGCCACTTTTTCGACTGCCTTGCCACTTTTTTGACTGCTTTGCCACCTTTTTCCCCCCATTTTTTGAGTGAATTATATAAAAATACATTAAAAATATAAAATTTAATGTATTTTTCTCGTTTTTTTTAATTTTGCCCCCTTTTTTTTGATAAATCCCCTTTTGGTGCCACTTTTTGAAAAATGTCATCGGTCACCCTGGTCGCCTTGTCGAGCAAACTCGATGCTCTCATCTCTTTTAAAGGGGTCTACTTTGAACCATGAGAAATTTTTCATAAGACTTTTGCTATGAACAAAACTTGGGCTAGAGATGTCAGCACCTTTACGGACAACAAATCGTAAATTATGACAACCACGGACGAGAGACTAAACTCTACAACTGTTTAAGCCATTCAAGGCAGCAAAGATTGAGTTACTAAATTGGGCGAAGATAGCCCATAGAACACGATGGTATGTATAGTGAAGACAAAACAAGGCGGCTGCTGCCGGCATCTTATGTCCTAGTTTATACTATGCAAATCTTATTGCTAAGCTGATTAGTTTGTTAGGAGAGAGAAGAGGGGAACAGAAACGTTTCTTTTCCCCTCGTCACTCTCTCCTAAGAAACTAATCAGCTAAGCAATAAGACTTGCTTAGTGTAAACTACGACTAATGGAGCTCTCTGATTTAAAAAAGGTATTTGCATTGAAATTAGAGCGAGCCCAGGATGACAATGAACACACGGATGGTATAGAGCATTTTCTTTATCATTGTCCAACTTTCACCCAGCTGAGATCCCGATTATTTGAGAATGATACTTTGGGGGGACATTACCCACCCTATATATGTATAGAATGGAAGAGATTGAGAAGAATAGGCCTTTACCCCTAACCTAAGCTAACATAACCTAACACATGTAAACAGAATTGTTAGGGTGTAATTTCCTACAAAGTTTATATAAAACCAGTATGAGTATTAAAACATATCCGCATCACTAAGCATGATTGCGCACATACCTATGAGTATAAACACAAGTAAATGATCATACCGTTCCCTGTCGGAGAATGTGTCCTTGACTACAAAAATAATTAACTTATAGTTAACTTTTCTTAGACTAACTAAAAATTTTTAAATTCAGTGACTACCAGGTGTTTTAAAAAAATCAACTTTAAGTTATTTGAAAAGTACTGCAGAGTGAGAGAATTGCCTACCGCCTAGCACATCGCAATGTTAAAATAGTCAGTTGATTACATTGAAGAGTAATCCAAGTATCAGTCAGTACTAGTTGCGAAATAGTTAGCTTAAAGTTAGTTTAAACTTAATGGAATTTCCGACAGGGTTCAAACGAATATGCTATGAGTATTCGTATGAATACGTATGTATGTATGTACATAAGCACAAGGATTGGGTCGAACTCGTCTAGCCAGTCATTTTAGACAAAAACCTATAATCAAATCAATTTAAATTACATAAGTTTGATCATAGGTTTGTGTTTAAAATGACCAACTGAACGAGTTCGACCCAAGTCTAATAAACATGTATTGAAGACTATATAAATTAAGCAAACTCCATGCCAGAGACTTTGAATACAAAAATATTAAAAAAGAGAAGAGAGGTGTCTTGAACACCCGGTTATAGCTATGATGCTGCTTTTATATAAAACAAACTTAATCACCCGTATTGCGTGTGTCGACTCGAATATTCGTCTACGAGAATTTTGTATTTGATTAAACAAATCTTGTACAAGTTTTCTTTATTCCTTGACCAAATTCTCGTAGACGAATATTCGACTCGACATACGCAATACGGGTGATTATATGATGATGTCGAATTCGCCGCAAATATTTCAAAACGTTTCCATTTATTTCCCATTATTTTCTTTTCTAGTGACGCACGATTAAATTATTATATTGTTTGTGACCGGCGCCGCCTGTTAGCCGGCTTACAGCCCATCTGCTGTGTTGTCTAGTTTGTGCTCATGTGCAAAAACAATACAAAAACCAATTAAGCAATCTTTCTCATTGTTTTTGTTTTGTTTTTCTTTCATTCACTTCAAAGAACGAAACAAAATAAAATCAAACAATTTGTTTCGTTTACTTTCGTAGTCTAGTTTTAAGTACAAAGAAATCAAAACAAAAATAAATTTATAACTGTAATAGTGTCGACTAGTTTTGTTACGAAAATCACGTGTCATGAAATAAACAGCATAGCTATAAAAATAACCACAATACTTAAAGACATTTTCTTCGTGTACTACCTGTTAGGCAAAGGATAGACTCATAAGTTTGTTGTTAAGTTTTCTCCAATGTTAAGCAATTCTTAAATTAATACTACTTTTACACAAATTTATTTGAAATTGCTGCTGTAAGTGGTCAATAAGTCTTACACTGCAATTACACATGCCACTAGTGGCATGCAATTGTTGTATACGTATTATCAACGAAAAATTGTTCGAAGTTGCAAGTTCATTTTAAAAATGTCGGCGAAGAGAACATTTGTATACTTCTCAAGTAAAAAAATTGCTCCCATTTTGTTTATAGAGTTACCGAGTTCATCATATAAGCACATGTTTAGGGACATGGTTAATATTTATTATTATAAGTATTATTTTTATAATATTAATGCTCTATAATTAACAAACTTACATTTTTTATGCGCAGTACAATAAATAAAACACAATAATACATATAAAAAGTTAAAACTTTAATTTAAATTTCACATTAATCCAATAAATGTGCATCAAATGCTTAACACGGTAACACTTTTCTTCGTTTTGACATTCAATGGCATGCCACTGCCAAATTTTCACTGGCATGCAAATTTTGCTGCCACTGGAGCTGCCATTGCGAAAAATTTGAGTGTGTTAGTGAAAAATCGTGAGTGTATTGAGTTTTTCGAAATGGCATGCCACTATAGTGGCATGTGTAAATGGTATGTTAGGTCTGTGGACGGTGGAGGGTGTAGCAAGATGTCTCAGTTGATCTTGACAATTATGGGTAAAACACCTTTATTGAATTTTATAGAAAAATTAGGTGAGCGCAGCACACGTTGTCTTACGGCCCCACTTGACTGTATACACAAAAATTCATTCAAGCCGATCCAGCCGTTTAGTTGCAGTATAGATAAATAACCTAGATACCGACTGCAGCGTTTTAGGCCGGCGTGATTTGTGAATCTAAAACATCCCAGGCGCCACCCAAACGCATAAAAAAATGCATTCAAATCGGTCCAGCAGTTTAGGAGAAGTTCAGTGGCATACACACGTACCGTAAAATTCTATATATAAAGATAGTTTTAAAAAAATGTCTGTAGTTCAATAGCTACAAACAAATTATTCTGGCAACACTTATCAAAAACAAAAAAAAAAATAATTAAGGGAATGCGTGTTGCAAGTAAATTGTATCAAAAAAGGTATCCGTACGTATTATAGAGTATAAATAACAATGAGTATCCATATGAGTATCCGTATGAAATAAAGTGCGTAGGAGTATAAGCAAGTATGGGAATGAATGAGTATGAATATCTCCAAGTATAAGTATCCAAATTCTTTTGTATTCATTCGCCTTTCTCTGCAAATCTTATAAATACATGCTTATAGGATGTATGGGTGAGTGCTAGTTGCATTTGGATGCCAAAAATTATATTTTTTTTAAGTTCGAATTGTTGCCCCCTTACAACCTATTCCCTGCAGGCCAGCAAAAATTTTAAATAAAGAGCTCATAATTGCACTGTTTACTTGTCTTAGCTGTAGAGTATAATAAAAAAATATATGTATGTATATTCTCAATATGAAATTAAATGCGGGTATTTCTTTTTCGCTTTTGTCTAAATCTGCCAACCATATGATTTTAGCTGAAATAAAAAGAAAACCCATAAAGTCTTCCAGCTACTGCAATAGTCCATTAAAAATTTAGCATAAATATCGAATTTATTTTCTAAACGAACATCAAACAAAATATAAAAAAAAAATAACAAGAAGCAAACAAATTTTGCCGCAGGCAATTTGGTAAAGACGAACAAAGATTAGAGGCATTCGACTCACTATCAAATGTGATAACACCCATACGGGTATAAATCACATGTCAACATGACAGAGAATACATTTATTAATACTTCAATTTCTACTACAAACACTTGAGTATTAATAAATATCGATGCCAGAGAATGAAACGAGAGGAAAAAAATTAGTGGTCGGACCTCCTTCTGGCCAATGAAATTAAAATACAGAAATATTTAACAAAAAATATATGTACGAGTATGTACCAATGACGGGCTTGAACTTAGATTTATGACGATAATAATTATAAATTTATTAATTGATTTATTGTATGAATATAAACACCTTCCATAAACAAGTATCCCATAAACAATAAGTAAAAGGAATGTAATAAAGTAAGTATATAAAGGAAAGAGAAATATGTATGTATGTGTGCTTATATGATGAAAAAGTTGTTATATTATCGCCGAGTTAACAAAATATAGTAAACAAAGTTCTATTTCAAAAAAAACAGGTAATGCTATGATCAGAAGGACCATTAGTTGTTCTCTGTTCAGGCTAGTGCTTAAGGGCTTAGCAAATTTTTAGGATCGTGACATGCTAACAATAAATTTATTTGCACAAATACCGAATTATACTTATTGTAAACTTATTTAATTTTTTGTAAAATATAATTTCTTTACATGGAATGTTATAAGTATGTATGTATGTATGTCTTGAAATTTAAGCAATATTTGAATTTGTCGCACTTCTGTAGAGAAAAATGGCAACGCAAATAAAAAAAAACAGCTTGACAGTTGGCAATTCATTTGCTTATCTGAAGGCACTTGTTCCATCAATGAAAAAAGGAGGCAAGTGGTAAAAAAGAAAACACCATAAGCGTTAGCCGATTTTTTATTTTTAAATACTCACAACACAAATTTTAACCGACTTCAAAAAAGAAGGAGTAGGTTATCAATTCGTCCATATTTTTTGGTTACTTCATAGCTCGGTACATTTTAGACTGATTGTAAAATTTCTTTTTTTATCTGGGACTATACAGCTTCCAATTGGTCCCATTGTAAATAGTGGGCGGGGACACACCCGAAATTTTTTTTATTCGATTTTATGATATTCCAATTATTTGATTGCAGCGAAACCTAGCAAACATCTTTGTTTCTTGTTATTACACAATTTTAAGGTTAAACAAATGGGCGGGTACACGCCCATTAAAATTTATTTTTATATTTCCAATAGTTCTGCTTAACCGATTTTTACGAAAATTACCACACAAATTAAAAAGACAAAATCTTCCATTTAAAAAATGGGTGAAGGCACGCCCATTAAAATTTAATTTTCTATTTCCCATACTTCATAACCAACAGACGTAAAAATATTTTTTGCTTGAAAGAGTTAACTTCCAGTTTTCGAAAATATTTTATCAAATCTTTGCATAAAAGTCGGTTTTATTTTGGCAGCATTATTTTTTTTTTTTATTTTATGTTGCTTAAAAAAACTGAACAAATACGTTTTTAGAGTTAATAATACAAAATAGTTCGGCAATTAGCTTATTAAGCTTATGTAAAAATTTTACCTTATGAGAGAAAAATATTTTTTCATATCTGAACTGAGTCGTATGTAAATTGAAAAATTTAAACACGTTTTTTTCTTCTTATTATGACAAAATTGAAGCAAATAAGCGTTATGGATCTAGTGTCTAAAGGACTAAATATTTCGATACATTGAGCTTTCTTTATTTATTAAAAAAATGTATTAAGAGATATTTAATTTCGAGGTTTTGGTGCCCCAGCGTCATAAGACATTGCCGAGGCGAGTTGGCATTCTGCTTACACATTTAATAAATTTAGGTCCTTATTTTATAAAACGGAACGCCAACAAGCATTGGAAGATTTTGTATGTGTTTTTGTTTTTGTAATTTAAATTTATTCCATACAAAATTTGTCAATGCCTAGCGTTTCTTTTTGCAAAATTGGGACCTTAATTTGATAATATTAATTAAATTTACATATAAAAAAATCTCAATTTGTTGTGCAGGACTAAGCGTATTTTAATTTCCAATAATCAGTTTGTACAATTCATGAGTACAAAATATGAAAGCTTATTGCAAATTTTAAAATATGTAAATACTTGTAATAAATTTATCACGTCCTTTTTTTGTATTTTACTGTCAGCCGCCCTTATTGCGAATGGCGTCGACGTCACATCAAGACGACAGTAAATATTGTCACCTACTCTTTAGCGGCAAAAATTGGCTTACTAATCAACAAGTCTTTGTAAATTAATGGAGCATGACTACTATCAATTGTTGTCGACAAAGAGTAGACTAGTACCAATTTTTACTGTCGTCTTTTTTGATGTGACGTTGGCGACGCCATTCACAATAACGGGGATTATCTAATGAAAATTCGTTCAATCAGCCTAAAAACTAAACAAATAAAATCAGTAAAGTGCGACAGTGACTCGCACACGAAAGGTTCCGTATGGCCACTACATATCGCTTAATTACTCAAAGAACGTCGTAACTCAAAAAATGGAATTTTTGAAATAGTGATGCAGAATTAATCCTCATATCGGTCTTTATATTGTGAAAAAAAAAATTATACAAATATCTTGTTTACTCAACTCGAGAACCTAATAAAATTTCCTTTTTCCATTAGGTTTTGTGTAAATTTAAAACTGCAGACTCGTTTTTTGGCAAACCAATTTGTTGAGTTATGACCAGGGACAGGGGTTTCATGCAAATGCATGTTATTTTTCCTTAACCCTGATAACAGCAAGAACGAAATATCTTTACGAAACATTGAATTTGCCTAACAATGGCATCGATTTGTTAGTGCATATTTTGCTAGAAATGCATATTTTTGCATAATTTGGTCATAAATGCATATTTTTGCCTCATATTTTGATACAAACGCATGATTTTGTGTCATATTTGCTCAAAAATTCAAATTTCAAAAAATATTGTTGACAAATTATTAATGCAAAACTGTTTTTTTTTACAATTTGTTCGCTTGAATTGTTGTAGAATTGTAGAACGATTATACAAGCGAACGAACCTACCAATTTTAATAGAAATTGTAATTTTGATAATTTCAAGGGAAAATTGCCTGCTATTGAAGCCAAAAATAGTGAAACAATCGCTATATCACATTTAAAATTGTGTAAAAATTTAATGTAAAAGGCTTGTTCACGCACCTATTGAAAAAAAAATATTTTTATATCTTTATTTAGTTGTATGTAAATTGAAAACTTTTTTTAGAATGCAATTTTTTAAAAGATGTGCATATTTTATTGTTTTAAGTGCATATTTTGCGTTTTTAATGTCATATTTTAGGCGCCTAAAACACCTTTTTTAAATGCATGAAGTCCTTGTCCCTGCCCTGCAGAAAATTTGGTGACAATTGATCCAAACGTACTCGTCCTATAACTGGAGAAAATGTGGGTGTTATCAAAAGTACGTAGTAGTGTATGGTGAAAAAAGTCATATCGTTTAAATGGTGACATATTGACCATTTTCGTGATGTATCGTCTTGATCTTGAGCCAATTTAATTCGGACTCGGTCTAGTATTGTAGTAAACTGCACTGAACATGTTCGATGTGGTCGAATACAGGACCTATCAAATAGTGTAAATATAATGTTAATTGCTCCCTGCAATGTGACTCTGGAACCAGTCATGTATTAGATATTAACCTAAGCTTAAATGGTATTTATACTTTTGAAATATGAGTGGCCCTGTGGTCGTGTGGGTAGTGTGCCAGCCTGTCATGCACGAGGTTGTCGGTTCGAATCTCAAAAAATTTTCAGATTAAAAATAAAATGTCATTGCATTTGTAACAATAAAAAAATTTATAAGCGTTAATTGTTACAGTTAAATGTGGAAATTACATTTATAAATAATTTATATTTATATTATTATACATCGAATAGGTCCCTATGGGATAGTTCAGTGACAAGTCACAAGGTGCATACAAAGTATCAATTAACCCCATCCTAGGCCATGCCCATGTAAAAGTGACTGGTCCGCTTCATAGGAAGTGTTAGAACTCGGACTGGTCCCTATCACTTGGGGACCGGTCACGTGACTAGTCTTGTGTCAGTTCCATTTCCTGCAGGGTGGTTATGACGCTGTTTGAATAAATGATCGAAAGTGGTATAAGTCATGTATTCCTTTGGTCGAAATATTTCGTAGATTGCATTTGAACAAATCAAAAAATATTTTTATATTGTGCAACATTTTAATCAGAATTCTGCTAGTCCCAAGTAATATAAATTTATTTAATATTTATGAAATATGTGTCGATGTTTTTTTAAGATTCATTTGACTTAGACCACTTTCATAATAAAGGGCACATACATATGTATGTAATAATTTACGGACTCTGGCCTATATAACCAAATATATATATATATTTGCTGATGTAGACATTAAAAAAAAATAAGTACCCCGTGATCCCTTTTTGGTTTTTGGCGATTTTTCTAATTTTGGCGGTTTTTCTTATTTTTCGCGATTTTTGGGGATTTTTTCGGTTTTTGGCGCTTTTTTAGTTTTGGCGTTTTTTTTTCATTTTAGAAATTTTTTGGGTTTTTGGCGATTTATTTTAGTTTTAGAGATCCTTTTTTGGCACGTTTTCTCGTTTTGGCGATTGTTTTGGTTTGGCAATTTTTTAGTTTTTGGATTTTTACCGTTTTTGAAAATTGCTTGCTACGGTCAAAATACATAACTAGTAAAACTTACATTAACTAATAGAATACCCTTTAATTTAGAGTTTTTATATTTCAGTGTTAATTGTTGTTGATTGGTTTATTTGTTTACGTGGCTGCCTTCTACACGTAGGCATGCAAGTAGAATCTTATATGATTCCTTTTTGAAATACCACTCCACTCGTCGGTGTTAACCTATGTAGAACCATATATAAGCTTACGGATACGGTGATAGGTACTAGATCCAACTCGTCGCGTTGAGATAACTGATAAGGTCACTCAAACCAATCTCAGATATATTTAAAAGATCGTCTAGTGCATCTCTGCCTATAAACTTGTGTCTCGAGAGATGCAAAGCTGGACATTCGCAAAGACAGTGGAAGATTGTTTCTTCTTTGCTTTCTTCACGACAACTTCGTTAGAACTCATTATGGGACAGGCCTATCCTATATAACGCCAACTCCATTCAGCTTTATAGAGATAATGCTTGAATAACTATACCGTTTCTAATAACACCAAACGGCATGGCTGGCTACCGATTCGGCATTGGAGGCATTCATAGCATAGCATAGCCAGCTCTGGCCACGTCGTCCACCCGTTCGTTATCTAAAACGTAGCTCTGTGCTGGAACCCAGATGAGGGTGAAGTCAACCTGACCACCCAGCCTACATAGCAAACTCTTACACTGCCCGACTAGAATAGACCAAGTGATATATGATCTTAGAGATAGAAGCGCTGTTTGACTGTCGACAAAAAATACCACCCTTACGCTGTACCTTCCTACCAATCAGTACCCTGGCCGCTTCCCTAACGCCAAAAATTCTACCTGAAATATTCTATACCAAGATCGTCCGAAAAGAATCCACAGCCGACACCGCAGACCATTCTTGATCCATCAATGTATATTCTGACGTCATATTCCCTTACCATTGTACCTCCCTTCCACTGGATGGAATCAGAACTTTAAAAATCGTGACAAAGTCCAGATGAGGCACCATGTTATCAGTAGATTTCCTCAGCGTAGGGAAAAGTTGATCGAGGATTCTGTCATGGCCATAGGTCCCTTATCTCCACTGCCCAGATGTCGCTAATCTTGCAGCTTTACTTGAGGATACCGCCAATATATGAAGGTCGACCACAAAAAGGTTTAGTATAGCATTCAGAGCATTCGAAAGACTAGTACGTAAACATCCTCTTATCCTTATGCAAGCGGTTAGTTGTTGTAGTCCGTATAAAAATGCATTTACTTTGCTAATTTCAAGTGTATGTACATAATTGTATGTATGTATCGTTGGGATCGTTTTAGAACACCCTTTAACTGTCATATATTTGTTGTTGTAGCGGCCAAAGTTCTCTAGAAAACAGCCTGTGACGGAAACACGGACAAACGAATAATGTAGCGAAAACAATAGGGCTCCTTTTCACCTTTGCTGTACGGAAACCAAAAAATTTCCAGCCTCCACCAGCCCACGGTGCCGAAAGAAAACGTTCCTTTTACCATTCATATTGAAAACATTTGTTTGCGTTTGCAGTATAAATTGCCAATCGAACGTTTCCTTTCGACATTGACGTTCTTAAATTTTAATATTGCATGTTAACCTTTATTCTTTGCTCGCTTAAATCATGTTTAAAATAATTTTGAAAGACAAACTCAAACTTAACATTGCATGTTGACATTACGAAAGGGAATGTGAAATGAAACTCTGATGTGTTCATTTTTGTTGTAAGAAAGTTTTTGCTCCACAATAACCCTGGCAACAACTGGGACAAAAGACACTTCAACAACAACAAAAAACTTTTTAATATTGTACCAAGAAAACAGCAACCTCATCTGCCTCCGTAGAACAAGTTGTTTGTTTTCTTATATTTTGTGATACATCCGATGATTCGTAAAGTCCGGCTGGATGCGTTTCATTTGCAGTTTCTTTTTTTTTATCATCAGCATCAGACAGATGAACAACTAATAAGGGGAAAACAACACAAAGCCCACGTTAAGTTTATTAAATGCGCCTCAATTGCAAAATTCAACAGATTTTTTTGACAGTGATTTCTTAATTTAAATCACCGTCCATAACAGCACTAAACAAAAAGGCGCCACATTGTTGTTGGGCTAAAGATGAAACTTATGTATGAATAGTATTATGGTTTCGAGCAACAACAAACTGCATACGAAAAATATTTGAAAAATATGTAATAATTTTTGCATAAAATTGTTTTCGCATATAACTTTTATTAAGACTTTTAATGGCTGTAGATAAAACCACCTCCTCTTTCATCATCAGCAGCAGCCAGTAGCATCATCATCTTTGGCACCCATTAAAATTTCTGTGGAAGGTAGTCATTGTAGTCTCATTTAAAATCACTTTAGACCTCGTGTTATGAATAAATAATCGCCAAAAGTCATGGCAAACCATACTGTCAGTCATCTGGTAAAAATCACAAAAAATAAAAATAAAAAGAAAAGCCAACAAACCGTTTCAAATTCAGGCATCAGACAGGCGCTTAAATGGATGAATAGAGGGACGGACGGATGGCCAGATCTGGAATGCTCATTTCTTGCCTTTGAAATCCTGGCTGGTTTATGGCTTTTTAATCTTATTCGCAAATATACATATGTATGTATGTATGTATGTGTATATACACAGCAACAGCCATTTGTTGCATTTTGAACGAACAAACGAACGAAGGAACATCTCTTTCGCATCTTGTTGATTGATGGCAGCTGTTTTATGGCTTTTTGCATGCAAGCCATCATCGTCATCATCAGCAACATCACTCTTTGCCTTCATCTTCATCATCGCCAGCGAGGTAATCAACAGCTTTTATGGTTTAACAATCAACTTAAACGAGCCTGATATTAACTCACTCACAATCATCCTCCTCCTACAAGTCCAAAGTGAGGTCACTTCATGCCCTCAAGTTATGATGTGTTAATAATGGCGCTTTGTGGTTTACTGTAGGCGTTCCGGTTAGTTGCTTTTCATTCACTTCATTTTATTTCTTTCTTTATTTTAGGAATAGTGTTAGATTGATGGACATTAATTTTAAAACTAGCAATCTAACTAAAGTTCATCATGCATTGGAGGCAGCTGAGGTAATAACTTTTGAAAATTTGTTATTAAAATCATATCAGGATTGCATTGAAGTTTTTTTAAAGGAAGAATTTATTTCTAAAAATTAGCGCTTAATGTATGGATAATTGTAAGATGCAATTTTCACTTCGACAAAATAAATTGATTATCAAAGTATGTAGGGCAATATTGTGAGAGAATATACGTGTTTTGAATATTTTCAACCAATTGTTTAAATTGTGAGATTTTTTTCTTTGAAGCCAAAAAAAAAGCTAGTTATTTTCGGCCATGCTCAGTTAAATACATGATATCGCTACTAGTGAAAATTTTCCAGTCGAAGTATTTTTGTTCCTTCCGTCAAACACAGGATAAATAGGGAAACATTTTGTTTTCAAAATCTAGCACTTACGAGATTTCAAGCTAAATCTTGTTGTTGTTTGCTAGATTGTCCACACAGAATGAAATCCACTTTCTCAGGAGATTTGTATGAAATCTACTCTACATCTAATATATTTAGTTTTTTACTACCCTGTACAGGATATTTGTATAAAAGGTTAGTGAATTAGCTACGCTCTACAAATATTTCTATTGAAGGTGTGTGACTAAGCTAAGTCGGCACTTTTTGGGTTACAGTTTAATAGTACGTTTAAATTTGAGCAAAATCTAATTCTTAAGAGATTTTAGGCAAAATCCAGTTATTTCCCATACAAAACAAAATCTACTTCGTTACTAGATTTTCTCAAAATCTATCTAAAATTTAACAGAACTTAGTGATGCAACTATGTTTTTTTCTTCTTCAAATTTGTACTAAAGATTCAGCCTGTTTATATAAAAAGGTTAGTGGATTGGCTAAATTAAATTTGTTTGGTTGTAGTTTTGGAAAATTTTGTTTTGAATAAAAAATCTTGATAAATGTAAAAAAAAACTTGGTGTAAACAGTGTAGATTTTCGTAATAGTGCGTTTACACGCACTAGTACACAAAACGAAATCTAATTTTTCAGTAGATTTGTAGGAAATCTAATAATAATATAATATTTTTATTTATTCTTTATTATCCTGTACAACAAAAGGTGAGTGAATTAGCTACGGTCTACTTAAAAAAGTGTGTGAATTGGCTACATTTCAGTTGTTTGGTTGTAGTTTTGGAAAACATTCATTTGATGGGTTTTGTTTTGGATAAAAAAATCTTGATAAATGTTAAATGTATAGAATTTCATAAAGATTTTAATCAAAATGTGCTAGATTTTGTGCTGATGTAAATGCCCTATAACGATTTAATTTAAAATCTGCTCGATTTTGTGTTTTTTTTGTCTATTTTAATTTTTATTTGACTCACAATGCATAAACCTGATAAAACTAATGTAATTAGCCTAGTGACTGGTCACTGAACTATACCGACTTCAGCAGATACTAATCCTAATGTAACATCAGTGCGCCCTCCTTCGTTGTGTAGCAGAATCATCAGCGAAGTAAAATAATCAATAAAATGGCTACAAAACACAGCTTCAAGAAATAAATATGCCTCATTTTAACATCAGAGGCGCTGCAACACTGCATTATTAAAAAACGTGCAAAAAGCAGAGTTGTAAAAAGAATGAAGCTTTCCTCTATCTCTTCCTTCAACACCTGTCTTCTCTATCACTATCCCTTTCCTAAAGAAGGTAACACCTAATAATAGTAGTAGGCATTAATTGCCTGAGTGTTACTTATCTTAAAAAAAAAGGGTTTGAAGGAAGTCAATATTATACAGAGTATGGAAAAAGTTCTTTCTTCGTTTCCAAGGGAGAAGAAGCTATGAAAAATTAAGCCCATGGATGCTGTCTGTCGTCAGAGAAATAATAATGCGCATTGTTATATGACTAACTGCTAATTCATAAAAAATATTTCTGTTATAAGAAGTTTATTATGGCAATTAATAAACCTTTAATAAAACCAAAATATTTTTTATGAATTGGGCCGTAAAAATTTAAAACTTCGAATAATCATTAAAAATTTAAAGAAAAAATTCTTGGGAGTCTTCCTGCCCACGTTTTGACAATGGGACCAAATGGAAGCTATATATTTTTTAAAGTCGGTCTAAAAGTAACTGATTTATGAAGTGACAAATTACCTTTTTGGAAGTCGGTAAAAAATTAAAGTTCGCTCTTGTAGTAATTGCATACAAACTGTTGCTAAATTTTAAATAATTGCACTGCACAACAAAAATCAACCTAATGACTGATTGTGGTATAGAACAATAATATTCAATTAATAGTGTTTTTTGTTTTAATCGATTAGTCGATATTTAGTTTAATAATCGATTAATTTTGGATGAATCGCTTAACCGAATGAAAACAATTTTTATAAATTTATTCACCCTTATTTCAGTTGTCAACTTCGAGGCCACGTTCAGCGTGACCATTTGACCGACGAAAGGTTCAGTTACCCGACTGTAAAGTAAAGTAACTGCAACGTAGGAAACAGCTGATCGATACTTTTATATGAAAAGTAGGTTGCGTTACATTACATCTCTATAACCATTTGCATTACTTTTCACATAACAATATCGATCAGCTGTTTTTTACTGTTGCAGTTACATTACATTACAGTCGGGTAACTGAACCTTAAAGCGTTGCCACTTTTGTCTCCCTTTTTTTAGAGCGAATTATATAAAAATAAATTTTTTTTAATTTTGCCCCTTTTTTTTTTGATAAATCCCCTTTTGGTGCCACTTTTTGAAAAATATGATCGGTCACCCTGGTCACGTTAATACAATACCAAAAAATTGGGCCCTGTCTACACAGAGAAAACAGATTCGTTGTTGCCAATCGAATTTTGGCAGTTGCAGCAACTATCATAGAATTCTGGTATAAAGACTGCAATTTTCTTGTGGTACCACTATATTTTAATAATAACACTTAACCAAATAGTTGCAGCAACAGAAAAAATTGGTTAACAGTCTGGAATTTGAAAATTCTTGCTAACTAAAACAATATCATAATTGGTACCTGTGAAAGAAAAATTGGCATTCCTTGCTGAAATAAAAATATTCAATAAAAGCAAATAAAAATACACAATTTAAGAAATCTATTATTTGACATATTGTCATAAGTTTATTTTAATTGAAATTTATTTCCTGGTAGTGGAGCATCCCAGCAAAAAAGTTTGCTTACTAGAATGCAAAAAAGTGTATGTACTCTCCAGTCGTAAGTACTTACAATTTGACTGAATAACCCATTATTTTTGTTTGAGAAGTTCAAAAAGTATGCGGTACCCTATACTTTTTGTCTGCAAATATCCAAAAGTTAATAGATTACTGACTGCCTGAAAGTATTAAAAATTTAATGGGTTATTTTTTGCTTACAAATATGCAAATTTGCTTAAAATTATTTAAAAGCTAGTTGGCAATTTTTTCTAATAAAAATAATCAGAATTTTGTAGCACGATCAATAAATAAAAAGAAATTTCTCTAGATATATTTTATTATTAACTAGAAAGTACTACAATAAGTACTTTCACGTAATGATATAAATAAGTTGTTATTTTATTCATAACAGGACAGTCATTATTATAGACATAAAATAATTAGATAAATAAGTACCACTCATTACTTTGTAAGCCATTAAAAGATCTTGAAAATTTCTTGCTGGGATGTCTACAAGCATTTCTTCAACCACACATTTTGAACAGCCACAAACATGTTATCTTATGCACAGACTTTCAAAAACCAATTGAGAGTTCACAAATCACAATATCTTTGAAAGTCACAAAATTTAATTTTTAATTTGCTGCTACGAGTATAAACTATGATAGTTAGTAAACTGAACCTCTAGTTAGTTGCAGCAACTGATGGAAAGGGTTTATTTTAACCTTAATATAGAATTTTTTAGTTGACAATACCAAAAGTTGGTAGTAAAATCCAATTCATAATATTTTATTCGGTTGTGTTAACCAATCAGTTAATTAGTCATGACAAAAGCATACGCTCGGTTGATGCAATCCATTTAAGAATTGTCAGAATCAGATCTTTATTACAATTATGTCCTTATGGCAATTAACATGGATTGTTTTTTGGATTAACAGAAAATTGATTGTGCGAACTGAAATATAGTTTATGCAAATGATATTTTGTTGGCCTAACCATTTTCCAACCAATCTTTTTTCTGGGTATACTTATTAGCGAAAAGAACTAGAACTGCCAATAGACTTATAAAATGTATCCCGAGAGGGAGTAGGCAAGGCCCAATGTTTTGGTATTGTATTGACGATGTTGACAACTGGAATAAGGGTGATTAACTTCAATAAATAAAAACATATAAAATATTAATTACCCCCAAACAAAATGTTTCTACTTTTTCTGAAGACAGACTTGTCGTACCGAACTCGCTAAGAAATTTCGGTAGTTTTTCTGAACAATTTTTTTTAAACATTAAAACTTTGATTTTTGAGTACATAAGTAAAAGTCTGTGAAAATTTTTTTAATACATACTATGTACATATATGTTTTTTTTTTGGTCGGGGGTTAAAAGCGTTTATACGGCCATGTCAAAGAGTTCAAGTCTGTTTGGAATCCGAATTTAATCCACCCCATTTTTTCTGGGAGATGGTGTCTAAAAAAGAAAAATGGAAATTTGTCAGGGTTGTCCTGCCTGTTAGGGGCGCTGGTATGTTGGGCTAAACTTCGGCTGGGGCTTGAGATCTTGAGGTAGATTAAATTGCTTTTTGAACGGAATTGAACTCTGTGAAATGGCCGATAAGGATTACATCTAACGGTTAAAAAGCTAGTTCCAAAAATAGAAACCATATAAATGCTCAAAAATCGGTTAAAGAGGAAACTACAAAAAAAAAAAATAAAATTTTATTTAAAAGTTTAATCGGCTAATCGACGAAAATTAACCGGTACATGCATAAGTGAAAATAACTTAAATATTTATAGACGCATGACTACTATTGAATATTTGAAGGTTAGCCGCGAATAACGTTTTAAGTGACAAAATAATAATTTGTCAGGAGAGCCCAAAAACGTATTTTAAAGCAAGGTTGGCTTTTTCGTTTAAATTTTAATGATAACTAGCATTAACTTTTCTTTTTGTATCTCTGCTACATTTATCAATTATTTTCAACAATTTCGTTTGCATGATTATATTAGTAACTTACAAAATTTTCCACCGACTGACTGATTGTAATTGTATTTTTACGGCGATAGGGTGCATAATTTTGGATGATTGAACAAACAAACGCAAGAGAGGTTTGTTAATGATAATCTGTGAAAAAACTGGTTTTTTAAAAAATGTCTTTTACAACGTTATTCGCGGCTGTGCTTCATTTATTAAGACTTAAGTTAAATATTAACTCCAGTTATGAGTAAGTCGATGAAAAAAAAAAGAAATAATCTTTGTAATAACATTAAAAAGTAAATAAAAATGAATACAGATTGGCTTCTTTGCATTGTATTTTCACTAATAATTGAACAAAGTTTTCTGACAGCAGTTCAAAAAATAGAATAAAAAAATACCGAAAATAAACCACAACTAAATAGTTTCTTTATAGCCGCAAGACAAACAATATAAAATTGTATTATTTTGTGTATTTTTTTTAAGCAAAAACAGAAAAATACACATAATACATTAATAAAAAAAATATCCTTTTGTTAGAGCGGAGATTTATTTTTGCGGTAACAGGCAACTGAAAAATAAAGTACAACAATTGAATACAAAGAAATAAAGTGAAATTCTTAAAATAAGACCAGACAAAAAAAAAAAAACACACCAAATTTAACTATAAATGCAATACAATTTATGCAAATGATGTCCTTTATACTCCACACACAAACTGCAACAACATTTAATATTTATTAAAATATGAAAAAAATAAACAAAGTAACAAAGAATATCTTATTATCTTCTGGTTTATTATTAAATTATTATTGAAGCTAATAATGCAACAAATGAAGAAATAAATAAATAACAACAGATTAAACAAAGAAAAAAATTACAAACGAAACCACAATTGCGTTCTTGAAGATAAATGATATTAAAATACTAAATTGATTTTGGTGAGAAAAATATATGGGAAAATTAAATAAAAAAAATTTTTAATTTAAGCTATTTTAATAGAAATATCTGTGAAAAAAGATTTTTAATTAAATAAAATTAATTTAATAAAAATAATAAATAAAAAATTATTTCGGAGTACGAAAGTAAGTGTTCTGTTCTGATTCAAATGAATTAATGACAGAACTGAAGGTACCTTGTGACTCTGACAAGTAGAGACTGTTGGAAAGTTGTACTGTTAGTCAATGGAAATCAGTTATCATCATTCTCAGTTGCAAATTCTGTAGATATGAAAGAGATCTTTGAAAACATCAAACGAATGATTATAAATGGAAGATTTATGCTGACTTAAAAGTTGTTGCTCTACTTAAGGCCTTACATTGCAGATTCACAAAAATCTTCTTCTCCTTATGTGAGTATGACATCCGAGGCCGAGACAAACATTACATTATGCGAAACTGGCCACTGCGAGAAAGTTTATCTCCCGACCAAAAAAATGTTGCCCACGATCCACTAGTATCGACAGAAAATATTTATTTGCCACCTCTCCACATCAAACTCGGTTTGATAATGCAGTTCGTGAAATCAATGGACAAGGCAGGTAATGGATTTAAATTTTTAGAAACTAAATTTCCTGGGCTTAGTGTCGCTAAAGTCAAAGAAGTAGTGCTCGTAAGATCCCAAGTCAGACAACTTTTCCAAGACTCAACGTTAGTTGAACTCCTGATTAAAAAAAAATGAGCTTGGCATGCATTTCAAAATGTGCGTGTGAACTTTTTGGGTAACAAAAGTGGTAACATGTTCAGGAGTTGCTGTCAGCCTATAAGGCTATGGAATGTAACATTTCTCAGGTGTGAGTGCACTTCTTGGACTTCCTGCATTTCTGAACTTTTTCCTGCAAATTTAGGAGCAGATTCTGATGAACAAGGGTAACGATTTCATCAAGACATCACTCAGTTTGAGAAAACATTTTCCAGAAAGTTGAATGCTAGCATGTTGGCAGTATACTACTGGTCTATTGTAAGAGAAACTTCAGCTTTAGACTACAAGAGAAACGCAAGCTCCAAAATGAAGGTAAAGGTGAAGACTTTGGAACCGAAATATTTTGAAAAAGAAAAAGAGTTTGTAAAAAAATTATAAAAAGTATTGTTCAGTCTTAATATATATATAAAAATCAAAAACACGTTTATTTGTTAGGGGTGAACTCTTCAATGCCCCAACAGATTTTCGCCTTCCACCCCACAAAATATTTGTAAAAGACCGGCGCGTGTTTTTATATGTATTCTACCCCGGTAAATGCTACGCCACTTTCAGAAATAGTTATTCGTCCGGCAGATGGCGCAATTTTTAGTTTTTTTGTGTTTATGCACCGTAACTCAAGAACTACCAAACCGATTTTGACCAAACTTCATATAGGATGTGAGTAGTGTTTCTGTGTAGTTTGAAGTTCGTCCTACAGATGGCGCCATATTTAGTTTTTTTTGTGATTTTGCACCGTAACTCAAGAACTAATGAACCGATTTTGACCAAACTTTATATAAAGGGTGTTTTTTATTGAGGTATAGAACTTTAAGTTGGCATCACTTTTTTAACTGGCGGCCATTTTGTCAGCTGTCAAGTGATTAATATTTAGTTTGGTTTGCCATTTCATCATGAACAGGTTGACAAAAGAACAACGCTTGCAAATCGTGCAAATTTATTTCGAAAATAATGGTTCAGTTCGCGAAGTTTACCGCAAGCTCCGTCCATTTTATGGTCGACATAATCGTCCATCAGAGCAATTAATTCGGTTAACCATGGATCGTTTTCGCACAACGTTTACTCTATGTGATAATACGCATCCGCAGAGACGTCGAACAGTGCGCACCGAAGAAACAATTGCCGCTGTATAGCAAAGTGTTGAAGAGGACCCGAATGAATCGATTCGCCACCGTGCACAGCAATTGGAGCTTTGTCCATCAACTTTATGGAAGATTTTTAAGATTTTGAATGTGGATGAGCTGTGGTTCCAACAAGACGGCGCTACATGCCACACAGCGCACGTCACAATCGATTTATTGAAGGAAACATTCGATGAGCGCATAATTTCGCGGAATGGACCTGTCAATTGGCCACCAAGATCGTGTGATTTGACACCATTGGATTATTTTCTTTGGGGATATGTGAAGTCGCTCGTCTACGCCAACAAACCAGAAACGTTAGGGGACTTGGAAGCCAACATTCGTGACGTTATTGCCAACATACGGCCCCATATGCTCGAAAAAGTGGTTGAAAATTGGACCTGTAGAATTGGCTTTATTCGAGCCAGCCGCGGCGGCCACATGCCCGAAATCATATTTAAACATTAATGGCATAAAATTATCCTTCCAATAAAGCCAAATTGATGGACATTAAAACGATTTTCTTGTGTTTTATTTCAATTAGAAGTTCTATACCTCTAAAAAAACACCCTTTACATGCTCTATGGGGCGTGAGGAGTGTTTCTGTGTAGTTTGAAGTTCGTTCGACAGATGGCCCAATATTTAGTTTTTTTTGTGTTTTTGCACCGTGACTCAAGAACTACTGCACCGATTTCGACCAAACTTTATATACATGCTCTATGGGGCGTGAGGAGCGTTTCTGTGTAGTTTGAATATTTAGTTTATTCGTGGGCAAAATCCAATTTTCATATTGTACCACCAATGCCATATACAACACTAATGTTTGCTTAGGGCCAGCAACGCGGACCGGGGTCAGCTAGTAAATTTATAATTTTTAAATTACCTAAGTAAATAAAAATTGGGGAGAAGGAGTATGCCCCCGAAAATTATGGGTGATGGGGCAAAACGGAGGTCATATTCAGTTTCAGGAGGTCATTTTACATAAGAATCAGTTGAAGCGGTCTCAGGGCCAATTTTCGTGCAGAACAGTGTTATCTGCATATTAATAATATCGATTCTTTGGAAGCAATAAAAGTGTAGTTAATTAAAAATTACTTCCATTTTTTTTTTGTTTGAATGGTTTTAAAAATTTCTATTATTTTCAAAATGATATGCATTATATTATTTATGTTTTGTTACTTCCATTAAATTGCAAAAAATATTTAATCCGGTTCTAAAGAATAAAACCCTCGGATTTCCACTGTATAACCGTACCCCTACTATTAACATACCAAACTCCAAGGCAAAAAAAAAAATTAACTTTCATCTCACAATTTGCCACCCTTTGTAGCATTTTGTATTTATAGTTGTGACTTTACTTCATTGGTAACAAACGTATTTTATGTCCAGAAATCCAGTAACACTAATAAAATTCACTATGAAAAGTGCGTTTGTTAATGTGTCGGATTTTGGCCAGGACTGGACAAATAAAAATTGCATTTTCATGAACTCTAACCGAACATTTTGGGATTTGAATGAATGAACGTGTGAGTGAGTTAGTGAATGAATTGCACAGATTTACGAAAGAATGCAAAATTGTTTAGTATTAGAGCATGTGTAGCACTTTAGGAGGAATAGTAGAAATGCAAAAGCACAAAATGAGATAGACCTTGATTTGAAGAACGCATTGATATATACAGCTAAGGTACATTACACTAAACGTTTAATGAATAAGGCAGAAAAGAAGTTGTGAGTGGGATAAGGGTTGGCTTTTTAAAGTGTTAAATTTAGTGATATTTCTGAAATAATTTTGCTAAGTTAGCAGGTTGCTTTGAAATGAGATGGCATCCAGGCGGCGACAAAATTAAAGCCATAGCAGAACTCGGTCGAAATTTAGATCTCCGTACTTTTGGATGGCCGAAATTTTTGTTAGGAACTTAGTCTGTCTTTCTTTCTTTACAACAAGATATAATATCTTATGAATTCCATCATTAAAAACATTGATTAAAAGAACAATATAAATAATATATAAAAAATAAAAATAACATATATAAAAAAATAGAAATACGAGGGCGGATCAATAAGTCGCTGAACGTTCTGGACTTCCAATTGAGGTCAGTTTGGTCACACGTAAACGTGTGAAAACTTCAAAGGATTGTTTGGAGTTGCTTAACCGCAATCCGAATGAGTTTTTGCGGCGTTTTGTAACTGTGGATGAAACATGGATCCATTACTGAACTCCGGAGACCCAGGAACAGTCTAAAGAATAAGTTTCTCCATGTGAACCTGCTCTGAATAAGGCCAAGGTGAGTTTGTCGGCGTTTTGTAACTGTGGATGAAACATGGTTCCATTACTGTACTCCGGAGACCAAGCAGCAGTCTAAGCAATGGGTTTTACCGGGGTTTACCTGCTCTGAACAAGGCCAAGATGAGTTTGTCTCCCAATAAGGTGATGGTAACAGTTTTTTTAGGATGCACGCGGTATAATCCACTTCGATTACCTTCAAAAGGGGAAAAACAATAAACGGTGAATATTATGCCAACTTATCAGACCGATTTAATGAGGATTTAAAAAGAAAACGAGCCCATATCAAGATAATGCACGAGTGCGCACGTGTGCAGTCTCAATGGCTAAACTCTATGAATTGGACTACAAATTGGTACCCCCATCCACCATATTATCCGGATTTAGCCCCTAATGACTAATTCCTATTTCCAAACCTCAAGAAATGGCTCGGTGGAAAGAGGTTTAGCTCCAAATGCCTATTTTAAGCACATCGAAAAATCCCATTTTTTGGAAGGGATACAAAAACCGGAGAAAAGTTAGACTAAGTGAATTGACTTAAAAGGAGATTATGTTGAAAAATAATTGTTTGTTTTGCAGAAAAACTGTGTTTCATTCAAAAAGGCACGAACTTATTGATCCGCCCTCGTAATGTAAATATTACTCGTATAATATAATACGTCGTATAATAATATTAATCACCCTTATTCCAGTTGTCGACATCGACGTCACTTTAACACAATACCAAAAAATTGGGGCCTGTGTACCCTTTGTCGAAAACAACTGACTCCTGTTGGCAGGTTTATGCCATTTTATAGACCTTAGGGAACGGAAATAGATTGTCAGTAGCACAAAATTTTTCTCGAGAGCGAGTAAACCATCTCCAATTTTTTGGTATGGTGTTAAAGTGACGTCGATGACGACAATTGGAATAAGGTTGAATAATACTGTCGGTGATAATGGCAATAATAGATAGAATTGAAAACAAATTTTATAACAATGATCATTGAGAAAGGTAACGAAATATTCTAAATTTTATTGCGTTGGTTTGGAAGTTGATTCCAGAGACGTATACTAGGTATGAAAAATTAGGTTAGGTTAACAGGCTGCTGGTAAGGAAGGGGAAATTTAGAGTCCAGCTGACTTGGGTCCAATGCAATGATCCTTTGTGCTACCTGTTACTTGAAGAGAACATAGTTAGAGAGGGTGATAGGTAAGGAATAGTGATAGAGAAGACAGACAAGTGGTAAAGTAAGAGATAGAGGAAAGCTTCATTCTTTTACAATTCTGCTCTTTGCACGCTTTTGATAATGCTTCGACAGTTTCCCGTGGTGTCAAATTAGGCGTATTCAATTTTGAAGCTGTCGCCATTTAATTGGTTATTTTACTTTGCCGATGATTCTACTACACAACGAAGGATAGCGCTCTGATGTTACATTAGGATTAGTATCTGATGAAGTCGATATAGTTTTTAGTGACCACTGCTTTATGCCTGCATCACTAGAACTTTTCCCACAGCAACTGATACAAAGGACACTAATGTGCATCAGACAAATGCGTGGTGTTGTTATTTTAAGTGACTGTCGGAGACCGGGCTCGAACGCAAGACCTTCGGTTTTGTAATCAAGGTGCTAACTACTTCAGCCAACGCAACTCTTATTCTAGGTGCTGTAAAATATTGTGTGGGCCACAATCCCTTTAGCATCCCATATATCTTTCCATAAGCTTGATTCAGCTGCTCTCACCAAATCAAAGTCCTGTTTCTTGTTACTTCCAGAATTTTAAACGTTTTAACAATTGCAATTCTAGCACCCCCAATTTTGATATAAAGACCATCTTCTATAACCACGTTTTGTTTTTGCTTATCACTAAACATTTAAATTTCCCCGGATTCAATTTTAAACCATTGGCCGAAATTTAAAATGTTCTCCCTATCAGAATTTAAATAATTTATAGTTGTAATTTATGAGTTTTTGGACTACAGAGAATATATCAGATTTTTTGGCAGGTCATTTGCATTTAATGAACACAGTAGTGGTCCCAGGACCGATATATGTGGTATACCATGTTTAACCTTCAAAGCAGGAGAAATGTGCAAATCTTGGGAAACAGATTGTGTTATCTCAGAGAGATAGTTGGCCATAAGTTTCGCAGCAAAAGGGGAAAATAACAGAAAATTGTCGAAAGCTTTAGACAAAGAATAGAATGGTTAACCGTGTCAAATGCTTTAGAGTGATCAAGTAATAATAAGAATGTCAGATAATGCAGCTACGTTGAAGTCTGAAGACAGATTGAAGATCAGTCAATAGGTTATTGTCATTCACATATTTATAAAGTTGTTTCTGAATATGTCTTCAAATACTTTTCTGAAATATGAAAGAATGACAATGGGACGAAAATGATTTCTAGCTTTTAGCTTTTATAAAAGTATTAAAAACCTGTGGTTAAAATATTTAATTAACCAAGGGAGAATAACTTTAACAAATTTCGGGCTACTATTTATATTTCGGGAATAGGAAATAATAACATTTTGAAATGAAAACTGCTCTATTGTTTTTCGAAATATTCCCCATGATGATCAATGCACTGTTGCATTCGTTCAAAACATTTCCCATAGCAGTTTTTCCATTCCTCTTGAGATACCTCCAAAACATGGGCGCTCTTAAATCGTTGCCCACGCAGTTCACCTTTGATATTCGGGAACAAGAAGAAGTCAGGGCTGTACGGAAGATAAGTCATCAATTCGATGTTTTGACTGCTCAAAAAGTCACTTGTTTGACGAGATATGTGAGAGCTCACATTGTCATGATGAAGAATGATTCGTATTCGGGGGTTAGTTTTACGAATTTTTCCCAAGAATTCCGGCAAACAAATGGTCGTGTAGCACCCAGTACTGACAGTCCTAAGTTCCTCCAGCGGATCAGTGGCCACATGACACATTTAGCTTCGCTGTGCTTCCTTCTTCCACGAGGAACTTTTGTTGGATTTAGCTCGTCTTGGAATACACGGTCGATTGCTGTTTTGTTTCCGGCTCATAACCATATCGAGCCTTATTTTCGATTTTATCGTAAGCGACATGTTATCGAAAATAGTTTTGATAATTGAGATTAAAATATTAAAGGCCTGTCCATAGTTTAGAATTATCAAAATATTAAAATTGTTGATAACTTTTAAGATACGGGCTGTTCAATTTTATCGTAAGCTACAATTTACTTACAAAAACATATTTGAATATTTAAAAAAAAACCTTCTCCTAAAAACTTTAGTTTTTGTCGCTTACGATAAAATCAAAAATAAGGCTCGATATATCCATGACTCGTTACTAGAGATCGACCGAAGGCGTTTTTTTTGGCCGAAGCCGAACTTCGGCTAAAATCCTAAACTTCGGCCAAAACCGAAGCCGAAGCCGAATGTTTTAAATTTTAAAAATGATACTTGTTTTATATGAATGAAGAAAAAAAGTTTGTTTTTTTGAGATCACTGAAATAGCTGTAATATCTATTGGATACATAACAAGAAAAATAAAACTATTTTGCAAGTTCTAGATTGCTTTTTCATATGATCACTCACAAGAACGTCCAATTAAAAGAAAACAGAAAGCAACAGGGTTGTATTTCAAAGCAAACCTTTCAAAACGTTAAACACAATAGAAACTGTCGGCGAGCAACGACCAAAAATAATGTTATTTTTCAAGCTTGGAATGAAAAATATACGGCTTCGGCTAATCGGCCGATTGTTGCCATAGGCCGAATGTTGGCCGATTACCAATTTTTGGCCGAAGGCCGAAGCCGATTAATCGGTCGAACTCTACTCGTTACGTGTCACGATTTCATACACGACTTTTGAAGAATCACGATTGATAAATTATGGGGTATCCATCCAATGAGAACAAATTTGTTTAACCACTAAGTGTTCATGCAAAATCGAATACAGTCGAACTTCCATAACTCGAACTTCTCTAACTCGAATTTTCTCTAACTCGAACTAATTTGGTTGGCAGTAGCGTTAAAAGAACAAATCACATACAATTCTGTAACTCGAAGTCTCCGTAAGTCGAAGTTTTTTTTTGGGATAATGGTGATTCGAGTTATGGAAGTTCGACTGTATATTAAAGTGGAACTAATATGCAAGGATGCCTCTATCTCACAACATGTCATATGACGATCTTGCATTATCAGTTTACGCACTGCATTGACGTTTTGTGGCACAACAACCGATTTTGGAAGACCTTCACGAAATTCGTCGGTGGCGGAACTGCGACCACGATTGAGTTCACTGTACCAGCGATATACTGTGGTTTTTGATGCTTCTGTATCGCCATACGAAGAACTGAGTTTACTGCCACATTATTGTTAAGATAATCCACGTCAAAAGTTGTGAAAAATAATTCACTGAATACCTTCTCCTGAAATTTGCATTTTTTTCTGAAACTGATTTTCTGAAAACGTTATGAGTACGTTTATGCTAAAAAATTTCAAACTTCATTATGGTGTTGCCTGATTTTAGCTATTGGCAGTAGTGATGCCAGGTGCCGAAATATAAATAGTAGCCCTCTTATATTGTCAAATCCTATTGAATTTGATTTAGTTACATGAAAACCTTCAATTACCTCCAAATCATCAAAACATTGGAAGTTAAAGTATCTAGTATATCAACATCCGACGTATGTGCAATTGATTTGCTTGAATTCTGGAAACTACTGCCTTCCGAGCTATACGTTATTGTAGTGGGATCTCTGGAGTTCTATAACGTTTCCATATATGATACATTCTGTCTCGGAACTCAATCAGTAACATCGCGGTTTTCGACCTTTTCTTATGTAAAATTTCTTTGTTCCAAAAGGACAATTTCTCAGCGACTGCAGGAAAATTGTAAATATTGTACCAATTTACATTTACAAAATCATTATATAAGGATAAGTAATTTTTCCACAGTTCTGTTTTTGTGGGCATAAATTTAGCGATGACTGTTAAGCGCAGTTAACAGTGACGCTGTTAACTGCAAAATGGGCTCTGCTAAAATTGTTGGTTGTTGTCTCCGCTAGTTAAATTTAAATTTATTTTATACTTATTTAATTTTAATTGAACTTGGAGGAGTCTTCTTAAACGGGCTTAAGTTCAATTCTTATAAAATAAAATATTTTGTTTATTAATTACTGTGATTTTCTAAAGAAGAAAAGAAAAATTAAACTAGACTTTAGCAACCTTGTCTATCTACTAAGCAGTTAACATCAACTATTTAACATGCATTTTTAATGAAATGGTATACGAGAATTCTATAAGAATTAAAAATACTGAACTTAAGACTGATTAAGATATTGTTCCTGATTTAAATTATTTTTTTTTACAAACATTTAAAGTAAAGAAATTCTCTTTTTTTAATTAAAATTCGAAGCCTTGCCTTCAAAATTTTTAAATTCTCACGTGATGTCTGTCTGATGCAATTTTCCAACTGTCGACATCATTTTACCATACTGAAATTACTTGAAGTATGTATTATAATTTCTAGGTGTGTTTTTTTAAACTGAATTTGTATGCGAATTTGCCTCTGACTCTTATGTGAATGTTTGAGTGCGTATGTAGTCTGCCTGTATATTGGGAGAAAATTTACGAGTTTTTAGGCATCAGCTGCGTGTTGCATTCAAAACGACCATATTTTCTCTCTATAAATGGCTCGTGTGTGCTTTTATTTGTGTTACTGTTTTCTATTCACTTTTTTTTTTGCTACTCCAAGGCTTGAGTAGCTTTAAGCTGAATGACTGAATGACTGGGTGACTGGCTTTTATAGGCATTGAAGCGCAACACTTTGTGGCATTTGCATGTGCAAAAACCGATGGACATCAATATAAAATACAAGCTAAAAAGGCAACGTTTCAGAGGGGCACTCCAAAAAAAAAAAACTCCACAAAATAATTACGATGGTCTGTAGAGAAAACGACACAATTGGTTTTTGTGTTTAGGCGATTGAGTTGCAATAACTACTGCAACAGCAATACTAGCAACAACAACAACAACAACAGCAACAACGACGTTCGCAAAAGCATTAACAAAAAAGTGTCATTTTATTTTACGATATTTCTGTTTTGTCGATCTAAAGGCTTATATAAACATAAATTGTACACACACACACACACACACACACACACACATATTTGTTGAACAATTTATGCAGCGACATCTATGTATATATTTTCCTTAAAAATAAAAAAGGGTGAAGTTTATGCTGTTGCTATCGCTGCCCTGGCCGTTTATTTGCCCTGCATATGTAAGTGCATGGGAAAAAGCCAACAAAAGATATACATTACCACTTGTTTACTAAGGCAGCAAATCACAGCTTACATTTCATTACGGCTCAGTTAGTTACGTTTTTTTTTTTTTGGTTTGTTGCCTTTTGCCCAGTCAACATTTGTTAGCAACAACAATAATAAAACAACAACAGCAGGAAACCTCATGATTTGACAATAAATGTATTTGCACAACAAACATACAAAAACAACGAAAATAACATTAGCAAATATAAAAAATTAAAAAAAAAAGACATATCCATGCAATCGCAAAATTTTTTACCCCAAAAAACAGACAGACAATTTAACGTAACAGACAACATGTGCAGCTTTCAAAAGCTTTAGATCTGTTTGAATCCTTTACACTCAAAGTGCTGAAGTGATATTGACAGTACGCCAATTGAGCTGAAACAATTAAACTATTTCAACTTTCTGTGGAACGTTTCTCGAATGCTTTTTTATTAAATTTCTCTCAGTGTTGAATAATTTTACCATTGCACTATGGTGCAGATGGGCACTTTCTTTGTTCACAACAAATTTTGTTATGTTCTCTTTGCAATCTAGTCCAACTAAAAACTAATTTTGTTTTTGTTAACATTATATCGAGTGGTTACTGGTTTGCCACACAGTATATTAAAAATGCATTATTACTGCGGCAAACCAATAACTACTACCCGATCAAATTCAAAGTATTTCTAAAAATGTATAGTTGTAATTGGCAAACAAGCTTTTTGAAAGTTTTTACCTGCACTTACATATTGCCTAAACAGATACACAAATTAAATAATTCTGCCAATAAAAAACTGACTTCAATGCAAATATCTGCTAGAACATTTTCGAAAAGAATGTATGGGACAAAACTGGTTGTAAACTCTTTCAAACAAAAAAAATTTGAAAATCTGTTGGTTAAGAAGTAGATGAGATATAAAATTAAATTTTAATGGGCGTGACTCCACCCAGTTTTATAAATGCAAGATTTTGTGTTTTTCAGAGCTCCGGGTGTGTGCTAAGTTTAGTAAAAATATTGGAAACGGAATACGCAGGAAAGGCTAAAGAAAAGCCTCAATGCCTACTACGCATGCAGCAACCCCATAGGAAGGAACTGGGGTCCGCAACCGAAGATAGTAAGCTGGATTTACACATCGGTTGTCAGACCGGTTTATTCCTATGGTTGTGTGGTATGTTGGGAAGGATGGAGGAACGGCTTTCCTTTTACAGGAGATTACTAGCTAATGTTCAAAAGTGTGCCTCGCTGGGCATCACAGGTGCTCAAAGTAGTACACCTCAGGCTGCCTTGGATGTCATCCTTCATCTACTTCCTATAGAGGGCTTTGTGGTGCGAGCGGCGACTAAAAGTCTCCTCCGTCTCGTAGAAACATCTTTGGTGGAGACAGGAATAACAGGTCACACATCAATCTTAAACAAGATCAGTTTTAGTGATCAGGGTTCCGTAACCCCTGCATTCACGGACTATAAGGTCGCTGAAATTGATTTTAGTAGAACATCCTCACTTGCAATTTCGTTTCATTTCCTTCAACACTGCTGTGGCCAGGAACCCAACATCGTCTGACACTTTATTTATCCATAAGTAAGTTGAGGGCTCTCCTATAGTTACTAACAAGTTTCGATTTGACACTGTGTTCGTTCAAAGCCTATTGATCCACCCTGGATCAATAAGTCTCGAGGATTGTAGAGGATTGCTACTAGACATGGATAGGAAGGCGATGCGAATCATGATAGGCGCATTGACTGGTCACTGCTCGGTCAGAGCAAGAACCAGCATTTGGGAAACTGGCACCCTAGATTTTTGTAGGATGTGAGGAAATGAAGAGGAACCAGAATTTATTGAACATATTATCTGTCACTGCCCGAAGCTGCAACGTCATAGGCTAAGATGGCTGAGCAGGCGTTTCCATGAGAGCATTACTGATATCGGGAAGTGTAAACTATAGAACATCAGGGGCTTCATAACGGGAATTCAGAGGCTTAATGACGGATAATAGGGTCGCTTCTGGGTACAAAAGGGGGGTAAGTATTACTTTTAATGGGCAATAAAAGGGAATCACAATGGACCCTATTGGGTCCCCGAGTGGAGGTGCATTTTTGGCACCATCCTTCCTAACCTAATCTTTGTAAAAATCGATAAAATAGAACCCTGTAAAATAAAATATTAAATTTTAAATGGGCGTGACTCCGCTCATATTTGTAGATGAAAGATTGTGTTTTTATAGAGCTCAAGGTGTGTGGTAAGTTTAGCAAAAATCGGTTAAGTATAGCCACGAGAAACATAATAATAAATTTTAGTGGACTCTGCCCATTTTTCAACTTTAACATTGTGTTATTACAAGAGCAAAAAATAAATAAAAAATATGTGGGCGTGGCTAAGAACACTTTTTTACAATGGGATCAATTGGAAGCTATATCCACTCAGACTAAACAAGAATTTTCATAGTCATTACAAAATGTATCGAGTTATGAAGTAACAATGTCAAAAAGAAAATAAATAAAAATGCAGACGAATTGATAACCTCATTTTTTTTAAGTGGGTTAAAAATATTTAGATTTCGTTGATTTCATGACTAGGACAAAGTTTTAATTTTTTCTGTGCATGAGTTCTATCCATTATTACTTTTTTTTTTTAGTTTCCTCGCCCAAATTTTTTTTTCTGAGTGCACGAAGAGCCCCTTCAACTTCAATTCAAGAGTCTGTATTAATAACGACTGACGACTATTTTGCAACATAATCGTTTTGCCATCAATTCGTATGTTGTTTATGTCAGCAACACTAACCGCAGTGTCACCAACATGTCTCGTCGCATTGTTGCATGTTGCTGTAATATTGTAGCCATTTACTCAACGTTTCGAGTGTTTTTTTTTCCTTGATTTCATTTCGAAAGGGAGGGAGGGAGTATAGCGTTACAATGGAAATTTCTTTTCGTTAAATATTGTAAACATGCATTCAATAAATGGTGTTGTTTTATTGATGTTGGTTTTGTTGCAAAATGTTATTGGTGTTATTTTTAGTTTCATACCATTGACAACAACAAAAACGAACTTTTAAGCGAATCGGAAAGCCAACAAAGTATGCACAAAACTTATGTCACGCGTTTTATAAGGAACTTTTTTCTCGCTTGTTTTTTTTTTTTTTTTTGTTTAAGAAGAGTTTATTTCTCGCCACTAAAAACATGTGGTTTTGTGCTTTCGTTTATTTTCTTTTAAGTTGTATTTTTTTTGTTAACTCTTCCTTAAGATTTGCTCTTCATCAATATTTGCTGGGTAATAAATCAAATTTGATTTATTTTCATTTTAACGAACGTCTTAGGAGAGGGATGAGCGAAAACAAAGTTTCATTTTCCCCTTTGGGAAAATTTGTTTGTTGTCTCATGCTGGTTTCTTATTTGTGCTAAAATTATTTTGACAATGATAAAATCACGTTTCGTGTGTGATAAAAAGTTGTAATAATAAAATGAATGAAACTTAGCTTATCGTGACAATGTTGTGCAAAATGATCTTGATTCTTTTTTTTTAAACGACTTCAAAAAGCAGGAGGTTATCAATTCGTCTGCATTACTTCGTTTAGCATTAAGTTAAAAATATTTAAGAAAAGGCTGATTTCGTCGTCATTCCTGCCATAGACAAAATAAAGTAAAACTTATGGTGTTATTTATTAAAAGTAAACCGGCTCTAATTCTCGAGAGCTTCCTTTTAACAATCAGTCTCATTCTGAATTTCAGTTCTCTGGTAAATTTTTTCTATAGTTCTTATTCCCTCTTCCTATTCTGGAAAAAATTTGGAAATTTTCAGGCAAAACAAACAACATTTTTAATATTGTCTCTTCCTTATTATTCCTTGACGAGGAACTACTTAGAATAGCACAATTTTTCATGGTAAAAATTATGCCCCATTTAAGTAAGAAGATTTAGGACGTTTTTGTTTGAAAATACTTTTGAGTTCTTGTTTTTGAATTATCTAAATCATAAAGCAAATACACGAACCTTCTAGCGTAGACAATAAATAATAATTGTTTTAAATCATTATGACGGCTTATTTTCGTCCATCGACAAAACGATACAATCGTCGAACAGAATTGGGGCATTAATTCCCTGGGAATTATTGCCTCCTGAATATTTTACATTGACCTGACAACAAATAGAAAGTTTGTTGAGAAAGTTAGAAAAGACAACAATAATTGGTAAGAAGAGAAAAGGTTGGGTAACATGAGGGTCGCTGGGAAAAAATATTTTATAGCGGACATTCCATCGCAGAGGTTGGGTGGTTTTAGCAAGAGGCTAACATCAGTCTCTGACTGTTTCTTCATGTCGTATCGTAAGTGTAGTTGTAGTTTGATTTTATGTTGTTTTTGTTTTATGTAAGCTTTTGTTATTTTTTTTGTTCGCTTAAGCGGATGGTGAAATGAAGGGGTTTAGGACCTCGTCAGTAATACCTTAAGGAGCCAGGTTAACCTGTTCGTAATATAAATTGTCCATGCATTATTAGATTAGTAATCTCCTTACTAATATTATAAATTTAATCTAAATCTAATCTAAAATTTCGTTAAAAAATATAAAGCTGCATTACTAGCGCGCTGCAGCGTAAAATAAAGCAAATTTTTTCCGGTTCCGAAAGTACACCAATCACGATAAGGACGAATTTTTGAGATTAAGATCTGCTTAGACTTAGGCTTTTATACACACAAAGTTTACTTTGAAAATACTTAAGTTTGTAGGAGAAAAGGGAGAAGGAGTTCCTATGCACTCCCCTATAAATATAAGACTTTTCAAAGTAAACTTTGCGTGAACTCCATCATAATTTGATGTGAAGGATGTTATAATTGCTTCTGCATAGTTCACAGCAACAAATTTTTATCTAAGAGCATCAATGATTAATCATTAGAAGCGTTTTCTAGACGTTTTGAAAAGATTTTTTTGGAATTTTTGGCTTTAATGGCCCTATCATGGAACTGATGAATAGAATAAATTTAATATACATTTAAAAAATTATATTTTAACAAAACTGGCGCCCAGAGTGCCCTATGAACCTTAAACTTGATTTTAAAACTTACAGTTAAAGTCTCTGGTAAATTTTAGGCATTTTGAAGTCAAAAATCCTGTTTTTTAGGGCACTCCATTTCAAAAATCGAATTATATGAAATGTGAATTTTTTGTTTGTTTTTTTTTTTTTTGTTAAAGAGAAGTAAACCCTCAAGCTTTTTACTATTACTAGGTGTTACCTTCTTTAGGAAAGGGATAGCGATAGAGAAGACAGATATGTTTCAGATTATCGTTAGCACCTGCCTTTAAGTCCTTATCTCACGGTGGTCTAAACACACTGGGTGTAGGTATCGCCGCCATACACCCTTTATAATCAACCCTGTGCCTATTCATCAAGGCACATAGGTTGCAATCTTCGATCATAGTTGTTATCCCAGTAGTTCGTTGAGCAGCTTGCTGAGATACTCAGAGCTATCTAAACTTTTTGCCGTAATGACTTTGTCAAAACAGTACTATACGTTGTATGGCAACAGCACCTAGAATAGTGTCTGGCTGACCACGTCACACCAACCACTAGTATTGGTTTAACACTAGAAAGCCAAGACTATTCTCCCAGCAATTTTGGTGGCAACCAACAGCCACCACGTTCAATTCTCCCAGTTCTCACGCCGCGAGTGTAGTTGCTTACACTCACAGCGAGGTCTCTAAGAAAATACCTCAACCATTGCTGGCACAGCTCGACCACTCATCAGAGTTTGGACGCGTGCCTGTGCCGCCAAATATCCAGTGCCTACTCCACACTGCTCAAAATCATCCCTTTATAACCCCGTGGGGTAGGACGAACTCGACCTGTTAGCAAAGGATTTTAGCGACTGCTACATCCACCTAAACTGCTATAGCAGCCTTACTGTCGGGCAACCGGCACCCGTGGTACCAGAGACAAGCATCTGGAGATATGATAGAGAAGACAGGTGGTGAAGGAAGAAATAAGTGAAAGCTTCATTCTTTTATAACTCTGCTTTTTTGCACGTTTTTCAATAATGCAGTGTTGCTGCGCCACATCTGTTAAATGTTAAATGAGGCGTATTAAATTTTTTAAAACTGTGTTTAGTAGCCAATTTATTGGTTATTTTACTTTGTCGAAGATTCTGCTACACAACGAAGGAGGACGCTCTGATGTTACATAAGGATTAGTATCTGCTGAAGTGGATATAGTTCAGTGACCAGGGACTATGCCTTCATCACTTGAACTTTTCTACAACTAATACAAAGGAACACTAATGCACATCAGAAAAATGCGTGGTGTTGTTATTTTTTTAAGACTCTTGGTACCGGGGTCGAACCCAGGACCTGCGGTATTTGAAAATATAGAATTAAAAAAATTATATAAATATCATAAGCCGGTAAGAAGATACGAGTATGAACAAATCTATAACTCTAACTAAATTAATTTTTATTTTTAATGGAAAGAATTATGTGACTTCACGTTCCCCTTATGAAATATCTCCCTTCGATTGACAAAAAAAAACCAATTCTTGCAAATTTTCGGAAGAGGTAGAAAAAAATATATAAATTTCGGCTCTATGAAATAATGCCCAAGGAAATAACGCCCAAATAGGAAAAGGAAACAAGACCCAAAGCCAAATTACATTTGATAATTTTTAAAGAACAAATTAAACTAAAGACAATTGTGAATTATGAGGCTAAGCACTAGCAGAACGTAACAACATAGTATTTTCAAAGCCGGCCACAGCGTTCTTATGGTTGATCCACTAAGTGTGGAGTCAATTGGTGTAAACTTCAGCATTTTATAATAGGGTTTTTTTATAGAGACGTAAAGCTTTAAGTTGGCCATAATTTTTTCTTTGGCGGTCAATTTGTCAGCTGTTAAGTAGCAACGCTGAACAACTCTTTCAAATTGTGCATATTTATTTCGAAAATAATGGTTCTGTTCGAAATACGTATCGCTCACTACATCCATTTTAGGGACAATACAATTGTTCATCAGAGCAATTGATTCGATTAACTATGACACGTTTTCGCACCACGTCTGCTCTAAATGACGTCGTAGAGTGCGTATAGAAGAAGTTATTGCTGCTAAGATGGTAGCGTAGAGGATAACCCGAATTAGTTGTATCTGCCGCTATAGAGCCATAATTATTGACATCTTCGTTCATCAATTAAACAACCATGATGTGCTGGAGCCGATGATTCTGCTACACAACGAAGGGGGACGCTCTGATGTTACCCCCTGTTTGTGTAAGACGTTTGAGTTAGAAATCTTGGCGTTTTTGTAATAGATTAAAGGAAACTTGTACAACTTTTCTTCAATCTATTACAGAAACGCCAAGATTTTTAACTCAAACGTCTTACACAAACAGGGGGTTACATTAGGATTAGTATCTGCTGAAGCCGGTATAGTTCAGTGACCAGTGATAATGCCTTCATCACCTGAACTTTTCTACAACAAGTGATACAAAGGAACACTAATGCACATCGGAAAAATGAGTGGTGTTGTTATTTTTTTAATGACTATTGGATATATATATATATATATACAGGTCGAACCCAGAACCTGCGGTTTTTTAGTCAACGTGCTAACTGCTTCAGCCAACGCCACCCTCATGTTATTATCATTATTCCATTTCAAAGTTCTATACCTCTATAAACTAACACCCTTTACATATTTTTCATGGAAAATGGAATATGTGAATTGTTTGATTCATTGTACTCATATTTGTTGAAAGCTTTTTATGTACATAATGAAAGCTCATAATTAACAAAACTTATTTATAATAGCCTTGCCTAGTTCTTTACAAGTCATGCCTAGATATAGGCATTAAGTTGCTTAGGAAAACATTTTTTGGTTTCTTACTTTTAAGTATATTTGTCTAATTTTGCTGCAAGCCCTGAAATCATTATTGGCTTTTGTCTTTATGTTACTAAAAGCTGGAAATTTGGTTTTGCAAAATTAATGAACAATTTTAATTAATAATTATTTAAAATTTTGCTTATCTTGATGGAAAGTTTTAATTACGGGTTGTAATTTTATTGCATTTGCGAGAAGTAAAAGTACCTGTCTCTTGCAGTATAATTTGAATTAATTGAAAATTTTCTCTACTTAATAGATAATTTCTTTCGATAGAAGGCAGTTTATCTCTGTCAATTTACTGCCGACATTGTAGTTATTAAAACTAGAATATAATAATTAATAAATATTTATTAAAGAAATGTGTATGTATGTATGCACAAATATTTTTTGTTTCAAGTTTCAAGTATAAATCTATCACATAGTACAGACTGGTTGGTATATGGACTTTAACTGACACTTACTTGGAATGCAATTACAACATATTACAAGATGATTGATATTCTTCCAGTTGCATGAAGCAAAAATCAATAATAATGCAATCTCATTTACAGTCTTTCAATACAATTAATATTCCGTTTTATTAAAATTAAAAGCAACAAGTCAGAGGTAGCCAAAGTTTTTCTTTCTAGTGTGTGTGAGTACATTTTAATATGTTAATAAAAAACTTTCAATAACATTTTAAGGAATAATTTCATTTAGAACAGAATAAGTGAAATTTTTTATCCCTTATTGAAAATTAATATTTCTATGCGATCACTTCTAAAAAAAAGTTTGCAAGTCGCTGATGCTTAAGGCTTACTTGATTTTGCTTTTGCAAAAGTGCAAAACAAAATTATAAAAAAACAACACTTTATTACAATCCATCAATAAATTTGTGTCATCTAAATGACATTTATGGATTGTTGGACACATTTATAGCCAGATAGTGAATATTGCCAACAGCCAGCAACAACACAACAGCAACAAACAACGCAGGCACAAAAGAAAGGAAATGACAAACAACAACAGCAACAACATGCAAACGTTACTCACTTAACCACTTGCAATTGATAAAGTCAAGTCAAAGCAACAAGTTTAATAATGGCAAAAATTTGCCTGCCTCTTTGCCTCATGTAGCAACGACAAGCGACCGCTTTATGGGAGTCTGTGCTTTCGATGGAATACATTCAGGTGTTGGCGCGCTGAAAATTCAAATCAATTTAAATATTGTGCCTTCTATTTATGTGGCAAAAAATAAAAAAATAAAAAAACGTGGGCTGGGTTTTATTTTGTTTTATTTTTGATTACATTTTCTTCCAAGTGGATTTCGATTTCTCAAATCCACGCTGCTGCTATTCGCATTTGGCTTGTGTTTTTGTCATTGTTTGGCAGATATGCAATACTTTTGCGATTGCTTATTTTTATGGGCAAATATTGCAAGTTCTCAGATTATATCATTAATTACAATTGATTTTAATAATAATTTTGATTTTGTTTAATGTTATTAAAATGCTTTTCATATCAGTTATTCTGTTTTTTTTTTGTTGTACTTTGCATTCAACAACTATTGTTCGAAACGAAAAATGGAAAACGTGTTAAAGTTTAAACAAAAACTTTGTAAATCAGCAAACTTTTGTTGTTAAATTAAAACGAGGGTTGTTTACAAAAAAAAAACAGGACACCCGGTTATAGCTATGCTGCTTAGTTATATAAAACAAGTTTCATGTACGAAATATCAATGCAATAAAATATATAATATGATGATGCCAAATTCTCTGCAAATATTTCAAAACGTTTCCATTTATTTCCCACTATTTTCTTTTCCAACAGCGTACGTTTAAATTAATGTATTGTTTGTGGCTGGTGGCGGCTGTTGGCCGGCTTACGGCCGATCGGCTGTGTTCTCTGATTTGGGCTCATGTGCAAAAACAAAACAAAACAAAATAAAAATGAGTTCTCATTGATCAAACAATTTGTTTCATTCTGTGATTTGTGCTCATGTACAAAAACAAAACAAAAATAAATTGAGCAATCGTTCTCATTGTTTTTGTTTCACTCACTTTAAAGAACGAAACAAAACAAAATCAAACAATTCGTATCATTTACTTTCGTACTTTGATTTTAAGTACAAAGAAATTAAAACAAAAATAAATTTATAACTGTAATAGCGTCGATTATATTTGTTACGAAAATCACGTCCTAGCTCCTGTATAGCGCAATAAATAGCATAGCTATAATGCAATCTACACAAGCTTGTTATGCCAAACAATTTATTAAATTTCTGCAATTGTTCTTACATTTTTGCTTTACAGAAACCATGCTTTAACTACCCTCGTATTACGAAATCACAGTGCCTATTTGAAAGGTTGTTGTGGTAAATTAATCTAATTGCCTCAGATATGAATTTATATCCATAAAATATTTCCACTCCACCAAATGCAATAAATTTTTTGTGACGCATTTAGCACCAATTGTAAATTAATTTTTTTTGTTCACTTTAAATTTTCATATTTCTTGTCATGCTTTGAATTTCAGCTAGACTGGCTAATAGATCATAGAAAAAACTTAAAGTCATGGGAAAAACTTAATGGGATGTTGTAATCGCTGATAGTGTTTGCCAGCTTTGTCTGGCAGGAATGGAGTGTAATGATTTCACAGGAAAATTGCCCAACTCACAATGCGTGAATAAACTAATTAGTTGCAATTAAATATTAATTTTTTGATTGCTATTTAAATTAAAATTAAAGTAGCAAAGTGTATTGCACTAGAAAGTCAGCAATAATTTTCTTACCTTCTGGTGTGATAAAAAGCAATCGAATTTCAACCCAAAATGTTCTACCGACTTCTAAGTACAATTTTTTCTTAATATAGCCCATACCGAACTTTTTAAATTTCACAGGACTACAAAATCTTCGTAAGCTTTTCCAGGTATAAAGTATTAAATGTTTGGAAAACCTTCTTGCCTTCTTTAAGAAATCACATTAATTCTGTGGCAACATGGAATAGTAGCTTAAGTAGACTTAAGCAAAACAGTGCTTTTCGGTAGTTATGACGCTAACGTTAAAGGCCGTGGTGCTTAAGTGTATGAAAATTGTCGAAAGACAATAACAATTCTTCAGATCAGAGTTGTATTTTTTCATAGCCTTAAGGGATTAAAAAGGCTTTACTACCTTAATGTGTTCCTTTCTTTCCATATATAACATTTTAATTAGTGCAAACTCCAACTGGCAAATAATACCGCATAATAAAGTTAAATTTCTTTAAGTCTACTTAGACTACTATTCCATATTGCCACAGACTTAATAAAACAATTTCATTTTATTGTAAGACTTGAAAATACTGAACTTTAGCGCTATTAGGAAATTATTCCCAATTTTTAGAAATTATAAATAATATATTAATTTTTTAATGCTTAAAAAAGTGCCTGGAGACGATCAAACAAACATGTCAAGCATTACATGTGCATGAGTATGTAGTGTGTGCTTGTCATTTAAAGAGAGTTGCAGAAAAAAAACTTGTTAATAATGATTTTTGGTGTGACTTCACAGCGTTACTTTGTAAAAATTTCGTCATGTTGCATTGAGGTACTGTTCTTTTCCTTTTCCTCCCGATTACTATATGCGTCCACTTTACATTCCACAAACCTGGTAAGCATTCAATCACCAATAAGACTTCATGTAATTTTTTTTTTGTCCGAGCATCACTTTAATCATAAACCAACTTACGTTTCCTTTTTGTCAATCACTAATGAAGACGATCAAAATATCAAAAGGTTTTAGTGCCTCGGAATCGATCAAATAAATCCGTCAATCATGGTACATGTGTGAGTATCGTATGCATCATCATCACAAAGGAAACGTAAAAATAAATACGTCATTTACTGTTTATATTTTAAGTTCGTAGCGTTAGTATCAAAATATGTTCGTCCGTGCACTTCTCCATTATTAAAAAGAAAAAACTGATCCGAAACTTGGAAGGTAAGCAGAAAAAGCTACGGGTATGCGTCAGTAAGTGTTTGAGAAGAAAATGGAAGTGGATTGGCCATACATTAAGGAGAGATAACTCTGAAATTTCCAGAAGCAGTCTACTATACAATGGAACCCACAAGGCAAAAGAAGCGTATGATGACCGACATGTCCAGCAGAGGGATGTGTTGGTCAACGGTAAATAGACTTGCGCAAGACAGAAATAAATAGAGAAATTTTGTAAATTTAATTTAAATATAGTTTAAATGTATTTATTGTGCTTTTTATTTAACTTTTTTTTGCTAGAAGCTCCAAATGGAGTAACGAATCTTCAATGTTCATATCTGTTAACTAAAAAAAACTTAACTATCTGGGTGCTGCTGATAATCACTTCTTTAAAAGTCCAAAATACAGAGTTATTGATACTTTGGAAGCAGAGAAAAAGTAGTTTCTCAATAATTACTTCCAAATTTTTTCACTGGGTGTGATTGACAACTATATTTTTCGTCTCCATGGCACTGTTAATTTTCATCAATCATTGCCGACAATGCATGCGTGTAGCTGAGAAAGCACAATTACACTAAAACGTTGACGTGTTTAATTTATCATTCCCATCCTCCGGATGATATCTTTTGAATGACAGCAACACCCAGAATATATGGCTTTCCTCATCAGACTAGTCACTAACAGGGATTTAACAATACTGATTATACAAGACCATTTTAAGATTTTTAAGATTTAAGATTTTTTTTATAAACCACATATGACAGTTTTTCGGTGACCTTACTTATCACCAGACACAGCATTGCCACCCACATATGGGACGGAGCAATGCTTGTCACAAACACCTTCCAAACCCTTACTTGACATGGTGAGCATCATCTATTTAACCCCGCAGAGATAGACAAAGCTTACCGTCGGTTTTCAGTCGATGGATGGTGTTGACACACTACCATCTACTAAGCCCCTAAGGCCACCGATGGGGCCCGTAATACCAATATTAAACAACTGGTTGGACCTCAAAATTCAACCCGAACTGCTTCCTCTCTTTGGTATTTTTAACCAATTTTTTCTGGTGCTGGTATGCATAATTCGACTTTCTTATTATTTTATACGAATTTTGGGCGGTTCCAATACGGTAAGCTTATATATGCTCTAATTATATTTTGTGTGATAGTTTTAGTTAAAAACTAATTTTCTTCACTGAAAACTTTTACACTCTTGAAAAAGCAATTTGTCTTCAAAATTAAAAAAAAAATCATTTTAAATAAAAATCAATTGCAAACATGACACAAATCTTAACAAATTAAAAAAAAATAGCAAACCTGAGAATTGTCAACGCACTAATTTTAAAACTGTCAAAGAGTTGAACAGAAACCAGCTTTAAAACGACATACAACAACTTCAGAAAGACACAGAAAAAACATAAAAACAAACAAAAAAATTTTAAATTTATGATCTGCACTTAAATTTAGTTCACATTTATTCTCATGATCTTTAAGGCAAAGTTGAAGAGTAAAACATTTATATATTATAACATTGGTAAGAAAAATTTCAATTAAAGCACAGCAACAATTATGTATGTTGTGTATAAAATTTTCTATAATTGATTTGCGATAAAAGCAACGTGATTGATTATGACAGCCACAATACAGGTGACATACCTGAAACAAGTGGATAATTTGCATACAGACAGAGACCAAGAAACCGACGTGCACACGACTGCAACAGCAAGACAGACAGTTGATTGACATACATGGTCAGTCATGTGAAATAAAGTTGAAATGTTGCCAACTAAAGCAACAAACAAATGCAACTTCTGTAGAGAGAAGCGAAAAAGAGGGTTCGTGAGCCAGCGTGAGAGAGAGGGGGAGAGAGAGGGGCACAGAAAACAAGATCCAATGATTGTCTTGGACGACATAATGTCGTGCAAGTTTTATTTAAATGCAAGTATGTTTGAGTGAAGTTGATTTTGAAGGCGCTACAGCTGAACGATTGATCATAAAATACGAGAGCTACTATTTATATTTCGGCAGCTGGCAACACTAGTGTCAATAGCTAAAATGTGGCAACACCATAATAAATTTTGACAATTTTTAGCATAAACGTACCCACAATCAATGTTTTGATGTACAAGTGCTGGTTTTTTTGTTTTTGTTTACAGTCAGTTCAGAAAATCGATTTGACAAAAAAATGGATACTTCAAGAGAAGGATTTCGTAGGAATAATTTTTACAGCTTTGGACGTGGATTGTGTCAACAAGAATGTGTCAATGGACTCAGTTCTTTGTATGGCGATAAAGCACCATCAAAAACCTTAGTATATCGCTGGTTAAGTAAATTCAATCGTGGTCGTAGTTTCGTTGCCGACGAATCCCGTGAAGGTCGTCCGAAATCGGTTGTTGTGCCACAAAACATCGATGCAGTGCCAGAGAACGAAACCGACCGATTTTCAGCCGCGGCTAAGCCGCCGCCGATTTATTTTCAGGTATCTCAGCCACCGTCGGTCCTGGTCAATTGAATAAGAAGCCAATTGAATTTGCTCACCCTGGTGCTACTTCGGCCAGCTATGATATATCGTCGGTTGGTTACTAATTTACTGCAGTCATACTGTATTTTGAATATACTGTGCCGCAAACCAATAACCAACCGACAATATAGCGCTCTCAACTTAAAAATTTCAAAAGCCATAAAACCAGTGCTTAATGGACTAAGTAGAAAAATCTGGTATCACTGTTTCATAGCTATTAGCGTAGCTATAATATTTTTCTAGGTGGGGTTATGCAATTTTTAATAATTCTAAGGGGCAACAGCAATTTTTTTTGCGGCCTTTTTGCGCCTATGTTCATAGCATTTGCAGATTTGCAGAGTTTTAAAAAAATTAATGTGAACATGTCTTAACAGAATATCAACAACTTTTTTTATAATATTTCAAATAAAAATAATTCATCGGACATATGATACAATATGACAAGCCGTTTAAAGCCGATTTTTAGCCGCCGCCGCCGTCTTTTTTCATTCGGCTTCGTCATGTGACATATTGTGAGATAGAATCATTCTTGCACACTAGTTCCACTTCAATAAATTCGATTTTGCATGGGCATTTAGTTGCAAAAAAAATATGTTCTCATTTGATATCCCATAATTTACTAATCGCTAAAAAAAGGCTAAGCGTCAAGCATTGTAAGGAAATGATTAAAAATTTCAACCGTGGTGCTTCAGCAGGCGTGGATAAAATGGTGACAGGTGATTAATCATGGATATAACAACATAAGTTGTTCGTGGAAGAAGCTCAGCGAAACAATTGGTCGCCTGTTTCTTCGGCCGAATGGGTCATGTGGCCACTGTTCCGCTTGAGCAACATACTCGTAGAACTGTCAATTCTGAGTGGTACTCGACCATTTGTTTGCCGGAAGTCTTCAGAAAAATTCACAAAACTAACCCGCGAAGATGAATCATTCTTCGTTATGACAATACGTGCTCTCACACATCTAGTCAAAGAAGTGAATTTTTGAGCAGTCAAAACATCCAATTGTTGACTCATCCTACGGTACAGTCCTGACTTGGTACCCAGTGAATAGTTCTTGTTCCAGAATAACATAGTCAACGATTTATGAGCGCCGAAGAAGCAGTTGAAAAACCATGCGTTCAAAAACCATGTTTTGGAGATGTCTCAAGAAAAATGGAAAAACTGCTATGACAAATGGTTTGAACGAATGCAAAAAGTATATATATATTTTTTTAAACAACCACAATCCACGGGGGCACCCCTAATCGTCAAGGGGAATATTTCGAAAAACAATAAAGCCATTTTCATTTAAAAATGTTTGTTATTATTTGCTATTCTCGAAATATAAATAGTAGCCCTCTTATAATCGAAATCATCGGCTTCGAAAATTTAGTACGCCTCATCGACAGCAGAGGCGTTGCAGTAACGCATTAACACATTCACCACAGCAAGCTACAGACTACCAAAAGTCAAGGATAGAATACACATGTTTATATGAGAATGATTATTTTGAAGACAGCAAGGCAACACGGCGACAGGTTGTTGTCTATGCTGATTTTGTCGTTGTACTCCAATTAAACTAATTTCTATTACTTTGGCTACAATGATTAAATGCAGTGTTACCAGTGCAATACAAAATGTTGAATGACTATTTCAATTATTTCATATTATTTACCAGAAACAATATCCAAAAATTGATGTAGAGAATAAATTGATTCATTTTTGTACTTTTACGTGAAATAAGTACATTTTAAAAGAGTAATTAATTTTTATAAATGCAAAATATATGAAAGTGGCAATACTGAACTATGTATTTGTAATTGAATATCAGCTGCAGATGGTGCTGCTGCCGTCTCCTAAATAATTAAGTAGCTGGCTACGAGGCGACAAATGCTGCTGGCGGCATCTGAAGCCGCGTGTTCGTGTAGCCTGCTGTAGTGAATGTGTTTAATGCATAACACTGCCTTATTTAAAATGTTCAAAAAGCAGAGTTGCACAAGAACTAAGCTTTCCTTTATAGCTTGCTTCTCCACTTGTCTCCTCTATCACTAACCCTTTCCCAAAACAAGGTAATACCAGTAATAGCAGTCGGCATTCATTGCCTACATATTACTTCTCTTTATATAAAAACAACATCAGTAGTGTGCTTTTGTGTCGATTATGCTCCAAACATTTTGCTTATCTGTCTGTTTCTTGTATGATTAATTTGTGTGTTTTGCAAAAATAAAGAAGTTTGAAAAAATTATGAAAAAAGAAAATCATCTCATAAGCTTCTGTCTGTCAGCCGGATGGATGGATGACTGATGGACTGAATGAACTTGATCCTTATAAATAAACATGAAAAAAAACTAAGCTAAAAAATAATCTTAGTAACTTGTCCATCAATTTTATTTTAAGCTGAAGATTGATCGTGAGAACAAACATGGCTAATGGAATTTTATTTATTCAGCTTTAAATTATTTATTTTTTTATTTGGCACACAAAAATCAAGTTAAATTCCCTCTTGATTAATAATGCTTAACATCTACAAACTGTAAAAAAAATGATCGATGATATTTGATTATAAATTTTATTGTATAGAAATTGTGCAAAAACTAAACTTCACTATTAAGGGTATGCAGGTAAGGTAACAAATTATTAATTTTAAAACTGCTAGCAAGGATTTCAATTAATAATTTACCTCACTGAAGCGCTTTAAATTAATTATCCTCACAACACTTAACACTAGATTGTTTTTTTTTATTAGTTCCTAAAATTATTTAAAATTTATACGTAAAACTTCTCAGACGTTCAACATAACCATTTAAGCCTGAAAATTATTTTGTTTTTTACATAAACCATTAAGAAGAAAAAGAGAGAGAAAAAATAAATGCAACATTTGAAAGAAGCAATGTCACGCTTACTACTGCAATTCAATAAAAGGGTCTGGTTACCTTCTGCTCTCCACAAATTTCCATAGCTTCCAGTTTTCAGTCTCTATTTTTAATTTTAAATTTTCAACTATAACTTACGCTTAATTCAAACCCGTGCAGCCAGCACAAACCAACACACATAATCAGCGTTAAGAAATGTCTGCGTTGGCGACAAATTTACACATTTTAATGCAGCCAAACGACAGGTTCATTAATTGATGTGCACACTGCCACTGCAACAGTTTATTACTGCTGTTAATGCAAAACATAAAAGAGAAAATAAATAAATAAATAAAATAATGCTAAAGGAAATTGATACAGAAACATTTAACCAAGTAACCCAGCGAAAAGTATTTGCATCCAAAATAAAATGTAAATCAAAAATACTCTGTTTAAAAGATACACATAGAAAAAAATTTCATAACAAAATCTACGAAAACAAGTTTAATTTAACAAATTTCGGCAATAATGTTGCTTGATATGTGTTTCATGTTAATTCAGCATGATTTACAGTAATCTTTTAAAAAAATGTTTCCTTTTGAAATAACTTTATTTCATGTTGATTTAATATTACATTACTGTTGCAACAAAATGAAGAATCATGTTGAATCAAAGTTATATCAAGTTGAAACAATGTGATTTTGATGCGAAGAACCATGTTGAATCAAAGTTATTTCATGTTAAAACAACACGAATTTTATACTGAAATAACACTAAGAACCATGTTGAATCAAAGCTATTTCCAGTTGAAATTTTATTTTATTAGTTAACTTACGTGATTGCGTGTATTGCAGCTAGACTTTAATGTGTGACTTCTCAAGCCAAGATTTGAACTCGAACTCATCGCGCTTGCTGCTGCTTCCACAAAAACTATAACCCATATACATATGCCCTCTGTCTTTATTTGAGGACGGTTATTCAAGTACACTTAGGATTTTACTTTGATTCGATAGTTTTAGTTTTTATGCAAATTCGTATTGCTAACGATTTCAGCTTTAAAATAAAACCCAGAAGCTTGCATTGGTTCGTTTTTAAAGGATGCTGTAAAAAAAATATAATTCTAAATATTTGCAAAGTATTTTAAAATATGTGTGTGAAGATAAATTCGTATTTAACTAGCAGAGACAGGAACCAACATTTCTAACATTGCATGTTAAGCACATAACAGAGCACTGTTAGCTATTTAACAGTAGTCGATAAATGGACTAGGATTCCAAATCCTTGGAACTGGATTAAGATATCAATTTTTTTTTTTTTGGAAAAATCGCTCTAAAATGTACTTTATGCATTTATAAAAGAATGCTGATGGAAATATGTCTGGTAGAGCCAATAACTAAGATTTAAGAAAACATAATTTTCTTGAGAAGATGAGTAGTCATTTGGGTAAAATATGGAAGATCACACGTACTACACCATATAGGTGTGGTACTCTGGAGGGTCCTAAATGCGACCCAAGTGTTCACGTTTCTCAAATAATTTTGGGAATTGAAATAATCGATTTTGAAAAAAATGCATTTTAGTGAAATTTCTTGAGAAGATCAGGGTAAAATATGGAAGATCACACGTACTACACCATATAGGTGTGGTACTCTGGAGGGTCCTAAATGCGACCCAAGTGTTCACGTTTCTCAAATAATTTTGGGAATTGAAATAATCGATTTTGAAAAATATGCTTTTTTAGTGAAATTTCTTGAGAAGACCAGGGTAAAATATGGAAGATCACACGTACTACACCATATAGGTGTGGTACTCTGGAGGGTCCTAAATGCGACCCAAGTGTTCACGTTTCTCAAATAATTTTGGGAATTGAAATAATCGATTTTGAAAAAAATGCATTTTAGTGAAATTTCTTGAGAAGATCAGGGTAAAATATGGAAGATCACACGTACTACACCATATAGGTGTGGTACTCTGGAGGGTCCTAAATGCGACCCAAGTGTTCACGTTTCTCAAATAATTTTGGGTATTGACATAATCGATTTTGAAAAATATGCTTTTTTAGTGAAATTTCTTGAGAAGACCAGGGTAAAATATGGAAGATCACACGTACTACACCATATAGGTGTGGTACTCTGGAGGGTCCTAAATGCGACCCAAGTGTTCACGTTTCTCAAATAATTTTGGGAATTGAAATAATCGATTTTGAAAAAAATGCATTTTAGTGAAATTTCTTGAGAAGATCAGGGTAAAATATGGAAGATCACACGTACTACACCATATAGGTGTGGTACTCTGGAGGGTCCTAAATGCGACCCAAGTGTTCACGTTTCTCAAATAATTTTGGGAATTGAAATAATCGATTTTGAAAAAAATGCATTTTAGTGAAATTTCTTGAGAAGATCAGGGTAAAATATGGAAGATCACACGTACTACACCATATAGGTGTGGTACTCTGGAGGGTCCTAAATGCGACCCAAGTGTTCACGTTTCTCAAATAAGTTTGGGAATTGAAATAATCGATTTTGAAAAATATGCATTTTAGTGAAATTTCTTGAGAAGATCAGGGTAAAATATGGAAGATCACACGTACTACACCATATAGGTGTGGTACTCTGGAGGGTCCTAAATGCGACCCAAGTGTTCACGTTTCTCAAATAATTTTGGGAATTGAAATAATCGATTTTGAAAAATATGCTTTTTTAGTGAAATTTCTTGAGAAGACCACGTACTACACACGTACTACACCATATAGGTGTGGTACTCTGGAGGGTCCTAAATGCGACCCAAGTGTTCACGTTTCTCAAATAATTTTGGGAATTGAAATAATCGATTTTGAAAAATATGCATTTTAGTGAAATTTCTTGAGAAGATCAGGGTAAAATATGGAAGATCACACGTACTACACCATATAGGTGTGGTACTCTGGAGGGTCCTAAATGCGACCCAAGTGTTCACGTTTCTCAAATAATTTTGGGAATTGAAATAATCAATTTTGAAAAAAATGCATTTTAGTGAAATTTCTTGAGAAGATCAGGGTAAAATATGGAAGATCACACGTACTACACCATATAGGTGTGGTACTCTGGAGGGTCCTAAATGCGACCCAAGTGTTCACGTTTCTCAAATAATTTTGGGAATTGAAATAATCGATTTTGAAAAAAATGCATTTTAGTGAAATTTCTTGAGAAGATCAGGGTAAAATATGGAAGATCACACGTACTACACCATATAGGTGTGGTACTCTGGAGGGTCCTAAATGCGACCCAAGTGTTCACGTTTCTCAAATAATTTTGGGAATTGAAATAATCGATTTTGAAAAATATGCATTTTAGTGAAATTTCTTGAGAAGATCAGGGTAAAATATGGAAGATCACACGTACTACACCATATAGGTGTGGTACTCTGGAGGGTCCTAAATGCGACCCAAGTGTTCACGTTTCTCAAATAATTTTGGGAATTGAAATAATCGATTTTGAAAAATATGCTTTTTTAGTGAAATTTCTTGAGAAGACCAGGGTAAAATATGGAAGATCACACGTACTACACCATATAGGTGTGGTACTCTGGAGGGTCCTAATTGCGACCCAAGTGTTCACGTTTCTCAAATAATTTTGGGAATTGAAATAATCGATTTTGAAAAATATGCTTTTTTAGTGAAATTTCTTGAGAAGACCAGGGTAAAATATGGAAGATCACACGTACTACACCATATAGGTGTGGTACTCTGGAGGGTCCTAAATGCGACCCAAGTGTTCACGTTTCTCAAATAATTTTGGGAATTGAAATAATCGATTTTGAAAAAAATGCATTTTAGTGAAATTTCTTGAGAAGATCAGGGTAAAATATGGAAGATCACACGTACTACACCATATAGGTGTGGTACTCTGGAGGGTCCTAAATGCGACCCAAGTGTTCACGTTTCTCAAATAATTTTGGGAATTGAAATAATCGATTTTGAAAAAAATGCATTTTAGTGAAATTTCTTGAGAAGATCAGGGTAAAATATGGAAGATCACACGTACTACACCATATAGGTGTGGTACTCTGGAGGGTCCTAAATGCGACCCAAGTGTTCACGTTTCTCAAATAATTTTGGGAATTGAAATAATCGATTTTGAAAAATATGCATTTTAGTGAAATTTCTTGAGAAGATCAGGGTAAAATATGGAAGATCACACGTACTACACCATATAGGTGTGGTACTCTGGAGGGTCCTAAATGCGACCCAAGTGTTCACGTTTCTCAAATAATTTTGGGAATTGAAATAATCGATTTTGAAAAAAATGCATTTTAGTGAAATTTCTTGAGAAGATCAGGGTAAAATATGGAAGATCACACGTACTGCACCATATAGGTGTGGTACTCTGGAGGGTCCTAAATGCGACCCAAGTGTTCACGTTTCTCAAATAATTTTGGGAATTGAAATAATCGATTTTGAAAAAAATGCATTTTAGTGAAATTTCTTGAGAAGATCAGGGTAAAATATGGAAGATCACACGTACTACACCATATAGGTGTGGTACTCTGGAGGGTCCTAAATGCGACCCAAGTGTTCACGTTTCTCAAATAATTTTGGGAATTGAAATAATCGATTGTGAAAAATATGCATTTTAGTGAAATTTCTTGAGAAGATCAGGGTAAAATATGGAAGATCACACGTACTACACCATATAGGTGTGGTACTCTGGAGGGTCCTAAATGCGACCCAAGTGTTCACGTTTCTCAAATAATTTTAGGAATTGAAATAATCGATTTTGAAAAATATGCTTTTTTAGTGAAATTTCTTGAGAAGACCAGGGTAAAATATGGAAGATCACACGTACTACACCATATAGGTGTGGTACTCTGGAGGGTCCTTATTGCGACCCAAGTGTTCACGTTTCTCAAATAATTTTGGGAATTGAAATAATCGATTTTGAAAAATATGCTTTTTTAGTGAAATTTCTTGAGAAGACCAGGGTAAAATATGGAAGATCACACGTACTACACCATATAGGTGTGGTACTCTGGAGGGTCCTAAATGCGACCCAAGTGTTCACGTTTCTCAAATAATTTTGGGAATTGAAATAATCGATTTTGAAAAAAATGCATTTTAGTGAAATTTCTTGAGAAGATCAGGGTAAAATATGGAAGATCACACGTACTACACCATATAGGTGTGGTACTCTGGAGGGTCCTAAATGCGACCCAAGTGTTCACGTTTCTCAAATAATTTTGGGAATTGAAATAATCGATTTTGAAAAAAATGCATTTTAGTGAAATTTCTTGAGAAGATCAGGGTAAAATATGGAAGATCACACGTACTACACCATATAGGTGTGGTACTCTGGAGGGTCCTAAATGCGACCCAAGTGTTCACGTTTCTCAAATAATTTTGGGAATTGATATAATCGATTTTGAAAAAAATGCATTTTAGTGAAATTTCTTGAGAAGATCAGGGTAAAATATGGAAGATCACACGTACTACACCATATAGGTGTGGTACTCTGGAGGGTCCTAAATGCGACCCAAGTGTTCACGTTTCTCAAATAATTTTGGGAATTGAAATAATCGATTTTGAAAAATATGCATTTTAGTGAAATTTCTTGAGAAGATCAGGGTAAAATATGGAAGATCACACGTACTACACCATATAGGTGTGGTACTCTGGAGGGTCCTAAATGCGACCCAAGTGTTCACGTTTCTCAAATAATTTTGGGAATTGAAATAATCGATTTTGAAAAAAATGCATTTTAGTGAAATTTCTTGAGAAGATCAGGGTAAAATATGGAAGATCACACGTACTACACCATATAGGTGTGGTACTCTGGAGGGTCCTAAATGCGACCCAAGTGTTCACGTTTCTCAAATAATTTTGGGAATTGAAATAATCGATTTTGAAAAAAATGCATTTTAGTGAAATTTCTTGAGAAGATCAGGGTAAAATATGGAAGATCACACGTACTACACCATATAGGTGTGGTACTCTGGAGGGTCCTAAATGCGACCCAAGTGTTCACGTTTCTCAAATAATTTTGGGAATTGAAATAATCGATTTTGAAAAATATGCATTTTAGTGAAATTTCTTGAGAAGATCAGGGTAAAATATGGAAGATCACACGTACTACACCATATAGGTGTGGTACTCTGGAGGGTCCTAAATGCGACCCAAGTGTTCACGTTTCTCAAATAATTTTGGGAATTGAAATAATCGATTTTGAAAAATATGCTTTTTTAGTGAAATTTTTTGAGAAGACCAGGGTAAAATATGGAAGATCACACGTACTACACCATATAGGTGTGGTACTCTGGAGGGTCTTAATTGCGACCCAAGTGTTCACGTTTCTCAAATAATTTTGGGAATTGAAATAATCGATTTTGAAAAATATGCTTTTTTAGTGAAATTTCTTGAGAAGACCAGGGTAAAATATGGAAGATCACACGTACTACACCATATAGGTGTGGTACTCTGGAGGGTCCTAAATGCGACCCAAGTGTTCACGTTTCTCAAATAATTTTGGGAATTGAAATAATCGATTTTGAAAAAAATGCATTTTAGTGAAATTTCTTGAGAAGATCAGGGTAAAATATGGAAGATCACACGTACTACACCATATAGGTGTGGTACTCTGGAGGGTCCTAAATGCGACCCAAATGTTCACGTTTCTCAAATAATTTTGGGAATTGAAATAATCGATTTTGAAAAAAATGCATTTTAGTGAAATTTCTTGAGAAGATCAGGGTAAAATATGGAAGATCACACGTACTACACCATATAGGTGTGGTACTCTGGAGGGTCCTAAATGCGACCCAAGTGTTCACGTTTCTCAAATAATTTTGGGAATTGAAATAATCGATTTTGAAAAATATGCATTTTAGTGAAATTTCTTGAGAAGATCAGGGTAAAATATGGAAGATCACACGTACTACACCATATAGGTGTGGTACTCTGGAGGGTCCTAAATGCGACCCAAGTGTTCACGTTTCTCAAATAATTTTGGGAATTGAAATAATCGATTTTGAAAAAAATGCATTTTAGTGAAATTTCTTGAGAAGATCAGGGTAAAATATGGAAGATCACACGTACTACACCATATAGGTGTGGTACTCTGGAGGGTCCTAAATGCGACCCAAGTGTTCACGTTTCTCAAATAATTTTGGGAATTGAAATAATCGATTTTGAAAAATATGCATTTTAGTGAAATTTCTTGAGAAGATCAGGGTAAAATATGGAAGATCACACGTACTACACCATATAGGTGTGGTACTCTGGAGGGTCCTAAATGCGACCCAAGTGTTCACGTTTCTCAAATAATTTTGGGAATTGAAATAATCGATTTTGAAAAATATGCTTTTTTAGTGAAATTTCTTGAGAAGACCAGGGTAAAATATGGAAGATCACACGTACTACACCATATAGGTGTGGTACTCTGGAGGGTCCTAATTGCGACCCAAGTGTTCACGTTTCTCAAATAATTTTGGGAATTGAAATAATCGATTTTGAAAAAAATGCATTTTAGTGAAATTTCTTGAGAAGACCAGGGTAAAATATGGAAGATCACACGTACTACACCATATAGGTGTGGTACTCTGGAGGGTCCTAAATGCGACCCAAGTGTTCACGTTTCTCAAATAATTTTGGGAATTGAAATAATCGATTTTGAAAAAAATGCATTTTAGTGAAATTTCTTGAGAAGATCAGGGTAAAATATGGAAGATCACACGTACTACACCATATAGGTGTGGTACTCTGGAGGGTCCTAAATGCGACCCAAGTGTTCACGTTTCTCAAATAATTTTGGGAATTGAAATAATCGATTTTGAAAAAAATGCATTTTAGTGAAATTTCTTGAGAAGATCAGGGTAAAATATGGAAGATCACACGTACTACACCATATAGGTGTGGTACTCCGGAGGGTCCTAAATGCGACCCAAGTGTTCACGTTTCTCAAATAATTTTGGGAATTGAAATAATCGATTTTGAAAAATATGCATTTTAGTGAAATTTCTTGAGAAGATCAGGGTAAAATATGGAAGATCACACGTACTACACCATATAGGTGTGGTACTCTGGAGGGTCCTAAATGCGACCCAAGTGTTCACGTTTCTCAAATAATTTTGGGAATTGAAATAATCGATTTTGAAAAAAATGCATTTTAGTGAAATTTCTTGAGAAGATCAGGGTAAAATATGGAAGATCACACGTACTACACCATATAGGTGTGGTACTCTGGAGGGTCCTAAATGCGACCCAAGTGTTCACGTTTCTCAAATAATTTTGGGAATTGAAATAATCGATTTTGAAAAAAATGCATTTTAGTGAAATTTCTTGAGAAGATCAGGGTAAAATATGGAAGATCACACGTACTACACCATATAGGTGTGGTACTCTGGAGGGTCCTAAATGCGACCCAAGTGTTCACGTTTCTCAAATAATTTTGGGAATTGAAATAATCGATTTTGAAAAATATGCTTTTTTGGTGAAATTTCTTGAGAAGACCAGGGTAAAATATGGAAGATCACACGTACTACACCATATAGGTGTGGTACTCTGGAGGGTCCTAAATGCGACCCATGTGTTCACGTTTCTCAAATAATTTTGGGAATTGAAATAATCGATTTTGAAAAAAATGCATTTTAGTGAAATTTCTTGAGAACATCAGGGTAAAATATGGAAGATCACACGTACTACACCATATAGGTGTGGTACTCTGGAGGGTCCTAAATGCGACCCAAGTGTTCACGTTTCTCAAATAATTTTGGGAATTGAAATAATCGATTTTGAAAAATATGCATTTTAGTGAAATTTCTTGAGAAGATCAGGGTAAAATATGGAAGATCACACGTACTACACCATATAGGTGTGGTACTCTGGAGGGTCCTAAATGCGACCCAAGTGTTCACGTTTCTCAAATAATTTTGGGAATTGAAATAATCGATTTTGAAAAAAATGCATTTTAGTGAAATTTCTTGAGAAGATCAGGGTAAAATATGGAAGATCACACGTACTACACCATATAGGTGTGGTACTCTGGAGGGTCCTAAATGCGACCCAAGTGTTCACGTTTCTCAAATAATTTTGGGAATTGAAATAATCGATTTTGAAAAAAATGCATTTTAGTGAAATTTCTTGAGAAGATCAGGGTAAAATATGGAAGATCACACGTACTACACCATATAGGTGTGGTACTCTGGAGGGTCCTAAATGCGACCCAAGTGTTCACGTTTCTCAAATAATTTTGGGAATTGAAATAATCGATTTTGAAAAATATGCATTTTAGTGAAATTTCTTGAGAAGATCAGGGTAAAATATGGAAGATCACACGTACTACACCATATAGGTGTGGTACTCTGGAGGGTCCTAAATGCGACCCAAGTGTTCACGTTTCTCAAATAATTTTGGGAATTGAAATAATCGATTTTGAAAAAAATGCATTTTAGTGAAATTTCTTGAGAAGATCAGGGTAAAATATGGAAGATCACACGTACTACACCATATAGGTGTGGTACTCTGGAGGGTCCTAAATGCGACCCAAGTGTTCACGTTTCTCAAATAATTTTGGGAATTGAAATAATCGATTTTGAAAAAAATGCATTTTAGTGAAATTTCTTGAGAAGATCAGGGTAAAATATGGAAGATCACACGTACTACACCATATAGGTGTGGTACTCTGGAGGGTCCTAAATGCGACCCAAGTGTTCACGTTTCTCAAATAATTTTGGGAATTGAAATAATCGATTTTGAAAAATATGCTTTTTTGGTGAAATTTCTTGAGAAGACCAGGGTAAAATATGGAAGATCACACGTACTACACCATATAGGTGTGGTACTCTGGAGGGTCCTAAATGCGACCCAAGTGTTCACGTTTCTCAAATAATTTTGGGAATTGAAATAATCGATTTTGAAAAAAATGCATTTTAGTGAAATTTCTTGAGAAGATCAGGGTAAAATATGGAAGATCACACGTACTACACCATATAGGTGTGGTACTCTGGAGGGTCCTAAATGCGACCCAAGTGTTCACGTTTCTCAAATAATTTTAGGAATTGAAATAATCGATTTTGAAAAAAATGCATTTTAGTGAAATTTCTTGAGAAGATCAGGGTAAAATATGGAAGATCACACGTACTACACCATATAGGTGTGGTACTCTGGAGGGTCCTAAATGCGACCCAAGTGTTCACGTTTCTCAAATAATTTTGGGAATTGAAATAATCGATTTTGAAAAATATGCTTTTTTAGTGAAATTTCTTGAGAAGACCAGGGTAAAATATGGAAGATCACACGTACTACACCATATAGGTGTGGTACTCTGGAGGGTCCTAAATGCGACCCAAGTGTTCACGTTTCTCAAATAATTTTGGGAATTGAAATAATCGATTTTGAAAAAAATGCATTTTAGTGAAATTTCTTGAGAAGATCAGGGTAAAATATGGAAGATCACACGTACTACACCATTTAGGTGTGGTACTCTGGAGGGTCCTAAATGCGACCCAAGTGTTCACGTTTCTCAAATAATTTTGGGAATTGAAATAATCGATTTTGAAAAAAATGCATTTTAGTGAAATTTCTTGAGAAGATCAGGGTAAAATATGGAAGATCACACGTACTACACCATATAGGTGTGGTACTCTGGAGGGTCCTAAATGCGACCCAAGTGTTCACGTTTCTCAAATAATTTTGGGAATTGAAATAATCGATTTTGAAAAATATGCTTTTTTAGTGAAATTTCTTGAGAAGACCAGGGTAAAATATGGAAGATCACACGTACTACACCATATAGGTGTGGTACTCTGGAGGGTCCTAAATGCGACCCAAGTGTTCACGTTTCTCAAATAATTTTGGGAATTGAAATAATCGATTTTGAAAAAAATGCATTTTAGTGAAATTTCTTGAGAAGATCAGGGTAAAATATGGAAGATCACACGTACTACACCATATAGGTGTGGTACTCTGGAGGGTCCTAAATGCGACCCAAGTGTTCACGTTTCTCAAATAATTTTGGGAATTGAAATAATCGATTTTGAAAAAAATGCATTTTAGTGAAATTTCTTGAGAAGATCATATAGGTGTGGTACTCTGGAGGGTCCTAAATGCGACCCAAGTGTTCACGTTTCTCAAATAATTTTGGGAACTGAAATAATCGATTTTGAAAAATATGCATTTTAGTGAACTTTCTTGAGAAGATCAGGGTAAAATATGGAAGATCACACGTACTACACCATATAGGTGTGGTACTCTGGAGGGTCCTAAATGCGACCCAAGTGTTCACGTTTCTCAAATAATTTTGGGAATTGAAATAATCGATTTTGAAAAATATGCTTTTTTAGTGAAATTTCTTGAGAAGACCAGGGTAAAATATGGAAGATCACACGTACTATACCATATAGGTGTGGTACTCTGGAGGGTCCTAAATGCGACCCAAGTGTTCACGTTTCTCAAATAATTTTGGGAATTGAAATAATCGATTTTGAAAAATATGCTTTTTTAGTGAAATTTCTTGAGAAGACCAGGGTAAAATATGGAAGATCACACGTACTACACCATATAGGTGTGGTACTCTGGAGGGTCCTAAATGCGACCCAAGTGTTCACGTTTCTCAAATAATTTTGGGAATTGAAATAATCGATTTTGAAAAATATGCTTTTTTAGTGAAATTTCTTGAGAAGACCAGGGTAAAATATGGAAGATCACACGTACTACACCATATAGGTGTGGTACTCTGGAGGGTCCTAAATGCGACCCAATCGGTCACGGTTTCTTTAAAAAAAATTTACGAAAAAAGCATATTTTTCAAAATCGATTATTTCAATTCCCAAAATTATTTGAGAAACGTGACCGATTGGATCACAGACAAAACAGAATTTTTCAATCGTTCTAAAATGTCCCGAGTTGTGAAGTAACAATGTCAAAAAAGGAAGATAGAGACAAATTGATAACCTCCTCCTTTTCTTGAAGTCGGTTAAAAAAATATATATATACATATGTATATAAAAAATAAAATAATAAATAATAAAACAAATTTATGGTCATCTCTCTGAGTTACAAAACACCCTCTATATAAGCAAGTATTTTTCTGCAAAGCTTTTGATCAGAGAATACGCAAGTTATTTGAATATTCCGAAAGAAAGCCAAGAGTAAGAATTTAAACAACCAAAGAGAAAAATATTTTAAGAAAATTTAAAAACATTTCAATAGTTAATTAGTTTTGTTTTTCGTATGCTTAAAAAAATTGCGAAATCGATAAATAGTTATAGAAACTACGAGCTTTTCCCATGCCAAAACAAATAATTAAATTTTACATACTCTACTTACTAGTTTTGCAACCAGTTATATTTTTCAAAAGCGTAAATTCTATTCAACAATTTTTTTAATGATTTTTTATCAATGCTCCCAATACTAAATAGTAAAGTACATACATATTTATGTTTGCAAGTTGTTGTGACAGGCCCCACTGTGCGTTAGCTAGAAGTTATTAAGCCAACGATGGGCATGTGATAAGTATTGATTTCTTATCGTACTTGGCGTTTTTGTTATTGAAACTTGCAATCAACTTGCAGGTAACTTGCAAGCAACTTGCAAGCAACTTGCGGGTAACTTACATGCTACTTGCAAGCAACTTGAAAATAACTTGCAAGCAACTTGCAGGTTACTTGCAATCAACTTGCAAGCAACTTGCAGGTAACTTGCAAGCAACTTGCAGGTAACTTGCAAGCAACTTGCAGGTTACTTGCAATCAACTTGCAAGCAACTTGCAGGTAACTTGCAATCAAATAGCAACCAACATGCAAGCAACTTGCAGGTAACTTGCAAGCAACTTGCGGGTTACTTGCAAGCAACTTGCAGTAACTTGCAGGGAACTTGCAAGCAACTTGCAGGTAACTTGCAAGCAACTTGCGGGTTACTTGCAAGCAACTTGCGGGTTACTTGCAAGCAACTTGCAGGCAACTTGCAAGTAACTTGCAAGCAACTTGCGGGTAACTTACATGCTACTTGCAAGCAACTTGCAAATAACTTGCAAGCAACTTGCAGGTAACTTGCAAGCAACTTGCAGGTTACTTGCAATCAACTTGCAAGCAACTTGCAGGTAACTTGCAAGCAACTTGCAGGTAACTTGCAAGCAACTAGCAGGTTACTTGCAACCAACTTGCAAGCAACTTGCAGGTAACTTGCAAGCAACTTGCGGGTTACTTGCAAGCAACTTGCAAGTAACTTGCAGGAAACTTGCAAGCAACTTGCAGGTAACTTGCAAGCAACTTGCGGGTTACTTGCAAGCAACTTGCAAGTAACTAGCGGGTAACTTGCAAGCAACTTGCAGGCAACTTGCAAGCAACTTGCAGGTCACTTGCCAGCAAGTTGCAAGCAACTTGCAAGTAACTTGCAGGTAACTTGCAAGCAACTTGCAAGTAACTTGCAGGTAACTTGCAAGCAACTTGCAGGTAACTTGCAAGCAACTTGCAAGCAACTTGCAGGTCACTTGCCAGCAAGTTGCAAGCAACTTGCAGGTAACTTGCAAGCAACTTGCAGGTAACTTGCAATCAACTTGCAGGTAACTTGCAAGCAACTTGCAGGTAACTTGCAAGCAATTTGCAGGTAACTTGCAAGAAACTTGCAGGTAACTTGCAATCAACTAACAACCAACTTGCAAGCAACTTGCAAGTAACTAGCGGGTAACTTGCAAGCAACTTGCAAGCAACTTGCAGGTAACTTGCAAGCAACTTGCGGGTTACTTGCAAGCAACTTGCAAGTAACTAGCGGGTAACTTGCAAGCAACTTGCAGGCAACTTGCAAGCAACTTGCAGGTCACTTGCCAGCAAGTTGCAAGCAACTTGCAAGTAACTTGCAGGTAACTTGCAAGCGACTTGCAAGTAACTTGCAAGCAACTTGCAGGTAACTTGCAAGCAACTTGCGGGTTACTTGCAAGCAACTTGCGGGTTACTTGCAAGCAACTTGCAGGCAACTTGCAAGTAACTTGCAAGCAACTTGCGGGTAACTTACATGCTACTTGCAAGCAACTTGCAAATAACTTGCAAGCAACTTGCAGGTAACTTGCAAGCAACTTGCAGGTAACTTGCAATCAAATAGCAACCAACATGCAAGCAACTTGCAGGTAACTTGCAAGCAATTTGCAGGTAACTTGCAAGCAACTTGCAGATAACTTGCAGGTAACTTGCAAGCAACTTGCAGGTAACTTGCAATCAAATAGCAACCAACATGCAAGCAACTTGCAGGTAACTTGCAAGCAACTTGCAGGTTACTTGCAATCAACTTGCAAGCAACTTGCAGGTAACTTGCAAGCAACTTGCAGGTAACTTGCAAGCAATTTGCAGGTAACTTGCAAGAAACTTGCAGGTAACTTGCAAGTAACTTGCAGGTAACTTGCAAGCAATTTGCAGGTAACTTGCAAGAAACTTGCAGGTAACTTGCAATCAACTAGCAACCAACTTGCAAGCAACTTGCAAGTAACTAGCGGGTAACTTGCAAGCAACTTGCAAGTAACTTGCAGGTAACTTGCAAGCAACTTGCAAGTAACTTGCAGGTAACTTGCAAGCAACTGGCAGGTAACTTGCAAGCAACTTGCAGGTAACTTGCAAGCAACTTGCAGGTAACTTGCAAGCAATTTGCAGGTAACTTGCAAGCAACTTGCAGATAACTTGCAAGCAACTTGCAGGTAACTTGCAAGCAACTTGCAGGTAACTTGCAAGCAATTTGCAGGTAACTTGCAAGAAACTTGCAGGTAACTTGCAATCAACTAGCAACCAACTTGCAAGCAACTTGCAAGTAACTAGCGGGTAACTTGCAAGCAACTTGCAAGCAACTTGCAGGTAACTTGCAAGCAACTTGCGGGTTACTTGCAAGCAACTTGCAAGTAACTAGCGGGTAACTTGCAAGCAACTTGCAGGCAACTTGCAAGCAACTTGCAGGTCACTTGCCAGCAACTTGCAGGTAACTTGCAAGCAACTTGCAAGTAACTTGCAGGTAACTTGCAAGCAACTGGCAGGTAACTTGCAAGCAACTTGCAGGTAACTTGCAAGCAACTTGCAGGTAACTTGCAAGCAACTTGCAAGCAACTTGCAGGTAACTTGCAATCAAATAGCAACCAACATGCAAGCAACTTGCAGGTAACTTGCAAGCAACTTGCGGGTTACTTGCAAGCAACTTGCAGTAACTTGCAGGGAACTTGCAAGCAACTTGCAGGTAACTTGCAGGGAACTTGCAAGCAACTTGCAGGGAACTTGCAAGCAACTTGCAGGTAACTTGCAAGCAACTTGCGGGTTACTTGCAAGCAACTTGCGGGTTACTTGCAAGCAACTTGCAGGCAACTTGCAAGTAACTTGCAAGCAACTTGCGGGTAACTTACATGCTACTTGCAAGCAACTTGCAAATAACTTGCAAGCAACTTGCAGGTAACTTGCAATCAAATAGCAACCAACATGCAAGCAACTTGCAAGCAACTTGCAGGTAACTTGCAAGCAACTTGCGGGTTACTTGCAAGCAACTTGCAAGTAACTTGCAGGAAACTTGCAAGCAACTTGCAGGTAACTTGCAAGCAACTTGCGGGTTACTTGCAAGCAACTTGCAAGTAACTAGCGGGTAACTTGCAAGCAACTTGCAGGCAACTTGCAAGCAACTTGCAGGCAACTTGCAAGCAACTTGCAGGTCACTTGCAAGCAACTTGCAGGTAACTTGCAAGCAACTTGCAGGTAACTTGCAAGCAATTTGCAGGTAACTTGCAAGAAACTTGCAGGTAACTTGCAATCAACTAGCAACCAACTTGCAAGCAACTTGCAAGTAACTAGCGGGTAACTTGCAAGCAACTTGCAAGCAACTTGCAGGTAACTTGCAAGCAACTTGCGGGTTACTTGCAAGCAACTTGCAAGTAACTAGCGGGTAACTTGCAAGCAACTTGCAGGCAACTTGCAAGCAACTTGCAGGTCACTTGCAAGCAACTTGCAGGTAACTTGCAAGCAACTTGCAGGTAACTTGCAAGCAATTTGCAGGTAACTTGCAAGAAACTTGCAGGTAACTTGCAATCAACTAGCAACCAACTTGCAAGCAACTTGCAAGTAACTAGCGGGTAACTTGCAAGCAACTTGCAGGTAACTTGCAAGCAACTTGCGGGTTACTTGCAAGCAACTTGCAAGTAACTAGCGGGTAACTTGCAAGCAACTGCAGGCAACTTGCAAGCAACTTGCAGGTCACTTGCCAGCAAGTTGCAAGCAACTTGCAAGTAACTTGCAGGTAACTTGCAAGCAACTTGCAAGTAACTTGCAGGTAACTTGCAAGCAACTTGCAGGTAACTTGCAAGCAACTTGCAAGCAACTTGCAGGTAACTTGCAAGCAACTTGCAGGTCACTTGCCAGCAAGTTGCAAGCAACTTGCAAGTAACTTGCAGGTAACTTGCAAGTTACTTGCAGGTAACTTGCAAGCAACTAGCAGGTTACTTGCAACCAACTTGCAAGCAACTTGCAGGTAACTTGCAAGCAACTTGCGGGTTACCTGCAAGTTACTTGCAAGTTGCTTGCAACTTGCTGGCAAGTGACCTGCAAGTTGCTTGCAAGTTACCTGCAAGTTGCTTGCAAGTTGCTTGCAAGTTACCTGCAAGTTGCTTGCAAGTTACCTGCAAGTTACTTGCAAGTTGCTTGCAAGTTACCTGCAAGTTACTTGCAAGTTGCTTGCAACTTGCTGGCAAGTGACCTGCAAGTTGCTTGCAAGTTGCCTGCAGTTGCTTGCAAGTTACCCGCTAGTTACTTGCAAGTTGCTTGCAAGTAACCCGCAAGTTGCTTGCAAGTTACCTGCAAGTTGCTTGCAAGTTACCCGCTAGTTACTTGCAAGTTGCTTGCAAGTTGGTTGCTAGTTGATTGCAAGTTACCTGCAAGTTTCTTGCAAGTTACCTGCAAATTGCTTGCAAGTTACCTGCAAGTTGCTTGCAAGTTACCTGCAAGTTGCTTGCAAGTGACCTGCAAGTTGCTTGCAAGTTGCCTGCAAGTTGCTTGCAAGTTACCCGCTAGTTACTTGCAAGTTGCTTGCAAGTAACCCGCAAGTTGCTTGCAAGTTACCTGCAAGTTGCTTGCAAGTTACCTGCAAGTTGCTTGCATGTTGGTTGCTATTTGATTGCAAGTTACCTGCAAGTTGCTTGCAAGTTACCTGCAAGTTGCTTGCAAGTTATTTGCAAGTTGCTTGCAAGTAGCATGTAAGTTACCCGCAAGTTGCTTGCAAGTTACTTGCAAGTTGCCTGCAAGTTGCTTGCAAGTAACCCGCAAGTTGCTTGCAAGTAACCCGCAAGTTGCTTGCAAGTTACCTGCAAGTTGCTTGCAAGTTCCCTGCAAGTTACTGCAAGTTGCTTGCAAGTAACCCGCAAGTTGCTTGCAAGTTACCTGCAAGTTGCTTGCATGTTGGTTGCTATTTGATTGCAAGTTACCTGCAAGTTGCTTGCAAGTTGATTGCAAGTAACCCGCAAGTTGCTTGCAAGTTACCTGCAAGTTGCTTGCAAGTTGGTTGCAAGTAACCTGCTAGTTGCTTGCAAGTTACCTGCAAGTTGCTTGCAAGTTACCTGCAAGTTGCTTGCAAGTTACCTGCAAGTTACCTGCAAGTTGCTTGCAAGTTACCTGCAAGTTGCTTGCAAGTTACCTGCAAATTGCTTGCAAGTTACCTGCAAGTTGCTTGCAAGTTGCTTGCAAGTTACCTGCAAGTTGCTTGCAAGTTACCTGCAAGTTACTTGCAAGTTGCTTGCAAGTTACCTGCAAGTTACTTGCAAGTTGCTTGCAACTTGCTGGCAAGTGACCTGCAAGTTGCTTGCAAGTTGCCTGCAGTTGCTTGCAAGTTACCCGCTAGTTACTTGCAAGTTGCTTGCAAGTAACCCGCAAGTTGCTTGCAAGTTACCTGCAAGTTGCTTGCAAGTTACCCGCTAGTTACTTGCAAGTTGCTTGCAAGTTGGTTGCTAGTTGATTGCAAGTTACCTGCAAGTTTCTTGCAAGTTACCTGCAAATTGCTTGCAAGTTACCTGCAAGTTGCTTGCAAGTTACCTGCAAGTTGCTTGCAAGTTACCTGCAAGTTGCTTGCAAGTTACCTGCAAGTTGCTTGCAAGTTACCTGCAAGTTGCTTGCAAGTTACCTGCAAGTTACTTGCAAGTTGCTTGCAAGTTACCTGCAAGTTACTTGCAAGTTGCTTGCAAGTTACCCGCTAGTTACTTGCAAGTTGCTTGCAAGTTGGTTGCTAGTTGATTGCAAGTTACCTGCAAGTTTCTTGCAAGTTACCTGCAAATTGCTTGCAAGTTACCTGCAAGTTTCTTGCAAGTTACCTGCAAATTGCTTGCAAGTTACCTGCAAGTTGCTTGCAAGTTACCTGCAAGTTGCTTGCAAGTTACCTGCAAGTTGCTTGCAAGTTACCTGCAAGTTGCTTGCAAGTTACCTGCAAGTTGCTTGCAAGTTACCTGCAAGTTACTTGCAAGTTGCTTGCAAGTTACCTGCAAGTTACTTGCAAGTTGCTTGCAAGTTACCCGCTAGTTACTTGCAAGTTGCTTGCAAGTTGGTTGCTAGTTGATTGCAAGTTACCTGCAAGTTTCTTGCAAGTTACCTGCAAATTGCTTGCAAGTTACCTGCAAGTTGCTTGCAAGTTACCTGCAAGTTGCTTGCAAGTTACCTGCAAATTGCTTGCAAGTTACCTGCAAGTTGCTTGCAAGTTACCTGCAAGTTGCTTGCAAGTTACCTGCAAGTTGCTTGCAAGTTACCTGCAAGTTACTTGCAAGTCGCTTGCAAGTTACCTGCAAGTTACTTGCAAGTTGCTTGCAACTTGCTGGCAAGTTACCTGCAAGTTACTTGCAAGTTGCTTGCAAGTTACCCGCTAGTTACTTGCAAGTTGCTTGCAAGTTGGTTGCTAGTTGATTGCAAGTTACCTGCAAGTTTCTTGCAAGTTACCTGCAAATTGCTTGCAAGTTACCTGCAAGTTGCTTGCAAGTTACCTGCAAGTTGCTTGCAAGTTATCTGCAAGTTGCTTGCAAGTTACCTGCAAATTGCTTGCAAGTTACCTGCAAGTTGCTTGCAAGTTACCCGCAAGTTGCTTGCAAGTAACCCGCAAGTTGCTTGCAAGTTACCTGCAAGTTGCTTGCAAGTTCCCTGCAAGTTGCTTGCAAGTTCCCTGCAAGTTACCTGCAAGTTGCTTGCAAGTTCCTTGCAAGTTACTGCAAGTTGCTTGCAAGTAACCCGCAAGTTGCTTGCAAGTTACCTGCAAGTTGCTTGCATGTTGGTTGCAAGTAACCTGCTAGTTGCAGGTAACTTGCAAGCAACTTGCGGGTTACTTGCAAGCAACTTGCAAGTAACTAGCGGGTAACTTGCAAGCAACTTGCAGGTAACTTGCAAGCAACTTGCAGGTAACTTGCAAGCAACTTGCAGGTAACTTGCAAGCAATTTGCAGGTAACTTGCAAGAAACTTGCAGGTAACTTGCAATCAACTAGCAACCAACTTGCAAGCAACTTGCAAGTAACTAGCGGGTAACTTGCAAGCAACTTGCAAGCAACTTGCAGGTAACTTGCAAGCAACTTGCGGGTTACTTGCAAGCAACTTGCAAGTAACTAGCGGGTAACTTGCAAGCAACTTGCAGGCAACTTGCAAGCAACTTGCAGGTCACTTGCCAGCAAGTTGCAAGCAACTTGCAAGTAACTTGCAGGTAACTTGCAAGCGACTTGCAAGTAACTTGCAGGTAACTTGCAAGCAACTTGCAGGTAACTTGCAAGCAACTTGCAGGTAACTTGCAAGCAACTTGCAGGTAACTTGCAAGCAATTTGCAGGTAACTTGCAAGCAACTTGCAGGTAACTTGCAAGCAACTTGCAGGTAACTTGCAAGCAACTTGCAGGTAACTTGCAAGCAATTTGCAGGTAACTTGCAAGAAACTTGCAGGTAACTTGCAATCAACTAGCAACCAACTTGCAAGCAACTTGCAAGTAACTAGCGGGTAACTTGCAAGCAACTTGCAAGTAACTTGCAGGTAACTTGCAAGCAACTTGCAAGTAACTTGCAGGTAACTTGCAAGCAACTTGCAGGTAACTTGCAAGCAACTTGCAGGTAACTTGCAAGCAACTTGCAGGTAACTTGCAAGCAACTTGCAGGTAACTTGCAAGCAACTTGCAGGTAACTTGCAAGCAATTTGCAGGTAACTTGCAAGAAACTTGCAGGTAACTTGCAATCAACTAGCAACCAACTTGCAAGCAACTTGCAAGTAACTAGCGGGTAACTTGCAAGCAACTTGCAGGTAACTTGCAAGCAACTTGCGGGTTACTTGCAAGCAACTTGCAAGTAACTAGCGGGTAACTTGCAAGCAACTGCAGGCAACTTGCAAGCAACTTGCAGGTCACTTGCCAGCAAGTTGCAAGCAACTTGCAAGTAACTTGCAGGTAACTTGCAAGCAACTTGCAAGTAACTTGCAGGTAACTTGCAAGCAACTTGCAGGTAACTTGCAAGCAACTTGCAAGCAACTTGCAGGTAACTTGCAAGCAATTTGCAGGTAACTTGCAAGCAACTTGCAGGTAACTTGCAAGCAACTTGCAGGTAACTTGCAGGTAACTTGCAAGCAACTTGCAGGTAACTTGCAAGCAACTTGCAGGTAACTTGCAAGCAACTAGCAGGTTACTTGCAACCAACTTGCAAGCAACTTGCAGGTAACTTGCAAGCAACTTGCGGGTTACTTGCAATCAACTTGCAAGCAACTTGCAGGTAACTTGCAATCAAATAGCAACCAACATGCAAGCAACTTGCAGGTAACTTGCAAGCAACTTGCGGGTTACTTGCAAGCAACTTGCAGTAACTTGCAGGGAACTTGCAAGCAACTTGCAGGTAACTTGCAAGCAACTTGCGGGTTACTTGCAAGCAACTTGCGGGTTACTTGCAAGCAACTTGCAGGCAACTTGCAAGTAACTTGCAAGCAACTTGCGGGTAACTTACATGCTACTTGCAAGCAACTTGCAAATAACTTGCAAGCAACTTGCAGGTAACTTGCAAGCAACTTGCAGGTAACTTGCAATCAAATAGCAACCAACATGCAAGCAACTTGCAGGTAACTTGCAAGCAACTTGCAGGTTACTTGCAATCAACTTGCAAGCAACTTGCAGGTAACTTGCAAGCAACTTGCAGGTAACTTGCAAGTAACTTGCAAGTTACCTGCAAGTTACTTGCAAGTTGCTTGCAACTTGCTGGCAAGTGACCTGCAAGTTGCTTGCAAGTTGCCTGCAAGTTGCTTGCAAGTTGCCTGCAAGTTGCTTGCAAGTTACCCGCTAGTTACTTGCAAGTTGCTTGCAAGTAACCCGCAAGTTGCTTGCAAGTTACCTGCAAGTTGCTTGCAAGTTTCCTGCAAGTTACTTGCAAGTTGCTTGCAAGTAACCCGCAAGTTGCTTGCAAGTTACCTGCAAGTTGCTTGCAAGTTGGTTGCAAGTAACCTGCTAGTTGCTTGCAAGTTACCTGCAAGTTGCTTGCAAGTTACCTGCAAGTTGCTTGCAAGTTGATTGCAAGTAACCTGCAAGTTGCTTGCAAGTTACCTGCAAGTTGCTTGCATGTTGGTTGCTATTTGATTGCAAGTTACCTGCAAGTTGCTTGCAAGTTACCTGCAAGTTGCTTGCAAGTTATTTGCAAGTTGCTTGCAAGTAGCATGTAAGTTACCCGCAAGTTGCTTGCAAGTTACTTGCAAGTTGCCTGCAAGTTGCTTGCAAGTAACGCGCAAGTTGCTTGCAAGTAACCCGCAAGTTGCTTGCAAGTTACCTGCAAGTTGCTTGCAAGTTCCCTGCAAGTTACTGCAAGTTGCTTGCAAGTAACCCGCAAGTTGCTTGCAAGTTACCTGCAAGTTGCTTGCATGTTGGTTGCTATTTGATTGCAAGTTACCTGCAAGTTGCTTGCAAGTTGCTTGCAAGTAACCCGCAAGTTGCTTGCAAGTAACCCGCAAGTTGCTTGCAAGTTACCTGCAAGTTGCTTGCAAGTTCCCTGCAAGTTACTGCAAGTTGCTTGCAAGTAACCCGCAAGTTGCTTGCAAGTTACCTGCAAGTTGCTTGCATGTTGGTTGCTATTTGATTGCAAGTTACCTGCAAGTTGCTTGCAAGTTGATTGCAAGTAACCTGCAAGTTGCTTGCAAGTTACCTGCAAGTTGCTTGCAAGTTGATTGCAAGTAACCTGCAAGTTGCTTGCAAGTTATTTTCAAGTTGCTTGCAAGTTGGTTGCTAGTTGATTGCAAGTTACCTGCAAGTTTCTTGCAAGTTACCTGCAAATTGCTTGCAAGTTACCTGCAAGTTGCTTGCAAGTAACCCGCAAGTTGCTTGCAAGTTACCTGCAAGTTGCTTGCAAGTTTCCTGCAAGTTACTTGCAAGTTGCTTGCAAGTAACCCGCAAGTTGCTTGCAAGTTACCTGCAAGTTGCTTGCAAGTTGGTTGCAAGTAACCTGCTAGTTGCTTGCAAGTTACCTGCAAGTTGCTTGCAAGTTACCTGCAAGTTGCTTGCAAGTTGATTGCAAGTAACCTGCAAGTTGCTTGCAAGTTACCTGCAAGTTGCTTGCATGTTGGTTGCTATTTGATTGCAAGTTACCTGCAAGTTGCTTGCAAGTTACCTGCAAGTTGCTTGCAAGTTATTTGCAAGTTGCTTGCAAGTAGCATGTAAGTTACCCGCAAGTTGCTTGCAAGTTACTTGCAAGTTGCCTGCAAGTTGCTTGCAAGTAACCCGCAAGTTGCTTGCAAGCAACTTGCGGGTAACTTACATGCTACTTGCAAGCAACTTGCAAATAACTTGCAAGCAACTTGCAGGTAACTTGCAAGCAACTTGCAGGTAACTTGCAATCAAATAGCAACCAACATGCAAGCAACTTGCAGGTAACTTGCAAGCAACTTGCAGGTTACTTGCAATCAACTTGCAAGCAACTTGCAGGTAACTTGCAAGCAACTTGCAGGTAACTTGCAAGCAACTAGCAGGTTACTTGCAACCAACTTGCAAGCAACTTGCAGGTAACTTGCAAGCAACTTGCGGGTTACTTGCAAGCAACTTGCAAGTAACTTGCAGGAAACTTGCAAGCAACTTGCAGGTAACTTGCAAGCAACTTGCGGGTTACTTGCAAGCAACTTGCAGGTAACTTGCAAGCAATTTGCAGGTAACTTGCAAGAAACTTGCAGGTAACTTGCAATCAACTAGCAACCAACTTGCAAGCAACTTGAAAATAACTTGCAAGCAACTTGCAGGTTACTTGCAATCAACTTGCAAGCAACTTGCAGGTAACTTGCAAGCAACTTGCAGGTTACTTGCAATCAACTTGCAAGCAACTTGCAGGTAACTTGCAATCAAATAGCAACCAACATGCAAGCAACTTGCAGGTAACTTGCAAGCAACTTGCGGGTTACTTGCAAGCAACTTGCAGTAACTTGCAGGGAACTTGCAAGCAACTTGCAGGTAACTTGCAAGCAACTTGCGGGTTACTTGCAAGCAACTTGCGGGTTACTTGCAAGCAACTTGCAAGCAACTTGCAGGTAACTTGCAATCAAATAGCAACCAACATGCAAGCAACTTGCAGGTAACTTGCAAGCAACTTGCGGGTTACTTGCAAGCAACTTGCAGTAACTTGCAGGGCACTTGCAAGCAACTTGCAGGTAACTTGCAAGCAACTTGCGGGTTACTTGCAAGCAACTTGCGCGTTACTTGCAAGCAACTTGCAGGCAACTTGCAAGTAACTTGCAAGCAACTTGCGGGTAACTTACATGCTACTTGCAAGCAACTTGCAAATAACTTGCAAGCAACTTGCAGGTAACTTGCAAGCAACTTGCAGGTAACTTGCAATCAAATAGCAACCAACATGCAAGCAACTTGCAGGTAACTTGCAAGCAACTTGCAGGTTACTTGCAATCAACTTGCAAGCAACTTGCAGGTAACTTGCAAGCAACTTGCAGGTAACTTGCAAGCAACTAGCAGGTTACTTGCAACCAACTTGCAAGCAACTTGCAGGTAACTTGCAAGCAACTTGCGGGTTACTTGCAAGCAACTTGCAAGTAACTTGCAGGAAACTTGCAAGCAACTTGCAGGTAACTTGCAAGCAACTTGCGGGTTACTTGCAAGCAACTTGCAAGTAACTAGAAGGGTAACTTGCAAGCAACTTGCAGGCAACTTGCAAGCAACTTGCAGGCAACTTGCAAGCAACTTGCAGGTCACTTGCCAGCAAGTTGCAAGCAACTTGCAAGTAACTTGCAGGTAACTTGCAAGTTACTTGCAAGTTACCTGCAAGTTGCTTGCAAGTTACCTGCAAGTTGCTTGCAAGTTGATTGCAAGTAACCTGCAAGTTGCTTGCAAGTTACCTGCAAGTTGCTTGCATGTTGGTTGCTATTTGATTGCAAGTTACCTGCAAGTTGCTTGCAAGTTACCTGCAAGTTGCTTGCAAGTTATTTGCAAGTTGCTTGCAAGTAGCATGTAAGTTACCCGCAAGTTGCTTGCAAGTTACTTGCAAGTTGCCTGCAAGTTGCTTGCAAGTAACCCGCAAGTTGCTTGCAAGTAACCCGCAAGTTGCTTGCAAGTTACCTGCAAGTTGCTTGCAAGTTCCCTGCAAGTTACTGCAAGTTGCTTGCAAGTAACCCGCAAGTTGCTTGCAAGTTACCTGCAAGTTGCTTGCATGTTGGTTGCTATTTGATTGCAAGTTACCTGCAAGTTGCTTGCAAGTTGATTGCAAGTAACCCGCAAGTTGCTTGCAAGTTACCTGCAAGTTGCTTGCAAGTTGGTTGCAAGTAACCTGCTAGTTGCTTGCAAGTTACCTGCAAGTTGCTTGCAAGTTACCTGCAAGTTGCTTGCAAGTTACCTGCAAGTTACCTGCAAGTTGCTTGCAAGTTACCTGCAAGTTGCTTGCAAGTTACCTGCAAATTGCTTGCAAGTTACCTGCAAGTTGCTTGCAAGTTGCTTGCAAGTTACCTGCAAGTTGCTTGCAAGTTACCTGCAAGTTACTTGCAAGTTGCTTGCAAGTTACCTGCAAGTTACTTGCAAGTTGCTTGCAACTTGCTGGCAAGTGACCTGCAAGTTGCTTGCAAGTTGCCTGCAGTTGCTTGCAAGTTACCCGCTAGTTACTTGCAAGTTGCTTGCAAGTAACCCGCAAGTTGCTTGCAAGTTACCTGCAAGTTGCTTGCAAGTTACCCGCTAGTTACTTGCAAGTTGCTTGCAAGTTGGTTGCTAGTTGATTGCAAGTTACCTGCAAGTTTCTTGCAAGTTACCTGCAAATTGCTTGCAAGTTACCTGCAAGTTGCTTGCAAGTTACCTGCAAGTTGCTTGCAAGTTACCTGCAAGTTGCTTGCAAGTTACCTGCAAGTTGCTTGCAAGTTACCTGCAAGTTGCTTGCAAGTTACCTGCAAGTTACTTGCAAGTTGCTTGCAAGTTACCTGCAAGTTACTTGCAAGTTGCTTGCAAGTTACCCGCTAGTTACTTGCAAGTTGCTTGCAAGTTGGTTGCTAGTTGATTGCAAGTTACCTGCAAGTTTCTTGCAAGTTACCTGCAAATTGCTTGCAAGTTACCTGCAAGTTGCTTGCAAGTTACCTGCAAGTTGCTTGCAAGTTACCTGCAAGTTGCTTGCAAGTTACCTGCAAATTGCTTGCAAGTTACCTGCAAGTTGCTTGCAAGTTACCTGCAAGTTGCTTGCAAGTTACCTGCAAGTTGCTTGCAAGTTACCTGCAAGTTACTTGCAAGTCGCTTGCAAGTTACCTGCAAGTTACTTGCAAGTTGCTTGCAACTTGCTGGCAAGTGACCTGCAAGTTGCTTGCAAGTTGCCTGCAAGTTGCTTGCAAGTTACCCGCTAGTTACTTGCAAGTTGCTTGCAAGTAACCCGCAAGTTGCTTGCAAGTTACCTGCAAGTTGCTTGCAAGTTGCTTGCAAGTTACCCGCTAGTTACTTGCAAGTTGCTTGCAAGTTGGTTGCTAGTTGATTGCAAGTTACCTGCAAGTTTCTTGCAAGTTACCTGCAAATTGCTTGCAAGTTACCTGCAAGTTGCTTGCAAGTTACCTGCAAGTTGCTTGCAAGTTACCTGCAAGTTGCTTGCAAGTTATTTGCAAGTTGCTTGCAAGTAGCATGTAAGTTACCCGCAAGTTGCTTGCAAGTTACTTGCAAGTTGCCTGCAAGTTGCTTGCAAGTAACCCGCAAGTTGCTTGCAAGTAACCCGCAAGTTGCTTGCAAGTTACCTGCAAGTTGCTTGCAAGTTCCCTGCAAGTTGCTTGCAAGTTCCCTGCAAGTTACTGCAAGTTGCTTGCAAGTAACCCGCAAGTTGCTTGCAAGTTACCTGCAAGTTGCTTGCATGTTGGTTGCTATTTGATTGCAAGTTACCTGCAAGTTGCTTGCAAGTTGCTTGCAAGTAACCCGCAAGTTGCTTGCAAGTAACCCGCAAGTTGCTTGCAAGTTACCTGCAAGTTGCTTGCAAGTTCCCTGCAAGTTACTGCAAGTTGCTTGCAAGTAACCCGCAAGTTGCTTGCAAGTTACCTGCAAGTTGCTTGCATGTTGGTTGCTATTTGATTGCAAGTTTCAATAACAAAAACGCCAAGTACGATAAGAAATCAATACTTATCACATGCCCATCGTTGGCTTAATAACTTCTAGCTAACGCACAGTGGGGCCTGTCACAACAACTTGCAAACATAAATATGTATGTACTTTACTATTTAGTATTGGGAGCATTGATAAAAAATCATTAAAAAAATTGTTGAATAGAATTTACGCTTTTGAAAAATATAACTGGTTGCAAAACTAGTAAGTAGAGTATGTAAAATTTAATTATTTGTTTTGGCATGGGAAAAGCTCGTAGTTTCTATAACTATTTATCGATTTCGCAATTTTTTTAAGCATACGAAAAACAAAACTAATTAACTATTGAAATGTTTTTAAATTTTCTTAAAATATTTTTCTCTTTGGTTGTTTAAATTCTTACTCTTGGCTTTCTTTCGGAATATTCAAATAACTTGCGTATTCTCTGATCAAAAGCTTTGCAGAAAAATACTTGCTTATATAGAGGGTGTTTTGTAACTCAGAGAGATGACCATAAATTTGTTTTATTATTTATTATTTTATTTTTTATATACATATGTATATATATATTTTTTTAACCGACTTCAAGAAAAGGAGGAGGTTATCAATTTGTCTCTATCTTCCTTTTTTGACATTGTTACTTCACAACTCGGGACATTTTAGAACGATTGAAAAATTCTGTTTTGTCTGTGATCCAATCGGTCACGTTTCTCAAATAATTTTGGGAATTGAAATAATCGATTTTGAAAAATATGCTTTTTTCGTAAATTTTTTTTAAAGAAACCGTGACCGATTGGGTCGCATTTAGGACCCTCCAGAGTACCACACCTATATGGTGTAGTACGTGTGATCTTCCATATTTTACCCTGGTCTTCTCAAGAAATTTCACTAAAAAAGCATATTTTTCAAAATCGATTATTTCAATTCCCAAAATTATTTGAGAAACGTGAACACTTGGGTCGCATTTAGGACCCTCCAGAGTACCACACCTATATGGTGTAGTACGTGTGATCTTCCATATTTTACCCTGGTCTTCTCAAGAAATTTCACTAAAAAAGCATATTTTTCAAAATCGATTATTTCAATTCCCAAAATTATTTGAGAAACGTGAACACTTGGGTCGCATTTAGGACCCTCCAGAGTACCACACCTATATGGTGTAGTACGTGTGATCTTCCATATTTTACCCTGGTCTTCTCAAGAAATTTCACTAAAAAAGCATATTTTTCAAAATCGATTATTTCAATTCCCAAAATTATTTGAGAAACGTGAACACTTGGGTCGCATTTAGGACCCTCCAGAGTACCACACCTATATGGTGTAGTACGTGTGATCTTCCATATTTTACCCTGATCTTCTCAAGAAATTTCACTAAAATGCATATTTTTCAAAATCGATTATTTCAATTCCCAAAATTATTTGAGAAACGTGAACACTTGGGTCGCATTTAGGACCCTCCAGAGTACCACACCTATATGGTGTAGTACGTGTGATCTTCCATATTTTACCCTGATCTTCTCAAGAAATTTCACTAAAATGCATTTTTTTCAAAATCGATTATTTCAATTCCCAAAATTATTTGAGAAACGTGAACACTTGGGTCGCATTTAGGACCCTCCAGAGTACCACACCTATATGGTGTAGTACGTGTGATCTTCCATATTTTACCCTGATCTTCTCAAGAAATTTCACTAAAATGCATTTTTTTCAAAATCGATTATTTCAATTCCCAAAATTATTTGAGAAACGTGAACACTTGGGTCGCATTTAGGACCCTCCAGAGTACCACACCTATATGGTGTAGTACGTGTGATCTTCCATATTTTACCCTGATCTTCTCAAGAAATTTCACTAAAATGCATATTTTTCAAAATCTATTATTTCAATTCCCAAAATTATTTGAGAAACGTGAACACTTGGGTCGCATTTAGGACCCTCCAGAGTACCACACCTATATGGTGTAGTACGTGTGATCTTCCATATTTTACCCTGGTCTTCTCAAGAAATTTCACTAAAAAAGCATATTTTTCAAAATCGATTATTTCAATTCCCAAAATTATTTGAGAAACGTGAACACTTGGGTCGCATTTAGGACCCTCCAGAGTACCACACCTATATGGTGTAGTACGTGTGATCTTCCATATTTTACCCTGATCTTCTCAAGAAATTTCACTAAAATGCATATTTTTCAAAATCGATTATTTCAATTCCCAAAATTATTTGAGAAACGTGAACACTTGGGTCGCATTTAGGACCCTCCAGAGTACCACACCTATATGGTGTAGTACGTGTGATCTTCCATATTTTACCCTGATCTTCTTAAGAAATTTCACTAAAATGCATATTTTTCAAAATCGATTATTTCAATTCCCAAAATTATTTGAGAAACGTGAACACTTGGGTCGCATTTAGGACCCTCCAGAGTACCACACCTATATGGTGTAGTACGTGTGATCTTCCATATTTTACCCTGATCTTCTCAAGAAATTTCACTAAAATGCATTTTTTTCAAAATCGATTATTTCAATTCCCAAAATTATTTGAGAAACGTGAACACTTGGGTCGCATTTAGGACCCTCCAGAGTACCACACCTATATGGTGTAGTACGTGTGATCTTCCATATTTTACCCTGGTCTTCTCAAGAAATTTCACTAAAAAAGCATATTTTTCAAAATCGATTATTTCAATTCCCAAAATTATTTGAGAAACGTGAACACTTGGGTCGCATTTAGGACCCTCCAGAGTACCACACCTATATGGTGTAGTACGTGTGATCTTCCATATTTTACCCTGGTCTTCTCAAGAAATTTCACTAAAAAAGCATATTTTTCAAAATCGATTATGTCAATACCCAAAATTATTTGAGAAACGTGAACACTTGGGTCGCATTTAGGACCCTCCAGAGTACCACACCTATATGGTGTAGTACGTGTGATCTTCCATATTTTACCCTGATCTTCTCAAGAAATTTCACTAAAATGCATTTTTTTCAAAATCGATTATTTCAATTCCCAAAATTATTTGAGAAACGTGAACACTTGGGTCGCATTTAGGACCCTCCAGAGTACCACACCTATATGGTGTAGTACGTGTGATCTTCCATATTTTACCCTGGTCTTCTCAAGAAATTTCACTAAAAAAGCATATTTTTCAAAATCGATTATTTCAATTCCCAAAATTATTTGAGAAACGTGAACACTTGGGTCGCATTTAGGACCCTCCAGAGTACCACACCTATATGGTGTAGTACATGTGATCTTCCATATTTTACCCTGATCTTCTCAAGAAATTTCACTAAAATGCATATTTTTCAAAATCGATTATTTCAATTCCCAAAATTATTTGAGAAACGTGAGCACTTGGGTCGCATTTAGGACCCTCCAGAGTACCACACCTATATGGTGTAGTACGTGTGATCTTCCATATTTTACCCTGGTCTTCTCAAGAAATTTCACTAAAAAAGCATATTTTTCAAAATCGATTATTTCAATTCCCAAAATTATTTGAGAAACGTGAACACTTGGGTCGCATTTAGGACCCTCCAGAGTACCACACCTATATGGTGTAGTACGTGTGATCTTCCATATTTTACCCTGATCTTCTCAAGAAATTTCACTAAAATGCATATTTTTCAAAATCGATTATTTCAATTCCCAAAATTATTTGAGAAACGTGAACACTTGGGTCGCATTTAGGACCCTCCAGAGTACCACACCTATATGGTGTAGTACGTGTGATCTTCCATATTTTACCCTGATCTTCTCAAGAAATTTCACTAAAATGCATTTTTTTCAAAATCGATTATTTCAATTCCCAAAATTATTTGAGAAACGTGAACACTTGGGTCGCATTTAGGACCCTCCAGAGTACCACACCTATATGGTGTAGTACGTGTGATCTTCCATATTTTACCCTGATCTTCTCAAGAAATTTCACTAAAATGCATTTTTTTCAAAATCGATTATTTCAATTCCCAAAATTATTTGAGAAACGTGAACACTTGGGTCGCATTTAGGACCCTCCAGAGTACCACACCTATATGGTGTAGTACGTGTGATCTTCCATATTTTACCCTGGTCTTCTCAAGAAATTTCACTAAAAAAGCATATTTTTCAAAATCGATTATTTCAATTCCCAAAATTATTTGAGAAACGTGAACACTTGGGTCGCATTTAGGACCCTCCAGAGTACCACACCTATATGGTGTAGTACGTGTGATCTTCCATATTTTACCCTGGTCTTCTCAAGAAATTTCACTAAAAAAGCATATTTTTCAAAATCGATTATGTCAATACCCAAAATTATTTGAGAAACGTGAACACTTGGGTCGCATTTAGGACCCTCCAGAGTACCACACCTATATGGTGTAGTACGTGTGATCTTCCATATTTTACCCTGATCTTCTCAAGAAATTTCACTAAAATGCATTTTTTTCAAAATCGATTATTTCAATTCCCAAAATTATTTGAGAAACGTGAACACTTGGGTCGCATTTAGGACCCTCCAGAGTACCACACCTATATGGTGTAGTACGTGTGATCTTCCATATTTTACCCTGGTCTTCTCAAGAAATTTCACTAAAAAAGCATATTTTTCAAAATCGATTATTTCAATTCCCAAAATTATTTGAGAAACGTGAACACTTGGGTCGCATTTAGGACCCTCCAGAGTACCACACCTATATGGTGTAGTACGTGTGATCTTCCATATTTTACCCTGGTCTTCTCAAGAAATTTCACTAAAAAAGCATATTTTTCAAAATCGATTATTTCAATTCCCAAAATTATTTGAGAAACGTGAACACTTGGGTCGCATTTAGGACCCTCCAGAGTACCACACCTATATGGTGTAGTACGTGTGATCTTCCATATTTTACCCTGGTCTTCTCAAGAAATTTCACTAAAAAAGCATATTTTTCAAAATCGATTATTTCAATTCCCAAAATTATTTGAGAAACGTGAACACTTGGGTCGCATTTAGGACCCTCCAGAGTACCACACCTATATGGTGTAGTACGTGTGATCTTCCGTATTTTACCCTGGTCTTCTCAAGAAATTTCACTAAAAAAGCATATTTTTCAAAATCGATTATTTCAATTCCCAAAATTATTTGAGAAACGTGAACACTTGGGTCGCATTTAGGACCCTCCAGAGTACCACACCTATATGGTGTAGTACGTGTGATCTTCCATATTTTACCCTGGTCTTCTCAAGAAATTTCACTAAAAAAGCATATTTTTCAAAATCGATTATTTCAATTCCCAAAATTATTTGAGAAACGTGAACACTTGGGTCGCATTTAGGACCCTCCAGAGTACCACACCTATATGGTGTAGTACGTGTGATCTTCCATATTTTACCCTGGTCTTCTCAAGAAATTTCACTAAAAAAGCATATTTTTCAAAATCGATTATTTCAATTCCCAAAATTATTTGAGAAACGTGAACACTTGGGTCGCATTTAGGACCCTCCAGAGTACCACACCTATATGGTGTAGTACGTGTGATCTTCCATATTTTACCCTGATCTTCTCAAGAAATTTCACTAAAATGCATATTTTTCAAAATCGATTATTTCAATTCCCAAAATTATTTGAGAAACGTGAACACTTGGGTCGCATTTAGGACCCTCCAGAGTACCACACCTATATGGTGTAGTACGTGTGATCTTCCATATTTTACCCTGATCTTCTTAAGAAATTTCACTAAAATGCATATTTTTCAAAATCGATTATTTCAATTCCCAAAATTATTTGAGAAACGTGAACACTTGGGTCGCATTTAGGACCCTCCAGAGTACCACACCTATATGGTGTAGTACGTGTGATCTTCCATATTTTACCCTGATCTTCTCAAGAAATTTCACTAAAATGCATTTTTTTCAAAATCGATTATTTCAATTCCCAAAATTATTTGAGAAACGTGAACACTTGGGTCGCATTTAGGACCCTCCAGAGTACCACACCTATATGGTGTAGTACGTGTGATCTTCCATATTTTACCCTGGTCTTCTCAAGAAATTTCACTAAAAAAGCATATTTTTCAAAATCGATTATTTCAATTCCCAAAATTATTTGAGAAACGTGAACACTTGGGTCGCATTTAGGACCCTCCAGAGTACCACACCTATATGGTGTAGTACGTGTGATCTTCCATATTTTACCCTGGTCTTCTCAAGAAATTTCACTAAAAAAGCATATTTTTCAAAATCGATTATGTCAATACCCAAAATTATTTGAGAAACGTGAACACTTGGGTCGCATTTAGGACCCTCCAGAGTACCACACCTATATGGTGTAGTACGTGTGATCTTCCATATTTTACCCTGATCTTCTCAAGAAATTTCACTAAAATGCATTTTTTTCAAAATCGATTATTTCAATTCCCAAAATTATTTGAGAAACGTGAACACTTGGGTCGCATTTAGGACCCTCCAGAGTACCACACCTATATGGTGTAGTACGTGTGATCTTCCATATTTTACCCTGGTCTTCTCAAGAAATTTCACTAAAAAAGCATATTTTTCAAAATCGATTATTTCAATTCCCAAAATTATTTGAGAAACGTGAACACTTGGGTCGCATTTAGGACCCTCCAGAGTACCACACCTATATGGTGTAGTACGTGTGATCTTCCATATTTTACCCTGGTCTTCTCAAGAAATTTCACTAAAAAAGCATATTTTTCAAAATCGATTATGTCAATACCCAAAATTATTTGAGAAACGTGAACACTTGGGTCGCATTTAGGACCCTCCAGAGTACCACACCTATATGGTGTAGTACGTGTGATCTTCCATATTTTACCCTGATCTTCTCAAGAAATTTCACTAAAATGCATTTTTTTCAAAATCGATTATTTCAATTCCCAAAATTATTTGAGAAACGTGAACACTTGGGTCGCATTTAGGACCCTCCAGAGTACCACACCTATATGGTGTAGTACGTGTGATCTTCCATATTTTACCCTGGTCTTCTCAAGAAATTTCACTAAAAAAGCATATTTTTCAAAATCGATTATTTCAATTCCCAAAATTATTTGAGAAACGTGAACACTTGGGTCGCATTTAGGACCCTCCAGAGTACCACACCTATATGGTGTAGTACGTGTGATCTTCCATATTTTACCCTGGTCTTCTCAAGAAATTTCACTAAAAAAGCATATTTTTCAAAATCGATTATTTCAATTCCCAAAATTATTTGAGAAACGTGAACACTTGGGTCGCATTTAGGACCCTCCAGAGTACCACACCTATATGGTGTAGTACGTGTGATCTTCCATATTTTACCCTGGTCTTCTCAAGAAATTTCACTAAAAAAGCATATTTTTCAAAATCGATTATTTCAATTCCCAAAATTATTTGAGAAACGTGAACACTTGGGTCGCATTTAGGACCCTCCAGAGTACCACACCTATATGGTGTAGTACGTGTGATCTTCCATATTTTACCCTGGTCTTCTCAAGAAATTTCACTAAAAAAGCATATTTTTCAAAATCGATTATTTCAATTCCCAAAATTATTTGAGAAACGTGAACACTTGGGTCGCATTTAGGACCCTCCAGAGTACCACACCTATATGGTGTAGTACGTGTGATCTTCCATATTTTACCCTGGTCTTCTCAAGAAATTTCACTAAAAAAGCATATTTTTCAAAATCGATTATTTCAATTCCCAAAATTATTTGAGAAACGTGAACACTTGGGTCGCATTTAGGACCCTCCAGAGTACCACACCTATATGGTGTAGTACGTGTGATCTTCCATATTTTACCCTGGTCTTCTCAAGAAATTTCACTAAAAAAGCATATTTTTCAAAATCGATTATTTCAATTCCCAAAATTATTTGAGAAACGTGAACACTTGGGTCGCATTTAGGACCCTCCAGAGTACCACACCTATATGGTGTAGTACGTGTGATCTTCCATATTTTACCCTGATCTTCTCAAGAAATTTCACTAAAATGCATATTTTTCAAAATCGATTATTTCAATTCCCAAAATTATTTGAGAAACGTGAACACTTGGGTCGCATTTAGGACCCTCCAGAGTACCACACCTATATGGTGTAGTACGTGTGATCTTCCATATTTTACCCTGATCTTCTTAAGAAATTTCACTAAAATGCATATTTTTCAAAATCGATTATTTCAATTCCCAAAATTATTTGAGAAACGTGAACACTTGGGTCGCATTTAGGACCCTCCAGAGTACCACACCTATATGGTGTAGTACGTGTGATCTTCCATATTTTACCCTGATCTTCTCAAGAAATTTCACTAAAATGCATTTTTTTCAAAATCGATTATTTCAATTCCCAAAATTATTTGAGAAACGTGAACACTTGGGTCGCATTTAGGACCCTCCAGAGTACCACACCTATATGGTGTAGTACGTGTGATCTTCCATATTTTACCCTGGTCTTCTCAAGAAATTTCACTAAAAAAGCATATTTTTCAAAATCGATTATTTCAATTCCCAAAATTATTTGAGAAACGTGAACACTTGGGTCGCATTTAGGACCCTCCAGAGTACCACACCTATATGGTGTAGTACGTGTGATCTTCCATATTTTACCCTGGTCTTCTCAAGAAATTTCACTAAAAAAGCATATTTTTCAAAATCGATTATGTCAATACCCAAAATTATTTGAGAAACGTGAACACTTGGGTCGCATTTAGGACCCTCCAGAGTACCACACCTATATGGTGTAGTACGTGTGATCTTCCATATTTTACCCTGATCTTCTCAAGAAATTTCACTAAAATGCATTTTTTTCAAAATCGATTATTTCAATTCCCAAAATTATTTGAGAAACGTGAACACTTGGGTCGCATTTAGGACCCTCCAGAGTACCACACCTATATGGTGTAGTACGTGTGATCTTCCATATTTTACCCTGATCTTCTCAAGAAATTTCACTAAAATGCATTTTTTTCAAAATCGATTATTTCAATTCCCAAAATTATTTGAGAAACGTGAACACTTGGGTCGCATTTAGGACCCTCCAGAGTACCACACCTATATGGTGTAGTACGTGTGATCTTCCATATTTTACCCTGATCTTCTCAAGAAATTTCACTAAAATGCATTTTTTTCAAAATCGATTATTTCAATTCCCAAAATTATTTGAGAAACGTGAACACTTGGGTCGCATTTAGGACCCTCCAGAGTACCACACCTATATGGTGTAGTACGTGTGATCTTCCATATTTTACCCTGATCTTCTCAAGAAATTTCACTAAAATGCATTTTTTTCAAAATCGATTATTTCAATTCCCAAAATTATTTGAGAAACGTGAACACTTGGGTCGCATTTAGGACCCTCCAGAGTACCACACCTATATGGTGTAGTACGTGTGATCTTCCATATTTTACCCTGGTCTTCTCAAGAAATTTCACTAAAAAAGCATATTTTTCAAAATCGATTATTTCAATTCCCAAAATTATTTGAGAAACGTGAACACTTGGGTCGCATTTAGGACCCTCCAGAGTACCACACCTATATGGTGTAGTACGTGTGATCTTCCATATTTTACCCTGATCTTCTCAAGAAATTTCACTAAAATGCATTTTTTTCAAAATCGATTATTTCAATTCCCAAAATTATTTGAGAAACGTGAACACTTGGGTCGCATTTAGGACCCTCCAGAGTACCACACCTATATGGTGTAGTACGTGTGATCTTCCATATTTTACCCAAATGACTACTCATCTTCTCAAGAAAATTATGTTTTCTTAAATCTTAGTTATTGGCTCTACCAGACATATTTCCATCAGCATTCTTTTATAAATGCATAAAGTACATTTTAGAGCGATTTTTCCAAAAAAAAAAAATTGATATCTTAATCCAGTTCCAAGGATTTGGAATCCTAGTCCATTTATCGACTACTGTTAAATAGCTAACAGTGCTCTGTTATGTGCTTAACATGCAATGTTAGAAATGTTGGTTCCTGTCTCTGCTAGTTAAATACGAATTTATCTTCACACACATTTTTAAAATAATTTAGGATTATGAAATATCATACGTTTTAGAGTGGTGTCACCAAATGGGTCCAATGGGCACATATATGCATATATGTGCAAAAAGGAAAAAGTGCTTAAGTCGAGATAAGCTGATTTCAGTTAATGCTACCTCCGTATTCTACACATTCAAAAGTACCCCTGGTGAAAATCCCAATTAATTTGTATAATTTTTCAGGAAGTTATAGCACAATGACTTGCGACTTATCTTTTTCAGACTTCTAATCTCATTTGGAATAACAGCTTAACTTAGGTTATACTTCAGTATATTTCAACTTAAATATATTACTTATAATGTGTAGAACGATGTTTACTTAAAAAAAATAAAGATTTACCGAGAAATTCCCAATTTAACTGTAAAAGAAATAAATTTCTAAAAGTCGACTTGAAAGCTTAAAAGTGTTCTCCTGCAAAAGAGTAAAATATAACTTAAGCACTTTTTCCTTATTGCCACAGATATATAGCAAATTATGTACTACAACATTGTCTTATTTTTTGCACAGTTTTAATTTATGCTATAAGAATGGACAAACGGTTGTAACATATAATTATCGTGGTCTTAGATAAGCTATTGAGGCTATTTTTAGTGAAGATAGTGATGATAGTGATAGTGATAGATAGTGATGCTGATATATGAGTTAGTGACGAATTCTCCAGACCTTAGCATTTTCACAGACGAAGAAGAGGGTGATGAAGATTATATCCAACAAAATACTTTTCCACGCGATCTTCCAGGAAGAGTTGAATAAACCACCTGCAGTAACCACGCTGAGCAATGATGATGAGCCCTTTACAAACATATAGGAAAATTGTCCTACAGGAGCCACGTTGAATTAATCGTGACGGAAAAATGTCTGGCATATATCATAAAATGAGAGTAACATCTAGAACCGAAAGGAAAATGTTATTAACGATTTAAAGAATCATACACCAGATTTTGCAGTTATCATTCTACACAAGGTTGAAGTATGCTTCCCAACGCAATAACTGTGACTTTAAATAGAATGTGGATGTCTTCAAAATAGTTTTTGCCATTATACTTTTGCACGGATGTCCTTCACTACCTCATGAACGAATGTGTTCCAGCCAAGATGAAGATTGTAACGTGACCATATGGATCAACTTCGTAACGTATGGATCAACTTCAATTTTGCCGAAGTATGGCTTGGAAGACGTCGTAAACCTTCATCAGTGGTGCTAGGTTCGAGCGGAAATAATGTTGGTAATTTCCTTCGGAAGATCTCAACGCTAAATTTGGAGGGTGGCATTGGCTGAAGTAGTTAGCACGCTTACTACAAAATCCTGTGTTCGAACCCGCCCTCCGATAGTCATTAAATATAATAACACCACACATTTTTCTAAAGTGAATTAGTGTCCTTTATATCAGCTGTTGGGGGAAAAATTCTAGCGATGCAGGCATAAGGCACTGGTCACTAAACTATACCGACTTCATCAGATGCTAATCCTAATGTAACATCAGAGTGCTCTCCCGCCAAACACTGCATCATCAAGAAGCGTGCAAAAAATCAGAGTTGTAAAAGAATAAAGCTTTCCCCTATCTCTTTCTTCAGCACCTGTCTTCTCTATGACTATCCCTTCCCTATCACCCCCTCTCACTGTCTTCTCTTCAACTAACAGGTAGCACAAAGGAATCACTGTATTGGACCCAAGTGAACTAGACTCGAAATTTTACACTTCTTTACCAGCAGCCTGCTAACCTAACCTAACTCTAGGTTTGGGTCGAATTCGTTCACTATTTAATTTCTGACCCAAACTTATGATCAAACCCATGCAATCAGCGATTTCTGTCAAAAATTAACTAATGAACAAGTTTGACCCAACTCTAATCAACTCTATGGTTTTTATGCGATATGGAATGCCGTTGGCAATGTAAAAATTGATTTAAAACATTAAGAGTTAAAACATTTTGTATTAAAAAATACCACATATGGGCCTATCATCCTCAATTAAAGACGGCAACTTTTTTCTCAGAAATTAAAAAAAAAATTTTCCTGTATAAAACTCTTTATTACCCTATAATCAATAAATAAATGAATTGATTTTAAAAGTTTTCCTTTTAGTTTATATTTGGATCCAAATGGGTTAAATACTCTACACTCTTACAGCCTTATTTATAAAACTTATTAAGGCTGTTAATAAATATCATCATAAATTAAACTTTAATTCAACATGATTTAATTGATGATTTACTATGAAATGTATTTGATATTAAAGTTATACTTAAGAAAACAACACAAACTGCGAAGCTACTTGGGTTAGTCTGCAGAAACAGCCAGAATCTATGGCGGGAATCGAACCTGGAATACCCTGAATACAAGAATAATACCCTACCTGCTAGTCAGCAGCTGAAAGTTTTCGCTTGTAATGCAAAGTTCACCAACACCATCAACAAAACAAGAAAAACTTACATAACTGAGCGCAACAGTGCATTACAGCTACCCAGCGGGAAAAAGGAAGAAGAATGCTTCAAGAAGGCCTCTGTGCTTCTCATTTTTAATGTACAAGGCCTGCTTGCTCCATTCCATAATCATATTTATTTCACACGCCTTGTCATTGCGGAATGGAATTTGGAATGTGTACATTATTTTAAATATAAACTTATCTTTTAGATACAAATTCCTAACCAAGCTTTTAATAAGATCGGAAGCAAGAAGGCCTTCTGCGTTTTGCCGCTGGGTATGCACCAGAGAACAGCAATAAGTAGTAAAGAAATGAGTAGAGTTGGATCAGACTTATATTTTTTGTACTTATACGCACTCATACTTATTGCAATGTTGTTTATGAATCATATTCACTCGAAAGTTTGAAGTGCGCATCGAACTCAACTAACAAGTAACATTTATGACGTTGTTGATTTCGACTCTCATTAACTCAATGCCTATAGACGATGCAAAATAAGTATGATTCACAATGCGAACTTCGCATACGAATAGACTTGCGTCCAACAGTTCTTTTTGAACTAGTTTGGGAGCGTTTGAATCAAAAGTGGTTTCAAGCCCATTTAATTTACATTGATGTTTTTGGCCGGACTTGTGTCCAACTGCACGAACTAGTTCAAAAAGAACTGTTGGACACAAGTATACATACGAACATTAAAGTTCTGATTATGAGGTTATGTGTTTCTCTGTTTTTTGTTTGTTTTTTTTTTTTTGCAGGAATTGAAAAACAACCCTATTTACTACTGTTGTGTACCACTTCCAAACTGTATAATGACTTAATTTTTAAATAAACATGTACATGCATTATTTGAGTGAGTTGAATCAATGTGAGTATTATAAGTATTTTCCCGAAATTAGAAATCAAACTGAGGTGATTTATGAGTATGCGTGTGGTATGACTATGATGTCGACGTCGCATTCATATTTATTTCAACCTATACTTATAAATCAATGTAATAGTGAGTATGCTTAAGTCAGAGTATTTGGTTTTAAATGATGTCTACTCATCTATATTTAAAATTTTATGAGTCAGTATGAATAGCACAAAAACGATTCATTGCCGATCACTGGTATGTACAAAGCAAATGAACACCAACACATTTTAATAATATATTATTTGTAATAAATTTAGTATGATTTCAAATCAAAATTTTTGTATGGTGATTTTGTATTTTATATTTTCTCTGTGTGTAATCTCTCTCTCTTTATTACTAGAATAATTAATTTTTAAACTAAAGTTGAATAAAATCATAAGAAGGTTTTTGATTCCAGAATGAGCAGTCAAAGTGTTTGTTGGTACATATTTAATCTCTGATTTCAGTTAAGCGATATAATGCCAGCAGAATATGTGTATCAGGGAATGAAAAGTTTAATCGAATCAATATTTTTTTCATCATTTATTTGAATATTGGATTAACAATGAAATTTTATTATAATAAATATTTAAAATTAATTTTTTTATTTACATTTAATTCAGCTTTCAGGGAAAAAAATTTAACATGAACGTGCGTTAACAAATGTTCAAGTAAGGAAAAAATTCTTGTGGCATTAAAACGAATAATCGAGTAAAATTAACATTTTAATCGATTATTATTTTAAAGAAAAGTTAAGAAACTTTTTGAAACTGCGGATTAGTGAAGTTCAAAATTTTAAAAAAAAAAGCAAACTCGAAAAAGGAGTCTACTTAGAAAGATTATGTGTATAGATTGAATTTTATTATGACTGCTGATTCCAAAGCCAAAGTTCTCAATATACAAGTGAATGCATTCCATCTCTGATACTAATTATACGGCATGTGTTGAAATAATATCATTATTATTATTTATTTTTTCTATAAGCTTTATTCTGGATAACATCTCCTCTGAAGTTTATTACCTAGCCTTTCTTGCCCTATTTTAAAAATTCTTTTGCACGCTTTCAGTTAAAATAAAACTGAAAACTGAAAAATTCGAAATTCTCCTTCAAATTTAATTTTTTAGCTGCATCTGTTTGGGATAGGTGAATTTTATTTCTAGAAAGAATCTTGGGAATTATTTCCCGGGGAATGTTTAGAATTGGGCTGTGTATGTTATGTAAATTAATTAATCGAATAAAATTTTTATTCGATGTAACAAAAGATTTATTAAAATTAATTTGTTAACACTTACTAAATTAAGCTATTATTGGTCTTAATTTAAAGTTTACTCGATTATTCGGAAAAAAAATTTTGAAGAATACTATTTAATTATCAAGTAGTACTAAAATTTTATTCGAATAATTATTTATGATCTAGAATAAATTCACTTGTTTATTCATTATTTGTATATGTACTCGTATATGTAAACTGACTAATCGAATGAAATTTTTATTCGTTCTAATTGAAAGTTTATTCGAATAAACTTTTTAACAACAAATTAAGCTAATATTGGTTTAGTTTACATTTTATTCAAAAGTGTTTCTAGTATACACTTTTGCGACATTCGCTCTAATTATCAAATACGAGTTAAAATTTTATTCGAATAATACTTTAATGACAAACTGACTTAAGATACATATGTTCATCATTAATATATTGCTTCATTATTCGTAGAAAAATGTTGTGTTATATAATGAAATACGCAGTAGAAATTTTATTCGATTAGATTTTTATACAACAATTAAGCATGTATTCGTTCTTTATCTACATATTATATATTATTAGAAAACGTTTGGTTAATCTAATAAAACTAGTAGATTACTCGATTATACAAATATATTTTATTTATAAAATCTTACACTAAGTTTCTTATTGGTTGTTTGCCCCAACATTTTAATACAGTTTTAATTCGTTACTAGTGCAAATAAGCAGATACTCGATTAGTTATTCGAATAAATATTTTACTATGTTTTGACATTCAGAAATATTAAATGACTTATAAGTACATACATATGAGCAGGCAGGATGTTAGATATGATGGAACTAAAAACGTTGTGTTGGGCACTGCAGGAACTATTTAGAAGAATAAGAAAATTAAAATCTTTTATAATTAAATCTATTGAATGTAATTAAAAATGCCACATAAATTCAAATACACTAGTTTAATTTCAATTAAGGCTAGGATTCACTATCCTACACAATTGTACGACTTCTCAGAAACTACAACCCTGGTATGATGCAGTTCATGGCGATTTGCAAAAGACAAGAATAAGAATTCATTAGATCAGGGTTGAATTTTTTCAAAAGTCGTGCGATTGTTTAGTATAGTGAGTCCTACCCTTTAGTAATTTTTTTTATCCATTAATTGTTTATGCAAGCGAAAACAAAATAAAATTCTTCGGCATGGACCAGTAATCCAACTCCACTGATTCAAACTCTATTGATTCATTGGAACATTGCGTGGGTGCATTTCCTTGTTCTACAATGAAATGGTTCCTGATAAAATTAGGGAGCTTGTTCCTAAAACCAGCACATTTGTACGCACAACATGTGCTTCATTCAGGGCACATCCTTTTGTGGTCAATTGGCCAATAAATCGCACTACGCATTACAGTGAGAATTCCTTTTTTAGCCGTACTGTTCGTATGTGGAATACACTACCTGCGGAAGTCGTTCCTATCACTTTCAACGTGGGAAAGTTTAAATCGAATGTCCACAGATACTACTCCCTCTATCGTCCTCTTCATAACCTATTTTCCTAGTTCGAGCACAATGCATTGCATGAGTAGCGGTTATCCTCTGAGTGCTGATCCTACTTAAAAAAAGGCAATTTCGAAGTCTCTCGACTGCTTGTATGTGAGGACTAAAATCTATTGTTTTATAATGAGAAATGGTGGTGATCGTTTTGTGATAAAATTCTCCTCTACCTATAATTCCTTTCTATCATTTTTGCAGCCCTACTTCTATCAACCATTTTCTTCTTATATGTCTGGTTCATAACTCTGAAATAACTAAAAAAAAATAAAACTATTAGTATTGTATAAATATTATATATTTAGGGGATTCAAACCGTAGTCATAAAGGTTATAGTATTATAATATTTTAAAACTAAAAGCAAAAGAACTATATTTGGGGTATTCACACCAGTGTCTTAAGTGTCCTAAGTGTCTTAATATCTTAACATTTTAACATAGTTTAAAAAAAAATTTTCTTGTGGCTCAAACAAAAAGGTCATAAAGTAATAAGACTTTCTCAGCCATGTTTATTGTTTGTCATAACTACATGTAGAAATGTATGAGAGTTTACCAAAGGAATTGAGTGATAGAGAGAGAGAGAGAGAGAGAGTAAGAAGTATACAAAAGTGCCAAAACCAAAATACAAATAAGTTTAATATTTATATTGTAAATTATGAGGGGTTGCTCACAGCAGTCACATTTTTTCGGGTTATTACTTTAAAACGTGTTCATTTATGAATACCAGTTGAATACCCCAATTAAAATAATTTAAAACCAGAAATAAGTTTTTAATCGGTCTTAAGCTCAGTATTTTCGTACAAATGTAAATAGAACCGTACCAAAGGTAGATCAATAATTGTGTACACAATATAATCATTTCTCGTATTCCATTTCATTAAAAATTTATGTCAAATAGCTCATGTTAATAACAATCTCTAGCCCACTAGATAGGATAGATATGGGTGCTGATGAAGTGCGTGGCTGCGGTATTTCCTCCAGCTAATAAAGTCTAGTTTAATTTTTCTTCTCTTCTTTAGAAACTCACATTAATTAATACAAATATTTCATTCAATAAGAATTTAAAATACTGAACTTAAGAACCATTAAGAAATTATTTCTAATTAAAATTCACTATGGTTCAATTAAACTTAATATGTATCAAATAATTTAAAACATTATGACAGTTTGACCTTTACAACTACCGTTTGAATGTCCCAATTGTCATGCCATTTCTTATGTCTTATTTCTTGTTTCACGAAACTGAATAATTAACACTCAAGAATAATAAATACATTGTGTGACCCATATTGTTAAAATATAAACCACCAGATCGTTTAAATTGTTATGACCAATTTTTGTTATTTCGAGCAGCTGCAAAAATATATAAAATGCTTAAAAGCTTCAAATTATTGTCAACACGCAAAGCTGTCAATATAAGCTGCTTTTGTAAAAATATAATACAAAGAATACATTTTAACTCCTCTTCAAAAGAATTGCATGTGTCAAGTGTTTCGTAGTCAGAACTTAAAAGGAGTGAAATCACAAACGTAGTTTTTCTTCTAGAAATAGCTTGCGAAGAAATAATTATTAAAAAATCTCACAGTCGTCCACTCACGAACTTTTAAGCGTAGATATGTAGTACTTCACAATTTATGGATTGCAAGCAAAATATACAAGGATATTATATCGAAAATGTTATTGTTTGACCAGTGTATTTATTGAAAAATCACCAATTCGGAAGGCCTAGGAAAAGGTAAGCTATTGTCAACTTTACATCTCCTTAAGTCCTGAAATTTAGTTAATATCCTGGTTTATCGTTCTATTCCCTCGGAAAAAGCATAGAAAATTACATAGTGCGTGAAATGGCCGTGGCGAAATAATGTTTCAATATTTTTCATGCCTATATTTCCTCTTAGCTAGCCAAGCAGTTCACTAACCTAGTAGACGGAGGTTCGCAGGTTGAATTTCTGCAGACAAGCCAAGTTGGCCTCACAACTTGTGTTTTTTTTTTAAGAAAAATACTAAAAAACATGGACCGAAGCAACTTCAGTACAACGACAGATTGCCCAAGTTGGGGAAAAGCCTTGCCCTAACATATTTTATCCAATCTATAACAAGCTGACAATAATTGATCGGGGTTACAGGTATCTACGTCCGACCCTTGAATGTCACAAAATCTAACTCCTATATCAATTTAAAATCAACAGTTTGCATCTCTTTTAAACTTTTAAGTTTCTGTTTTTAACTCAACGTTGGCTTAACAATCAATCTTGAGTCGCTTATAATAAATAACAACAGATTGTAGGTTTTAAATCCGTTTGCAACCTCTCTTCAGCATTTAGATCTTCATGTTTCCATTTATAGAATTTATTTATGCGCCACATTTCTGGCACTTTTAAAATAATCATTATTGTGGTGTCTGAAAGTTTATATACGAGGGTAGTTTTATTTTATTAAGAAAAATAATAGAATATGTTTGTATGCATGAATTTTCGACATGTACCAGAGACCTTCTAATTTGTTAAAAAAGTACATTTTAAGAGAAAGTACTTTTTTTTTAAATAGATAGTAAATTCTTTTATACTTTCGTTATATAAGTACTTTTTTTTTAATAAGCACATTTTCGCAGAATACTTTTGAAATATTTTTTCCCAAAATAAGTGCTTTTCAGAAAAGCGCTTCTATAAAAAAATTAAGTTTTTTAAATATTTGTATGTAATTTCTCGACCTTATTTTTAGTATAAATAAATTTAGTAACTAGACCATATGCCCAAGATGTTATTAACAGTATTTTAAAACAGTTTTGTGACTGACTGTACACGACCTATGCCTTCAGCAACGTGGTTGTTTAAAAAATTCCACAAAACACCGCAAGATTATACGGTTATCCGTAGCAGATCAGTCAACCAGTGTGAGCGAGACGAAAAACTCTCGAAGACCAAACAACACACACAAGCCTGACCGCACTTAAGAAACACATAATTACGATGACGCGAGAGATGTTCTCCGACTTATAGCTTCTTAACGACTCTAACTTAATTTTCTAGCAATAATATAAATAATTAATTAAACAAGGTTAATTTAACATTTTTCGGCTATTAATTTGCTTTATATGTGTTTCATGTTAATTCAACATGATTTACTGTAATCTTCTGAGAAAATGTTTCCTTTTGAAATAACTTTATTTCATGTTGATAATGAAATAACATAAAGAAACATGTTGAATCGAAGTTATTTAACGGTGAAACAATATGATTTTAATTTAATGTGTTGGCACAGGCATCAGCAAAATGTTTGTTAGTTGGCTTCCCTGGTTAAAATTTGAATTCAAACTCATCGTATGGCAGTCAACGTGTTTACCGCTGCAGGCACAGCAACCTTAAATAAATAAAGGGTGTTTTTTTATAGAGTGACACAAGTTTAAATCCTAGTAAAACGAGGAAATATATTTTTAATATCAATGAAATGGGCTTTATTGGAAAGAAAGGGTATGTTCGTATGTAGCATTCATTGTGCTGGGTACATTGTGGTCTTCCTAAATACTAAACACTACAGTAAAAAACATCTTCCTCGGCGGGCACCGGAGGATATTTGTTGTAGAGGGTATTTTTTACAGAGTGACACAAGTTTATATCATAATAAAACAAAGAAATATATTTTTAATATCAATAAAACGGGATTTATTTGAAAGAAAATTTTATAAAATTAATGTTTAAATATGATTTCTGCCATGTGGCCGCCACGGCTGGCGGAACAGCAATTTTCAACAACTTTTAGCAGCATCTGCGGCCGTATTTCGCCGATAACTCCTCAAATGTTGATTTCCAGTTGTTCAATTGTTTGTGAACAGCCCATAAAGCTCACTAAGTAGTAATTTTCTATGGATGTAATGGTGTTTCGACAAAAGCTTGTGGATTTTCCTCACTCCAAATGTGACAATTCTGCTTATTTACGTACCCATTCAACCAGAAATGGGGTTTATCGGAAAATTAAATTTTAAAATTTTCAAAATTTCAACAATTTGCACACGTTGCTCTGGTGTAAGTGTAAGCAAAGTAAACGAAAAGCATCTTTCAGCTGTTAAATGGGTGCCCAAATACAAGAGTGATGCCAACTCAAAGTTGTGGTACTCTAAAAAGCACCCTTTACATATTTTTTTTTTAAAGAAATAGTACCTTTGTAGAAAAAGTACTTACTGAAACAAAAATCCTTTTTCAGAAAAAATGTAATATAAAATATACTATACATATAAATATATAATATAAAAATAAGCACCATTTCAAGAAATGTAGTTTTTTTTATAGCACGTCCCTTCTGAGAAAAAGTACTTTATTAGAAAAAGTACATTTTAAAAAAGGTGGCTTTTAATAAAACGCAAGTTTTCAAGAAAAATGTACATTTGGAGAAACAAAATCTTTGTAGGAAAAGTTGCTAATTGCAAAAAGTACCGGCTTATTAAAAGTAACTTTTTAGGAAGTGTACTTTTTTCCAAAAGGTATGTTTTCAGAAAAAGTACATTTTTAGAAAATAGAACTTTAATAATTATACCGTTTTGGAAAACATACTTTTTCAGAAAAATTTTTTTTAGAGAGCGTACTTTTTTTATAAAAAGTACCTTATTCGAAAAATTAATTTTCTGTGAAAATTTTTTTGTTGGATAAAAAAAATTTGTTTAAAAGAGAAGCAGTACCTACTCAGGCAATGCATGGCTACTACTATTACTAGGTTTTAATTTCTTTTAGGAAAGGAATAGTGACAGAGAAGACAGGTGGTGATGGTAGAGAGATAGAGGAAAGCTTCATTCTTTTACAACTCTGCTTTTTTTTGCAAGTTCTTTTTAAATAAAGCAGAGTTGCAGCGCCTCTGGTGTCAATGAGGCGTATTAAATCTTTGAAGCTGTGTTTAGTAGCCATTTTATTGGGTATTTTACTGCGCCAATGATTTTGCTACACAATACGGACGAGGGAGGGCGCTGTGATGTTACATTCGAAGCCGGTGTTTTTATTTAGAAGAAATGTCCTCTTTTTAATGCAAATTCATACTTATATTCTGAGCAGAGCTGTTAAATTTCGCTTACGATTAGTAATCAATTAGATTACATTTTAAAAAGAATCGTAATGATTATAAATTGCCTTTAAAAGAATTGCTGATAAATAATTGATTACGATTACTGATAATCGAAAAGTAATCTGAATTACTTAAAATTACTAAAAATAATGAAAAAGAATCAAAAGTAGTCAAAAAATAATCCGATTACTTCTAAGGATTACTTTTCATTCTTTTTGATTATTTATTAAGGATCAAAAGTAATCTTTGAAAGTAGTCGGATTACTTTTGATTCTTTTTGATTATTTTTAGTAATTTTAAGTAATTCAGATTACTTTTCCATTATTAGTAATCGTAATCACGATTACTAAGTACGAAACTGAATATAATCGTAATTTAATCATTACTTCACCTTTAAAAAAAAGTAATCAAATTAGTAATCATTACGATTAGTAATCATTACTTAACAGGTATGATTCTGAGTATGTGTATATGTTATATTATCCCTTTTCTTACTTCAAAAAGAGCTTTAGAACATGACTTGAAAAGGGGCAATAAAATACATTAGTTATGATCTTGCAGGTTACAGAATTTCAAAACAACCCTCGCACATTTTAATACAGCAATGAAAAGAAAAAATGATTTGATTGACATTTCAATTAAGAAATTAGTCACCTTAGTTTGTATTCTTTGTTTTCTACTCTCTTGCTCTCTGATCAGTTTCTTAAGTTTCAATGTCTTTGGTGTAATAACTAAATAATACAAAGTGCATAGAAGGGAAAAGAGTTATAAAAAATCAAAATAAAATTGCTGCATTTATTTACAAATTGTCACTGTGACACGACACAGGCAAACATGGTGGTGATTGACTAAGAAAAATGTGATGAAGTCAGTTGACCTTCAGCAAAGATGAATGTCTAATGATAAGGTACCATATTGTGGCTGATGTTGTAAATAAATGTTGCCTTATGGTGTGGAGTTTGTAGTCATAAAAATAAAATAATAAGTTAAAAGGTTGGGTATTTATGAGTATTTAGTTGGCTTATTTCTATATTATATAATTTTATATATTTTATATATTATCGATCAATTAATCGTGATTAATTAATGAGTAACAATTAAACTGAACAAACATATAAAAATGAATAATTGAAAATGAATACAGAAAATAAAAAAAAATCGAAAATGATTAAAGATAAAAAAGATTTCATTCAACAACTTCTGCAACAGTTAAACTGTTGCTTGAGGTGTGTAAAAACTAAAACTGGTTGAGGTAAATTTGCTTTGTTAGGAGATACCGAGTAAATACAAAAATCTCAAGGCATATTAAGATCAATTAAAAAAAAATTAATTGATATCAATGAAATGATATTAAATGTCTTTGATGTATAAAGTTAAGTCAGTTATTGCATGATCGGCGCCCTTAAGGTTATTAAAGAAAGTGATTTGAAATATTATTCAACGGATACTTCGCTGATCGATTATAGTTTTTCTCTCATATATACATATATTACGTACACATCACTCATTTACTCAAAGAACGTCATAACTCCAAACTCCATAAAATCCATTTTTTGAGTTAATGATGCAGAATTAATGCATTATGTCGTTCTTCATATTGTGCAAACATTTCAAACTAATATCTTGTTTACTAGACTCTTGGGAGAAAAATAAAATTTTCTTTTTCCCTTCAAGTTGTGTGAAAATTTAAAACTTAAAACCAAGGTTGGAAACCGAAAAAAATAACGGTATCGGTATTGATACCGGTACAATTATTTTTTAAATTTCGGTATCGGTAGCGGTATCGGTATTTTTTTTATTTCGGTATCGGTATTACCGGTACATACCGTTATCGAGTTTATAATACCGGTATACCGATATTACTGATAAATTTATTAATTCAGGCAGTGGACATTACAAAAAATCTTTTTTTATTAAATTACTTCAAAAAGGGAGTATTTTTACATTAACATGCATATGTACTCGTATAAAAGCATATAAACTTATTTGTTTCTATATACATGTGCATGTTTTTATACTATTATTAAAAAATAATTTATTAAAAAAGTGAAACAAGGAGACTGCAGTTCAAACTTTACATATATACGGCCCTATGTATAAGCAAAATTTGGCATGAAGTTAGCATAAGTGGCAAAATTGAACATGATCTTAAAGAATTTTGCCATGAAACTTCACATTAAAAATTATGCTAGGGAGTAGAGGTGGGTTAAAATTAGGTAATGCAACCATTTCTAATGTCTAATTGTATGGAGGAACTCGTTAATACCTAATTCAATTTCGTCACTTTTGCTAACTTCATGCCAATTTTTGCTTATACATAGTGCCGATAAAGTGTACATTTTGGTTAATTAAACAAAGTAGTAAAAATAAAAGTTTTGTCTATATTTATATATTACACTGTGTGACAAATTTTGATGAAATCGAAATACTATATTTCTTCTATATATTGTCGAGTATAACAATAAAAATTGTATTTGAAATTTTCCAGACACCTCCAAAATCTTGAGTTACGGGTAAAAACCGGTTTTTCGTACCCGTAGACACTTATCAACCTCCAACTAAGTTAAATATCAACCGATTTTAAATTTATAAACGGATACAGAAACAAGATACTAAGACCTTTAGAACCATATACATAGATATATCTTGTTTCAGTAAATTTCAAATATGTCTTTATTTTTTCACCAAATATGATTTTTTCGGTTTTTTTCGACACTTTTCTACTTTGGACACGTTCTTAGGCAATATTTTTGTACTGGATCTACATATGTTGTTGATAACTTTGTTTATAAAACATAATTGAATAAGAGTAATTCACAGGACTGTTTTAAATATTTTGTTAGAAGACTTTTTGTTAAAAAACTACCTGTATGATGTATTTCGCTTCTTTTTATACGCTTTCGGTGTATTTAAGCTTCCAGGACGATGAAAGTACAATTTAATAGATGTATATAAACACAGAGTACAAAATTGGTACAGCAGTGGTCGCCAAAATTTTTTCCTTCATTTCAAAAGTAATTTTCTTCACCTCAAGAGAAGAATCTTTAACTTCAAATATAAAAGTTTAGAAGTTTTTTCTCTACCAACCTTATATATTAGGGTGAAGTGTGTAAACAAGACCAATACCAAAGAAAGAGTTAATTGAAATATATTTTTGCAATTTTTGCACATATTACGGCTTACAGCTCAACTAAGTTGGATTGAAAATGAAACAACTTAACTTTTAAACAACTGTTTTTTTTTTGTATTCTGAATAACAATTAATTTTAGTTGACTTTGAAGCAATGCACGAAAAACAAAGGTTCTTATCTATGCTATATGTTTTGAAACCATAATATCCATTACAAAACATTTTAAATATTTTTAGTTTTGGCCTTGGTATTTTTTCTTGAGATTCTATGTTTTATGAAAATGGCAATAATATTGGTTGACAAATGGGATTGGTTGGCGTCTGGAATAGTAAAGCAAAACCAACACAATGGTCGAAATAAAAACCAAAATACAACTGATAAAAAGCATTTGTCTCATGGTGAAAAAAAACTCAACTATAATTTATTTTTTGGCCGGAATCGGTATACCGGTACGTACCGGTATAGACGTAAACGGTAGTCTGGATACCGGTATTTTCTAACCGAAATGGATTTCGGTATCGGTAACGATACCGGTATCTAATTTTAGCGGTATTTGAATCGGTATCGGTATTTTTATGATACCGTTTGCCAACCTTGCTTAAAACGCATTTTCTGGCAAACTTTTTCTTTTTGAGTTAAAACGTTATTGAAGTAAATGAGCGATATGTATCTTCTTTTACTCTATTTGCCAAAGAAAAAGTTATAAATAGTTATCAGCAATCATCAATTAATCATTTGAGAGTTTGGTTTTCTTTCTTTTCCTTTTCAAAAGATGCTGATTTGCACTTACATATTTCCTCCCCCATAGAAATGTATTTGTTTTACTGGTAGTCGAATTATAATTTTAGGGTTGTTCTGCTTGAATACGTGTGTATAAAGAGAAACTGATTTGACAGCAATCAATCATTGTGTGCAACAAAATACTGAGCATTATTTCAAAATGGCTTTATTGTGTTAAGGGTAGTTTTTCAACAAAAAAAAAATATCAAGGTAATCAATCATTTTGACGAGTTGATACACTTTTAAAATGGCGTATGTACTAATAGAATTATGTTTGCTTTTGTTGCATCAATCTGATGCAACAAAATCTGTCATTAGGAAGGAAATAATAACGTATAGTTGCAACAATGCAAGCAAGTGACTTGTCTAGAAAAAAATATGTATATCAAAAACACTAATAGGCAGATTTGGTAAAAAATTTCGTTTCTAAACGTTTCAAATTTGTATGAAAAGTAACGAAAATTCGTTTCAAAAAATATTTTTTCCATAGAAATTTCAAAACGAAAAAAACGTTTCTATTTACAAAATTTGCCTTTAAATATATAAAAAAAACTAAAATTTGTGAGTGATTCCTATACAAATTTTCTAGACATAGTCGTCATTAATTAATTTTGCTGTTTAAAAAAGGAGATTCTTTTGATTTCACAAGAAAAAATTATTCGAAAGTGAATATTAGGACATCAAAATATGCGGAAAAGATTCACTTTCACACGAATGTGAAACTCATGGCAGACATTGTTATTATTATTTTGTTGTTGCTTTTTTGCTGTTCGTATGGCGTTAATAAAACTTCCTGCTGCCTGGCTAGAAGGCAGTGTACTAGACTTGTAGTCTAGTACACGCAAGTTCGATTGCTGCCAGACATGCTTTGATTTCAAATAAATTGTATGTTAAATAAATAACAAAATCATGTTGAATTAAAATTTAATTCGTAATGATATTTATTTAGTGTGTATATCATGAATCGTTAAGAGTGTTGTGGCTGCAGCGGTTAGCGCGTGATGAGTTCCGAGTTGCAATTTTGGCCGTGGAAGCCAGCACACAATACACACAATCACGTAAGCTAAATAATTAATAATATAAAATTACTACATTAAATTAAAGTCATGTTGTTTCAACTCAAAAGAACTTTCGATGGCTTGTAGTGTACCACATACAATTTTATAATCTAGATTCTTTTTTCTAAGTTAGTCAGTCAAATTTGTTAAACCAAATCAAGTATTAAAACAACGTTCTTAGGCGTTCCATCAGTGAGCTCTAAGAAAATATAAAACTAATACAACATTCTTAGGAGCTCCATCTGTGAGCTCTAAGATAAAAAGTAAAAATTATAAACTTTATTACAGAAGAAACCATTACAGGTTCTTCGTGTTATTTTAGTATAAAATTCACGTTGTTTCAACTTGAAATCACTTTGATTCAAAATTATTTTCAAGTTTGATTTCACCGGACTGGATTATTAAATCACCAAGAAATAAAGTTATTTCAAATGAAAATAAGCTTTCTGTAAATCATGTTGAATTAACATGAAACACAAGTGAAGCAAAATCATTGCCAAACAATTTTAAATTTACCTAGTTTTCGTAGATTTTAATATGAAGTTTTTTTGTGTGTGGGGCATTATATTAAGGACCGAATGAAATTATTGGTTTTCAGTACACTCTTCGTTGTGCACACAACACTACTTCCAGTATTTGAATCCTAGGAAATTGTGTGCTGTTACTTCCTGTGGCTTAACTAAAGCTTTTAATTTCATATGTTATTCCATTAGGATTATCAAGCTTCAAGGGATATTTAATTTCTCTTGGTCAGTTTTAAACTAATTACGTTTTATCTGCTTGGTAGACAAAAACTTGTGGATTTGATTCCAAGGTTTTTCGAATAATTTCTCTATCATCTGTTGTTCTTCAGGGGTCTGTTCTGGATCTCCTATTGTTTTTATAATATGTTAATAGTATTCCTGAATATGTAGATTATAGTATTTGTAAGAATTTTTTGTTTTCTGATGACATCATTATGACCTTGCAGACGTGTTAGAGTCTAATATGAATTATTACCTTGAAAGAATTGATGTTTAGTCAGATATAAACTTAATCAAGGCTAAATGAACTCAGCAAAAACTTAGCAAGCATTTTCAATTACTTTTTAAGCATCACGAAAAATAAGTACTTATTGTAATAAATTATAAATTAGTTGGTGGGAAATAAGTCATATGTGGGAGGGGCATATCCTTGGATATATTTTTATAAAATGTACCAAAAGATTTAAAAGCTTAATCAAGGATATAACCACAAATAAAAGGATATATGAGAGGTGGGAAAGTCCTTCCACCGGTAGTTTTGTAATCGTATACAGTTCTTGACTGCATAATTATACAACGATATATTAGGCTGTGATAAAAATTATGTGGATAAGGGTAGAATTCAAGTTTAAGGATATTTGGCAGGTGGAGGTGTTCCTAAACCGATCGTTTTACAACACTCTCAAAAGCTGAACTCTATATAGTGGTAAATTTTTACTGTGATCATATAATTACTGTTGGTGTAGTTTAATATTGAAAGTTAAGGACATGTTTAAGGTACAAATGTCCTTGCAGCAGTTAATATAAAATTAAAGAAGTCTGAATTGTGTACTTTTGGATGTAGCAACGAGTTTTTGCTGTGTTATGACTCTAATTCTGTCCAAAAATACAATTTTTAAAATAAAGGATATATATGGAATGAAAAACGTCCTTGCATCGATTGCTTAGAATTAATCAAATAGCAGAACTGTGCAGTTTTGAGTAAAGAAGCGAGTTTTTGTTAAAACTATAATTCTGGGCAAATATCCTTACATTTGTTTAGGAACTGCTAATTTTTTCCATTTTTTTTAAATCACCCACTGTGTATCGGTTACTTTAGGGCCCGCTAGGCACCAGAAGGAACCATCGGATCGGGCTAAAGAATTAATGCCGCATTTATGACAGCAAACCTCATATTTTAGATAGTGCGTATATATCAATTAAAGAAAAAAATTCATGTGTCCAGTCCAGTGTAGGGTCTAGTATTTGTAAGACTTTCTTGTTTGCTGATGACATTATGCTTTTATTTAACACTAATAGAGACTTTGCAGACGTGATAGAGTCTAATATAAAGTATTATCGTGAAATAATTTCTGCTTAGTCGGATATAATTTTAATCAAGGCAATTTTATAAGTATGCTAAAGAATTTGAACACTTAAGTTACAAATTATTACAGTGGTCTGACCTCAATTGTACCGGAATTAATTATATTATAAACTCATTATAAACTTAGCAGGCAATCTCAAATTAGATTACTTTTTTTAATTTTTTTTTGGAAATAATTGTTTACTGAGAAATAAATCACATGTAGGTGGGGCATATCCTTGCATGTTCTTTTATAAAATTTGCCTAAAGTCTTAAAAGTTTAAGTCCGGATATAACCACAAAATTTCGGCGCAGTCTGATCATTACTCTGGCCTGGGCCAATATTTTGAAATAAAGGATATATGGGAGGTGGGCAAGTCCTTCCAACGATTGTTTTGCAATCTTACACAGTTCTTGACTGCAAAATTATACAACCGTTTATTAGGTTGTGATAAAAATTATATGACTAAGCGTAGAATTCAGGATTAAGGATATATGGGAGGTGGAGGTGTTCCTCCTATACCAATCGTGTTACACTCGTCTGAGAGCTGCATTGTGTAGCTTAAGTCAAACTGGTAAATTTTTACTATGATCATAAAATAATTGTGGGTAAAACACAATATTAAAAATTGTCCAAGTATGTACATATGTATGTATGTTTATTAGGTAGGAACGTCCTTGCATTGTAAAATTCTTGTTGTTATTATAAAATTAAAGAAATTGTAATTGTATATTTTGGGTTTGGGAACGAGTTTTTGCTGTAGTCAAACCATAATTCTGACCAAAAATCAAATTTTTGAAATAGAGGATAAATGGGATGAGAAAACGTCCTTTGCAGCGATTGCTTAAAATTAATCAGAAAGCAAAACTCTGCAGTTTTCAGCATAGGAACGAGTTTTTGCTTAAGTCAAATCAAAGTTCTAGATAAAATTAAATTTTTAAGCTTAAGGATATGTAGCAGTTGTCAACGTCCTAGCGCGGATTGCTATGACATTTGCCACCGTTCTTATATTTATGTTTATAGCAATACTTGCAACCTTTTTTATTGTGGCAATAAAAAATATGGTTAAATTTAAATTTTTTTTAATAAATGATATATGGAAGATGGATACATTGCCGTACAAATCACAATGAAATATTCTGCAGAGCAAAATAGTATTATTTTGTGCATAATTACGCTTTTACGGTGCAATCCGTTAATAACAGTGGCCGAAATTCATATTTTAAAATAAAGGATATATGGGAGTTGAACGTATCCTTGTCGATATTGCTTTAAAACTTTGTCGTGAACTTAGATGTTATACTTCACAAATTGTTGCAAGTTTATACTGAGATTGGATTATAACTTTGACAGTAGTTTAAGTTTTCAATTTAAGGATATATGGGAGGTGGTGAACTCTCTGCACCGATGGAATTAGAATTCATCGAGAGGCTGTAATGTATACTTTTAGATATAATTGTGAAATTTTGTGTTGGTAAAAAAATAATTGTGGGTAAAACGCAATTTTTTAAATTAAGGATATATGAGAGGTAGGCTTTTTTTCGCACCGGTTGTACTGAAATTGGTAAGAGAACTTAACTATACAATGGAAAATATATGTCTAATCATAATTTTGGGTAATATTTAAGTTTTAAAATAAAGGATATATGGGAGTTATACGTATACTTTAAGGGATTGTAAGGAAATTTAACAGACAGCTAAGCTATATAGTTCTACAAATAGTAAGAATCTTTCATTGAAGTGCGGTCATTATTGTGGGTAAAATTTATTTTTTTTTGTATAAAGGATATATGAAAGCGATTATTTTCAACTTATGTTATAAACACATGCAAGCTTTTACTGCGGTCGGATCATAATTTGGGATACAATTATTTTTTATTTTAAGTAAGGATATATCGGAGCTAGTTATGTCCTTGCATCAGCGAAATTAAAAATTCCCGAAGGTTTGCGATTGGATCAGAACTTTTTTAAATTTGGCATTAATATATGAAACTGCTACTTTTAAAAAATTTAATTTCATTCTAATATAACATACTTTAATTACATTACTTGTTCGCTGCAAATAAGTCCACTAAGTCGAGACCAGTTGATTATAGTTGATTGTTCAATCAACATTTAAATATTTTTCAAAACACACGCTCTCACAGATTTGTTAATAATTATTTCAATTTAGTTTGTTGACTGCACTAATCGATACAAGTGCGCTGCTATACTACTGCTAAGAGTGTATAAACAGCCCACGTTATTAAATATCATCTCAATTTGATTTATATGATGCAGAGGACTGACTACAAATCAACGTTTGGTTTTTGTGTCATTGTCGTTGCAAGTAGAAGATTGTTATTCTTGGCTTGTTGCCTCAGCTGTTTCAGGGAACGTCGTCGCATGGTATTGGAAATGGTTGTTGTTCTGGTATGTATATTAATATACATATATATGTATATAGGCAAGATTGCTCATTCAAACTTATACAATATTCACTCAAAAAATTATAAAACATTCAAAAGTTGAGGTTTCACTTGCGATACAACAATACTTTATTTATTCGTTTTAACCCCCAAACGACAAGAAATTTATATTAATTTATTGCCGTTCATTTGACAGAAAGTATTAAGTACGAAAGAGTGGCATGGCAGGCAAACGATTTTATGAATTGGTTTTGAGTGAATATTACTAAAGCAGATGAGACAAGCTCAAAGATACGGAGAGGAGATTGTATGTATGTATTTTGTGCTATGTAGTTAAGGTTATTAAAAATATGGGCATTTCCACAGGAATGTCAAATTTTTGTAGCGTGCGACACCAAACAAATGTGCTTGTTTTTTTTTTCAAAGAAAACGAAACTTTTGTTTTACTTCTTTATATATTTGTGTAGGCCGTCAGCAGCTCTACGTTAGGTAAAATTTTAAGAAAACTCGAGTCACGTTGTTCAGAAATACAAAGTTTATTAATTGCTGTCGCACGCGACAAAAAAAGTGGAATTTCTCGGAGAAATGTCCATATACATGTATGTTATATGTTTGTCCATACATATGCAGATCAGTTAGTTTAAACAAAATTTTGATGCATAAAAGGTGGCCCGGTCCAATTGGAGTTTGCAAATTACTAACGAAACTTTACTTCATAAGATTTAAATTTTTTAATTAAAAATTAAGTATCGATTGTGTTAGTTTGATCCCACCTTTAAAAATAACATTATTTACATATTCACATATTTTAATTTTACCGAACGGACCTTAAAGAATTTGTAAGATATTGACAGTATCTGGTCACTCTATTCATTCGTTTAACCTCCATATGCAGTATAATTATAATGATGATTTAAGTCTTTTAGATGTATTGAGTACGTGAATTGATAAATTAACAAAAGTGTTTAAGTTAATTGTTGTATAAATAAATACACATAAATATAATAGTAGACAATCAAACGCGAGGGCTGTATTTAAAAATTTCGATAAATTTGTTTGTTAATTCAACATATATTTATTATTAAAATGTTAAAGATACATACGATTGCTTTTACCCACATCCTTATTTCTTACTAATTTATACAGTAAAACTTAAATAAACCTCAATTATTGCTCAATTCTTTCCATAATTATGAAAGTGGTCTAAGTCCTACGCAATCTTAAATAAATCTTACTTTCTTTGATCGTGTTTACTTTCTGTGATCTCGTTAACTTTCTATATTCGTGTTTACTTTCTATGATCGTGTTTACTTTCTATGATCGTGTTTACTTTCTATGATCGTGTTTACTTTCTATCATCGTGTCTACTTTCTATGATCGTGTTTACTTCCAATGATCGTGTTTACTTTCAATGATCGTGTTGACTTTCTATGATCGTGTTTACTTTCTATGATCGTGTTTACTTTCTATGATCGTGTTTACTTTCTATGATCGTGTGTACTTTCTATGATCGTGTTTACTTTCTATGATTGTGTTTACTTTCTATGATCGTGTTTACTTTCTATGACCGTGTTTACTTTCTATGATCGTGTTTACTTTCTATGATCGTGATTACTTTCTATGATCATGTTTACTTTCTATGATCGTGTTTACTTTCTATGATTGTATTTACTTTCTATGATTGTGTTTACTTTCTATGATCGTGTTTACTTTCTATGATCGTGTTTACTTTCTATGAACGTGTTTACTTTCTATGATCGTGTTTACTTTCTATGATCGTGTTTACTTTCTATGATCGTGTTTACTTTCTATGATCGTGTTTACTTTCTATGATCGTGTTTACTTTCTATGATCGTGTTTACTTTCTATGATCGTGTGTACTTTCTATGATCGTGTTTACTTTCTATGATCGTGTGTACTTTCTATGATCGTGTTTACTTTCTATGATCGTGTTTACTTTCTATGATCGTGTTTACTCTCTATGATCGTGTTTACTTTCTATGATCGTGTTTATTTTCTATGATCGTGTTTACTTTCTATGATCATGTTTAAATAAATCTTAACGAAACTACAATAAATATTTCATAAATATTGAGAAAATGTACAGTAATCGAGAATGTTACATCTCTTAATTAAATTGTTGCAGAATATAAAAATATTTTTTAATCACTTCAAATGTAATCTACTAAATATCTGGTCAAAATTATGGGCATAATTGTATGTATTTGGATGTTAATATTCTTGTGAAAACTGAGTGCTCGTACTTTTTGCAACAGTTTTTTAACAAGTAAATTATCTATCTAATTTTTCTGAAATTTGCAAAAGATTCTTTTAAGGCACTTCTTCATAAAGTACTCTTTCAATAAATAATTTTTTTAATATATACTTTTCTAAAAGGTACGCTTTTGCAGAGGTACTTTTTTCACAATGTACTTTTTGCAAAAACTGCCTTTTTCAAAAGGTCCCTTTTCTTTTAAAGTAATTTTTTTCTCTACAAATAACTTTTTTCAAAAGGTACTTTTTTCAAATGAAATTTAAAAATAAGCAAACATATCCAGGGCATTTATGAATAAAATTCCGCAAGAAATTTCTCCCATTTGCAATTAGAATTTTTTATTTTCCCCATCAGTTGCTATTAGTTGGATTTGTTCCTCGGGAAATATTTCTCGCGGAATTTTATTCCCAATAGTCCTCATAAATATTTTCTTCAAATGTATTTTTTTTTTCAAAATTTTCTTATTTCAACAAGTACTTTTTCCACCAGGTACATTTTTTACAAACGTATGTCCAAGAGCTTTTTCGATAAGGTCTTTTTTAAAAAGACATTTTTTCCTAAAAGTAATTTTCGAAAGGTACTTTTTTCATGAAAAGTTTTATTAAACGGATCATTACTACAAAATAATTAATTAAAAACCATTACATTTATAAAGTCATAGTTTTTTTGTCTGACCATTATTCAAAAAGTACTTTTCTCAAAAGCAGCATTTTCAAAAGGCACTTTTTCCAAAATGTACTTTTTTAGAAAATTTACAAAGCGTAATTTTTTAAAAGTTATTGTTTTCAATATGTACAATGTACGTTTTCTAAAACAAAATTTCACAGATATTTTATACACAAGGTACTATTTTTGAAAGGTTATTATAAAAGCAAATTGTTTTCAAACGAAACTTTTTTAGAGGACATTCTTTTTCAAAAGGTACTTTTTCTAAAAATACTTTTTTCAAAAAGGTTCATTTTACGCAAGTGTCTTTTAAAAAGTCGTTTTTAAAAAGTACCTTTCCAAGAAAAACTCACATTTTAAATTATTTTTTGTAGTTTCTAGTTTAAATAACAAAAATTAAAAATTTAAAAAACTCCCAAAATATATCTAGAGCAGATGTGATATATTCTAAACGGCTCGACCGATTTTCAAACATAGTTAAAAACCTTCTCGATCAAGTCACCTTTCAAACAGAAAAAACTAAATCAAAATTGGTCCAGCCGTTTGGTGTGTACATGGACATGGACAGACACACAGGTACGCAGAGGCACAGACACACACTACAAACTTATAACACCCCTTTTTTGATCGGTGGTTAAAAAATATATTTCAAACAGAACTTCCATCCGTGGAATTCTATTTTTAAAAGAAACTTTGTTCAATACGTAATTTTGTCATGAGACCCTTTTTAGGCATTGTACTTTTTAAAATACTAGATTCACTAAAAGGAGTTTTTGTTACTAAGGGTACTTTCGCAAAACTTATTTTCTAGAGAAGGTACTATTTTCAAAGATTCTTTCGAAGGTACTTTTTTTCAAAAGTATAAATTTGTTAAAAGATTATTTTTACAGAAGGTACTTTTAATGCATGTACTTTTTTTAAAAAAAGTAATATTTTTCAATAGGGTACTTTTTTCAAAAAAGTACTTTTAAAACATTTTTTTTTTCAAATAGGAATATTTTCAAAAAAAGTGTTTTTTAAGTAGCTGTTTTCTCAAAAAAATTTTTTTTGCATAAAAGTACTGTTTCCAATAAGGTACTTATTTCAAAAAACAATTTTTTTACTTTTGAAAATAGTAAATTCATTAAAAGGAGTTTTTGTTACTAAGGGTACTTTCCCAAAACTTATTTTCTAAAGAAGATACTATTTACGAAAAGTTTCTTTCGGAGGTACTTTTTTCAAAAATATAATTTTTTTAAAAGATTATTTTTACAGAAGGTGCCTTTTAATGCATGACATTTTTTTTAAACAAGTAAAATTTTTCAATAGGGTACTTTTTTTCAAAAAAGTACTTTTAAATTTGTTTTTCAAATATGAGTTTTTTCAAAAAAAGGTGTTTTTCAAGAAGGTGTTTTTTCAAAAAGTTTTTTTTTTCATACTAGTACTTTTTCCAATAAGGTACTTATTTCAAAAGAATGCTTTTTTTACTTTTTAAAATACTAAATTCATTAAAAGGAGTTCTTGTTACTAAGGGTACTTTCGCAAAAATTATTTTCTAAAGAAGATACTATTTACGAAAAGTTTCTTTAGAAGGTACTTTTTTCAAAGGTCTAATTTTTTTAAATATTTTTTACAGAAGGTGCTTAGGTTATTAGGTTAGTGAAAAGGTCATTTTTTTAAGTAAATTTTTTCAAAAAGGTACTTTTTGCAAAAAAGTACTGTAAAAGAAAATTTTTTTCAAATAGTACCTTTTTCAAAAATATTAAGGTGTTTTTTCAAAAAGCGTTTTTTTAGGTGTTTTTTTTTTGCAAAAAGTACTTTTTCCAATAAGGTACTTTTTTCAAAAGATGCTTTTATGTAAAGGAGTACCTTTATTCAAAAACACTTTTTCAAAAATACTTTTTTCAAGTACAATCTTTTTCCAAAGGTATATTTTTATTTTTTTATTTGTTTTATGTTAAAACTAGTTTTTGTCAACAGAATTGTCACTATTTTATTTATTGGAATACAACCTGCGTATTCATAAAAAAATAAAATGAATTTGAAATACATTTTAGGTAAATTTTGTATTAAAAATTTGAAATAAAATACATATCAAATTCATTTTAAATTTAATGAATATGGGGGTAAATATAAATTTGATTTGGCGAATGTTTTTAAAATTGTTATGTATTCGTAAAATGTCAAGTTACTCTCGGAATGAAGATTTTACAGAAATGCTAAAATGAAGCGGTTTGTGTTAAAGTGTTTGTGTATATACAAAGACTCTAATAATGTAATGTTGTTCTTGGTGTCCTCCACAATTGTATTAACTGATATCCAAATTTTCATAATTCATAATTGTTTTCACTGCATTACTTGCTACCCTCGTTGTTGTAGAAAAAGCTTCACATAGATTTGCTGTCAACAACAAACACCACCAACGTTGTTGCTGCAGTGCTTTGAATATGCATTCATTCATTTTCTCATTCCTTAACTTACATACACGAGCTGTTAAGTCAGCCAGACGCCAAATTGTAAATAAATAAATATTTTTTTTTATATTCCTAGTGCTCATGGCTTAAATTACAATTCGCTTTCAATCCTGTTGGCATCTAGACTATTTTCAATTTCTACTTATGTACCATGATGCGTAAATTGTCATTTTTAGTTTTAATTCGTTAAAAGTTATTTTTTTTTTTGTTCCTCTGTAACCTTGGCGCGTTAGACTCATTTGAAAGCTTGTTTGTAATTTTCTTATGGCATCTGTTAAGAAAGAAAGAAGTTCGAGGCACAATCGTACCCATTTGAGTAACAAAGACGAGTAGATGTGGGGTAAAAAATATATTTCTGACACCACTTAAGTAAAATAATTTGCCTGCGTTGTTGTTGTTGTTGTTGTTGTTGCTGCTGCTGCAAGTATTTCTGTATGTATAGATGTGTGTGTGTGTGTAAAAGTGTGTGTGTTTGTTTTAAACTACTGCAGCCTCTTCTGTCAAAATTTGATTTACAGTTTTAATTTTAAGTTAAAACCCTGTCAAAAATAAATCATTCAATCGTTTAAAAATTTTTGTCAGCAAACACTGTTGGCTGCTGCTGCTGCTGCTGCTGCTACTACTACATACTTCCAAGGCAGATTGCTCTTCATATTGCCAAAGTATGTGTGTGTGTGTGTGTGTGTGTGTGAGTTGTTGCTGAGGTCGCGCGCAACTTTTCTTTCATATCTAAATGCTTTGCTGTTGATTTGTGTCGTAAGCTTTGCGTACATACTCGTAGTTTGAGTTTATTTTACTTTAAATCTGTCCATATTATTTTATATTTACTTAATTCAGTTTTGAATCGGTTTCTCATTCATTCTGCCCCTCTCTGCAATCATCTTGGAGCTTCAAGCTCTGTTGGGATGTTTTTATACTTTTGGCGCAGCAAATGTGGAACAAATGTGTCACTTTATAGTTGCCAAGTGATTTTTTGTTTGTTTTGCATTTTGTATTATTTGTTTATATAATTTCTTCAAAGGAGTTTTACTTGAAATATGCATAAGTATGCATAAGTAGAATTTATCATAAGTCGCTACAAAACAAATTGTTCAGAGTAACTTCAGACTATGTATTTCTATTTTGACAATAAATTTAATTTGCGTTTTTGACGTTTTTTCAGCTGAAATGATTTTTTGTTTGTCTTTTTCGGTGTTTTCTCGTTTTGGCGATTTTTTTCAGTTTTTGACGTTTTTTCCATTTTGGCGATTTTTTTTATCTTGGCGAGTTTTTTATTGTGGCGATTTTTTTCATTTTGGCGATTTTTCCGGTTTTCGCGATATATTTTCGATTTAGAAATTTTTTTTGCGATTTTTTTTAATTTTGGCGATTTTTTTCATTTGGCGAATTTTTTCATTTTGGCGATTTTTTCAATTTTGGCGAATTTTTTAATTTTGGCGATTTTCCGGTTTTTCGCGATTTATTTTCGATTTAGAATTTTTTTTATTTGGCGCTTTTTTTTCGTTTTGGCGATTTTTTTTTGTTTTTGGCGACTTTTTCAGTTTGGCGATTTCATAATTTTTGGAATTTTTTGTTTCGCCGTTTTTGAAAATTTCAACAGTTTGGCTCTTACGGTTTCCAAGATACAGCAAGTTGTCAAAATTGCATAGCCAAAATTGCATTAACTGATAGAACACCCTTTAATTTAGATTGTTTTTCTTAACTTTAGTGTTAATTGTTGTAGCTTGAATAAAATTACATCAACTTTACAAATTTAAAATGTCTATATACATACAATTGTACATATGGGCATTTCTGCAAGAAATTCCACTTTTTTTGTCGCGTGCGACAGAAAGCAATTAACCTTGTATTTCTGAACAACGTGACTCGATTTTTCTTAAAATTTTACCTAACGTAGAGCTGCTGACGGCCTACAGAAATACATAAAGAAGTAAAGCGAAAGTTTCGTTTTCTTTGAAAAAAAAACAAGCATATTTGCTTGGTGTCGCACGCTACAAAAAGTTGACATTCCTGTGGAAATGCCCATATCTATATTACATGGAAATTTAAAATTTTTCGTTGTTCATTTTCGAACACCCTTTAATTTTTAACTCACATGTATTTGTTGTTCTAACGGCCACACTTCTACATAGCGTGTCCGAATTTCAGGTTCGTAGCTCTTACGGTTCTCGAGAAAATAGCTTGTGACGGACAGACAGATAGACGGACTGCGTAGCGAAAACAATAGGGTTCTTTTCACCTTTGGTGTACGGAAGCCTAAAAACGATAGAACCGATTTAAATAACTTTTTGAAATGAAGCAGTTAATATCACGATGAAAAAAATTTTTAAAATTCGCGTTCACGTCTTTTCTCGCGTGACAGCTTTTGACTGATATAATAAATGAACTCATCTTCGACATTATTTTCATGCTTGAAATACCTTAGGATTTTTACCTATTTTATGGCCATAATCAATTAAACCCATTTTTTGGAATCAAACTTTTTTATAACTTAATGTCACGAAGAAAAAATTGTTTATCACTTACACTCACGTCTTCTCACGCGTGGCAACATTAATAATAATATGCGAGTATTAATTATTAAGCATTGTCTATATATTACATTGATTTGGCTAAGCACCAAACTTATGATAATATGTAAAATAATACATTTCTTAAATATGCTAATACAGTGAAACTTCGTTATAACGAACTTCGTTATAGCGAAAAACTTAATATAACGTATGTTCTATTGAGGCCCTTGAGAAAACCTCTTTATTGCAAAGTTTTTCATACAAAAATACACTATAGCTATAACAAACAAATTCTGAGTAAAAAAGCATCTATATAGCGAAATATTCCTTCAAATGCCGCAATATAACGAAATCAGAATAAATCCTAAATGGTAAAGTGCCGTTATAAGAACAGCAAAGTCTAAATGTATTTACAAGCGGATTTTGTAAAGCCTCTATACAACAAAGTACTCGTACAAAGGCCTCAATACAACGAAGTAATAAAATTATGTATATCATGAAATATAAGCTTTTATTAGAATTCTCATGTTAAATAGAATATGAATACAGAGAACTATAGTTATAACGAATTTTTTTGGTATTTCTTCAAATTTCGTTGTATCAAGGCTTTGCTGTTTATATTTATAGCGAATCAATGGCTATAACGAAGTATATTCGGATCCCCTTGGAATTCGTTATATCGAAGTTTCACTGTAGTATTAATATTTTATTAATAATATTGCATCAACGCACAATGGGAAATTTTACCCATTATTTGAAATAACTTTTTGGAATCAAACTTCGGAAACCTCCCTCTAAACGTCCTTGAAATTTTTATCACTCTATGTCACTAAGAAAAATTTTGTATCACTCACGCTCACGTCTCCTCTCTCGCCATCAAAATATATTTCCATTTAATTTAATCATTATTATTTTATTTAATATATAAAATATTTTTTTTAACTACACTTAAACGTTATTTGAAGTCACGCACTTGATAAAGTGACAGCCAGCAAATCAAAAATGTAGAAAAATTAAAAAAAAAACAGTTTACTTTTTAAGTATTTTTATATTAAAACAAAAAACAGAAAGATACTTTTTCACTCACGCTCATAGCATATATTAGATAGTTTTTCACTCGCTCTCACGCATGCTCATACGTGACAATTTTCAAGAACTCCTTTTGTTTGGACCTTTTTCATTAGTTTAGCCATGCATTTAAGAAACTCTTGCTTTAAACAGGCTTAAATAAATTGATTTTCGATTTCTTCCCCGTACAGTAAATATTTCGCTGTGATTACCTAGAATAATAGGTTTTAAAAACTGCGGCTGAAATATTTCAAATTATGAATATAATTGATAGTCCTAGAGAACTGTAATAGTTTTATAGTTATCAGCTGCAACAAGTTTTTTTGAAAATCCAAACGAAAAACCACTTTATAGTTTTATTAGTTTACCTTAATTTCGTTTTAATCGATCGAATACACCAAAAATCTACTATACATCAAAAATATAAATCACTTTTGATATAAGCTTTCATTTACTAAATTTTAGAATATATCGTCCCTAACGAACGAGGCATATCGTATAAACTAGGGTACCAGGATAACGAATATAAAAAACGAATTTTGCATATGGGATAGTTTGACGTGGTAGGTACGATATATGAAAGTTTTTGCTGCTGAAAGCTTCATCTACCTTACATACAGTCTCTACACAGAAAAAATTGTACGCAAATTAATTTTATTAATTAAAAATTTCATTGAATCAATTAAATATTTAAGTACTTTAATTAATTTGAGTGCGAAAATTTAATCGATATTATCGAATTGTATACAGGTAAAAATGTAATTAATTTTTTATTTAATATTAAAAATTTTAATTGATATTACAAAATTGTTTATATAATTTTTTTTCTGTGTACTCATTAATACATTTAGAAACCGCTTGGAAAACATATTCGGCTGCAACGGTAAAGCAACGTGGCGGAAGAATTTAAGCCGGTACATATAATTTTTTGTTTTGGATATATTCGAGCAAAAATAATTGCGAACTTTCAATATTGAATTTTTAGTTTTGTTTAAATAAAGGAAAATGTACTACAGTGGAACTATGAATGAATTATTATGAATTATTATAATTTTTTTTGGACAGGCAAAGTTAAGAAATCCCACACACTTTCGATTTAGTAGGGGCTTCATTATAACGCTTATGATTCCAATTAAGTTCTCTTTATTGATACAATATACATAATATATATCGAGCCATAACTGCTAAAATAGCTTAAGCTACACATTTTTTGGACTTCCGTTTTTTTTACGAAAATCGACAATTTACGATCGCAAATAATCGTTGTTGGTGAAAAAATTAAGTTCGAAAATTATGTCGCTTAAGCTATTTTGGCGGTTATGCCACGATTCGCTGCTGGCATTTTCACTTCATCATCATTGTTGCTGCCGTTTGTTATCTTTTGCCTTAGCCTGTCAATGTCGCATTTGTTGTCACTTGTCGTTGTCATTTGTTTGTGTTAAATAAATATGTATGTAAATATTTAAGATATTTCTTTCTTTTTTTATTATTCACATGATAGATGAGTGGGTTTATAATATGTTATGTTACTATAAGTTTCTTTATTTAAACATACAAAAATAATCTTAAAAGTAATAAGACAATAATAACAAATAAGAATGAATACATTTCTAAAAGATTTATGAATTGAATTTTCTTTAAACAAATATACAAGTGTTTTTCCACTCGAAAAACAAATGTAATTTTATGTCTCACAAATGTCAGCAAAATCATGAAAATATATTGAACAGCATAATTTAATTCAAAGTTTTCTATTTATTAAATTTTTGTATCTATTCCACAAAGTGTTATTACCAGGGAAACCAGAAATATGCTAAAAAAAAGTTTTATGCGCATTCAATATGCACTAAAAAGTTGATAATATGCACTAAAAACTCAAAAAATATGATTTTATACACTGACAATGCTCCTTTAACTTATACTCAGGGCAAGGTGGTCCGTCACAAATAGCAAAACCGATTTTTTATTGAAACTAAGGTCCGTAATAATTGCGTAATATAAATATAAGAAAATTTATATACTACATGGAACATTGGAAATGGGATTTAAATGGCGAAAAATAAGAATAACAATTTTGACCAACACATAAGATTGTAAGCCTATTAAAAAAAAATTCTTTAAATTATCAAAATATGCCCAAAAGCGTAAGTTAAGCTATAAAAATTAGAAAATAAGCTAAAAATATGCGTGTAAGACTGATAAATGCAAAAACATGCTTTAAAGGGTAAAATATGCAAAAATATGCACTCATAAATCGTTCCCAAAATTCATAAGATGATCTGAAATAACGATAAATAACTTGTCCCCGTATACATACGTTATACAAGAAAAAAAACAAGCAATTGCATATTTGCGGTTTCCCTTATTATTAAGGATATTACTAAGGATATGATGTTCATGTAAATACATATTTTCTGTCGTTGGTCGTAGCTCAATGTAAATAAAATATCATTAATATATCAGCAAATTTGCGACGAAATGGCATTGATTTGTTGGTGCATATTTTTGCATATTTTAAAATAAATACATATTTTTGCATATGTGTATAAAAAAAATTAAATGTTGTCCGTTGCTAAGCGCATAACTTGAAAATGGTTTGACCTATTTTATTTTAAATATGTGTAATAGTCTGAAAAGGGTTTTTATGGAAAGAAACGTTGAAAAATTTAAAAATTCCGAAAAAACTAAAATTGTGTTTTTCTATGGAATTTTACATTTTTTTTAATTTTATTTTTACAGATTCCCTATAAATTTCGTACAAACGATCGCCATGAAATTTGGTGGACTTAAACACTCCGGGAGTGTTTAAGGGTATTACCTTTTTTAAAACTAGAACCAGGGGTGCGCTACGGGGGAAATTGCTGTTCCTCCAAAACGTTCAAACCGATTTTAATAAAAATTTAGAACTCAGATAGATGTGCGTCTAAAGAGTAACAGAGGCTATCTAAATTTTTAAAACTAGGAAAAGGAGGACGATAAGAGGAACTTTCTGTACCTTCGCAACGTTCCAACCGATTTTGATGAAATTTAGTACACATATAGATCTGTATCTAAAAAGTCACAAAGGTCATATGCATTTTTTAAACTAGGACCAGGCGGGCGATAGGGGAAAATTTCTGCCCCTCTGAAATGTAAGAACTAATTCTAAAGAAAAAGAAGGTCACATAGGCTATGCACGTTTTTTAAACTAGGACCAGAAGGGCTTTAGTGGAAAATGTCTGCCCTCCGAAGCGTTCAAACCGATTTTACTAAAATTTAGAACATAGATATATCTTCATCTAAAAACGTACAGAGGCTATGTACATTTTCAAAACTAGAATCAGGAGTGCGAAATGGGGGAAATTTTTGTCCCTCCGAAATGTTCCAACCGATTTTGATGAAATTCAGAACATAAATCTGCGTCTAGAAAGTCACAAAATGACCATAGACAGTATCTCAAGTAGAACTATGAGGACCATCTGAGTCTCAACTCGATATTAGTGAAATATAAAATATAAGTACCCCTTCGTTTAGAAGGAGACATACTCTATGTACCTTCTCGAAAGTAAGACAAGCAAGGGGCCAGGGGATGAGTCCTGCTCCTCCGAAATGTTAAAAACGATTTTAATGAAATTTAAAGCATAAAAGAAGACATAGTCTATGCACCTAATTTCTGCTCCTCCGACACTTTCAAATGGGGGTAAATTTTAAAGTCGATCGGGGTAGCGAAGTACACCGGGTGTAGTTAGTTTAATTATAAATGTATATTTTTAATAAATTTTTTGTAGTTTTTTTCATGCTATAAAAAAAAATTTGGATGTTTTTCGATTAGTTTGCAAAGTACTCGTACACAGAGAAAAAACTGCCTCATAAAAAACCACATAAATTAGGTTTTCTTATAAATTGTAAGCTATAGGGATTTCTTATTGATTTTATTAGGTTGCGTTCTTGATTTTTTTAAAAAGGTTTTATTCTTGATTTTATTAGGCTGCCTTATTGGTTTTTTCAATAAGGTTTTCTTCTTGATTTTAGTAGGTTCCCATATGATTATGTGTAAAGTATCTTATTGATTTCAATGATTGTTCAGGCTGCTTGTTAGCATATTGGTAAAAGTGCTTGTCTATCAGGTAGAAGTTTGCTGGTTCAATACTTGGTGAGTAAGTTAGTTAAGAATATAACATAACGTGTATGTATGTATGTATAAATAAATAACATCTACAATATACTACATACATACATACATACATATGTATAGAATTTAATTGAAAATACATAAGTACAGAGAGTAAAGACGCAATTTTTTTTATTTTTATTGAAAAAAATCAATAAGATAACCTAATAAAAACTAGAAGATTTCTTCTTGAGTTTTTCAAAAAGGGTTTCCCTATGAAATCAATAAGATTTCTTTATTGAAAAAAATAGAGATTTCTTATTAATTTTGTTCTATTTTATTAGGTATTTAGTAGGCACTGTTTTCTCTGTGTATTTAAAAGCTGAAGTTTTTGCCACTGGTAACAACAACAAAAAAAGAAAGATGAAAACAATTGCAACAGGGATGAGAAATTAACGATCGCAATTTTTGTGATATTACTCGATATTCAAAAACACCGTACAACTCATGCAACGTGGCGTTGGCTGAAGTACTTAGCACGTTGACTACAAAACCGAAGGTACTGGGTTCCAGCCCAGTATCCAATGCTGATGTGCATTAGTATCCCTTTGTATCAGTTGGTGTAGCAAAAACCAAGTGATGAAGTCTTAGTCAGTGGTCACTGAACTCTAGCGACTTTAGCAGTTACTAATCCTAATGTAACATCAGATCGCCGTCCTTCGTTGTGTAGCAGAATCATCAGCAAAGTAAAATAACCAACAACATTACTACTAAGCACAGCTTAAAAATTTAATACGCCTCATTGACACCAGAGGCGCTGCAACACTGCTTTATTAAAAAAAACGTGCAAAAAGCAGAGTTGTAAAAGAATAAGGCTTTCCTCTATCTCTTCCTTCACCACCTGTCTTTTGTATCACTCTCGCTATCCTAAAGAAGGTAACACCTAGTAATAGTAGTAGGCATTCATTGCCTGAGTGTTACTCCTCTTTATAAAAAAAAACGAATACTAACACCGTTGAAAATTAAAAAAAAAACACCAGCATGGGATAGTAGCTGATAAAATGAAAGTAGTCTTTAAAATTCATTAATAAAGACACAATGCTGCATTAAAAAATTCCCATTTCTTTCAGAAAAGGCATGTTTCATACACCGTCCTCATCACTCCAATCTCACTGGCTCGTTCGTACAATTATAACATTCACTAAACACAATGAACCATAATTATTTTCTCTTAATGGCATGTTCAAATATCTTTTTTTTCCACATTTCTTGTTCCAAGTTGTCCAAAAAAGAAAAGAAATGAAACCAAGAAAAATGGTAATAAATTTATGAAAATAGTGGTTGCCGTCTGCCATTCTTATAAGTCAATGTAATTTAATGCAATAAAATATTACTGATACCACACACCAAATGCAACCGAACATCAGAAACAAATACTGACGCAAATTCACAAATACAAACACATAAGAACACGTAGACATACTTATTCACTCACTCACTGACACATGCGAGGGTGATATAAATTATGTTATATTAAATATTTGGCAAAGACGTTAGTCAATTTCTTAAAGTGTAGAAGAGGTTAATTTTATTCGCTTCAGCTATAAATTACAAATTTATACTATGAGTTTCATGAACTTTTATTCCAAAAAATATGCCAAATTAAATATGAATTAAAAAAATTAATTAAAGTTTCACCAGCAAACAATTTAACAATATAAATTAAGGTCTTTCACTGAAATTAATTGCAACAATTAAAAATTTAATTGAAGCAATTGAATAAATTGAGGCTGGCGTTGGCTAAAGTTGTTAGCACAATGACTGCAAAACCAAAGGTCTTGGGTTTGAGCCCGGTCACCGGAAAAAAAATCATTTAATAACAACACCACGCATTTTTCTGATGTGCATTAGTGCCCCTTTGTGTCAGTTGTTGTAACAAAGTTAGAGTGATGAAGGCATAGACACTGGTCACTGAACTATTCCGACTTCAGCGTACATTAAGCCCTCTTTTGTCGGTATTGTGTATCAAAAATCATCGGCGTAGAAAAAATAAACAACAAAATGGCTGCCAAACACAGCTTCGAAAATTTAATAAGCCTCATTGAAACCAGAGGCGCTGCAGCTGTACATGATTAAAAACGTGCAAAAAGCAGAGTTGTAAAAGAATGCAAATTTCCTCTACCTCATCCTTGCCCACCTGTCTTCTCTATCACTATCCCTTTCCTAAAAGAAGGTAGCACCTAGTAATAGCAGCAAGCATTCATTTCCTGAGTGTTACACTTCTCTAAAAACAAAACAAATCTTCATTCAAATCAAATAAAAATTTAATTGATTCAATTGAATTCTTAATTTAAAATACTAATTGGTGAACACTTGTCTCTGTGTAGTTAATTAGTTCTTACTACTGTATAGTTTTATGAGCTTCAATGTGGGATAGGTTACAATTTAAAAACGATTTCTGATGACCCCAATATCTATAAAATAGGCTTTCATTCTGATCCGTGCTAAGAAATCGTAGAAATAGCTGCTTTTGAGTGAAGGCCACAATTTCTAGGCAGGAGAACTTCCTTCACTACAAATAAGGCAGTTCGGGGTTTGAGTCTCAACATTTTCTAATAAAAGTGATTAGTCCCCTTGTCCGGGAACAAAGCGAACACAACTTCTTCACGTAAAATTAAGCTTTTTTCATACAAAATATCAAAGGTTCACGTGAAATAAATGTTCGCCGTTTATTGCCGATAAGAGCCAAAATCAATTTTGGTTCGAACCAATTCCAGAACATTTGCAAACCCAAACTTCTACACCTTTAAAATGCACGCTATACATTTCCAGTTAAAGATTATTTTAATCATGTATTAGTGCTAGTATTTTATCTACTCTGGTAGCAACTAGTTTAAGATCAGCTACGTCCCAACACACCTACTCTGACATTTGCATTTAAGATAAACAGCTTTAAAAGCTGTAAAAGCTGCCGAGATCTTGATTGGCTGTTGTGCTCACGTCGGTGCGAAAGCACAAAACTCTTTCGTAAAAGCTCGCACATTGTACATATGGCTTGGATGTAGATGTTTTAGATATTTCTGAAAGTATTTACACCAGGAACAGGTGAGCCTCAGATATATTTTATAGAAATTATGCAGGTTTTCCAGGATCTTCATATGCTGGTATTTGACGATATATTTGTTTCTTTAAAATACTTCATACTCCTCTCAGTTGCTGTATATGGACAATTTTATAAAGATGTGTAACGTAGTCTTCTTTCTCAGCCGAGGTAAGTCTAGTTTATTCGGGTTCTTCAAAGGTCTGCTTCCTTTGTGATCGTGGCCGCCAGACTGTAGTCCAGTTTAGGCACTTAGGTTCCTCTATTCTTATTAATATGATGAAATATATGCTTCGGATACTGGTCGGTAAAACTAACACATACGATGACATAAATTATTTGGTTATTGAACGTACAACTGCAGCAAAGCAATATAATCCGACAAGATAAAAACTTCGGCTATTGCAATACGATGAGATAAATTATTCGGCTTTCGATCGTCTAAATAAGGCAAGACAATATATCCTGACAAGAAAAGTACTTCGGCTCCTGTTCGTCTAACTGAAACATTTTTAAATAAGTCAAGCAATATGATGAGATAAATTATTCTCCTCCCGGTTCCATAAATACGGAAATATAATTAGACAAAATAAATACTTCGGCTCTTGCTCGGCCAACTACGGTAATAGCAATCAACCTAGAAATAGAAATCGTATTCCGACGCAATCTGAAATTTGAGCTTCTTATAATAAATATAATATGAATATAGTGAGTGACCATATTTTGCTTTACAACCCTCGTATATAAGCAATACACACTTAGCAAGAACATGAAACTCTGTGTGAAATATTACACAAATACAATCAGCAGCCATCAAAGGACATTATTGCTAGTCAAACTCGGCACTACAACTAACATACAAGCAAAGAACTGCGAAGACGACAACAACGACCAAAGCACATAAAGCTTAAGGACTACCAAAAAAAAACTTATGCTCTTTCCAAATAGCAGCCGGCCAAAGAACAAGACGCAAGCAAACATTACAGGGCAAGGAAAAAAGCTTGCAGAAAATAATAATAATAAAATAAGAAATAGAAAGTATAAGACAAGTAGTACGACGAATATCATCAAGAAACATTTATTTATACTCCTACAAGGACTACAAAAACAGTCGTATATACGAACAAACTAAAACATGATAGTTTTATAGCTGAAATGCTGTCTATATACAAGCGTCGTCCTTTAGGTTAGTTATAGCTAAGGACATAAATTAGTTTAAATCAAATAAAATGAGCATGAGGGCTGAGTAGAGAGAATTGCCAGGACATTAGATAACGTATGGCAGTTACACAATTTATTGGCATTGATGTACATTTGACGACTTTCTTTCTTTCTTTCTATATGCAAGTTTTTAACCATGTCCTAGTGTGTTTGTGCAAGCAAAGGATATACTCGCCAATAAAATTTTATCAGTATATTTTTCTTTACTTTTTGGTAGGAGGATATAGAAGAATTTATGTCTATTTCAAGATTTGGAGAAAACATTTTCACTAATGGCAAATAGAAGTTGCAGCAGTTTTCATGCAGAGATTGGACTTGATTAATGGATTAAAGGTGATCCATAGGGTTGCTAATGCTCTGTAATAATAATAATAATAATAATAATAATACTAAAGATATGTGTTTAAGTATGTATATGTATGAGTGTAGCATATTTAAACGGACCAATATTCACTTTAACCAATAATTACTAATGAAAAACTGTTTGTTTCAGACATGCATTTATTGATTTAAACAGTTTCCAATCATGTTGGATTCTATAAAATTTTATATTAGTTATGTATGAAACTTTTTAACTTAATAAGTACGTGTCGGAATCAAAAATTTTTTCATTAGTAATTAGTGGTTACGCTTTTTTGGGCACATGGCACACATGAAATGCCACATGTAAGCTCAGCCTAACAATTCTAGGTTACATTGTCATGGCAATAAATCGTCACATCATAAGTCGGCACATCATCCATACGTACAGTTTTTACTCTGAGCCTTTGGAGTCAAGATCAGCTGGCCTTCGCAGAACCTTAAAATACTATTAATTAACCAGACATCATAAATGTGTTGGAGCAACGGAAATATATAAAAGTACACACAAAATATTTTCAACTTAAAATCTACGTCAACAAGGTTGGTTTAACCTTTTTCGGCAATGATTTTGTTTCATATGTGCTTCATGCTAATCTAACATAGTTAGCTTAGAGTAATTTTAAAAGAAAATTTTTTCTTTTTTGCTGATCATTTAAAATACGTATTTACCCCAAACACATGTACTGTTGTTGTTGTTTTGCCGAGTATAGTTGCTTTACCCCCATTAAGTTTAAGACGCGTGATGTACAAAAACTAATTGCAGAACTCAACCCGAAAAAAGCTCCAGGTATTGATGGAATTAGTAACAAGATGCTGATGAACTTGCCTCATATTGCAATAAGAATCTTGCTATTTATTTTTAATGCCATTTTACGAATGGAGTATTTTCCACATAACTGGAAACTTTGCCAAAATAAAAATGATTCCAAAGCCGGGCCAAGGCTTAGTCATATAGGCCTATAAGCTTACTATCAACAATCTCAAAGCTTTTCGAAAAGCTGCTCTTGACTAAATTGTCAAAAATTTTAGCTGATAATTGGTGCATCCCCACCATCAATTGGGCTTTAGAAGTCAGCATAGCACTATTCAGCAAGCGCATAGATTGGTTCAAGTTATAAGGAGGACTTTTGAAGAAATACTTTGTCAGGCATTCGACAAAGTATTTCACGAAGGCCTATTTTTAAAATTGAAGACATATCTGCCAATAAATATAGACCAACTTTTGGAAAGTTATATTGTTGATAGGAAGTTTAATGTTGCGGAAGGAGACTTATTGAGTGTGCCCGAACCTATATCTTCCGGTGTACTACCGGGTAGTATTCTGGGTCCAGTCTTGTATTTAATATATACTTGCGATATGCCTGTGCTCAATAATATACACACCTCTACATTTGCATATGATACAGCCTCTATGAGTATGCACGAGGCTGCATACTCTGCATTGAGGCATCCCGCAATCTCCAGGAATATATTACCCAGCTTGAAATGGTTGAACTTATGGAGCATTAAAGTAAATGAACAAAAGTGTGTTCATATAACGTTTACCCTAAGAAAAGATACCTGTTCCCCCATTCGAATCAACAATCAAAATATTCCTCAACATTCTCAAGTGAAATACCTTGGCATACACCTTGATCGAAGGCTTACATGGCAACATCATATTGACTCTAAACTAATTCAGATAAAACTTAAGTTAACTCAAATACATTGGTTGATTGGCAGAAATTCAACACTCAGTCTAGACTGCAAACTTTTGATATACAAGTCGCTTTTGAAGCCAATATGGTGCTACGAAATTCAGCTATGGGGCACTGCTTCAATTTCAAATGTGGATAGAATCCAACGACAGCAAAATAAAATTTTACGGTTAATAACATCGGCCCCATGGTACATCAAAAATTCAAATATACATCGTGATTTAAATATGCCACTAGTGACTGAAGAAATCGCAAAATACGCAAACAAATATTTAACAAAACTCGAGTCACATCCTAATCCACTTGCTCGTAATATCTTGAACTTTAGTGGACACATCCGCTTCAAAAAGAGGGACACAAGGGCTGTAATACTCAGCACCCCAAATGATCCTTCTTGAAAATAATTATTGTGCTTAATACGAAATTTATGTATTATTAATTACTATCACTAAGTTTATGTCCGACACTGGTCGGGCCTAAGAATTATAATTTAGGATTTGAATACTTATTGTTAGTTTATATTTGAAGATACTACAATAAATAAATATATGTATGTGTGTATAACAAAAAAAAATATGCGATGTGTAGCACTTTTTACAATGCCTATCACTTCGTCATCTAAAAAGTTTCTGACGTGGACAGCTCAATTGGTTGACCACTACGGTGTTCGTGTTGGCAGTTCGTGCAGCCCCGTTGACACTCTTTAACACAATATTTTAGAGTCGTAAACGAAGCAGCAGACTCCCGTAAAATAAAATCTGGTTGAACTGAATTCAATTGAAAGTATGGAATGAAAACAGCAGAGTTGTAAATGAATGAAGCTTTCCTCTATCTATTCCTTTACCTGTCTTCACTATCACTATCCCTTCCCTATCACCCTCTCGCACTATCTTCTCTTCGTCACAAAGGTACCAAAAAGGGATCATTGTATTGGATCCAAATGAGCTGGACTCTGAACTTCACCCTTCCTTACCAGCAGCCTTCTAACCTAACCTAATATATGGAATGACATAATGAAGACCAATCATCATTCACAAATTCACTGAGATCGTTTATTTTATTATTAAAGCACATGTTTTACGAGGTTGCTACTTTTCAACAAAGTAATAATTTTCAAACAACTGCCGCCATCTATACATCAGCTCGGCTGGTTTTGGGATCGCCCTCGTATATCCCCAGATACTTCGCTCTTTTGAACAGCTTAAGTTGTACTCTATTTACTCTTGGAAAATGAAAGTTTGGTTGGTGTCTTTTATTTGTCGTAATAAGCACAACCAGTGTTGCCAAAAAATTACAGTGCAATAACTCAAATCGGTCCATAATTTACAGAAGAAAAAATAAAATGCTAGATTTAAATTTTCAAATGCATTATTTAGCTGCTGTTTGAAAAAATTTTAATGCTTTTTACAAAAGCATATTTGCTCAATTCATATCCTATTGTAGGAGTCGTAGTTCGTACAAATGTTGTAGGTAATTTCTATGTAAACATTTGTTTATAAACAATGTTTCTATTGAAATTACCAACAACTCATATACGAACTACGACTCCCACAATAGGTTGTGAATTGAGCTATTGTGTTTGATTGAATAGTATTTTGTATTTTTTTATTAGTCTGAATAATCAAATAAATCAAATTACGGTAAACATTTTTTCTTTGAATTTTTGTAGAGTTGTTTTTAACTCGAATCATTGTTGATACTTTTCTTCTATTAGTTATTTTGTTTTATTGTTACTTGAGTAAGTTTTGCAATTGATAGTATTATTGCTATGATAACAGCTGTGCAACAGCTGTGCACAAAGGTTGCCATATTACTTTAAAATTTAATGTGACCTTAATCTTATCATCCAGAATATTTATAACATGTTTGAATTTAAAATAAGATGAAAAATTCCTTGAGTAAACGTTATTAAATCTGTAGCATAAGCTAATAACGAACAGGTTTAAACACAAAATATCAAGACCAAACAAGGCAGTAGCGAATTTTGCTTTCTCTATCCCGACTGTATTTGCCTTTTTTCTTTTTTTAATTAATGACTTTGTTTTCGTTAACTTTATGTTGTTAAGCACTTCTTCATGACTAATGAGGTCTTTATTTCACAAATCTCTAATATATTCTAGAAAATGTATTTGTATAGCAGAAATTTTCTAATAACGAGCAATTCTGTATGTAAAAGAATTCATGCATGTAGAAGATACAACTGTATACACCCTCATGGTGTGGACATATTTATGTCACTATTGGGAGCTTTTCATCCTCATAAATATTATTCATGTGCCACGCGTTCTTGCCACTTACATCACTAATATATATTATTTCAACTGACGTATTTGTGTATGTAGTTGTATATACACTCGTATGTATATGCATATGTATGTACGAGTATATGTGTTTTTTTTTTGTAGTGGTAATATATAATTCTCCACTAAATAAAAAAAATCTGCTGAGCTTTAACAAATAGTAACAATAAACCTACAAAATATTCAAGAACATCTACACATACATACATATGGAAAGCTATTCAAATGGATGGATATACATACATACACACGTTTCTTTGAAGTGGAAAACAGTTGGAGTGTAGGAATATTAATCTTAAGGCATCATTGTCCCCTTTTTCTCTTTCGTTGAGTTTTTCATCAGTTGTTTGTCGACAGCCTTTTCACTTTTTCTTCTTTTTTAGAAAGATAAACGCGTTAATGTCTTTGCATTTGTGTGTGTTCTTTTTTGTATGTGTAAGTATCATTTTAAGTTATTGTGCTGCTCTTCGTTGCCAGTAAATTGTCAAAATGACAGTTAGCAATACATTTCATCAGCAATGTTATATATACATATATTTTTTGTTTGTTTGTCTTATCTTCATTTATTATAGTAAATAACAAACACTGCGAGAAAATGGCTAAAAGAATATTACTTTTACTTTATGCAATAATTTTTGCTAATCAGGCTTTGTAATGTTTTTTTGCTGCTTAAGAGAAACAGCAGTCAGGTAAATTATATGCCTACGAGTATACATAGTGTTGCGCAAATATACGTGAACAAACCTAATACAAATGTTTGCCATAAACATAAAATTATTAGGTAAATAACAAAGTCTGCTAAAAGCTTTATGTTAAGTAAAAATAAGGCGATGCGTTCACATTTTAACATACATATGTACATATATAAACAGCACTATTATTAACATCGTGGTATTCTAGCAGTAAATTATTTAACATTGTGTGTCCTAAGATCGGATTTGTAAATGAAAAATTGAAATGAAATTTTTATTTGAGTCGATAGAACGATCCATATAATTCAATGTTTAAAGATGATTTCATGTTAATGTTGACCGCGCTTAGGCCCCAAATTATTCATACCCTGAGTCCAATTTCGGCATAATCTCCCCAACTTATCGGCCGGTATCGCACGAATAAATGCTTGAGCATTGGCTTCTCCCTATAGACACGAGCCTTAACATAGCGGTCTTTGGCGACAAATTGACCGGACCCAAACGTGAAATAAACTGTTCACCGAACTCGCCTCTCAATTTGGCCATTCTTTCGCGTGCTGTGTGGCATGTGGCATCGTCTTGCTGAAATCATATGTCAGCCATGTCCAGCTCCTCCATTTCGGGCAAAAAGAATTTTAATCATTATACGGTAGCGCTCGCCATTCACAGTAACGTTCCTGCCCGATAATTCATGGTCATCAACAACACTGCTGGATAAAGCTGCTATATTTTACTCTGTCTGCACTCTACGTAGATTTGGTGCGAAAGAAAGAAGATTCTGAATAGCTGCCTTAAGAATGTCCCCCAAATTGACCATAAAATTTAAGAAGTGCACGATGCACTTTATTATTAACCGAGCGTGAATTATGATAATAAAATTCAAAAATCTGCAGGCGTTGTTCGATTGAAAGCCGATTCATGGTTAAATTATAGACCAAACTGAACATATTTAACAGTAACATGTTACACGAAAACAGGTGAGCTGCGAAAAACAGTACTGCCAAAAAAAGTGCTGCCACATACAGTGCTGCCAAAACAAAAAAGTGGTATAAAAATTACCCTTCAGCTAGTTAAAACTAAAACGAAAGATGCAGGTACAGTCACATTTGTGAAGAAGTTTTATATGAAAAAAGAATATAATTTTTGTTTGCTTTTCTTACAGTGTATTTTATTATTCGAATGAATTTAGACATATACATATATGTATGTACTATGTATGTATATAATGACGCTGACAAAGTTCTATGGTGGTATTCTTTATAAAATTTAAGTGTGTTCTACACCAGATAGTTAACACGGTATAACAGTTGTGAAAAATTCAATGTACAGTTGAAATCATAGTTTTTCTAAACTATTGTCCTGAAGAGACCGATTTGCTGAAATAATTAACTAACGATTTGCTTCACCTTTTTGATCAATTTTGATTATTTTGCTTAAGAGAAGTAACAAATAGGCAATGAATGCATGCTACTATTACAAGGTGTTACCTTCCCAGTAAAAAAAAATTGGAAGTCATTCTAAAGGAACTACATTTTCATTACTTCCAAAAAAACGATATTTTAATTTGCCGATAGTTAGCAGAAAGCCAAGTAGAAGTTTATTTTAGTCATACAAAGCCTTGAAATTCGTCTATAGTTTTAGAAATTACTCACCAGAATTTTAAAAAAATCTATTATTTTGAAGAAATTTATGAACTATTTTTGGTCTAAAATTTTTAAGTTATTTGCTTAAATTTACATGAAAATACTGTTTCGCGTTTAAGTTCATATAAAAAGAAACTAATTGTTAAAATAGGTAACTATTAACCATTTTTACTAGATGAAAATATTATCATAGAACACAAAAAAGGACATTTTTCTTAAAATCGCTTCCAATTCGGTGACCAGGCATCGAAAAAAAGAACTTCTTGCAATGACAACCCTATGTAAAAATCATTAGATCGGATCGAAATTTGCACTACTTGCAGATCGCAAACTCTACATTTTCATGACTTTTTTGGAGTGTCTTTTTTTACTGGGTTCTTTAGAAAAGGCTTAGTGAAGGGGAAGACAGGTGGTGAAGGAAGAGAGAGGAAAGCTTCATTTAATTTACAACTCTGCTTTTTTGGCTCGTTTTTAATACTGCTGTGTTGCAGCGCCTCTGTCATCAATGAGGCGTACTAAATTTTTGAAGCTGTGTTTAGTAGCCATTTTATTGGTTATTTTACTGCTCCTAAGAATTTTGCTATATAATACCGACGAAGGAAGGTGCTTTTATGTTACCTTCGGATTAGTATCCGCTGAAGCCGGTGTATTTCAGAGACCAGTGTCCATGCCTTCATCATTTGAAATTACCTACAACAACTGATACAAAGCTACGCTCATTCACATCAGAAAAATGTGTGGTGTTGTTATTTCAATGACTGTCGGTTTTGTAGTCAACGTGCTAACTACTGCAATGCCACCTTCGACTTACTTAAAAGAAAATTCGCATATATTTTTTTCAGTTAATATTAAATAATACATTTTTAGAATACGTGGAAAAACGTATAACAATATGGGAGGCGTAACCACTTAAAATTTGACTCTTAAGCTATTTATTTTTGCTTGATACGAGTAGATTAAAAAAAATAAGGGGCACACCTTGCAAATGTACTTATTAATGTAAAGGAATAAGTTATCCATTACATTCGTATTTTGCACAATATTTGTATGCGCGCAAATAAAGTATATATACACCTAGGGCCCTTATGGATAATATAGGCGAATAAACGATGTCCGTCTGCATGCCCATCTGCAAATATCTGTGAAATCGTCTCTAGCTTATCGGTATTGGACAGATGTGTCAGGAGTTGCCTTGGCTCGATTGGTACTGAAAATAAGCAGAATCCAAAAAGCGGTTCCCAACATCAATATTATTTTATTAAAATCCAGGGTTGGATAATGGAATTTTTTTTTGGCATTAAAATTTTTTCTGCAAAAATGTTGGCCATACAAATTTTCTACATGTGTGTGTGTTTACACACCAAAACTCCTCCTTTCTAAGGATGTTGCTTACGATTTGTTTGAATGGAGTCGAAAAATACCGGTAACCGGGTAGTTAGAGGGTTAATATGTTCCACAAAAATATTTACCTGAATATTTTCTACAAAGTTGATAAGCACACCCTATACCACAGATTTTAAGAGCACATAATTTCATACGCCGATATATTGCACCAATAGTACAAAAAGGGGCCACACAATTATTTTTTTTATCTCCTGTACCAGAGTCCACTGTGAAGACTTTGTAATTATGAAAAAATTCGAAATTGTTACACATAGAATACAATAGGGGAAATATTTGGCCTAAAGACCGGCACTGCGGCAGCTGATGGATGGATGGATGCCATAGATCTGTAAATCAAATCAAATTCTGTATGACTGTCCTCATAAAAGTCAGCACAGAGATTGAAGAAGCCTGCCTAATATCATAATAGAACAGAAACTCAGAGTGAAAATCACGCCTTCTATTGCTACATAAGACTATACACTCGCAAGTAATGTGTGCCGTTGTCTCGTAATCTTCTAAGTATAAACGATACAAGGGTGAAGGAACTTGGTTAATTTTCCACAGAGAATAGTTTAGTCCAAAGTGAGCAAAACGAATACCAAAAACAAGCCGCAAATTATTCTTGTTGAGTTTCAGGATTCCACTATATGAAAATGGCAGCAACAATGCTTTGGCCTGCCTTAAACCAGAAGAAGTCAGCCACATTGCCTTAGCGGTCGAAGTATCATTTGCTTTGATCAGAGAGATTACAGTCGACCAACTTACGCTACAAAACGGCTATGCAACCGTACACCGAGAAACAGAATCCCTCCCGGCCAGTTCATACTCTTCCTCGTTACCTGGATGATCGCTGTTGCCAGGTATCCAGTAAATGGATAGCTTTGTAAAGAGCCAAAGTAGTCTAGAAAACAAGCATCGAACGGAATTCCCTTTGAAAGAGGGACTTCAGACCTGCCTGACTATCGGAAAATATAGATATACGTGCGCCTTTAATGCCTCTACTTAAATTAACGTGAATGAACACATTTGGTGATTGTCTGTATTTCTGCCTGAAATACTGTATAGACCACGTACCCATGGGCGCAGAGATTTTTACATTGGACAGACTTTGGAAATATCCGATCGAGTGCGTGACACTAAGGTTATAGCTGAATGCGAAACATTAATACCAGAAAGATACTTCTGGATCCATGGAGCCCTAGAACAAATACCCGTGGGTAACTGCACGGATGGCTCGAAACTGCATCAAAGAACTGTCCTACGTTTCTTCATAGAAGAACCGGAGACCGAATTTTACTTCCGCTTACTTCACCATAATACAGTCAGTTTTCCAGGCGGAAGATCGTACAATCACGGAGGTTTTAAAACAGATCATTGTGATTATTAGAGCCAGAGATGTCAATATATTTACTGACAGCAAGTCGGCCATCACAACCGCAAGAATACACTCTAGGACCCTTGTAGATGGCAAAAATATGATTAACGATTACGCAGTACATAGCAACATTCGTCTTGTATGGGTGCCGGCCCACTATGACGAAATCGAAAATGAACGGTCAAATGGACTGGCGGAAAAGGCCAGAATGTTACGGACAGTAACTCTAATGAATGCATAGCCTTTCAAGGCAGAGAAGATTGAGTTACAAAATTCGGCGAATATGGCCCACAGGACACGATGGCATAATGATACTAATCTAACGAAGATTTTATGGGACAATCCAGACGAAGCCAAAACAAGGGGCCTGTTGAAGCTGAACAAGCCCGAAGAAAGTTTACGGGCAGCTAAATTTACAAAGACATTTGTACCGTATTGTAGCTAGGGATGACAATAAATGAGAGACATGCATGGAGGACATCGAAAAAATAGAGGACTTCGTTTGTCATTGTCCAGCTTTCACCCAGTCGAGATCCCATTATTTTGGGGATGACATCTTACCGGACATTACCCCACTTAGTGCTTTGAACTGGAAAAGTTTGAGGGACTACGTGGACGATACTGAGTTGATACAGAGGTGGCTTTTGTTTTTAATTCATACACACAACAGGCCTATAATGACTTTTGTGTAAGTCGCCGGACATGAGCGTAAAATGGCTCCTCTTTTCAACCTAACCTAACCTAATGGACCTAATTATGAGTGCGTGTTTTGACTTCGACTACCCAATGATTGTACTTCATTTGAAAGAGTTCTAGCCACCAAAAACTAAAAATTCAAATACAATATATGCATTTACATTCCAAAATTATCTGTAGCCTGGTGTTATACAATAAACTTCTAAGATACAAAATATGTACTCATCGTAAAATTTTTTTTACAAAAAAAAATACTCATTCTAAAGTTTGCAACATTACATTTCGTGTATAGATGTGTGTGATTAAAACACATATTCTTACATACACACATACACACAAACTAACATTGAAATTTATTGTATATATATAAAAAAAGCTGTTATTATATACGAATGAATGTATTCAGTATAAAAGTGAAATATGTTATCGGAAGACGTTCGTCATTGTTGACAGGGGCAGCAAACCCTTCCCTGAAATGTGAATTGAAAAACAACATACATTGGGCAACAACCAACCAAACAACAAACAAATAATTTTGTTGTTTTTCTGTTTCATACTTTTTTTTTTATTTAATCTTTCTCAGCTTTTAGACTTAATGTGAGTTCATCGAAAACAAATTGTGGTAAGGTTTGCCTTGCTGTTTGTTCTCTGGTCTTTCTGAAAAGTTGTTGAGTGTGTCATTACTGACACATCAGCCTTTTTTGTTTGTGGTGTATTCTTTGTGCCAATCCAACAACAGGCAAGTACAATACGATAATAAAAATAAATACATATCAACATCAAATTCATGCCACACAGTAAATCTACTACCACTGCTTGAGTTTGAAAAAATCAATCTTACGTTTCACCCTGCTGAACATGATATTGTGGCACAAAAGGTTGCAAGAATGTATGCACATACGAGTATAAATTCTCAAAGAATGTTTAGAGTTGTCTTTTACAATCAGTTTCAATACTTTGGCAATAAATCACTCATTCACTCACTAATTCATTCGTTTAACAAAAGAGCAGAGCGAGAACAAAACAAAGACATTCATTCAATTTTATGGCGCAATCCAGTTTTTTCATTTGGAAATCTTCTCGTGAGGTTGTACATATTTTAGAGTTCCCTAATGAAAGTAAAGAACACTTCAAGTGAAAACTTGGTGAGGGGTTGGAATATTATCTGCTATTTCTTAAACATTCAATTGATACCGTGTTGATTGTCACAATATGTTGGCGTCTTTTCACTGCAACTCGTTTCTTTATCAATTCGGATTTTGCCGAAAAGAAGGCAATTTCCAATCATCGCTGTTAGTATAGAATACAGACTGAACTTTTTAACGAACATGTTGACTATATAGGGCACTTATATATATTTTTTACTATGACTATTTTTGTGGAAACAATTTTTGGTTTCAAAATAATATCTGAGGTTTTTATTAATATCAGCGTATGTCCAAAAATCAAATTTCTTCTGTAGAGCCAAAAAAAGTTATAGGTAGATGTTGTGTTGTTGTTTTAGAAAAATATAATACATACTTGCTAAAAAGCGTTTGATATATAACAACTTGGTAGCATACATTTGAAATGAGAAATATATAACATATGTTGTTGTTAATTAAAACCACAGATATAAATTCATTGATTAATCCCAGCATTGTCCATCTCTAGCCCCTGCAATTCCAAACTTTTTAGCCAATCAAGGTTCAATTGAACGTGCCATAACCATAACAAATAGCTGTTTGAACCAAGCTTATAGTCGAAACTGTATTGGATTATAAATGACTCGCCAATTGAATTTTAGTTTTTCGCCGTAACCATAAACAGCTGTTTTTATGGACCTATGCTCTATGTTGTAGGAACTATTTGAGCTCATAGTTATATATAAACAGCTGTTTGCTAGTTGTTGTTGCAATTTTGAAATTATTAAACAAATGTGAACATAAACAGCTATTTATGGTTATGGCAGCACTAATAAGTTAATCACATAGACTTATGGTTATGGCAATTATAGTATGACGATCTATAATTTGGATCAATCTACGAGTATCAAAAGTGCACCTACGGCCTCTTAAATGGTGTTGTCTTCGCGGATTACTCTACCACAATGTTTCTAAATAACTTTTCAGTACTCTGCAACAAACTGCCTATTGTTGAATTTGAAGAATAACAATAAAAAAATTAAAAATATGAAATATTTGATAAAAACTTTTTTAAGTTATTAAAATATACAATTTATACATTAATTTTTTAATGAAAACCTAATTCTTTGACTTTCCAAAACTGTTTAAATTTTTTAAATTGGTCAAAAACTGAGTCAGTTAGAGGTACTAAGGTACTACGATTCAGCCTAAAAAAACAGTGCTTCAAAATCTTTAAAAACGGTTTTCGTATGTCCTCACCCAGGCCTACAACCCCCTCCCCCCCTCACTAGCACACTCTTAGAGTTCTGACAAAAAGTGTTTTTTTTTGTAGCAGTGTGTAATCATTGAAAGAAACACTTATGTACTTAAAACATTAAATTTCATAAACTTCCAATGTACATAGAGCTTTTGGTTTAAGAAAAATTAGAACCAAGACGTCCTAAGTAACATAATTTTTAAAATATTATACCAACCTACAATTTGTTTTTTTAAGTATATTTATTAATCAATTCATAACAAATTTATCTACAAATAAGCAAATAGTTCAGTATATGGTTATATATATGTATATATATATATATATATATATATGTGCCCTTCTCCAAGAAAAGGGACCTAGTGTGTCAAAAAACGGGTTTGGACATAAGAGTGTATTCTGGTACCTAAAAGGGTGTAGCATAAGATGAAATAAGTTAGATTTCTGATAACATAACCAACCATACCAAATCGCATCTCACAACTGAAGGTGTATATATCTTAATATATATAAAAATCAAAAATACGTTTATTTGTTAGGGGTGAACTCTTCAATGCCCCAACAGATTTTCGCCTTCCACCCCACAAAATATTTGTAAAAGACCGGCGCGTGTTTTTATAAATATTCTGCCCCGGTAAATGCTACGCCCCTTTCAGAAATAGTGATTCGTCCGACAGATGGCCCAATATTTAGTTTTTTTTTGTGTTTTTCGATTTCGACCAAACTTTATATACATGCTCTATGGGGCGTGAGGAGTGTTTCTGTGTAGTTTGAAGTTCGTCCGGCAGATGGCGACATATTTAGTTTTTTTTGTGTTTTTGCACCGTAACTCAAGAACTACTGCACCGATTTCGACCAAACTTTATATACATGCTCTATGGGGCGTGAGTTTGAAGTTCGTCCGGCAGTTTGTTTCGTCCGGCGCAATGTTTAGTTTATTCGTGGGCAAAATCCAATTTTCATATTGTACCACCAATGCCATATACAACACTAATGTTTGCTTAGGGCCAGCAACGCGGACCGGGGTCAACTAGTTATATATATTTTTACACACAGGCCCATAATCAAACTCTCTAGCATATTTTGTCATATCGTTTATAATTATTTTTCATATATTATGTAAGGTGTTAAGGCCCAGACGGAAATTTTTTATAAGTCGAGCAAATATCTTACCAAGGCTAAGTTATATAGGCCTTACTTATCAACAATATCAAAAATGTTTGAAAAGCTGCTCATGACTAAATTGTCCCAACGCATAGATTGGTTCCAGTTATAAGGAGGACATTTGAAACAAAGAAGTATTGGTATCCATCCAATTTATTGCCTAAAATATATCTTCTTCCGAAAAATCACAGTTGCAGAATCACACAAGCGTTTAGAATCAGTACAGTGCCATAATTGTTAACTTCAATAGAAATTTAAAAAATTTATACTAAATTTACAAAAAAAATTCATAAAAAATAACCGAAACTTATATTATCTGCACCGGGAAGTAAAGTTTGAACAGTTTTCTTTAAAAAAAATTGACTTAGTAACAAAAAAAAAAATCGTGCTAATAGATCGCTTAATGAATAAAATTAGAAAAAGTCGAGAAAACCCGATGTTCGGGTTAAAATCGATTTTAGCGACCTCTAAGACCATTCCGAAAAATCGGAATAAAAAGCACAAAAATACTTTACCCTATATGCTTTTAAAAAATGCTGGGCTAGCTATAAAAATCGAATAAAAATTTTTTTTTGGGACACCCTAATATACATACATATTTCTCTATTTACTTGAAATATGTAAGTATATTTGATTTGATAAAAGTGGGATAATTGAATTAATCTTCTGTAACTTTATCATTTTTACACCGATCTGTATTCTATTAAGCACAAAATGTTTCTATTAAAATAATCTAACGTGATAAGTGACAAAAATTGAAAAAACTTAATAATTTGGTTTGAAAAAACTAAATTGAAAAAAGCAAAATTGCAAAAAATCATTAAAATTTTTGTGAAATTTGAACTTTGTTCCACTGTATTTCAGTCATTTCTGGATCAATTTTTACAAGCAACCCATGGTTGCTTTACTAATTCTATATTCTTTCAATTTAAAGAAGGAAATAAGAAATCTATCTATCATCTTTTTTAAAATATCTCGAAATCTGTTCTACTTTTGACCATTCTGACTTTAAATTCGGATTTGGTGAAAAATTCTACATTAAGATCATGTGCCAATTTCTTTTTGTTCCGCAGTGTAATTCGACAAATGCAAAGTCAAGCTTTAATTTTAATCGCCTTGAAGCTACTACTGATATCCTGGTGCAAACTATAAACAACTTTACAACAAACACGACTAGCTTCATGAAATGCTGCGAATGCAAAACACACTACTTCAAGCAATTATAAATAAACCATGAACGGCATTCGCCAACACAAAAATGAACTGGAGCACTTCCTGGAAAATTATTGATATAATATTGGTATCTGAGGCTCATTTGATTTCGAGAAGTTTTTTTTTTTTAAGTAATGGTTACACTCTATAGCATTCAAAGAACCCGGTAGGGAGAGCATGTGGTGGATCAGCGATTCTAATTAAGTCAAGACTCAAGCACTATATCCTTGACAACGTTAGTGAAGAATATATGCAATGCAAAACACCTAGAGGTCGAGCATTGCTCAACACAATTTCTAACATGGGCTTGGACGTAACTTTCAGTGGGACAAGCAAAAAATTCTGGACGTTATAGATTTTGGCATCATGAAAAATATTTCTAGGGATCTAATTCATGTTGAAGTTTCTCGAGATCTCTCCTTCGATTACCACGATGGTTACAATCTGTAGCCCACTAAGAAGTGACTTACCTCACCCATATGTGAAGCTGATCAATCATGTTAGTTAGCTGGGTCTCAAAATATATCTCAGTAGTAATTGTACGGAAAACATTAAGCTAAGAACATCCGATGATATTGAATTTAACATTGACAATCTTAACAGTCTTGTGAAAAGAATAGGACTTTTTTTGCTCAAAATTTAAAACGAAAGAACACATACTATTAATTTGTATTTTCTAAATTCCAACTTGTGTTTTAACATACAATATCACAAGAAAATATGAAAAAACGATGTGGAAGCTAGAACAAAGACGAATGCCATATTACCACTGGAGTATTACGCACACCGGGCAAAGATCTTACCAAGGCTGACTCATATATGCCAATAAGTTTACTAATCTTTTCCCCAATTCTAACTTATAGTGGGTGCATCGCGGACCAGTTGATGGTTTAAGAAGCCAGCAAAGGAACAATTGCCCAAACGCATAGATTGGTTCAAGTCAGCAGAAGGGCATTTGAATAAAAGAAGTGTTGTTCTGCCCTCTTTATTGATGTTTCTCAGGCATTTGATAAAGTGTGGCATAAGGGCCTAATTTTAAAGTTGAAGACATTTCTTTTGCAAAGTTTTATTATTGCCCGGAAGTTCTAAGTTGCTGCGGAAGACTTAATGCCCTAATCTATCTCTGCCGGTGTACCACAGGGGAGTATACTAAGTCCAGTTTTGTATTTGGTTTATGCTTGTGATATGTCTTCTACATTTGACGATCCTTACCGGCATATTCGTTTCCAGTGATACCTTGGTATCCTGGCATTCATATTAAATCGAGATTTCCTCATTCTAAATTTGAGTTTATTGCATTCTTAAGCTAACGGATATACAAAGGCTTTAGAACAAAGGCTCTATACAAAGGATTTGAGAACTGCTTTATTGTCCTTGATTAATTTCCTTCATCTACAAGCCATCACTTCGTAGTTGAATTAATCATAGTGTGATAAGATGGACATAAACGATTTTCGTACAATAGATTAGGCTTATGTCCCAGAGGCGCTGAAACACTGGAAATAAGCGTGAAAAAAGCAGAGTTGTAAAGGAATGAAGCTTTCCTCTATCTCTTCCTTCACCACCTGTCTTCTCTATAACTATCCCTTCCCTATTACCCTCTCTCGCTATCTTCTCTTCACCACACAGGTACCATAAAGGGATCATTGTATTGGACCCAAGTGAGCTGGACTCAAACATTTCACCCTTCCTTACCAGCAGCCTGCTAACCTAACCTAACCTAGCCTATTAGGGTTATGTCACGGAAGCCGCTGCCCCGGCGATCATCAATTCGAACCTTCTGTATGTACAGGGTATCCAACAAGAAGATATGCAGGCTTGATGCACGGAAGAAGCGAATTTAAGGTCCGGGCGATGTATGTCAATCGGTAACGCGACTATAAGGTAGTTATTCGTTAAAAGCGTGTTTTGCGACCACATCGCCAATTGTGCCTGCTTGAGTTCTACAAAAGTGGCAATTTGACGACTGTAGCGCGAGGAAGATACTATAATATTAAAGGTTTGTGCTCGTACCACTTAATTGATGCGCTAAGCATACCTTTCAATCGAACATATATCAAATGTTTGAAGAAACCTTCTTAACATTGAAAATGCTTAAAATTTGAACGGCAAGGATCATCTAAAACCGGTAATGATATGAAAAACTTAAAAAAACTTATTTTTAACTTTTTAATTCTTATTTTTTAAGTCGGTTAAGTTTGTTTATTTATTTTTAATTTTTAGTAGCAATTTTATATTTTCAGTTAAGTGGTCACGCCCAATTTTGCAAATATTAGTGCCCACTTACTTTTTCAAAATTTAAAATCGCCTCACTTTCAGGTTAGTGTAAAATTCATTTCAAATCGGTCAAGTAAAAGCTCGTGAAATATAATATTAAGCTTCAAGGGGCATGGCCCCGCCCACTTCTTTAAGTACGAAATTAAATCATTCTAAAAGAAGAAACTGCAGCCAAAATTCCTTGGAAACGGATAAGTAAAATTACTTATAATTTAATATGTGCCAAATTTTCATGGGCCTGTCCCCGCCCACTTTTTTTAATGTAAAATTGGGTATTTTTCTGAACTTAGAGCGTATGCTAAGTTTTGCGTAAATCTGTTAATTCGAAATACGCAAAATATAACACTTAATTCTAACGGGCGTGGCCCTGCCCATTTTTTTAAAACAATATTCATTATATTTTCAAGCTAAGGGAGGTTCATAGAAATCTGTTTACTTGAAGCACGCGAAATATAATATTAAATTGTACTGGGCATGGCTCCGCCCATTTTATAAGTTAGAGACTGTGTCATTTCGAGAGGCCGAAGTGTGCGCTCGCAGCAACCGGATAGGTAACAGATCATAAAATAAAAAAATAAAAATTTTGTGGGGGCGTTCCCGCCGTTTTTTTTTTCTTTAACACATTTAGACCAAATGAAAGTTACATATTCTTAGACAAAACATTATTTTTAGAAATGTTAAGAAGTGACATATATTGAAAAATTACAGATTAAAAGTATCACAAATCTATAACTTAGTGAAATTAATTTTGCATAATTTTTCCAAGTTATTCAGTTTAAATTTAAAGCATTTGACGCCACTGTACTCTGGCGCTAACACCAGCATTGCAACACATTTGTTTACAGTCTCGTTTTCTGCCAATTCCTTTTTATATTCAAATATATTTGTATTTCTTCTTCGTCATTGTTATTTTTGTCAAATCTTAACTAAAGAACTTTATTTTGTTTGCTGCCTTTCCTGCTGCTGTCATTCCAATTTTGCTTTACTTGGAGGATTTAGAGCATTTGAGAGTTTCATCATTTAAAGTGCGAAATGTAGTCAACCATTTTTTCTTATCGTTCTCTAACAATCAATTGCGCTGTCATCTTGAGTGATTTACTGTCAATTGATGTATTTTTGTGTGTAGCCCATCTTTTAATAAAGTGTTGTTAGTACGACGAGTGTCTTTTATTTATTTGTTCCTTTTTTTTAAGTTTTTAATTTAATTTAATGGCCTGTCATTTTATTTGAAAATTATGAGGGCTTTTATTTCGAATTGATCTGCCAATTGTGTGGAGGTACACAAAATCAACAATAAATTTAATTTATTTTCTAAGGGAGTATCATTAAATGTTATAGTTTCCTAATCATAGTCATCATCACAGTGCAACGCTTGTGAATAGTTGTTAGAAGAATATCCAGTTTTTCTACTTCATTCAAAAGATATTCTTTTCAATAAACATATTTAAATGTTAAATAATTGCATAACAGCAAGTTTGCAAAAATTTATTTTATTTAATAAAAAGATGTTTATTTAAATTCAATATCTGCTCATGCAACTGACATCATTTTTGGGTATGATGCTCGAAAAGTATTTCAATTTTCATTCCAATTTTAAAGAAATACTTTTTTTTTGTTAACAATATTGCTACATAAAGCCATATGCTGCTGCTGTTGCAATAGCACACACAGAGAGATTTTTTTTTTTATTTTTCCCTCAAACATTTTTAATAAAATAAACTCCATGTAACATAATCAACATAAAGGATTTTCTGATGAAAAAAGTATGCTATAGATTTTCAATAAATGAGTACGAAGAGTTGTTACGTTTTATAAGAAAATTCTGTTCATGATTGGTAAATTTTTTTTATTTTGCTTTCTTCATATATCGTTTCATTTTGCTTAACAAAATTTTCGCATCATGGTATGATTGCTGCAGATAAAATTGCTTCTTCAATTGTGTGTTCAGTAGCGGAAGAAATTGCAGATAAAAAAGAATGCTCTAAAGGTTTGAGACGAATTATTTGGTGCACTATGATGCATTTACTTGTCATAAATTAAATCAGACATAAGTGCATATGTTAAAGAAGTGCATATGTCATAGAAAACCTTAAATTTGCAGGATAGTGCTTAACATATAGAGTAAAAACTTTCAGTTTAAGAAAAATCTTTTCCAGGACTTTCCCTTTACCTTAAATTTTGGCAATTTATTTTTATCATATTCAAAATAAAATTATATATATGTTACAACTTCGGAAATGGTCTAACTTACATTTATATAAAATTTTGTTTCGAACGGAGCAGGATTATGCCTGCCTCCCTAATGTCCTTTATTTTGTAAAATGAAAATAAGCTTCCATGACGATTAGGAATCAAAGAAAATAAGTGAGAGCATGTAAAGTAATACTGCTGGGATTTTGTGCGAAGTTTAATTTTAATGTACAAAAGGACATGCCACTAATGACCATATACATATCTTTAGCTAAAAAAAATTCAACTTTGATCTTCTGCAGTAAACAGAAAGCACCATAAATTGCGCATTATTTTTATAATGATAAACAAAACTTTTAATATATAATTTATTAAAATCTGAGTAAGGTCACGTAAAAGCCTCCCATACATCCTTGATATTAGAAATATAAAATTTTAGTTAAAATAATTTTCAGATAGAATATAACAATATTTTTAAGATAATAGGGGAAGTTATAGCCAATTTTGCGTTACAATTGGTGCAAGGACATGCCTACCTTCCATATATCCTTTATTTAAAATTTTGACCTCAGCTACAAGATCTGTTCAGAAAGCCACAAATATTTTAATTATATTATAAAATTATACATTTAAGCTTACTGAGCAATTTTATTTTAATCGGTGCAATGACATGACCAGCTCCCATATATACTTTATGTAAAAAGTTTAAAATTTAATTTTAACTATGATTACAAAGCTGTGAAAATGAAGTTACGCCTTTAAATAATTTCATAACATAAGGAGGTAAATTTCATAAGAATCGTTGCAAGGATGTCTCATATAGCCCTAATGTAAAAAAATATATATATTTTAGCAGCAATTACGACCCAAAAGCAGCGCAAAAATCGAGTTATTATTTATAATATTTAAAAAAGACAGTTTTGCGCTTAATTTATAATAATTCAACAAGACTGTTTGGGGGTTAAATTTCACTTTGATTAGTGCAAGGACATACATACATACATCCTATATACGAGGACGTATTTTAATAAATTGGGTATAAATGATAAATAATTAATCAAAAATAATAAGCCGAGGGAAGTATTTATATAAATTTCAGTGCAAGGACGTATATCAAATATCCTTAATTTCAAAATTTAATTTTTGCAACTTATTATTAGCAAATAAATTCAGTAAAGTGTGACTGTGACTCGCACACGAATGGTTTCGTACGGAATTTTTATAATCAAATATCTTACCTGATGTAGAAATTTAAAAAAAATATTAGTTTTGGCGGTTTATATTTTTTTTTGGTGCTTTTTTCGGTTTTCCGATTTTTTCTTCGTTTCTCGGATATTTTTCTGTTTTTTTTCGATTTTTTCCGTTTTGCCGATTTTTGCGGTTTTAGTTTTGGCGATTTTTTTAGTTTTGCGCTTTTTTCGTGTTGGTGATTTTTGGCGATTTTTTAATTTTGGAATTTTTTAGTTTTAGCCTTTTGAAAATTGTCATAATCAGGCTAAGTTGTTATAAAATTGTTTTTAAATGGCTGCCTTTTTTATAAACACAAAATCCGAAAATTATTGAACCAATGAAGACTCTATTGTATTATAGTCCTCACTCAGAAAAAGCTACTTTTGCAGAAAATATCGCTTTATCCTTTATTACAACAAAGTCATAACTCAAAAAAGCTAGTTTTGCAGAAAATAAATTTACAGTTTTCAATTTACTCAATGAAGTTATTTATAGCTAAGGTTAGGTTGGACATTTTGCTGGTTTGAAAGTCAAAATAAGCCTACTTGTTGTTCCAGTTGTGTTACCTGAAACGGAGACGTGAAGAGAGGTTATTTAATTCTACATTTCTCCAATCAGTTCAGTGCTGAATGCACCCCACCACCGGATAAACGAGATCATTCATGTTATGTCGCAGTTTTACAAGGTGGCAACAGCGGACTGCCCAATGAAGAGAAAGTGGGACAAAGGCAGAGGAGTTGTTCTAAACTATTTTCCTCCTCCTCATTATGACAAAATTGTTATTCGGTAGATTTAATCTCCTTTCACACGCACCTATAACAAAGATACCTATTATTACAGCAACAAGTGTCCGTATCTGCCAGCGAGGTGGTTCGTCGAAGATTGCAGATCTCCTACAATCCAATAATATTTCTGGGCACATTGTTATGTTATGGAACCCAGATTAGCTTCAGCTTTGATTGCCTCATTCATCAAATTGGATCGATAGCCGATAGGAAATTAGGAAATAGCAGCTTTACTTTCAGTACAAATCTAGATATAACTATTCATTGTAGATTCCGCAGTAGCTTAAATCTCATCTTCTGTTAGAAACGAGGGACAAAAACACCTCCACACACACCAAGTATAATCTGGATCCATACGTATATATCTCTAGCAAGCTCTCATGTTGATAGGAGGACGTGTCAGAGAGCGTCACAGCAAATATTTTATTAAGCAAAGGTATAGGTGGGCAATAATCTATACCTTCTGGAAAACCGGTTACTAATGCCAAAAATCTAGAATGTTCCCTGCTGCTGGGGTTAAAAAAAAGTATTATTTTCAACTGGGGAGCATACAAGCTTTTTGAATGCAATTTCTACACAAGATTAAATATTATATAATGAATTTTTCTGCACTATGAACTCCAAAGATGCATTTTTTTAAGCATATCACTATTTTGCAATATACGAGCGATATATCTGGGGCAAAAAGGATAAACTGCTTGAGTCGAGATAACTAAGCTAATTTTGAATTAATGGCACCCCTGTAATTTTCATAATCAAAGTTATGCCTGGCGAAATCTCAATTATTTTGTGCAATTTCTCAAGAAGTAATGAATATGAATTAAGCAATTTTTTCTCATTGCCACAGATATGTGTTTTTTTTACTAAAAATTTCACGTAGTTAACACGTTGACTATAAGACCGAAGGTCCTGGATTCGTTTCGGTCTCCGATAGTCATTAAAAATAATAACACCTTTGTCCTTTGTACTAGTTGTAGTGGGAAAAGTTCTAGGTACTGGTCACTAAAGACTATACCGACTACATCAGATACTAATCCTATTGTCACATCATAGCGCCCTCCTTCGTTGTGTAGCAGAATCATCGGCGAAGTAAAATAGCCAACAAAATGGCTACTAAATACAGTTTCTAAATTTACTACGACTCATTGACACCAGAGGCGCTGCAACACTGCACTACCATGCAAAAAAGCAGAGTTGTAAAATAAGAATGAAGCTTTCCTCTATCTCTTCCTTTAACACCTGACATCTGTTATCACTATATCTTCCCTATCACCCTCTCTCACTGTCTTCTCTTCAACTCATAGGTAGCACAAAGGGATCACTGTATTGAACACAAGGGAGCTGGACTCAAAATTTTATCCTTCCTTACCAGCAGCATTTGGTAGAAAGTTTTTAAGACTTAGGTATTTTACTAGATCCTCAGCTGAATTTTATCTCTCATATAATTTTTAAATAAATAAGGCTAGAGGTACACTTGGCTATATTCAAAAGAGTTTAACGACCCGTACATTGGGAAAGCATTGTCACTGGCACTTCCGATTCTGGAATATGGCTCAATAATATGGGGTACTATTTATCAAATTCACACTGATGCTATTGAATCGGTGCAGAAGCAATTCATGTTATTTTTTCTTCGCGGATAACGATTTAACTCAGTAAACTTGCCTTCTTACTCATCTCGACTTGCCTTTATTAAGCAGCCTACTCTAAAAAGCCGTAGAACTTGTATGCTGAACGTATCATTTGTCTTCAATATTATTAAGGGTGATATCTGATCCAAATTTTTGATTAACGAAATTTCGTTTAATGTTCCTCAACGGACATCCCGCTATTTTATTCCTCTATCGGTAAAAGTTTATAGAGCCAATTATGCTGATGCCGATCCTCTTAGAAGAATGTGTTACGAATTTAATCAATTTATAGACTTTTCATCAAATGCTAATGCTGTAAAGAATGCGATTGTAAATTTTCAAATATTGCATTTACACCTGCACAAAATATATTAGATTTTAGTTAAAATGCTTATGAAAATTTAAACCGTTTACACCAAGTTTATTTGACATTTATAAAGACTTTTTTATCCTAAACAAAACCCATTAACTGAAATCAACTACAACTAAACAATTGCAATGTAGCCAATTCACACACCTTTTCAAGCAGACCGTAGCTAATTCAATCATCTTTTATGTACAGAGTAGTGAAAATAAAATAAAAATATTATATTTTATGTAAATTTCCTACAAATCTACTAATAAACTAGATTTTGTTTTGTATGGGAAATCTAGTACAAAGCTGCTGAATTTATATCGAAATCTGGTAAGTACTAGATTTTGAGATAATGTAAATGGCGTATAAACTCATAATTTTGTATTTTTTATTGTTTTTTGTAATTTATTTGATAATAATTTTATGTTGTGAAATGGTAATTTAAGGATATAATTCCATAGACAAATAATAAATAAATATTAATAAATATAGATCTTACACTTTAAAAAAATTAAGCTATTTTTAATATTATCCTGCAAATGTTTGTTTCTGATTTTGATTACTTCAAGAAGGTAGTTTTAAATATTTCTTTGATCTAAAAATTGAATAAAAAATTTACTTGAAGTGAGTTGTAATTCCAATAGATCTCACAAAATATTCGTTAATTTCTAAAAAATTCTTCTAATGATATCCTTAGTGCTCAGGACGCACAGTGTCGTGAGTTCATATAACGAGCTGCCAAAAATAGAAGGAGTTATCGTAAAGAAATGAAATTTGGAATACACGCTTTAATTGGTAAAATATAATCAAACATAAAATTTGGCCATTTAATTTTTAAGGATTCGTGTCCTTCCCACATATCCTGAAATAAAAAATTACCATAACAGAGAGAAAAATAATTGTTACTTAATGAAATTGTGTATAGACACTAATTTTAACATATTTAATGCTTCGTAAAAATTTCGGTCAATTCAGAGAAAGGATACGATACCCCAAAATGTCCTTTTTCAAAAATGTGAAACAAAAAACTTGTCTTCACTTATAGTGAGTTAAATGCTTAACTAGACTATATTGCGTCTAGTTAAGCATTTAACTCACAATAGACACCTAAAATTTGGCCATTTAAATTTAAAGGACTAGTGTCCTTCCCAAATGTCCTGGAAGTAAATATGTAATATACTGAAAATATACAAATTATAACTTGAAAAATATTGTAAAAATAAATGGGAAGGGGGGGGGGGGAAAGGTGGACATGAATACAAAAAATTTGCAATCTAGTTACTTGTAGAAACATAATGTGAAAGTATGAAAAATATATTGTTATATATGTATTTTTTTTTTCTATAGACCACTTAACTCCTACTTTTTTCAACCACAGATATTTACATCATAAGCAACTGCACATAGCATATGAGTTACAAAATACAGAAAAAATATATTTTAACCATATTATAACAATATTCCCCTTATGTTTTATTGGAAGTGGTAGTGCAATATATACAAAAATTTTTAATTAACCTGTTAAAGTTTGCATGTGTCCCTTTTTTTTAATTTTTTGCCACCTTCGCGACAGTGTGCGACGGATATATAAATTTTTTGTCCTTATATCTAATATAAATCTTTGGCTCTGCAAATGTTTTTAGATATGATAATAAAGAACATTTTGGTCGATACTGCTGGTTCATTCGGGAGAGCCTTTAGACTCATATAACCTATGACCACTACAGAAGAATGATCTTTTTTTTAAAGTCAAGTGAGACTGAAAAGTCAGTATTTTTGACATAAAATTTAAGTACGAGTATAAACTTCAGGCATTTAATTGATGACAGGAATATGAGCCAAACTAAAAAAAAGTCTAAATGGACTAATTCATAGAAAAACCAAACAACACACCTTCAAGAGTAAAATTTTATTTTTCCTTAATTTGATATCGATATCATTTCATAAGCACACATGCATTCAGATGATGTTCATATTGTTCGAATATTTATATATGTAAAGTTATTCAGAGCAACAGTAGCCTGCCCGTCCAAGTAGCAACAATAATTGAAATACATAATCCCCCACTTTTGAATGTTTTCATATATTTTTTTTTTGGTTTCATATAATGCACAAGTTGAAAATATTTTACTTTGCTTGGCGATGAGGCAACCTACATATGATGTTAAAAGGACTTTTTGCATAAACTGCCCCTTACCCTTTTTGCATGAAAACGATATTAAAACGAGACATACAGTGAACTGAAATTTACTCTTGAGGTTGCAATTATCGTGACTTGAACTTATTGGAATAATAAATAAATAAACAGATATACAAGCACACACACAAATACCGATAAAAGGATGCCAAGCATAACCCAATTAACCATTACCATTAAAATTTTGCTAAAATAAAAAATATTGGAACAAGGTTATGGACCAGGAAACGGGAGGCAGGGACTACAGCGCACAATTTATATACAATCTATTCATAGCGCATAATCTGCAAACTGAACAGGTAAAGCAACTCCTACAAATCAGCTGTTCATCGCCTTCTAGTGGGAAAAATTCTTAAATAAATTTACCAAAATTAAGCAAAAATTTAAACAAATTTCTCTCATTATTTTGAGAAAACTGATTATATACAGGCATATTCTGAAAAGCACATTTTTTAAATCACATATGATTCCAATTGTAATAATCAGGGAAGACGCAAATATGCAATCGCATGTTTTTTCTTGTGTGGCATATTATTGCGAAGAGAGGATATTTATCTGTTTCAGAACTTTTTATGAATTTTGGCAGCTATTTAGCTATTGCATATTTTTGCATATTTTAGCCTTTAAAGCATATTTTTGCATATGTCAGTTTTACACGCATATTTTTAGCATTTCTTCGAATTTTTAGAGCATATTTGCAGGTTGTTGGGCATATTTTGATACCTTATAGAATTTTTATTTTATTTTTTATTTTTCGCCATTTAAATCTCAATATGGACGGACGTTAGTTTTAAGCAAAATTTCGTTTTGCTATTTGTGACGGACTCTGCGTGGATTACATCTGTAGATGTTGAAGGAACATTGTCATTGTGCTGAAGTATATTTAGACGTGACAGGGAGCGACCTGTTATTTGAAAATCTAGGTCAATATTTTGTCATTTATTGCAATAACAATTATAAATAAAAACCTTGCATTATTTATCCAAAATTCAGTTCCAAAATTATAGTCCTGAATTCTTGATCTACTTTGAAGTCGAAGTTAAATTTTTACGGACGTATCAAAAAAAAAATAAATAATTTGCATTATTTGCCTAAGTCAAAAGTTTTATGGCAGCTCTTTTAATTTTCTTATTGCTTAAGCTATGTGCAGACTGTTGTCAGATCTTACAATATTGTCAGTAAAATGTGCTCAAAAATTTCTTACAACCGTGTGAACCGGCAATTTTTGTCAGACGTTGTTGCCAGAAAAAGTCTTGTAAGTCCATTGCAAGACTAGCAGCTGACAACAAATTGTCAGACATCTTACACATTGTAAAATTATTGCCAGATATTTGTCAGACATTTTAATATTGTCAGAGGTGCGCAGTTTATGCATCTGACAATGGCGTCATTGTAAGAGAATTTTTTCTATGGACAATACTGCAGACGCTTGATTTTAAAGCAAAATACATATATAACAAAAGATATGCAGACAAAATCAATTGCAATTGCTTCTTTATGGTCCTTTATAATTTATATTTTAACTTTTTACATTTAATACAACCACAAACGATTGATATTGAACAATTTCTTACAAATGCTTTGAGTCTGGCAACGCATAACAACAGATCTGACAATTTTTGCCCATAATAACCGTGTGAACTGTCAATTTTGTGACTGACGATTTTGTCTGAGGAATTTATTGTCATACAACCATCTGGCAGTAAATTGTAAGATTTACTGACAAAATTTATACAAGCGTGATAAGCGACAATCTACCTTGTGCTTGCCATTTTTGATTGCCAGTACATTGTCAGCACATTGCCAGATCTGACAATGTTGTCAATTCTTACAATATTGTCAGATCTTACAATATTGTCACATCTTACAATGTTGTCAGATATTACAATCGTCTGTAAATAACTTTATTTTTTTTTGTTTTTTTATTCTTGTCTTGCTTTATATATGAATGTTATTGAATTTTTGAATTAAAAATATATTTTTAGTTACAAATAAACAATTTTATGTTATTTTCAAGAGCATATTTTTGAGTTTTTAGTGCATTTTTATAGTTTTTAGAGCATATTTCTGGTTTCCCTGGTAATAATGATCACGCAGATATTTTCTCACTCTTTTTTTAATTTTTCTACTGTAAAGAGCATCAAATATCGTTTCTAATTATTACTTTTAAAATATGATTTGAAAAATGTAATTTTTAAAAAATGCCTGATAGACTATATATAAATTTTAGTATTGACAATGATTTTTCTTACAATTAACTAACACTGAACAAAATATTTTCTTGCACTTGAATCTGTGGGCCAGATGGGTATGCATGTCTTCGCATTAAAGATTTTTATAGAGTAGATGGACAATAGCAAATGCAACAACAACAATAATATTACGTATAAATTTCAATTCATATTTGAACATAGAATTGATTAAAGAAAATAAATGAAAGGAACTAAAATATGAAAACGAAAAACGTATAAAAATTGTACGATAAACTGAAATACTTCACAAACAAATTAAATCTCATACACATATTTTTTATTTATTTTTTTTTTGATTTGGTTCTTTGAGTCACAATAATGAAAGGATTGTTTGATTTTCTACATGTTGCAAGCGTATGTTGCCATGTGTGTGAGGAAATGCATGTCGGTGACAGTTTATTAAATCGATTACTTTATGTTTTCCTTTTTTTTTGAATTTTTTCCTGATATTTTTTAAAATTGTTTAGTAAACATGTTTTAATATACAAACATACTTGCATACGTACCAATGATCGGCAATAAATCGTTTTTTCGCTATTCATACTGACTCATAAAATTTTAAACGTATGTAAGTGAGTAGGCATCTCTTAGACTCAAATACTCTGATTTACGCATACTCACGGTGACATTGATTTATACCAGACTCACACTCATAAATCACCTTAAATTGATTTCTAATTTCAGGAAAATACTTATACTACTCACATTGATTCAGCTCATTCAACTCATGCATGTATGTTTATTTAAAAGTTTAGTCATTAAACAGTTTGTAAGTAGTATACAATAGTAGTAAATATGTTTGTTTTCCAATTCCTGCAAAAAAAAGCAAAAAAAAAAGCAACAAAGGAACACAAAACCTCATAATGAGAACTTTAATGTTCGTATGCGAAGTCCGCATTGTGAATCATACTAATTTTGCAACGTCCATAGGCATTGAATTAAGAAGAGTCGAAATCAACAACGTCATAAATGTTGCTAAGTGTGAGTTCGATGCGCTATTCAAACTTTCGAGTGAATATGACTCATAGACCACATTTCAATAAGTATAAGAGTGCATAATTAAAAGAAATTATAAGCCATGATTCAACTCTACTCACTTTTTCACTACTCATTGCTGTTCTCTGATACGTACCTATGTATGTATGTATCTATGTACATATATTTTATATTTTGCCGAGAGGCAGAAATTAAATGATAGAAGGCATGAAATTCGAAACTAAATATCTGCGGTGCCAACACAATGCCTTGTACTCGCATTTTTTCTAATCAGACGGTATCAAGCCTTTTTGCGACTACGACCAGAAAGGGAGTGGGGGAAATTTCTGCCTCAGATTATGAGTACAACTGCATCTAAAAGAATGGAAAGACTTCTTTATAAATAGGAAACTAAAATTTAATTGGATCAGTGGAAAAATTTATTCATATAAAAATTGAATTCAAAAAATTTATTTAATTAAAAATTTAATTAAATCACTTAAAAATTAAACTAAATGAAATAAAAAATTAGTCAATTAATAATATTATATTATGGAATTTAATAAAAAATTCTTTAATTAAAAATTAAATTGAATTAATTGAAAATTTAATCATTTACAAATTTAATTAAATCAATTGGAAATTAAATAGAATAAACTTATACTTTAAGCAACTAATAATTTAATAAAATCAATTAAATGTGTAATCAATTAAAACTGTAATTGAACCCATTAAAAATTTAGTTGCATCAATTAAAAAGTTTGTTGAATCTTTTAAAAATTTACTAAATCAAGTAAATAGTTCTATCAAACTACTTCGGCTAATTCAAGTGTAAAAGTTTAATTTTAAGTATTAAACATTTAATTCTACCAATTAGAAATTTAATTCAAACAATTAATAATTTAATTGAGAAATGAGTCATCAATCATCAATTCTAAAACGTAATAAATTTATTTTGAATCAACTCAAAAATTAATTGAACCAATTAAGAATTAAATTAAAACAATTGAAAGCTTAAGCAGTCAATAACTTAATCGAATCAATTATAATTTTAATCAACTACAAATTAAAATGAATCAGTTGAGAGGTTTGTTAAAGGAAGTAAGGATTTACTAAATCAATTAAAGGCTTAATTGTAATAATCAGGGAAACCAGAAGTATGCTCTAAGAAAAGTGTTTTATGCGCATTCAATATGCACTAAAAACTTGAAAATATTCACTTAAAAGTAAAAAATATGCTCTTGACAATTGAATAAATTGGTTTTTTTTTAAATGAAAATATATTTTTTAATCAAAAATTCAACATTCAACATTCACATTAGCATATAAAATACGACAAAAAAAAATAAACAAAAAAATTAAAAAAAAATTAACAAAGAATAACTGGGTTTGAAGTACAGATTAAAACAAAATTACCATACAAATTTTGACTAAATACAACAAATAATTCAAATTAATTTTTATTGGATGCATAAGAATTTAACTTCAATTCAAAAGATCATGATATCAGAATCAAGGCTTTGGAACTATATTTTGGAAAAATAAAGCAAGATTTTTATATATACGAGGGCGGTTCGGAAACTTCTTAGCCTAGCACAAAAAGCGCGGTATAAACAGAAAAAAGTTAAGTGTTTTGGAAACTTCCATCTCTGCTATGAACACATGTTAAATTTTGTTTCGATCTGGCAACTCCTTCATATAGAAACAGGTGTTCACAAAAGACGCATCCGCGATTTTTTAACATTGAAAAAATTAGAAATGCGTGGTGTCATTAAATATTTACATAAAAAAGGTTTATCGGGACAAGAAATTCATAATGATATGGTGAATGTGTTATGTGAAAGTGCTCCATCATATGCAACAGTAAAAAATTGGGTTGCTGAATTTAAACGTGGTCGTACAAGCATTGAAGACGAACCACGTAGTGGACGTCGAAAAACAGCAACAACAACATAAATTGTAGCCAAAGTGCATGATGTGGTATTAAATGATCGACGAATAAAAGTGCGTGAAATAGCTAATATCATGGGCATCTCGAATGATCGAGTCCATTTAATTTTGCATGAAGAACTACAGATGAAAAAGCTTTCTGCAAGATGGGTGCCGCATTTGTTAACAGTCGACAAAAAACGCATAAGAATGAACATTTCTCAAGCTTGTTTGGATCGTTTTAAGCGAAATAAAATGGATTTTAAGCGTCGTTTCATAACTGTTGATGAGAAATGGATCCACCACTATACTCCAGAGACAAAAGAACAATCCAAACAATGGACTGAAGCTGGAGGAAGTGCCCCAAAAAAGGCAAAAACAATTCAATCGGCTGGTAAGGTTATGGCAACGGTTTTTTGGGACTTCAAAGGTATTTTATTGATTGACTATCTGCGTAAAACAATAAATTCAGAGTACTATTGCAACCTTTTGGATCAATTAAATATACAACTTCGAGAAAAACGTCCTGGTTTACAACACAAAAAAATAATTTTTCATCAAGACAACGCACCAGCGCACAAGAATGTTTTAACAATGGCTAAAATCAACGAATTTTATCTCCTGATTTGGCTCCCAGTGACTTTTACCTGTTCCCAAATCTAAAAAAATTCCTTGCTGGCAAGCGTTTTACCTCAAATGAAGATGCAATTACAGTTGTAAACCACTATTTTGAAGACCTTGAGGAAAACTATTTTAATCAAGGGATAGAATTGCTAGAAAAGCGTTGGACTAAGTGTATTGAAGTTTTAGGAGATTATATTGAAAAATAAAAATATTTTTGAAAAAATAACTATTCTCTTTCATTGATAGGCTAAGAAGTTTCCGAACCGCCCTCGTAGTTTCTATTGCAATAAATAAGAAAATATTAACCTAGAATTTGAAATAAAAATTATTTCTGTCTCATCTAACCGAACTTTTATAGATTGACAATGTTCCTTCAACGTCTACTAGGGGCAGAGTCCGTCACAAATAGCAAAACTGCATTTGTATTGAAACTAACGTCCGCAAAACTGCGTAATATATAAGAAAAATATATACACTACATGGATCATTTGAACAGAGATTTAGATGGCGAAAAAAAAAATTTGACCAACCCATTAACTTGTCAGCATATTAACCCATATAGCGCAGGAACAATTTTTTCTTTAAACTGATATTTTTATTTCGAAAATGAAATTTTAATAAATTTTTAGAAAAAAAAATTTATATAATTTTTTTCCGGAATGGCGTGTCCTTTTAAAAGGACGGTTGCCCCAAGTTATAATAAAAAAATTCCATAAAGTCTCAAAATATGCCCTAAAAGCGTAAATTATGCTCTAAAAATTCGAAAATATGCTAAAAAAATATGCGTGTAAAGCTGATATATGCATAAACATGCTTTAAAGGGTAAAATATGCAAAAATATGCACTAACAAATCGATGCCAAAATTCATAAAAAGTTCTGAAACGGATAAATATCTTGTCCTCGCATTAATACGTGATACAAGAAAAAACATGAATTTGCATATTTGCGGTTTCCCTGGTAATTATGTAATGTAATGTTTTAATTTATTTACTTGGTGCTAATTCAATTAATTTTTTAATGTTATATGTATAAGAAACTAAAATTTCATGAAAAATTTTGTGATATCAATTCAAATCAATTGCTCTTGAATCTTTAAACAAATCAATAGTAAAGGGTGTTTTTTTTTGCAGACTGACACAAGTTTAAATCACAATAAAACAAGGAAATATATTTTTAATATCAATAAAACGGGCTTTATTGGAAAGAAGATTTTATGAAATGAATGCTTAAATATGATTTATGCCATGTGGCCGCCACGGCTGGCGCGTAGAAGGCGCAATCTGGAACACCAAGTTTCAACAACTTTTTGCAGCATTTGCGGCCGTATTTCGATGATAACTTTTCGAATGTTGATTTTCAGGTGTTCAATTGTTTGTGGTTTATCGACGTAGACAAGTGACTTAACATAAGCCCAAAGAAAATAATCCAATAGTGTTAAATCACACGATCTTGGTGGCCAATGAATTGGTCTATTACGTGAAATTATTTTTTCATCAAAAGTTTTTTTGAGTAAATCAATTGTAGCGCCCGCTGTGTGGCATGTGGCCGCGTCCTGTTGGAGATGGCGTTGGCTGAAGTAGTTAGCACGTTGACTACAAAACCGAAGGTCCTGGGTTCAATCCCTGTATCCGACAGTCATTAAATAACAACACCACGAATTTTTCTGATGTGCATTAGTGTCCCTTTGTGTCAGTTGTTGTAGGAAAGTTCAAGTGATGAAGGCATAGTCACTGGTCACTGAACTATACCGACTTCAGCAGATACTAGTCCTAATGTAACATCAGAGCGCCCTCCTTCGTTGTGTAGCAAAATCATTGGCGAAGTAAAATAATCAATAAAATGGCTACAAGACAGAGCTTCAAAAAATTAATACGCCCCATTTAACATCAGAGAGGCGCTGCAACACTGCATTATTAAAAACGTGCGAAAAGCAGAGTTGTAAAAGAATGAAGCTTTCCTCTATCTCTTCTTTCACCACCTGTCTTCTCTCTCAGTATCCCTTTCCTAAAGAAGGTAACACCTAGTATTAGCAGTAGGCATTAATTGCCTGAGTGTTACTTCTCTTAAAAAAAAAAAAAAAAAAAGTTTGGAATCATGTTCCTATACCGCTCACCATTGACAGTAACATTCCGACCATCATCGTTTTTGAAAACATATGGGCCAATGACTCCGGAAAAATAAAATTTTTAAATTTTTTCAAATATTCAAATATTCAACAATTTGAACGCTTTGTAAGTCGATTCATACAAAGCGTTCAAACAAAAAGCAACTCTCAGCTGTTAAATGGGCAGTGATGTCAACTCAAAGTTGTGACACTCTAATACAAAAATCCTTTATTAATTTTAATTACATTTACACCTAAATCAATAAAAGTTTCTTTGGAAAATATAAGTTAACAAATCTTTTTTTTCTGTGTACCGATCAGACAAACTTCGAGGTATGAATAGACTAAATGTCAATTGAAAATTAATTTTACTCTTTATATTAGAAAGTTAGAAGCATAAAGGGTTTTGTATAAGCCTTCTAGTCACATATGTTTTCCTTTCAGCTGGACAAGCTGCTTTGGCTATGAATTTATTGAATATATCAGAGACTCTTTGATACTTTAAATTCTTTTTTCTTTTGCATGTGCAACAATTAAGTATATTTTTAAGTAGTCATGTTCAATATATGATTGTATCCATTTCCATTTTTGGACATTGTTACATTTTGTGGCTCTGTAGCTTGTTACTTACTTCCCTTTCAAAATAATGTTTCTGCTGCTGAAGTTGTTGCATGTATGTATGTATATATAAACATGCAGACATACATACATATGTATGCCGTAGTTTACCAAAATTTATTCGAATGCATTGTCGTGAGTTATCAAAGATGGTCAAAAACGACATCGCTTTCTAGGTATTATTGTTATATTGATTTCTATTTTCTAGTATCTTTTTTTTTAATTTTTGCTACTCAAACTCATACTTTTTGGTCATGATATGAAAAGCTTGTTATGTTATTATACGAGTATATCGTTTTTCTTTTTAAATATTTTTATTGCTATTTATCTACCAGAAAATCTATAACTAAATCTAGAAATTATTTTTCTAAAAATGTTTGTTGCTTGCCTGTCCTGTCCTGTTTAGCAGCAGACCATCCTTTTGATAACCTCAGATATTGAAAAAATTATAATAGCAATTGTAAAGCAAAATGAAAAAAAGCATTTATGTTTAGGAAAGAGACGATTTATTGTTAATCATAAAATAAATTCAATTCAAAATCTGTGTATAGTACAGTATTTATTTAGTGTATGTCCTGTGCATGTGATGCTTGTTCGGTAGAAGAAAAAAAGCATTGTATGTATTTATGAATTTGATTTCAAGTAGAAAATTTTTGTTTGGAAAATATTTGAAATGTTAAATATGCATATAATGTTTAACTTAGAATTGCAGATTACAAATTTTATTTTGGAAAGCTTTACAACAATTTGGCATTTGACTATCATGCCGTATTATTGTTGACAAATCTCACAGGCAAGTTCAGTAGTTTGAGTTTTGTGAAGAAATAAAATTGGACATGGAACTTTTATTTACACGATTTATGTATGTATGTATCTATAAATGTCACTACATTAAATTTAATAATATTTTAAATTTCTGTTTACTAAAATCGTTTAAATATTACAGAGAACTAAAATAAGTAAAGACTCACCTTGAGCATTTATGTCCAAGTTGCTTCAAATGAAATGATAAGCAATCGCTCGTTTATAAACGTCATTAATTTCGCGAATCATTTGCTGGATGCGATTGAAGTTCCTGCGCGATAAATTTGTGATTGAATATGATGAAATGAAATTAGACAGAATGAACATGTTTTAGTTGCTTTAAAGATAACTTGCTTTAGTTTTTAAAGGCCTTATTCATAAAAAATATTTTTCATTTATAAGAGGTTTATAAAACAGTTTTTCATAAAAAATTTGTTTTATAAACCCTTTATAAAACAAAATTATTTTTTTCTGAAAAAACCAGTAAATAATTAAAAATTTATACATAAAATGACTTCTAGTATTTCAGACCCGGTTGGAAAATTTTCTAAAACGTATTCCTTATACTAAAAAAAAATGTTGGCTTGAAGCGTGTGTGTGCCTTAAAACAAAATGTTCATATAAAATTTTACTAAAGTACACTTGAAATACACATTAAGATTTTTAGAATTGAATTAAACTATTAGGTTAGGTTAGATAAGGATAGAAGTCCGAATCTCTAACTCACTTAGACCGTTTTGGCTGCACAGGGATGGTGTCTATATCTTGTGAACGAACATTCGTAGTTCTTTCAAACTGCCAAATGAATGCAGCGTTTTCCAAGCTGAGATCATGGCGATCCTCAGGGCCACGGAACTGGTGGCAAGGAATGTAGCTGAAAGTGGGCAGGTAATCAAAACTTGTTGGTGACTGTAGGAAAGCCCTCAACTTGTCAGACTATGTTGGCTTCGTGGCTATAGCAGTGTTCAGGGATATGAAATTGCCTATGAGCCAGCAAGAATAAGGTCGGCGTGAGATGAGGAAGTGTGTGACAGATCGGTGATATTACCAAAAGGTCATCACTACAGAGAACTCAGCAATTGAGTAGATAGCAGGATAATAGTAGAGTCTCGATGGCTATGTGGCCAAAACTTAATGAAATAAGATCCAAACTGCTACTGGATATGAATAGGAAGGCGAAGCGAATCGTGATAGGCGCGTTGATTGGTCGCTCTTTGGTAAGAGCAGGAACCAACATTTGGGAAGCTGTCACTACAGATTTCTGTATGATGTGCGGTGATGAAGAGGAACCAGAAACCATTGAACATTATATGTCATTGCCCGAAGCTGTAACGTCATAGGATTATTTGCTGAGCAGATGTTGCCATGAGAGCATTAGTTATATCGGGAAGTGTAAACTGGAGTATATTAAAGGCTTCATCATGGGAATTTAGTGGCTTACTGACGGCTAATAGGCACTTTTAGGTACATATGGGGGGCAAATATTACTTTTAACGGGCAAAAGAAGGGAATCCAACTGGGTCTCCGAGTAGGGGTGCGTTTTAACACCACCCTTCCTAACCTAACCGAACCTAACCTAGACTCTTCTGGTCCATTGTGATACCACGGAGACTCTGCTTATCCGGATTCCCCACCGTCGAACCAGTCAGAGCTTAATTAATAAAGCAATTAGTACTTTGCAATTTGACACTGACAATGGCCGAAAGCTCCAGGAACTAAAGAGGACCCATTGTGGGCACTATCTTTCTTGCTAGTCCAGGGCAGTCATACATTTTTCTCTTCCGATAGCTTGTCAAGTGCGGCAAAAGTCATTGTGTTCAACCTTTAACCTTTATGCATGCCTACCTATGCGACAGTGTCCGGCTAGCACGCATACTAGAATCATTCGTTTTCTATTTCTTCAAATCAAAGAAGCTGTATTTTTGTTATTAAGATGAATCCGCAACCACCTTGTGATCATTTCTTGTGGCCAACTTTCAATTTGATTCATCTTCTGCCTTGCGCTTAAGCCTGAGTTTGCAAGAAAGTAGGGGTTAGCTCGTACATTCCAATTCCTATGAAAGCTGTAAGGTTTTACCAGTTCTAGGTAAGTCATCAGCCCTGGAGTTCCCCTGAAATACTCTATGCCCCGAGATCCCTATGATGGTAAAGTTAAACTGCTCTGCCATCTCGTTTAGAGAAGATCGACAGTCGAGGTCTCTTGTTGTTCTTAGAAGCGGGGATTCAAAGCCATAATAGCTGCTCGACTATCAGTGTATATCGTTACCTTAATATAAAAAGGCCCTAACTGATAATTTGTTTGAAACCGAGTTTTTTGAATAATTCCGTCTAATGTATCAAAAAGGCCCTAAGCCTTTCTATATTAAAGTAACGATATGTTAATTAAAGTCGTTGAAGTGACATTCACTTTCAACAAATATGTAACTTCTTTTATTGTAAGGATCTCTGCCTACACACCGCAGTTATACGGAAGTCGCTTTGCAATACGAAGACCTAATGTCCCTGAAAATACCCCGTAACACAAACGTTCTTGGGTTTCGGAAGCATCCTTATAAAAATCAACACTTTTTCTTCCAGCTGGAGTAGCATTCTTTCACAATTCTGTGGATAGTATCCAGGTTTTATTAAGACGTTCGTATAGTTGAGATTGGTCAATCCTACATCTCCAAGCTTCATCGTTGACTATTCTATAGTCGACGGTGCAGTTTCCATTTCACAGACAATTACAATGAAGACGGATTTCCTTTCCTACTAAGTCCAATGCAAAGAGCACTGGTTATATACAAGAATGCAAGTCTTTGAATCTGGTGTAACATATGTAGATACATATGCACATCTTTTTTTAAGTATTGTTTTCCTAATTTTAATTTAGTTAAAATCCTTAATTTGATATTGAAAAAACTTGGATTTTAGAGGGAAAGAATCCGTTTGATGCACGCGATCTAGGCATGTGCAATCGCAGCTTAGAATGTTCCATTGAATTTGAACATTCATGAGAATTAATTTTTTCCTTACTCGAGTTTATGAAAAGTGATGATGATCTAGCAGAGCAGTAACCAAGCAGTAACCCATAATCCATTTAAAAAACCTGTCATTCAGCTCAAGGCATAAACAGTTCATCATTAATATTAAAACACAAAAAGTATTAAAACAATACACCAAAAAGTCTTTAAAGGTACTCGTATTTAATGTAACGTGGACAGTACGAAAAATAAAAATCATATTACAAGTGAATGGATTTCAAAACGATTTATGAAGCTGCAGATAATTGAGCAACGCACGAGTGTGAAGTGAGTTGTAAATATCGAAGTTTTCACGCAAAAAAAAAAATTAACAAACCAATGAAAAAAACAACAACATTGAACGAATGATAAACAATTACACATGCATTCTGTACACGGTGATGATGAGGAGGACGACAATGACAAGGATGTTGGTAATGGATGAACGCCCAGAAGTATGCAAGGCACAAAGTGAAATGGTGAACATCAAATGATAGCGACATTTAAGTGTCATAAACAGGGAGAAAAATAAAAATGACAACAGGAGCGAAACAATAATAAAATAATGCACAACAATGCAATACGGCGGTAATATTTTGCACGTAACATCAACAAAATAAATGAACACGACAACAATACGTGTAAACGTACATATCGCACCCTAAATACAAAAGGGGCACAACTCAAAATTATAAAAGTGCTTTTGCTTTTTTTATAAAACAGGTAATTAAAGAAATTTATAACAACCCCAACAATTTCTTTTGCAATACAGTCTTCTTATATAATACCATTATGGTTGTTTTTATGTGACATATTTGCGTCATTTGTACAGTATCAACACTTGTTTGCAACTACTCAGCATCTGAAATTTTTGAGTTGTGCCCCTTTTGTATTTAGGGTGCGATATGTGTGCATGTATGTGTAAGTGCTTGGCGAACGGTCGCCAACGAAAAGTATGAAAGTACAGCACTTAAAAAATAAAAAAAGAAGAAGAAGGGAACAATAACAACAACAACAGCAGCAGCAGCAGTAACATCAATTCCAACAACATTTTAATGCGACGTCAAACCGTAAAATTTATGGCAACATAACGAGCTGCAGTCAATATAATGTATAGAGCGAATGAGATGTATATTGTTGCTGCTGCTTTAGTAAATGGGTTGATGCAACAGCAATAGCAACAGCACCACCACCAGCAACAACAACAACAACAACACATCAACAGCAACGACAGTAAATGCGACATTTCAAGCGAAAAATAACAATAATCATAATTAAGGATATAAACGTATGACTCCACAAAAATAAAAATAAAAAAAGGATAAAAATGATAAAACAACAGCAACATCATTATTTCAGTACATATGACATTATGCCACATATACATACTTACTGTAGCTACAAAAGCCAGGGCCTTACATAATGTATTCATAACTGCTTCTACTGTTAAGAAAATATTGGAGTTAAAAGTAATACATTACTCAGCATTTTTTTAAAAAGCAAAACAACTACAGCTTAAAAACCAGATATCAGAAAAATCAGTATCTGTTTTCATATAACATATAGGAACAAAAAAATAGCGGAAATGTATATCGGCATTTCCATAATGTCACACGTGACCATGGTACACACTCATAGTAAAAAAAAGTCGAAATAAAACGTATTTTTATATAAACAATTAGCGTAACTTATAGCTCTAAATTATACCTATAAATTTTCAAGATAATTGCAAGAAACCAAGACATTCGCATGTGACAAAAACAGAAGTGAGGGACCTGAAGCAATGTTTCAATGTGCTTAATAAGGCACATGAATGACCTGCCCTGATATCTCTTTAATATAATTTTCATTTTACACAAAAATGGTTTATATATATTTTTTTTTAATTCAATTTTAATCACAGTCGCACGTGACATTTTCTCCCATCATGCTATTTTATTGTTTCTTTTGCTCTTTTTACGGAATTATAAATAAGAAATTATAAATTATGAGCTTCTGTCGCCTTTTCTTTTTTAATTATTTAATAATCCTCCTTATTGTGAATGACGTCGTCGACGTCACATCAAGACGACAGTAAATTTTGTCACTTGTATACTCTTTATCGCCAACAATTGGATCTTATTAACAATCTCTTACTAATTTCTAAGGCATTGTAAATTAATGGAGCATGTTAATAGCAGTCAACTCATTTCGACAAAAAGCAGACAAATGATAATTTTTACTGTCGTCTTGATGTGACGTCGACGACGCCATTCACAATAAGGTGGAATATCTCTTAGCTAATGCTTTCTACCTTTTTCCTAGCATTTCTTATTTGTTTCCGGTGAATGTTTCCATGAATTAAAACATGTCTTCGTAATAATTTTATCTTCCTTAGATTTTTCTCTCTTAAACTTTTCGTCTTTCTTGCTCACCTAAATTTATATAATTGAGAAGTAGTTAAAATTTTTGGGTAAACTTAACAATTTACTGAACAAGTTAAATATTAATTTTAGAAAAAGTGTGGTTACTGTAACTTAACTAAATATAAAATGAAAAAATTTCCCAAAAGCACAAATTATGAAAAGCAGTTAAATTTTTTTGGTAAAAATATAATGTGTAAATTTTACACTTACAATGTCGCACGTGACTAACTTTATATAGGTACAACGATCACATATATTTATATTTTTCAGAAGGGTTTTATTTTATTTTCACAATGTATGGTTAAGACTTAATGTGAACTTTAACTGCAAGTTCTTCTTATAAAACTTACCCTTAAAGTCCCTGTTTTAGTTGTACATTGCGAAATGGGCAGTAAGTCTATTAAATAGTTCTGTTTCTGGTGAATATTTGATGAGCTTTCTATGTGTACTTTCGATGCAATCATAACAAATTTTATGTTTAAATGTCGCACGTGACATTAAAATACTAGATTTAAAAAAGCAAAAGTGTACAGTTATTTGCAATCGTATAGTATCTTAAGCATTCGTTTTTAACTGCTAGAGAGCAAATTTCAACGGATAATGCCTCTATTTAAGATCGTTTATGAAAAGAGCAAAAAAGATATATATAAATCAAAAAAGTTTCGCTTTTGTGATTTTCTTTTAAAATATCTTGAAATGGGTTATGCATAAATGTAAAGCTTTTTTACATGAGTTAAATTTGATTTGGTTTATTTATTTATTTTATTTGGTTTCTCTCTGATAAAATGAAATGTTTTCAAGAATTTTGGTTTAATGAACATTAGAAATAATATATCCGCTTTATTTAGCCCTACACTGTAACGAAAACTTACTTACATGTTAAACAAAAAAATATTTAATCTTTTATTTCAAACGATACCAGGACATCCCTACCTTTTATATATCCTTAACTTTTAAAAACTATATTTTAGTTGAAATTGTGATTAGGATGCAGTGGAAACTTATATAACTATATGTAAAATTATATAAATAATCTCTCGGAGAAATTGTATCTTCAACGCTTCAAGGATATGAATATCTCCCATATATCCTTTATGTAACAGATTAAAATTTAGCTGCAATTATGATCAGGATACAGTAAAAACTTGCTAGTATACATAGAAAAAAATCTAGAACTAAGCTTTCTGCAAAAATTTTGCCCTCACTGCTTCAAGGATATATAAGTCTACCATATATCCTTTATTTACAAAAAAAGTTAAGCTACAATTACGAGCAAAATAACGTAACAATTCTGAAGTGTTTAAAGTAGCTATGCTGCTCAACTCTATAGAAATTACTTTCCCAGCCCTTGCAATGAACTTCCAATCTGTCGTATATCCTAGATGGGAAAAATTAATTTTAACTGCAATTATGGTTAAAATACAACAAATAGTTGGTGATTATTATTGTAAATATAAAAATAAAATGTTTAGAAAGTCTAATTCGTATCACTAACTGTGTAGTATACATGTTTGCGAATATCCTTTGCTTTAATAATGTATTCTGTTGGTAACAGTTATGAGCTGTATGCAAGAAATATTTATAACTATTTGTAGAAATATGCAGCTAAGCTTTCGGGAAATTATTCATCTCATGAATGCAAGGATATGTCGATCTTCCCATATATCCTTTATTTTCAATAATTCATTTGAAGTACAATTTTGATCAGGATACATCGTGAATAAGTTATTATTTAAGTAACATTATGCCTACGATCTCTGGTCAATTTAATTTCAATAGATAACAGAATATGCCTATCTCCCATATATCCCTTATTTCAAAAATTAACTTTAACATACAATTATATTTAACGTACAGTTAAAATGTATACGAGTTTACAAAGTTGCACAATTAAATTTTCGGCATAATTGTAATTTTATTTTAATTGCTTCACTTATAATTTTATTTTAATTGTCACTTATCTTTAATGTTAAAACTTAAGTATCAGCTTTACAATTAGAGTTCTGCAAAAAAAAAATATAAATATTTGTTGCATTAATTATTTAAGACTACTGGAAAGTTTCACACAAGCCGATGCAAGGATATATTTAACTTTCATAAGTTCTTTGCGTATTTTTGAAGGAAATAAATCTTAGCTATAATTATGATCTATAGAAGAATTTTATGTTAAAGTTTTTTAAAACTTTTTTTTATTTTAATTACTGCGGGCGCATTAAACACAATCGGTAGCAGGTCATGTATGCATGCATGTTACCCATATATTATTTATTTAAAAAATTAAATTTTAATGGCAACTACAATTTAAATGCAGCTAAAACTATTCGTTAGTTCCATAATTAATTAGTTGAGCTTTCAGGCAACTATAATGTTATACCTTCTGCTAAGTAAATTATATACAACCACACAAACACATAAGCCAATGTAGATGAAAGACACAAACAACAACAACAAAGAATTAAATGAATTGTAACACAAACGAATGAAGTGAGAAAATTTCAAATTGGGAAGCTTTCGAACGAGCTGATTCTTTCTGTATGCTGTTAAAACATTTTTTGACAGCTCTATGTAAAAAGGTGGATGCCTCCCCTAAACCTATAGCCTTGTGTAAGGAACAGTGAAGTTAACATCGTGGTATTTCATCAAATAATAATTTAACATTGTGTGTTTTAAAAGTTCTTAATAGCAGTGATGAGCAAATAAAGTGTTTTGATTTTATATTATACATATGTATTATACAGTGGTGATTTTTATTTAATGGCAAATATTCGAACCTACAAGAACAAGGCTATTAAGAGATAATAAATTCAGTAAAGTGCGACTGTGACTCGCACACGAAGGGTTCTGTATGTAATAATATACGAATATATATATAATATTTATTTTATTTATTTATTTATTTGATCAATACAATACAACAGGTAATTTGAAATAAGTCTATATGGCTTTATTACCAAATGAAGTGTGGTGCCATTATGTCCTTTTGTTTCAATTAGTTGAGAAATAAGGGCAATTTAGCTTACCCTTTTATGACTTTGTTTCAGTGAGCCGACGAAAATCGGTACATTGTGCCGATAGTGGGATATAGGCTTAAGTTTAAATTAAATCAATATTGTAAAAAATATAGAAAAAAGAAAGAAAATAAAATTATAAATACATTTTTGTGCCCAGACACGTGTATGAAAATAGTGTAACAGTTTTAACTAAACTACTCAAATATGGCAGATTTGAAATTACTTCCATTGTTCATTAGTTGAATTTGAGGGCGTAGTTGACTCCAGAGTCGAATGACATTAATGAAATCAAATATCTTACCTGATGTAGACATTTAAAAAAAAAAATTAAGTAATTGTTAAACTTTTTTCGGTTTTTGGCGATTTTTTTAGTTTTGGTGGTTTTTCTTATTTTTTGCGCTTTGGGATTTTTTTTTGCAATTTTTGGCGTTTTTTTAATTTTGACGTTTTTTCGGTTTTTTGTTTTAGTGTTTTTGAAAATTTCAAGAGTTTGCCTCTTAAGGTTTCCAAGATGCAGCAAGTTGTAAAAATTACATTAACTGATAGAATACCTTTGAATTTTGATATTTTTTTTTTAATTTTAGTGTCTATATATAATTGTCTGTGTAGACAATTGCATATAGAAATTGAAAAGGAAGGTCAGCTCCTTTAGTACTCGTAGGTAGAGATGGAAGAAGCTTAAGAAGATAAAATTTGGTATAAGCATTCAGGTTATTCTGGCGGTTTGAAGAAAACTACTCCAGATAATATCTTAAATGGCAAGTTTCCTCAGCATGTAATAGAAATGACAGTGAAAATGATACTTGATAATGGTCTATGGCACGTAGACGCTTTGAAAATTTGTATGTTTATTCTGGTTCAGAGCATAATCATCAAGGACAGCAACCTGAAAAGATAGATTTTGCCTCTTTCAATCGTAAAAATAAAAACTAATGGAGTAAAAATGAAGAGTTCTACATTAAATAAAAATTATTGGCCAGAAAAGACAATTAGCTCAGCAGTTGTTTCGATTGGTCGAAGAGCATCCCATTTTAAAATTGGAATTTTAAAATTTTTCCTTGCTCGCTTTAGCATACCCTTTAATTTTTAACTGTCATATACTTGTTGTCTTATTACACCCAGAGGTCTTATTACACCCAGAGGTCGAGCGTTGTTCAATACAATTTCCAAAATGGGCTTGGATGTCATTTCGAGTGGGGAGCCCACTTATTGGCCTACTGACATACATAAAATTCCGGATGTAATAGATTTTGGCGTTATGAAAAATATCTCTAGAGATTTAATTCAAATTGAAGCTTCTCTAGATCTCTCGTCCGATCACTCTCCCACGATCGTTACAATTTGTAGCCCATTAGGAAGTGATTTACCTCACCCATATGCGAATTTGATAAATCGTGTTAATTGGCTGCGATTTAAAAAATATCTTAGTAGTCATTGCACGGAAAATATTACGCTAAGAACACATGATGATATTGAATCTAACATTGCCAACCTTAATGAAAATATTAAACAGGCTGCTGAGCATGCCACTACCGCCCATCCGCAGATTAGGTTAAATAGAATTTATTCTACGGATATTGAACGTCTCGTAAGTGAAAAAAGAAGAGCTAGAAGAGAATGGCAACAGCACAGATCACCCCAACTTAAAATCAGATTTAAAGAGGGTACTAAACGACTCCAAGAGTTGCTTGCATTTGAAAAAACTGCATCTCTTAAAAATTATTTGGAAGGTCTTGATGTCACACCAGCATCTAATTACTCTTTGTGGCGCGCTGCTAGAAAGCTTAAAACACCAGTTGAGTTTAAACCACCTCTGCGCACATCTACAGGAGGTTGGGCAAGAAGCGATACTGAAAAAGGTAAAATATTTGGTGAGCATTTAAAATCAGTATTCACCCCAAACACGTGTTCTGCTGCTGTTGATTTGCCAAATGTAGTTGCGCTACCCCCTCGACCAATAAAATTTAAGACGCGTGATGTACAAAAAATAATTGCAGAACTCAACCCGAAAAAAGCTCCGGGTATTGATGGAATTAGTAACCAGATGTTGATGAAGTTGCCTCGTATAGCTATTAGAATCCTGTTATTCATTTTTAACGCTATTTGACGACTGGAGTATTATCCAAACAGCTGGAAGCTTACCAAGGTTAAAATGATTTCAAAGCCGGGCAAAGATCTTACCAAAGCTGAGTCATATAGGCCAATAAGTTTACTGTCAACAATGTCAAAGCTCTTTGAAAAGTTACTCATGATAAAATTGTCCCCAATTCTAACTGATAATGAGTGCATACCGGATCATCAATTTGGATTTAGAAGTCAGCATAGCACCATTGAACAAACTCATAGATTGGTTCAATTTATAAGAAAAACTTTTGAAGAAAAAAAGTATTGCTCTGCGCTGTTCATTGACGTTTCTCAGGCATTTGATAAAGTGTGGCATGAAGGCCTAATTTTAAAATTAAAGACTTACCTACCAATAAACATTCTAAATCTGCTGGAAAGTTACATTATTGCCCGGAAGTTCACTGTTGTGGAAGGAGACTTTATGAGTACGCCTGAAATAATCTCATCCGGTGTGCCACAGGGGAGTATGCTGGGGCCAGTTTTATATTTGATTTATACTTCTGATATGCCTTTGAGCAGCAATATCCATACATCTACGTTTGCCGATGATACAGCCTGCCTTAGTATGCACGAAAATCCTCACGAGGCTTCCCGATATCTTCAGCAACATATTACTCAGCTAGAACTATGGTTAAACATGTGGAGAATAAAGGTAAACGAACAGAAGTGTGCTCAGGTAACATTTACCTTAAGAAAAGACACTTGTTCCAACGTTACAATCAATAATCAAATTGTTCCTCAAAACTTACATGTGAAATACCTTGGTATACATCTTGATCGAAGGCTCACATGGAAATACCACATTGACTCTAAGCTAACGCAAATGAAACTTAAACTAACTCAGATACATTGGCTGGTTGGTAGAAATTCAACCCTCACCCTAGATTGTAAACTTTTAATATACAGATCGCTCTTAAAACCCATATGGTGCTACGGAATTCAGCTATGGGGTACTGCTTCAGCTTCTAATGTCGAGAGAGTCCAACGAAGACAAAACAAAATTTTACGGTTAATAACATCGGCTCCATGGTATATAAAAAATCCAAATATACATCGTGACTTAAATATGCCACTAGTGACTGAAGAAATTGCAAAAAACGCTGGCAAATATTTAAAAAAACTCGAGTCACATCCTAATCCGCTTGCCCGTAATATTTTGAACTTTACTGGACACATCTGCCTAAAAAAGAGGGATACAAGGGCTCTTATTCACAGTACTCCAGATGGGACTTCCTGAAAATACTTTTATTTTTTTATATTTTTTTCCTTTTGATTATCACTACTTATGTATTATATATAACTATTACTAAGCTTATGTCCGACATTGGTCGGGCCTAATTATATTTTTATATTTAAGATTTGAATACTTATTGTTAGTTCATATATGAAGATACAATAAATAGAAATCATGTATTAAAAAAAAAAAAATATACTTGTTGTTGTAGCGGTCAATGTTGTACATATGCTGTCAAAGTTCCAGATCCGTAGATTTTACGGTTTTCGAACAGCCTGTGACGAGCACACGGGCAGTACATATTTGTTGTTCCAAAGCTGAAAAGGAACCCTAAAACCATAGTAATACTTTCCTAAGAATGACAAAAACCTTATAAATATATAATAACTAATGAATCAATTCCTTCTCAAATCTGTCAATGCAAGTTGTCGCAATATTTGTAGCTTCAGCTGTTGTAGCATTACGAGATGCCATTGTAGTAAATACGTGTATATGGACAATTGAGTTGCATCAATTATGGACACACCCACCGATTTCCACTTAATATTATAAAATTTTCACCAATATATTTTACTATATATGTACGTACATATATAAACATGTGCATACAAGTGTGTGTATATAATTCCTTTTCCACACAATGATTGTTTGCCATCTGCGCGAATATCTATATGGAGGCAACAATCAATTTTATTTTCAAATAATGATGATGTTCAATTTTGAAAATGTTTGTGCTTTTTACTGGTTTATACAGAGAGAGAAAAACAACATGAAAATTGTAGTCGAAATCAGATGCTTGATTTTGTATATATCCAGCCTGAAGCATGTAAGCGGAATAACGGGTTTTTTTTTAGAGGTATAGAACTTCGAATTGAAATAAAACACAAGAAAATCGTTTTAATGTCCATCAATTTGGTTTTATTGGAAGGATAATTTTATGCCATTAATGTTTAAATATGATTTCGGGCATGTGGCCGCCGCGGCTGGCTCGAATAAAGCCAATTCTACAGCTCCAATTTTCAACCACTTTTTCGAGCATATGGGGCCGTATGTTGGCAATAACGCCACGAATTTTGGCTTCCAAGTCCCCTAACGTTTCTGGTTTGTTGGCGTAGACGAGCGACTTCACATATCCCCAAAGAAAATAATCCAATGGTGTCAAATCACACGATCTTGGTGGCCAATTGACAGGTCCATTCCGCGAAATTATGCGCTCATCGAATGTTTCCTTCAATAAATCGATTGTGACGTGCGCTGTGTGGCATGTAGCGCCGTCTTGTTGGAACCACAACTCATCCACATTCAAAATCTTCAAAATCTTCCATAAAGTTGATGGACAAAGCTCCAATTGCTGTGCACGGTGGCGAATCGATTCATTCGGGTCCTCTTCAACACTTTGCTCTACAGCGGCAATTGTTTCTTCGGTGCGCACTGTTCGACGTCTCTGCGGATGCGTATTATCACATAGAGTAAACGTAGTGCGAAAACAATCCATGGTTAACCGAATTAATTGCTCTGATGGACGATTATGTCGACCATAAAATGGACGGAGCTTGCGGTAAACTTCGCGAACTGAACCATTATTTTCGAAATAAATTTGCACGATTTGCAAGCGTTGTTCTTTTGTCAACCTGTTCATGATGAAATGGCAAACCAAACTAAATATTAATCACTTGACAAAATGGCCGCCAGTTAAAAAAGTGATGCCAACTTAAAGTTCTATACCTCAATAAAAAACACCCATTACTTCATTAAAACATGATTTTCGTTCAGGATTTCACACCTGGAAGCAGTCTCTTCTGATGCACAGCTATTATTTTTTTTTAAAGCAGCAGAGATGTGCTTAAGTACTAAAGCACCAATAATGCGTTCATGTTAGTATGTTTTCACATTCAGTGGCAAATAAAAAAAGTCTGCCTAATATACTGTTTCCACCTGTCAGGCAGACGATTCGTCAAAAAATTTTTTATGAAAACCATTAAAAAAAAATTAGTGCTTTTCATATAAATTTTATACTCAAGTCGACCGTCTGTGCTGTAAAAACTGGGGGTAAATACGACGAATGAACTGACAAACTTCGCGATGTTTGAAAATGAATTAAGAGTTCGCTTTCTTATATTTTTGCATCCTCAAGACAATTTAAAAGGGCAAATGAAAATAAACATCTCTTTTTTTAAATACTTATTCAAAATATATATTACAATGGACCCAGAGTAGAGGTGCGTTACAGCATCACCCTTACAACTCTGAATTTATATAAATTTTTCTCAGTGTACATTTTATTAGATTGTATAGCCGCTATCTGTTCGAATGCGATATCATTGAATAATGACTGTTAATACCCTTCAATGTCCCTCTTATTTTCTGGCAAATGCGAATGAATACTGACTGCCACTATTAAGAATTGTGCGTAAAAATGAAGTGCATCATCATTGAAATGAATCTGAATCTCTGGTTACGACTGGATAAAATGGCCACAAACAAAAAACCAACAAATTTATCGTTTTCCGAAAAATTGTAAGAGCAAAACAACAACAACAATAAAAACATGAAATGAAACAACAATCATTGCAAATATTGCGAATTGTGCAAAATTTCGATAATGAAATAAAGCCCTCGTAATGGCTGTCGCATTTTAAGCATATTTCCAATTGCATTTATTTTTTTTTTGTTTTCATTTAAAATGTTAATTTTTTTAAACACACACATAATTTTTTTTTTGGTGCTCAAAATGCAACTGCATGATGCATTTATGGGGGGTTTTTTTTTTGTTATAGTGAAAATTTATGTCATAAACGCATTTTGATGCATGTACATTTTTAGTAGTGCTGCATACAACAGCAGCAAATACCAGCATTTATGCGCATAATTTTAACATTGTTATTGTCCTTTCAGTTTTTACTGCCATGTCCTTATTCGTTTTTTTTTTGGCATTTTTCACTTCATTTTTACACTTTATGCATTTTGTGTCGTTCATTATTGTCATAATTCACACTCGTTTATAAATGCATCGTAAATTATTGGAAATTTCATCTCATTTTCCTCGTTTCAGGCATCATCTCTCAGTCTTTACTGTTCTTCTTTTCCTTTCAATTCAGCTGGTTGCTGTTGCTGTTTTTGTTCTGGCTTGGTAGCTGTTGCTGGAGTTTTGGTCCATTCATTTTGGTCAAAATGAAACGTTCGGTGTTCATTCGTTGATGACACTTTTGACCCTATAAATCATAGCTACATTAAATATGATTCTCCTACAGGAGGCCATTTATCTGAATGATGCTTAAGCATTTTATTATTGTTATAAATTCTTTTTTCAGTTTAATTTTTGCCTCAAGTCATCTTTAAAATTTTATCATTATCATCATATAAGGAGGAAATTAAAATTTTTAAAAATTTAAAATACTCAAGACTCAAGAAGGTCCTGGAATTTATCAAAATAATATTTAATATACATATATTTCAAAATTGTGATTCTAGCAATCATACACATGCTTCGCCATTGTCTGACCTCAATTTTAAAAAAAATTAATCTCTTAAAAATAAAGGATATATGGAAGGTGGACGAGTCCTTGTACAGATTGTAATAAAATTTTCTTGAAAGCTTAATTATATCATTCCACAAGTATTTACAAATTTTTAATATTAGGGATCTTCATTTGTAAGGTAGCATGTCCTTAGGTTAGGTTAGCAGGCTGCTAGTGAAGAATGAAAATTTAGGAGTCTAGCTCACTTGGGTCCAATACGATGATCCCTTTGTGCTGCTTGTAAGTTGAAAGTAAAAGAATAAGGGGAATACCGGGAGTATAAGGAGAATATAGGTGGAGAGGGTCTAGCATGTCCTTGCAATTATTAAATAAAATTTTTCTGACAAAAAGTTTGTTTGTTTCTAGAAGTATGCGCCAGTGTTGTATATTTTTGGTTCACATTTGAAGCTTAAGTTAAATTTTTAAAATAAAGGATATATGACAGATAGTCAGTCAAGTCCTTGCACTAATTATAATTCAATTTAATGCATATATTAATTGTTAAATTCTACAAATAGTTACACATTTTGGATGGATAGAAAATAAACAATTGCAGCTTAAGTTTAATTTTGAAAACGAGGGACATATGCAAGATAGACATACCCTTGAATTGATAAGAATGACGTATAGCAAAGTTAATAACTATTAAATTTTGCATACATTACCTCAAAGAATCCAAAATTAACTTTTTAAAATAAAGGTTATGCGGTAGGTATGCAACTCCTTGCACTAATGAAATCAATAGAATTATCCTTGAATGACATACCAAAATTATTAACTGTTGATTTTTACATTCTATAACCGAATAGCAACTTGAATTAAGTGTTTGAAATAAAGGATATGCGGCAGCTGGATATAAATATTGATTAAATAAATATTTTTCAGAAAAATTAATTATTTTAATTAAACAGTTTTGGATGCCTTCTCCCTAAAATTGTAGTAAAAATTTAATGTTCATTATTTAGGATACCTATATGTACTTGCAACAATTAAATAATAATTTACCATAAAATCAAGTCGTAGTAGTAGTATTAGTAATTGACAGGTGTTAGCTGTTTTCTGACGTCAAACTGTAACTTGAGTATAATTTTTAAAATAAAGGTTATATCGCAGGACATGTCTGCGTTCTTGCATCGATTACAATTAAATTTATTAAACTGCATTCCAGTTTACAAACACGTACAAGTTTTTCATGCTTTCTAATCATAATAGTAGCTTACAATTTATTTCTTTAATAAAGGACATATGAGACGTAGTCATATCCTTGCTGGGATTCAAATCAAAACTATCGGAGAGTTTAACTGCTTAGTTCTACAAATTGTAATAAGATTTGTTTGTGATTTTATACGCAATTGTAGCTAATACCCAGTTTTCATAATAAAGGACATGCAGAATATAGGCACGTCCTTGCAGTGAAGAATTTTGCTCTACAAGTCTTGAAATAAGAAATAATTTGCCAAAAATAAATTTTTACAATACAGGACATAAAATGGGAAATAATTTTATCTTTGTGCCGATTTCAATGAAATTTATGAGAAAAATTATCTAATTAATTTTGGAAATAAAAACAGCTTTTGTATGCTTTTTGGCTGCGAATTTATTCAAAACTAAAATTTCCAAAATAAAGCATATATGGGAGGTAATCATATCCTTGCATGGATTCCAACCAAATTTGCCATAGGGATTAACCACTTAGTTCTACAAATCGTAGCAAGATTTGTTTGCTATTTAAAACACAATTGAAGCTAATACTTAGTTTTCGAAACAAAGGAAGAAGCTAGGCACTTTCAGGGACTAGATAATAATAAGTCTTGGTATAACAGAAATATTTTTCTGCTTCCTGTCTAAATTTCCCACCAAAAATTAATTTTTACAACAAAGAGCATATTCGAATTACATAGTTTTATCCTTGCTCCGATTAAAATGTAATTTATTAGAAGTATTATCTATTAAATTATTGAAATACTAACAGGTTTTGCATATATTTTTAATACAAAATTTAATCAAAATTAAATTTTCGAAATAAAGGATATATGGGAGGTAATAGCATCCTTGCGCTTATTGAAATAAAATTTACCAGAAATTATAACAACTTAGTTCTGCAAATTGTAACAAGGTTTGTTGGCGACTGCATTCCCAATTGTAGCTTATACTCAGTTTTCATTACAAATGATATGCACGAAATAGGGATCTCTTCGGCACTAAAGAATTTAGCTGTATAGTCTTAGAATATCAAAAAAAAAATTCTGTGGTTAATGTATACATTCGTCGCCAAAAGTAAACTTTTTAAATAAAGGATATATGGGTGGTTGCAATAACGCTGCACCGATTAAAAGAAAGATTTATTCAAGAGCTCATTTGTTTAATTTTACAAGTTTTAAATAATTTTTATTCCAGGATTTGCCCACAATTTATTTAAAATTAAATTTATATGAAAGGCCGATCGGCCGTGGCACGATTCATTCAAAACTAAGACGTGAAGTTTGCTATGCAATTTCTGAGCCCTCAGTTAATTATAGATACTTTCTGATGAAAAGTTAAATTTTATTTTAATTTTAAGCATTGAGCATACGCGTCAAGGGACCATGTCCTTGCAGATATTGGCTTTAAATTTACCAAAGAGCTTAGATATAAATTTTTAGAAATAATGTGCAATTTTTTTAGGTTTATGATTACAAGTGATGTTAAGATATATTTCTTAGAACAAAGGGATATACGAGAATTAGGCATATCCTTACAGTAGAAAACATAATTTACCATTGTAGTAATATTTACTGATTTAAAAGGATTTTTCTTCATAATAAAATACTTCAAGTTGTGTACATAGAACTTCCTAAAAAACGCAAGTAAATAAATAATTCGTTTTTAAAATAAAGGATATATGGGATGCGCTGCTATTCTAGCACCGCTTGAATTGAATTTTATGTGGAAACTTAAAATGCTTTATTCTACAAATAGTTATGACTGCATATGCAGCTAAAACTTAAATGTTCAAATTAAGAATATATTGGACATATTAAGGATATACTGCTGTAACTAACTTGAAATTTATGGGATATCTTAAGTGTAAAATTTGTAGAAGAAATACATAATTTCGCTGGTTTTTGATGATAGCCGTGGCTAAAATTCAATTCTTACAATTCAGGATATCTAGGAGGCAAGGATATCCTGGCGCTAAAAAGAAAAACAAATATGCTAGAAAACTAGGCATTGTAATATTAGAAGATCACGATGTACTTATCTTAAATTTAAATTTTTATATCAAGGATATATATGAGAGCTAGACATGTCCTTGAGCCGATTACAGCTGAGTTCAGTTTAAGAAAAATATTTTTAATGATCTTTCGCTCTAAGATTCTAGAAATGCTTAAAATAAAAGATTTCTGATAATTTGAACATTAGGCTTTTTTAACATTTGAATTTATTAAATAGCGACTCTAATGCCTGGTGCTGAAACCAGACTGCTCGCTAGACTTTCGATATAACAAAAATATTTCCCACAGCTTCTTAACTTTTGGCATTAATTGCTTTTTTTAATACAATAGGGAATGAGTTCCAACAATTTGGAAGTTTCAAGATTTTTGATAAATGCTATTCTGTCTGCCATTTTCTCTTAACACAATAAACAATTTTTGCTTCAAACTGCCACACAATTCAATTAAGACGTTTTTTTTTTGCAAGCCAGTTCAATACAACGAAGAAAAAACTTGCAAAAAACTAAACTTTTGACACAACAATTTCTTCATTTGTAGATGGAATTAAAGACATTTACTAACAGTCAACTCAGTGGACGTTCTGCGAAAGGGATGCTGGAACTTTGCAGGAGTATGTGCTCCTTCTGCTTCTGCCATCATTTCATAAAATGTTTTGAGATATTTTATAGAAATGTCAGTGGCAAAACATAACTTACCGTTAATGTTAGTGCAGCAGCAGCAGTACTTTCAACAAAATACTCATAATTTCACCCAGAAATGTAAAAGAAAGACAACAGCAATTGCAGGCAAAAAAAAATATATGAAAAATTTAAAAAAAAACAGTAAAAATATAAATATATCTATGTTAGTATGAAATATAAAATATAGAATTCATACATAGACGAGTAGATATGGCCAAAAAACAAGAACAAAGCGAATAGCTAAAACTATAAATGTTGTTGCTGTTGCTGTTGCTGCTATTTGGCTAAATGTTGAAATGCTGTTGCTGGGTATGACTGCAACTGCCTGCCTGCAACTGCTTTCTCAACACTGTTAGCTGTCGGAAATAAATCATCGCGACAAAACTGAAATGTTTTCCTAAAGACTGGTAGAAAAGAATAAGAACAAAAGCAAAAAAAAAACAAAAGAAGAAAATTGTTCGGCAGCCGCTGCAGTTAACAGTCATTGGTAGCTAAACTGTAGAAAATGATAGAACTTAGAGCTGCAACACCCAGACTACAAGTAGCAGTAGCTGCACTACAGCATCTACAACATTTGCACAAATCTAAAAGGAAAACAGTTCTTCTTCATATTTTTGTATATAGGAGTATTTCGGTAAATGCCTTCTGGTTATTTGATGTTGTATGAATGTTGTTGTTGTTGTTGCTGTTGTTGCCTTACAAATGCATGGTGGAATAGGGCAGAGTTGAAATTTAAAACAAATGATGCTGATTATATGACGATGATGCGGGCATATATATATATATATATTTTTTTTTTTTTTGGAATGGGTTACTTGCTACTCAAACTAATACATCTCCTCCTACTCCCCATAGAGAAAGACAACACAAAAGCTTAAAGAAGCAACGCAAGACAACACACCAAAAAATAAAGACCAAAAAAAATCAAGAAAGCATTAAAGAAAAAACAACAAATATAAATGCAGCGCATTTATGACAATTGCTAGAAGTTTAACTAAAACATGGTCTGGCAGTCTTTACTAAAAGATGTTAAGAAATAGTAAGAAAAAAAAACAGGAGCAATAGAAAATCATAAAACTTCTTAGAAAATGACATTTGCAGCACATGTTGTATGTTGAATGCTGCATCTTACATGCCTTTTGCTGTTATAACTTTCTTTTCTTTTCTTTTTTTTCCAAAATTTTGGCCCCATCTTGGGGTTGTTAGACATTTTAATTCAATGATGAATGTTTTCCCAAAGGGAGTGACATATAACCTGAATTCTACTTGCATATCAAGACAAGAAGGCGTTTCCTCTTGTGTTTCTCATAAATACTAAAACAAAACATATTTCCCATACTTAACTTTTAAGCACATACTTCATTTATCCTGCGTCAAGATTTAATTTTCCCTTTTGGCTTTTCCAAATCAATTATGCACATTGCACATTTGTATTGGATTCCTTTGCTTTTCTTTTTTTTTGCCTTATTTTCAAATGTCCTCAACATGTCCGCAAGCTAACCAAACATTTATCAACTGGTTGACCACATTAACTTACTTGGTTTGTTGAGTTTTTGGTTAAAAGGCTGCAGGGTTTTTGGGAGGAGATGAACATGTGATTGCTGCATTACCCTGTACTCGACATGTAATTATGTGCTCTGGCTCCTGGTTCTACGAACGCTTTAGCCTGGAAAGGCTCTAACATAAAAAGGCCTTTTTTATATATAAAATATTTTTATTAAACAAATAAATTTTAATAAAAAGTACTTTAGAGCAAAAATATTAACACCCTTTTTTATTTAAATTATTAAGGCTTTATAAAGGCATTTTAAGAAAAAAAAAAGTTTATGAAAATGTGTGCTAAAAACCCTTTATAAAGCCTTAATAAGTTTTATATATAAGGCTGCAATAATATAGTTAATAAAAGGTAGTTGTTATAAAATGTACTTTTTGTAAGGCTAGTTTTTTAGGAAATGTAGTTCTTATAGAAGGTAGTTTTAATATAAGGTACTTTTTGTAAAAAATTGTTTTTAAAAAAGGTATTTTTTATAAAAGGTACTTTTTACAAAAGGTACTAAAAGGTACTTCTTTTAAAAGCTAGTTATAATAAAAGGTACTTTTTATGAAAAGTAGTTTTTCATAGAAGGTACTTTTTATAAAAGGTATTTTTTATAAAAGGTATTTTTTACAAAAAGTACTTTTTATAAAAGGTAGTTTTAATAAAAGGTATTTCTTATAAAAGGTATTTTTTACAAAAGTTATTTTTTATGAAAGGTATTTTTTATAAAAGGCATTTTTTACAAAAGTAATTTTTTATAAAAGGTACTTTTTATAAAAGGTAATTTTAATAAAAGGTACTTTTTATGACATGTAGTTTTTATAAAAGGTAATTTTTATTATAAATAAATTTTTTTTATAAAGGGTACTATCTAAAAGCGAAAGTTTTTATAAGGTATCGTTTATAAAAGGTTCTTTTTATTAAAAGTAATTTTTATATAAAGTACTTTTCACTATATTAATATAAAAGGTACTTTTCCTAACAAGTAGTTTTTACAAAAGCTACTTTTCATACAAAATAGTTTTTATCAAAGGTACTTTTTATAAAAAGTATTTTTGAGACATTATTAGATTTAATTGAACTATAGTGAATTTTTAATCAGAAATAATTTCTTAATCAGGCTTGAGTTCAGTAATTTCAATTCTTATGAATGAAATATTTTTATTAATTAATGTGAGTATCTAAAGAATAGAAGAAAAATTAAACTAGACACTATTAGCTGGGGGAAATACCGATATTTTTCTGTGCAGCCACGCACTTCATCAGCACCCATGTCTATCTACTGGGGTAGAGATTATTATTAACATCAGCTATTAAACTTAAATTTCTATGAAATGGAATATGAGAATTGATTGTGTATACAATTATTGATTTGCCTTTGGCAAACACATTTGTAAGTATCACTATTCATTTTCTGTTTTTCCATTTTCTATTTAGGTTAGCACGAAGATATATCACTCTACCTATGTACTTTTTATAACAGGTACTTTTTATAAAAGGTATTTTTCATAGAAGGTATTTTATATAAAAGGTACTTATTATAAAAGGTAGTTTTAATAAAAGGCACTTTTTATGAAATGCAGGTTTTAAAAAATGTACTTTTTATGAAATACAGTTTTTATAAAACGTACTTTTTATAGGCGAAGGTTTTTATAAGGCACATTTTATAAAAGGTACTTTTCATGAAAAGTATTTTTTATAAAATGTACTTTTTTTCATAAAAAGTAATTTTCATAAAAAGTAATTTTTATAAAAGGTACTTTGCATAAAAAGTAATTTTTATAAAAGGTACTTTTTATAAAAAGATATTTTTATAAACGGTATTTTTCATAAAAAAGTAATTTTTATAAAAGTTACTTTTCATAAAAAGTAATTTTTATTAAGTGTACTTTTTATTAAAAGAAATCTTTTATGAAAATTACGATTCATTGAGGATACATTTTATTATAAGTACCTTTCATTGAAAGTACTTTTTGCAAAAGGAACTTTTTCCAATATGTATTTTTTATAACAGGCACTGCTTATAGAAACTCCTGTTTAGAAGTATAGAAAGTAATTTTTATCTTTTATGAAAAGAACGTTTCATTGAGGATATTTTTTTATTAAAAGTACCTTTCATTGAAGATACTTTTTGTAGAAGGAAATTTTTCAAATATGTATTTTTTATAACAGGCACTGCTTATGGAAATTCCTGTTTACCAAAAGTCCTTTTTGTAACAGGTACTTTTTAAAGCGACTTTTTAAAAAATGCACTTTTTACAAGAGGTACTTTTTACAAAAGGTAGTACTATTAACATACTTTTTATAAAAGTTTATTTTTATTAAAGGTATTTTTATGAAAAGTACGTTTTATTGGATATACAAATATTTTACAAAATGTACTTTTTATAAAACGAGTTTTTTCTATTATGTATTTTTTTAGAAAAGGGTGTTTACCAAAAGTAGTTCTTGTAACAGGTACTTTTTAAAGCTGCTTTTTAAAAAAGGTACTTTTAACGAGATATAATGCTTACAAAATTCAATTTTTAAAAGATTTGCTTTTCACAAATGGTACTATTAATAAAGGGTACTTTTTATGAAAGATAATTTTTATTAAAGGTACTTTTTATAAAGGGTACTTTTTAATAGCGGAACTTTCTATAATAGGTACTTTTCATAATACGTACTTTCTATAAAAGGTACTTCTTATAAAAAGTACTTCTTGCAGAAGTAATTTTTTATGATAGGTACTTTGTATAAAATATACTTATTACACAATAGCTCAATTCACAATCTTGTGCAAATGGTCTTGCATCGTTGCATGTGCAAAATCATATAGTATATTGATACTCACCACTAGGAATTTTTAAGTGGTGAATATCAATATACTATACCATTTTGCACATGCAACGATGCAAGACCATTTGCACAAGATTGTGAATTGGGCTAATGTACTTTTTATAAGGGGTAATTTTTATAAAACGCATTATTTGTAAAAGGGATTTTATATTAAAAGTCCTTTTTACAAAAGGTACTATTCATAAGTGGTACTTTTTCTGAAAAGTAATTTTTATTAAAGGTACTTTCTATAAAGGGATTTTTTATAAAAGTTACTTTCTATAAAAAGTACTTTCTATAAAAGGTAGTTCTTATAAAAAGTACTTCTTGGAAATTAAATGTTTTATGAAAGCTACTTTGTATGAAGGATACTTATTACATAAGGTACTTTTTATAAGAGGTAATTTTATAAAAGGTAATTTCTTATAAAATGCATTATTTATGAAAAGTATTGGATATTAAAAGTACTTTCTGTAAAAGGTAATATTGGTAAAAGGTAATTAAAAAAAATAAGTAATAATAAAAATAAATATACTTTTTACAAAAGTACTTTTTTTAGAAGGTACTTTGACTAAAAAGTGCATTTTGCAGAATATAATTTTTATTTAAGGTACTTTTTAAAACATAAACTTTTTATATTAGGTACTCCTTATAAAAGCTATTTTTTATAAAAAGTGATTTTCTAAAAGATACTTGTTTTAAAATACAATTTTTATAAAAAGTACCTTTTGTAAATAAGTACAATATTCCAAAAGGAATTTTAAAAAATAGTAGTTTTTACAAGTACAATTTTTAAAGAGTACTTTTTTTACAAAATGTACACTTTTTTAAAAAGTACTATTAATAAAAAGTATCTTTTTTTAAATTCTTTTTCTTGCAGGTACTTTTGAGAAGAAGTACTTTTTCTAACATTTTCTTTCTCCTAAAGGTACTTAAAAAAGTACTACGAGCATATATATAAAAAAAGTTCTTTTAAAAAAAAATTTTTATAGCATAACATAACATAATTTAAAAATAAAACTTATATATAAATAAGACACACTTTTTTTGTCGTACACTTTTAAGTACCTTATCTTATCGTCCACCATTAGTGGTGAAACATTTATGGTTCGAGAAGTATTTTTGTGTAGTTATGCACGATCTAAATTTATTTTCAAAATTTTTAACATAAATGTGTTTATTTAACATAATAGTGATTAAAAAAACAAAACAAATTTCTAATTTTGTTTTTGTTGAGAACATACTTGCAAACACACAAGTACACATATCGAGCCATAACCGCCAAAAAAGGTTAAGCACCACAGTTTTTGGATCCGATTGTTTTGACGAAAATCGATTATTTACCACAGCAAATGAACGATTTTGTCCAAGAAATCAATTTTGAAAATTATGTCGCTTATGCTTTTGGCGGTTTTGGCATGATATTTTAAAAAATATATATGGGGCGATTCTAGTACTTTTAAAAGGGCGCCAACAAAATTTCAAGGCCTATTGAAATTTCCTTAAGACCAAACACAGTTTATTCATTACTTGCACTCTTTGTAAAGCATACCATTCATTTACATTTTTCTCTCTCTTTGATGCACTGCATTTTTATTTATTCCTTCACTCACTGCAAAATGAATACCAAAGCATGAAAAAAATAAAAACTTTCCAAGACAGACATCATGACTGCTGTTTAAAATTTCAATCAAGTCAGTTCCGAGTTTGCGAATCTACGTAATGCATTCAGAACAACAACTACATTAACAAAAAGTTTATACAGTTTTTTTTTTTGAGAAATGAAAATTTCAACTCGTTAAAAGGACTCTTTCTCCATTTAACTTGATTTCAAAGAAAGCAAATAAAAATGTAGGAAAATGTTGCAGTTGAATAAATGTGAAACAAAAAAGTTGATGTGCAAAATAAACGAAAACTGTGATAAGGAAAGTCCATGTAAATGTGTGTTGTTGGACACACACACAAAAAAAACTCAACTCAACTCAATTCATTTTAATTAAAAGCAATTTTCCACTTTGGACATTCACTCTACGCACTGATTTTTGCGCTTTTATTTTTTCCTTTAACGTAAATGCAACAAAAGCAGTAGAACCAACAGCAGCAACTGATATAGAAACAATAATGCAGCAGCAGCAGCAGCAGCAGCACATCAGCCATCATCAGCTGTAGCTGAAAATGACAAAGGGAAGTACGCGAAGGAGAAAATTTGCAATTCGCTTCAATTTGCTGTGCAGCAGTTTTTTTTACACACAAGGATCGATTTACTACAAAAAAATATTTCTCCAATCCAAATTGATGATTAATGAAACCGTAATGAATGAGGAAAATGTAATACAACCGGATAAGTTGATGAACTTTGACATGAAAAAAGGACGCGAATAGGAATATGGAACGTAAGAACGTTTTTACACCCGTTCCGTTTAGAAGGAGTTTAGAAATTTCAAAATGGCAATACTTGGCATTAGCGAGTTGTGTTGATCTGATGCTGGAGAGCACACAACCAGCGATGGTCTAACCTAGCTGTTTTCTGGAAAAAGGGCTGACGAAGTTGACGCCAGTGGAGTAGGGTATTTACTCTCGAAGGTAACTCGTCGGCCACTTGTACTCGTAAGTTGGAAACCATGCTCGGATCGAATAATAATAGCCACATTTTACACCAGAGCTAGAAGACTAACATTCGTCCAGTGCTACAATCCTACTGAAACATCAGAAAAATCAATAAAGGATGCATTCTATAGGCAACTTGAAAGGGTTTTAGCCACTGTTAATTGCGTGGACATACTAATGGTCAAGGGCGATTCCAATAAGCAAGTTGGGGCTGAAAATTCTAGTATGGAGAGTACGATGGGCAGACATGGCTAAGGCAGAATGACGGAAAATGGGGAACTATTTACTGAAATGTGTGCTACAAATTCACGCGTCATTGGCGGCACATTTTTTCCTCACAAGAGAATACACAAGGTTTATTGGATTTCATCTGACCATGTAACCAAAAACCAAATTGATCACATCACCATCAGTCGGAAATGGCGGGGATCTCTTTTAGAAGCACGTAATAAGACAGGGGCCGACATTGCTAGTGATCACCACTTTAGTAATTGCTACACTCCGAATGAAAGTCGCTGCCATAAGAAAGAATAAAACATCGTCAAGGGTCGTATTCGACATAAATAAACTGAAGGATACCGGCATTGCTAAGAAGTATACCGAAGCATTAGAAACGGCAATGTCAAACTATATTTCTTCTCCTAAATATAGCTGGGCGAAACTTGAACACCTCTTGGTCGACTCTGCCGTTCAAAATATAGGCTTCAAAGAGAGCGGGCGGAAATAATGGATGTCTGAGCAAACATGGAAGCTGGTGGAAGAAAGGAAAGCAGAAAAGAGTGACATTAAAGCTTCCAAAACACGGCTCGTTAAGAAGCACTCTAATGTAGATCGGGCTGTCAAAAAAAAAAACGCAAGAAGCGATTAGAGACGATGGGCGGAAAATATTGCCAAAGATGCAGAAAGAGTTGCGGAAACAAATCGGAGTAGAGATTTGTATGGAGCTTTTAGTAAATTAACAAAGACTGCTGGGGGTCTACTCTGTATTTCGAAACGAAAGAAAATTCTTTCGAATTTGTATGTTATTAACATTAGTATTGGAAAGCATTTGCTTTCGTTTCGAATTACAGAGTAGATCCCCTGTACTAGGTGGAAAGTCCTTAAAAGATGACGACGCGCAGCCAACAACATCAAAGGACAAACAAATGCATCTTTGGACCAATTTTTACAGTAATATGCTAACGCTAAAGCCCATCTTACATGAACAAGCACCGTGTGATTGCGAGGAAACCAAAATATCACCAAAAAATTTCCTTCCATTGCCGAAATACGTGAAGCTACAAAACAACTGAAGAACAACACGTCTCCAGGCCTGAACAATATCCCTATCGAATTGCTGCTGGTCAATCCAATGACAAGCGCAAAACTACTGCTACCGCTCATGGATGGATTTTGGTCTTACAATTATTAACGAGATTCGCTCTTGGATGATGTAATCATAAAAATACCGTAAAAAGGAGACCTAGCAGAACGTAGTATCTGGAGGGTTATTACTCTTTGGAATATGCTACTAAAAGTTATTGCCCACATCATCAAGAAAAGATTTTGTGATGCAATCTCTCCCGGTATGAGGATAGAACAAGCCGGCTTTCGCCTTAGAAAGTCAGGATAATAATCGAGCAGTCCGTTGAATGGAGATCCCCATTATATCTCCTTTGTATAGATTTTGAAAAGGCGTTTGACACGCTCAAGCATACAGCAATTTGGAACGCGTTAGCCTGTAAGGGAGTTCCACCGCCGTTGATATCTCTCATAAAATCTATGTATGCTAATGCAGAATATTGCATGAAAATGAGCTATCCGATAAGATAAACATAAGTAGAGGAGTTCGCCAGGGATGTGTGCTCTCGCCACTTCTGTTTAATATTGTTCTAGGATGTCCTTATGCAAGAAGCTACAACATCAAGAAATGCATTTATGTTGGGCCTTCAAGACAGACTTGAGGACCATATTTGTCTTCTCACATTTACTGAAAATAGATATTGGTCAAACAAAAATAATGCGCATTATTACCGATAATAATAACATTTTTTACATTGGTGGCACACAACTTGAGGAGTTAGAATCTTTTTAATACCTTGGAAGCATAATTAACAGGCAAGGCGGCCCCTTTTTTCCGCACGTGTAAAAAAGCTAGCCAAGCATTTGGAATGTTAACTAACGTGTGGAAATCGTCCAGAGAACGAAGCTAAAAATCTTTACCTCCAAGGAAAACTCAGTCCTTCTATATGGGTGTGAAACATGGAATGCTGCCAGCTGTGATGTTCATCCGATGCAAGTTTTTACCAACAACTGCTTTCGCAGACTGCTTAAAATATATTGGCCAAATACAATCTCCAACGCTCGCCTTTGGGTAGCAGCTCAACAAATCCCAATACAAACAGAAATTTGTAAGCGCAATTGGTAGTGGATTGGTGACACACTTCTTAATGATAATGATATTGCCAAGCAGGCAATCGAATGGAATCCCCAGGGAAGTAGGCGTAGAGGACAACCTGCTCATACATGGAAGCGGCAGATCGATATGGAATTGACGAGAGTTCGTAAAAGCTGGAGAGAAACCAAAGTCTTTGCATCCTCCAGATCCGAATGTTGTTCCTTATAGGAACAACAGGAATTAATATATTTGTATATAATCAAAATTTTTAGTAAAAAAAAAAACAAATATCAATTAAAAATTTTGATGTGTCAATTAAACTTTTTTATTTGTTAAATTTTTAAACTAAAGTTTAATAGATGCAATTAAAGTTCTAATTAACATTTTAATCAATTTAGTTTCTACACAACCGTTTAGTTGGCCCAATTAAACTATTTATAATTTATCAGTTAAATGTGTTAAATGGAGAAAAATGTTTTCTGTATGGAATATGAAAAATTCCCTAAAATTTAATAGCTTGACATTAAATCTCAAAAGCTGTTTAATCATTTAAAAATTTTTCATTTGATAGTAAAAATTATTATATTGGAACAGAGTGAATTATGCTTCTTGGCCTACTTCCCTTTGGGTGTGTAAGTTCATTGGTATGTTTTGATATCCTCATTTTGTTCAGCTTGCATTTGAATTTTCCCTTTTACTGTTTGAATGTATTTAAAAAAAAAATTCCCAGTGAAAAGTATTAAAATTTGGTATGTTGCTGCAGAACATCACACTCGATAAAGTCTGTTGCATTCATTAAGTTTAAACAGGTGGGAGGGCAGTAAAATGTTTAAGTGTTTCAAAAGAATTTCGTGCAAGTATTTCTTTTTTTTTTGCAAAAAATTGATGCTTTACAAGTTTATTTATTAAATAAAATACGTGCTAAAGTTTGTTTAATATTACAAACGAGAAATTAAAATTTTAAAATATTCAATTAAATACTTTTAATAAGAGATTTTTTTAAATATTTTATTGTTGTTCTCATTTTGTTCTTCCAGCTGGCCAAGCAACAAACATTTGAATAGCAATTCATTTTAAAATTTGATTTACAGCTTCACTGTAAAAGGCGATTAGAAAATTTCTTGTGGAAAAATAATTCATCTGTTTTTCTTAAACTTTTGCTCTTCTTATTGCTCCACCAGCTCCTCTTTCTTTCCCTAGCCGGCTTCTCCAAATTTCGCTTGGCTGTCATAAGAAAAAGACAAATGTTTCGCAGTCTTCTTTTAAGACTACAATAGTTTATGCTCAACTTTTTGGTTGGACACACTTAGCACTGCTTTTCGTTGCATGTACTTCTTCCGAAAAGGGCCTCAAAAACAATGTAGAAAGTATTTTTATGAAAAAAAGGAAAAAAAAGAAATAACCATATTAAGTAAATATTTGCAAATGTTTTGCTTTTTTGTTCTATTTCCTTTTTTTCTGCTTCTTCCAAATCATTTAGTGTAAGAAATGTCTCCACAAATCATTTTTGTTTTCTTATTCTTTACAGTTACTGCACTTTTCAGTTTGGGGTCAATGTGACAACATGGAACAAGGGCGCATTATTTCGTTTTATTTATGATTGTAACTACTAAGCTTTAATTCATTCGTATGTAAAATGCAATCGAGAATTTAGGTTAATTGGATCATAATTTGAGATCTTTAATGCGGACATAGATAAAGAAAAAGGGCTTGGACGGTATTTATTGTCTCAAGTTATATTGGCTTTCTTGTGGCAATTATAATCTAACAATTATCGATTGTTCAGCCGGCAGAGTATTAAAATGTAAAGAGTATTGGGATATTTGCGCTAAGTAACGATTGTTTTGAAATTTAATTGGAAACTTTGCTTGCTTGAGAAAAAAAATCCACGTATTAAATGGTTGAAGGTATTCCTGCTTAGCGGGGTCGGTTTATTTGGAGTTGGACTACGATGTTTGCGTAATATACAAAAGAACACAGCCACATGTTTTCTTTAATCTAGTACTAAAATTTCGTAATCGAAGACGAACACGCCAAGCAGGATAAAGCCCTTTATTTTGCAAGCAAGAAGCTTTTGTTCCCACACATTGAGTTGCAGTTAAACTGATGCAGAAGTTTTAACTGGGTGCGTAGATACGGGACTATTTCAGGCAACCTGGCAAAGAGATTAACCCTACTCAGAAAAGTCGATATCGATAATATTTGTGGTATCTCACTCTCATCCTGCTGAAGACGCTTTGATGTTGCCTTTCTTGAATTAGCTCAAGACAGATGCCGCTCATTGCGGCCCACAATAGCGAGAACCTTCTGGCCTCACCTAAACTCCCACGAATGAAAACCCTCTTGAACCTCACTAGGAAGCGCCTGAGGAATCCCGTGGCCACTCTGACCAGTCACTGCGCTTTCGTATCCCATGATAAACGTATGCGTCTACCGTATAATGACTACTGCTTCAGTTGCAATGATGAGGAAAACGAGGAAAGTATGTAGCGTCTCCTCTGCTTTTGCCCGGCTCTGGAAGATCTCCGTCTGTATCTCCTTGGCAGACTATTCTTCAGTAGCCTTTCCAAATTATCAGATATAGGAATCAAAAGTCTGAACCTTTATAGAAAGAGCAGTGGCTGGTATAGCCGCTGACTCCCGCCTATCCGATTCTCGACCCACTGTCATCTCTTCCATAACAACTATTATCTCTTTTCTACATATAGCTTTCTCACCACTTAACACCATCTCTTTCTTTCCCTCTCTCTCCACATTCTTTTCCACTCACAGGTAGCCAAAAGGGATCATAGAACTGGTTACAAGTGAGCTGCGCTCTAATTTTTCACCCACGCTTGCCAGTAACCTGCTAACTTAACCTATCTTACCCTAGGTAGAAGTCTAAGCTTAATTAGGGCTCCAAAATCGCAGTCAAATCTAAAGAGGGATCATTCAACAATTTGATTCTCTGGAAAGAAGATCTTGGCATTTTTAAATACTAAAGCAAGAACAATATTTATAGGAACTGTGTATTCATACAAAACTTCTCACTAGTGACCGACCAGTGCCCTCTGTTAAACCATTAACACAGTTAACGATAATCAAGAGGCTAAAATCTACAGAGCTACATCACTTTAAAACAGCACTGGCCAACGAGAGTAGAGTAGCATATTCATGTATGTGTGTGCATTTGTATAAGAAGCCGACTGAAGTTCGACGCACTGGTGCCACTTTGGTCAGTTATGCTTTAAAAGGTTGCCAAAACCAGCTTACTTGGGCCGCATTTGCTCTCTGAGCAAGAGAGAGCGACAGGTTAGATGTCCTGATAAACACGATAGGCGGGACTAAGTGAAGCTAGGTGACGACACTCTCCAGTTCCCTAACAACTCCTCTAGATTTTATTCTTAACTTTGCTACAAATGTTATCAGGGCCTATAATTTCCCTTAATTTTTCAGATGTATGCCTATGGGAAAAACTTTCTAATTATTCGCCATGAATCAGTGCCCTAGCGCTGCCTCCCAATGCGATATCAGGCGGATGTGATCCGTTTCATTGTTTTCCTATTCACTCGCTAGAATTAGTGTAACCAATCCTATTCATTACATAGAACTGATAAAAGGAATGCTGTTGGCTGGAGTAGTTATTGCATCAAATATAAAACAAATGACGGTGCTCGATAGCACGAGTTCTAGTCCTGGCCAAACCCAATAATATCAACATCATAGATTTTACTGATATGCCTTAGTGGCTATGTTAATGTAAATCGCAACACACTCCTTCACCGATGTTTGTAGCAATTAATCCTCGGCGAAGTATTACAACCAATACTCGTAAAATGCCTACACAGCTTAAAGTAATACGACTATTTAACACCAGAGGTGCTGCAACGATGCTATACAAACTAACAATAACGCGCAATAGCAGAGTTATATAAACGAAATAATTATTAAATTTCCCTCTATCTATCTATTACTTCCCCATCTGTATTTGCACTATCCATTTCATAATTTCAGGCAGCACAAAGAGATATATTATTTCTTTTCACTTCTCAGCAACCTGCCATTCTAAGGTAACCTAAGCTAGTACTGAATAAAATTACTTAATTTTTTATCTTATTTTGTCACCACGTCCTTGCGCTCTCATTTTCACTACACACCAGACTCTGTATAATGCAGTCTGATGCATACTACCAAGAATTTTCATCAATCCTATACGACTAAAAATGTCCTACTATCTGACCCTGACTGCAAGTCGTTGTCCCTTTTCATGTACCCCTTCGACATCCTTCTGGAACGCTTTGCTGCAGCTCCACCCCATCGACCTCGCCACTACTTTGCTACACCTCTACACCATCAAAATCCCGCTTACCTGAAATTGGTAAACGTTGGTGAATGTTATTCGCCCTCCCCTACAATTATATGATAATAAACCTTGGTCTAGTATACATTTTGTGTGGGATAAAATTTCAAGAGTTTTCGGTCCTCACATGACCAATGCAGTGACCAGAAAGGTGATTAACAGTTTCTTCCTCTTCTGGTGTAAGTATATGTCATGCTGAAATACTGGCGATAAGAGAGCCAGTTAAAATACTGAGCGAAGGAAATGCTCAGGAAAAAATCGACAACCAGGCAGCACTTCTTGCTTCCAACCTCTTAACTTTTAAGTAACCAATATAGGGATGTGCTATACAGACTTTGTCGTTAGACCGACACCACGTACGGTACGTAGTAAATTCATCGGAAAGGGGGTCAGATGAACTAGGCAGGGCTGGGGCAGATGAACTAGGCAGGACTGAATCCACTATAGGCGTCTCTTATCCATTGTCAATTACAGTGCCGTTTTGCACTATTAGAGTCGCAAGGAAAATTTGGCAATGATTCCACACTAAAAAAAACCAGTAGATATACTAGGAAGAAGTAAGAGCATCTGGCGGTTGGTTGCGTTATTAACGGGCCTCTGGGCGATCGGCAGCTATACTAGTAAAATAGGTCTTTCCTATAATACATTCAGTAGCAACTGTCAAGAAAAAGACCAAGAGACAATCACCTGCTCTTCGAGAGTCCGGCATTGCACACTACACGAATTCGGTTAGGTTAGATTAGGAAGGGTGGCGCGAAAAATTCACCTACACTCCGAGACCCAATTGGGTCCATTGTGATCTACACGAATTAAATTTCTAGGAAAACACATACCGGACGACCTATTAGAGCACCTCCTATGTTAGCTCAACGCAACAGAGTGGATCTACTACGACTAATCAGTGGATCTACCATTGGAATTAGACCATTTTATGTTTTAGAATTCGGAGGAGTAGAGTGGTATCTATCAAAAAGGAGTCTCACGATGCTATTTGGTTGCTTGTATGTAGCAAGCAGCCACGTAAACAAACCCATCCTCCTTCTCCGCTTCACTACGATTCCTTTCACGGTAGATTTAATCTCCTAGAAGACATACTAATGTTATATTGGTCTTCATAACTATACCAAGCTGCTCAGTTGGGAGTTCTGGCAGGATGTCGGATTATTTAGGATTATAGCGTGGCCAATTCAACCTGAAGGTTAAACAAGTAAACTCATTTGACCGTTTGATCTGATGCGACAGGATCAATTGATCGTTGTGCCAGTTTGAAAGTCGGAATGCGTCTTCAACATCAGTTTATAAAATAATGTTTTTATATATCTAAAGTCATCAAGCACAGTCTGAAGGCAGCACAGTGCTTTTACTAATACCGCTATTTACGATTTTCGGACCCAGAACTGGATCAAATATAAGACGGCTTTCAAAATTATTGATAGTTGATTAAGCAACATTTTACAAAATGCACTTGGATTAAAAAGAAAGTTATATAATTAAGTGCCACGCGAATTGAAGCTGAGAAAGTTCAAAGGCAAATTTACTTAGGTTGCATAGGTAAAAATAAAAGGCTCCGTTATGGAAATACAAAACGCACGACATCGGAATGTTATCATTTATTATGACTTGTTAAAAAGGAGTAAAATGATTAGAGAAATTATTTATCGAAAAAAAAAATTTGCATAGACCAAAAACGAGTCCATAATTTTCCGAACTGAGGAGTATAAAGCAGCCACTTTGCTAGAGTAGATGTCCTCTTAACCTATAACTATTTGTTAACAGAAGTCTTTTATCTTCTTATTTACGAAGGGACAATGAATAGTGGACAGTATCAAAGTTGGGCGCTCAAAGACCACTATTTAGTTTAGAGTCAAGGTTTGTATTCCCCGCTATATATCTCAGATATTCTTCAGCTTCATAACTAAAGTATGTATTTTAGAATGTCTTATCTGGAACACGCTTCAGTTAAGAACAAAGTAAAAGTTATCATGATTTGTTGGCCACAAAAAGATGGACGAGCATAGTAACAAAGACCTTCCCTACCTGTAGTGAAACAGCCCAGATTTTTAGGTGGAAATAGAACACACGACCACTGCAGTGATTGCCTATCGGGGAACCCAAAATCTTAATTTCATTCAATGACGAAAAAATTTTGTTCAACTCAAAATAATAACTTTTTTTTCCATTAAATAGTAATAGGAATAATAAAAACCTTTGAACTTTCACCTGGCATTTTCTTAGTGAAATATTTAAAAAGGCTCAACTCAAGTATCCATAACAAGCAGTATAATAAAATTAAATGAACCTTTTAATTACCACTTTCTGCCCCCTATTGAAAAGAAAAGATAATATGCTAAAACATTTTCCATTTATGTGAATTAATATCAACAAAATTTACAATGTAAAAATTATTTTTTTGAGACAAAATTCTGCCAACAAAATATGTAGCTTCTAACTTCTTCTCAATCGTACAGAAGCATTGAAAATCACATGATTATGCTGTGCAAAAATCCCTATGCAAAAAAAAGGGATAAGCAAAATATTTACAATCCATATGAGAAGTGCATTGAAGCATCATTATTCTCCAGGGTCGATTTGCAGGACAAAATCGTATAATAAAATGTAATATAATATAATAAAAAAGCATTAATTTTTATGTTTATGGGCAAGGCAATATTTGATTCGATTTAAACATTTTAATGGAAAATAACCTCCTTTATTTTCTTTTTAAATAAATAATCATAAACTACGATATGGTTCACATGTTTGAGTTTTAGGTTTTTCTATTCAAAATAAAAAAAACAAACATTTGAATCTCTAAATTGAACTGTAATGAATTTGCACACAATAATTTTCTAAGGAAATGAAAATAAAAATAGCAACAAATATGGTTTTAGAAAAATTGATTCAATTTCAGCAAAATATAATTTTTTTTCAGAGAGAAAACTACCCAAACCAGCCACCCTTTCTTTTTCACTTTTTCCTCATCGAACAGACGTTGCTATAGTTGGTGTTTTAACGTTTAAAGGCGAAAATAAAATAAAATATTATATGGAGAAAAAAGCTTATGTATGAATGAATGTTGAAAAGTGTGTAGTGTTAGAATTGTTGTTAGAAAAATAATAAAATGTAAAATTGTTGCACACAAACACATTTAGATTTATGCATATGTATATGTACATACATATTGCACATAGTATGTGTGTGTATGCACATGTAACAATTTCAATAGTTAGTGTTGATGTTTAGTGGGCCATTGATTCATGCTATTAGTCCAAGGCAGAACCCTAAAATTATACTTTGTTGCAAGTTTAATTTTTGTGCTTTATGTAATCAATATGTTTTAACCAACTTCAAAAAGGGAGGAGGTGATCACTTCGCCGGTGTTTTTTATTTTTATTGGTTTTATTAACGCGCGTCAAAATGAATACGAATTCAATGTTTGAAGACATACTCTCAATAAAGTATTTTGAGAGTTAAGAAACTACAATCACAGTTGTCAAAAACATTTTTGTAATTCCCAATAATTTATTGAGAGTTCTTCTATAAACATGTTGGTTCTGTGAGCTTTTTTGAATTGTGGTTGATGTCTACGGAAAGGTCGATTAGCAGCAACGAAATGCATCTAGACGTGCTAAACCAACAACAAAAACTTTTAAATTATAAATTTTTTTATTTTTAAGTGTTACTTTTAGAAACTCTGATAGGCTTCATGGAAAGTTGTTAAAACATGATTAAAAGCGTTAGAAAGTAATTTTTAAATGTTTTTATAGAACATGAAATAATGACCACAGATATATGTATATGTATATGTTAAGTAACTTAATAATAGAACTAGATAACTCTGTACTGCCTAGGATGTGAAGAATATCGGTGAGGATAGAAGAGAGAGCTAAACAGTTTGTTTTCCTACAAAACAAGCTTTCTACGAAGATAAACACCCAGGAAAGTCTAAAGAAAAGGCTCAATCATTACTACACATGCAGGAAAGAAGTGAGGAAGGAAGAAAGGAAAGAATGAAGGAGGGAAACCACGAGGGAAGGAAGGAGGAAAAAAGGGAATTAACGAATGTAGGAAAGAAATAACAGAGGAAGGAAGCAAAAACGAGCGAAGGAGGGAAAAAACGAGGGAAGTACGAAAAAAACAAGGGAAGGAGGGGAAAAACGACAGAAGGAAGGAAAAAACGAGGAAGGGATGGAGGGGAGAAAGAAAAGAACAAAGGAAAGATGGAAGGAAGGAAAAGGGCACTAAGGAAGGAGGATGGTAAAGTGATGGTAGGCATTGAGGAGGGAGGGAGTTATAGGAGAATACTTGCCAAGGTCCACAGGAGCGCAAAGACGAGCATACCTCAGACTGCCTTAAACGTCATTCTTCTCCTTTGTGGTGATAACGGCGTCCAAGAGTCTCCGTAAACTCGTTGCGCCAGGTTTGCTGAGAACAGGATGAATAGGCCACACATCAATCTTAAATTATATCAGTTATAGTAGCGCCAGGTTTGCTGAGAACAGGATGAATAGGCCACACATCAATCTGAAATTATATCAGTTATAGTGTGCGGATAACTACAACTTCTGCGTTCACTCTGACTGGCACTTTATTTTCCACACAGATTAAAAATTGAGTAAGACACAGGTGCTGGTGTCTACTATCTTGCGGATGGAGATGCGTAGTTCCTCCAAGCTAACAAACAAATTTAGAGTTTTCTAAGCTGAGATTCTAGCGATTTTCAGAGATACTGAGATGGTAGCCAAATATCTGGTTGATAGAAACGAGGTAGCCTTCCACATCGACATTCAGGCGGCCCTAAAAGCTTTGAAGGGACACAATATAAAATCGAAACTAGTTAGTGGATATAGAAGATCCCTTAACTTGCTTATGCATACATATAGTGCCAGACTAGATTGGGGAATTTGTGACAGATTATTTAAATACCGACGGGTCATAACTACGGCGAACTCAGTAATTGAGTGGCGAGCAGGACCAGCCATTCACGGGAGAGTAATGAGGATTGTAGAGTATCGAGGCCAAAAGTTGATTAAATAATATTCAAACTGCTACTGGATATAAATAGGAAGGCGATGCGAATCATGATTGGCGCCTTGACTGGTCGCTGCTTGGTCAGAGCAGGAACCAATATTTTGGAAACTTCTGTAGGAAGTGCGTTGATGAAGAATAACCTGAAACCTTTGAACATATTATATGCCATTGCCCGAAGCTGCAACGTCATAGGCTTAGATGGCTGAGCAGATGTTTCCATGAGAGCGTGAGTTATATCGGGAAGTGTAAACTGGAGGATATGAAATGCTTCATAATGGAATTCAGTGGCTTAATGGCGGATAATAGGCACTTTTAGGTACATATGGGTGTTAAATATCACTTTTAACGGGCAGTAGAAGGGAATCACACAGGATATCAAAACTGCCACTGGATATGAAAAGGAAGGCGATGCGAATCTTAATAGGCGCACTAAGTGGTCAATGCTCAGTAAGATCAAGGACCAGCATTTTGGAAACTAAACTGTAGAAACATGGCTACTACTAAAAAAATATAATGTAGACCACTGATGTATTTCCGAAAAGGCCCATTACCTGCCATTGCCAGAAGCTGAAAAGTAGTATGCTTAGAAGACAGAGCAGACCTTTTTATAATAGCATAAATAATATCGCAAAGTGTACACTGGAAGATATCAGAAGTTTCATGATGGGAATTCAGTGGCTTAATGACAGGCAACAAGTTTCTTTTTACAATGAAAGTTAAATTTTAATTAACGGCTACTAATAGAAGTATGCAAAACTTACTCAATATTTGGATTTCTCAGCAATATTAGGCTCCCAAGAAACTCATTTCTGACCTGTTCTAACATTGTATTTCCCAAAGTAAAGAAATATATTCAGGATTTCAAATCCTGATCGTTTAGGTGGCTTTTACAGTTCGTGTAAAATTACGAATTCTTTTATTTTTTACTTTACAACAAATTTTCATCCATTTTTAAATTGATTATTTTCAATTTACTTTTAAAAAATAAATACGTGTGTATTTAGTTCTTTAGCTAAATAATTTGGGATATCTCTTTATGTTTACCAAATGTTTTACACTAGGTTAGTTCGCGGCTATTTCTGTAACAAAAAGTTGCTTCATAACTCCGTTGTTTTTAGACCGATTTGTTCTTCTCTGCCTGGGAATATGTAGCTTCCATTTGGTCCCATTACCAAAAAAAGTGGAAGGGACTACGCCTATTGAATTTTTACTTTGATGCTGAGAGGTTAGTATTACATTGCATGTACTTCTACTTCTCGGATTCCAACAAGAAAAATTTATAAAATTACTTGATAATAAAGAATTTCATAATCGATGTCAAACAGGTATCTTCTTTGACGGACGCAATGGTTCAATGAAAGTTCTGTTGAAAGCTGATTTGAATCAGTCAACAAGAATTGTGAGAAAAGAACATTACACTGTTTGTAGTGAAGGAGTTGGAAGGTAGCTTTGCCTCCAGAAACTTAACGAATGGAAAACATGCTGCAGTTATTGCTTACCAACTTGACAAGTTCTTAAATAAAGACAGCATTAATAAAACTTTGTGGGCTATTGGCGGTGATGCAACTAATAACACTGTGATACACAAAAAATATTCAGGGATTCTAATGTACCAATTCTATTTTGCTGGAGTCCATGGATGACGAAAATACCGTTGGTTTTTTTCGGTCACTTCATAAAGTGATTTTATAACGGTAAATGTAGTGAAAAACGGGGTTTCTTAGATTTTCAGTTGTAACTTCTTTGTTTCCCAACGGATTTCTTTTAACTTTTCGTTGGTTAAAAGGATGGAGTATTATCTTTCAACCAAAATAAATTTTTTGTAAATCGACTAACAAATGGCTAAGTTACAGTCGTTGAAGTGTAAAAAAACCCATTAAAAAGTATTCTTTTGTTTTCTTCAGGCCATAAGTTGCTTATGAGTTACAAAATAATACTTTTTTAATGGGTTTTTTGTACACTTCAACGACTGTAACTTAGCCATTTGTTAGTCGATTTACAAAAAATATATCTTGGTTGAAAGATAATATTCCATCCTTTTAACCAACGAAAAGTTAAAAGAAATCCGTTGGGAAACAAAGAAGTTACAACTGTTTAAAACTGAAAATCTAAGAAACCCCGTTTTTCACTACATTTACCGTTATAAAATCACTTTATGAAGTGACCGAAAAAAACCAACGGTATTTTCGTCATCCATGGACTCCAATAAAATAGAATTGGTACATTAGAATCCCTGAATATTTTTTTTCTCAACTTTTGTATCACAGTGTAATTATTGGTAAAGAGGAATCATGCATTGGGTTGAAGGAAAACTGAATCTCAAAACTCGGCTGGCTGGTTTCCTGTCTTAATCATGAGATTTTTGGAAGGACCAACAAAAGATTTTTTTTGCTTTAATATAATTTTAAATATTGCATCAATGCATATATTTAAATATTTGCCTGAATTGTATCATATTGTTGGTTGAATAAAAATAAAAAAAGAAATAATAAAATAAAATTTTCGCACCCTTTTTGCATGCAAGTTATTGTTGTTGCTGCTGCTGCTGTTGTTATTGTTATTGTTGCTACTGCTGCTGTTAAACAAATTGATGTTGTTGAATAGTTTTTCGGTTCGTATGTCCCAGATTTAGCTTCCGTCATCTGTTGGAACATTTGACCATTGAATTTACAAGAGTGGAAAAATGTGAAGGGCAGTGTGTATAGATGTGTGCGCGCGTGTGTGTATGTGTTTGTGTAAAAGTATGTATGCAAACAACTGCTAAAAGGTGTGTATGGTTTGTTAAAATCTAATTTTATATCCTAAATGAAAGGGTGCCAAAACAACAACCATTAGTTGCGGCTGAATTGGCGTCCATTTGCGAAAAAACAGAAGAAAAATACAAATTAAAAAAAAAAAGAAAATCATCATCATCATCATCATCGGAGTCATATCTTTAGTTATGCAAGTTAAGTTTTACGTATGAGCTTTTACATTTATTTAAATGATCAAATAAACATACGATACATTTATTGGTTACATTTTCAATATTTCTTGTTTTTTTTTGACAATATCCAATTATTGTATGGTCAATTGAAATCTTATAACAAACACATGTTTTCAAGGAATATGGTTATGGTCATTCATTTAAATAACAATTACTTTAAAGGCTTTTAGTGTAGGCATCACCATATGTAGGTGTTATGAACCAACGAACAAGGAATTTAAAGGATATGGCTGGAGTATAAGAGTGCTGGCAAAAGCATCTTTCCAAACTATTCGGCCGAAAATTTATATTTTTTAGCATATTTAATTGCTTCGATCATCTGTGATGTAGATGGGAAAATTTAAAATACATTTTTATCTTATCAAATTGATCATAGGTTCAAACATTAACTAAGAAAGTGAAGTTCGGCATTTATTTTTGTGTTCTCTACCAGAATAAGTGTTTAGACACTTTTTGGTTTACGTGGATGCCTTCTACACGTAGGAATTCAAGTAGAATCTAGATGATTCCTTTTTGGAAATAGAGACTATTTAGTTTGGTAAATATCGTGCAAATGAAACTTGTTGTAGCTCAGACGTAATTTATGCTGACTTGCATCGAGCTCATACAGTAGCTGGTTTTTGACACAAAACAGTGATCAAACCAATGTAATTTATATGGGTTTGATCATATGTTTGTGTCAATGTAAATTGATGGGTTTGATCATAGGTTTGTGCCAAAAATTACCTACTGAAAGAGTTCGATACAAGTCCAATGATGTCTTGTAATATTTTACTGTTTGGTTTGTCGCAACCAAAATTTTGTTTGATATGATTGAAATCAACTATAATAATAAATAATAATAATAAGGTTTTGCCATCATGCTTCTTATTGAATCTAAAAGAGTTGTGTTATATACGATTGAAAAGAACTATAACATGTTTGCTGTTATCAAAATCTCTCGTATTACCATAAAGACCCTTAGCAGCCATGCAGGGTCTTGAATTTATAGAAAAGGGGTTTCTTTTGTTTTTTTTCCTTGATTATATATACTTACTTCGTGGTGTAGTGAAAAATTTGTCAAAGTTAACTTCATGTGTCTAAACTCAAAGCCAAGTTAAAAAGAAAATTAAAAACCTTTGTCCAACTAAGCTCTGCGTGTCCAAAAGAGGTCACAGTTTCGCTAGGATGATTCGTATAGAACCTAATCAGAATTGTGATTGATATTAATAAAAACTAATAGAACATGGTTACTGTAACCAAACACTGTCGCAAAACAATGTAGTTTTTAGGTTCCGCACATCAAAGGTAAGAGGGAACGCTATTATTTTCGCTACGATGTCCGTCTGTCTGCCACAGACGGTTTTCTTTTCTTTTTTTTATTGTTTTCCGTCGGAGATACAGACGGTAAAGACAGCAATAACAGGGATCAAAAATGGGGGAAGGCCCAGAGGCTGGTGTCTATATTCTTTCAAAGAATGCAACGTTTGCCAAGCTGAGATCCTGGCGATTGTCAGGGCCACAGAACTGGTGGCCTGAAATGTAGCTGAAGGTGAGATGCTAACCTTCTACGTCGACACAATATCAAATCGAAACTTGTTAGTGGCTGTAGTAGAGCCCTCCACTTGCTTATAGATAAATATAGTGTCAGACTATGTTGAGTTCCTGCCACAGCAGGATGAGCTGGCAAAAACAGTTCATGGAGAAGCAGGGGGATTGTAGAGTCTCGAGTTCTTCGTGGCCAAAACTTGAATCAGGAAGATCAAAACTGCTACTGGACATGCATAGAAAGGCAATGTGAATCGTGTTAGGCGCATTGGCTGGTGACTGTTCGGTCAGAGCAACAACCAGCATTTGGGAAACTGGCACTCCAGGGGTCTACTCTTTAATTCGAAACGAAATAGAATGATTTCGAATTTATATGTTATAAGCATACAAACTCAAAAGCATTTCCTTTCCTTTCGAATTACAGAGTAGACCCGCAGATTTTTGAAGGATGTGCGGGAATGAAGAGGAACCAGAAACCATTGAACATATTATCTGTCACTGCCCGAAGCTGCAACGTCATAGGCTTAGATGGTTGACTAGACGTTTCCGTGAGTGAATTACTGATATCGGGAAGTGTAAACAAGAGGACAGCAGGAGCTTCATCATGGGAATTCAGTGGCTTTATGACAGGTAACAGTGTCACTTCTGGTTACAAATGGGGAGCGGGACGGGTAAATATTACTTTTTAATGGGCAATAGAAGGGAATCACAACGGTCCATATTGGGTCTCCGAGTGGTGGTGCGGTAAAGCATCACCCTTCTTTACCTAAACCAGGACCTGAAATTTACATAGAATATGTAAAATTATGGCCGCTATAAAAACAAATGTATGACAGTTAAAAATTAAAGAGGGTTCTAAAGCGAGCAAGGAAACATATTGAAATCATTATGCAATGTACACACTTGAAATTTTCGGATCAACGAACATTAAACACTGACATTTAATAAAATGGAAATTTAGAGGGTATTCTCTCAGTTAATGTAATTTTGACCATTTAATTTTGACAATTTATTGTATCTTGGACATCGTAAGAGCCAAACACTTACAACTCTTCTCAAAAACGCTGAAACTAAAAAATGCAAAAATTTAAAAAATGCCGAAACGGAAAATCGCCAAACTCAACATGAGCTTAAATGAAGAATATCACCAGAAATAAAATAGATCTCTCAAATGGAAAATAGTCAGCAACAGTAAAATGTTCACCAAAAAGAAATAAATAAATCGACGAAAACGAACAAATTCGCCAAAAGAATAAAGCGCCATAAATAAAAAATCGCTGAAACTAAGAAACAACGCAAAAAAATCGCAAAAAATACAAAACCGCCATAACTAAAAAATCGCTTAAACTAAAAAAACACCGAAAAAATCGCCAAAACGAAAAAATCGCCAGAAACTAAATAAATCGTTAAAATTAAAACAAATCGCTTAAAACAAAAAAAAGCGAAAAGCCAAAAAAAAATTTTTAAAGAAAAAAAAGCGCTATTAATAAAACAAAACCCAAAAAATTTTTTTTAAATATCTACATCAGGTAAAAAATACAATAATAAAAGCTAAACTTTGTATAGTAGTACATATCGATCATTTGCTCAAAGAACGCCATAACTCAAAAAATTAAATTTTCAATTTTTGAGTTAATGATGCTGAATTAATCTTTATATCTTTCTTTATACTGTGCAAAATTTTATACAAACATCTTGTTAACTCAACTCTTGAAAGCAAAATTAAATTTTCTTTTTCCTTCTTTTTCCTTTAAGTTGTGTGTAAATTGAAAACTTTAAACTCGTTTTTTTAGTTGTGACGTTGTTTGAGCAACAGCGATATGTAGTGTGCGTGTGCGACTCAAAGTCGCACTTTACTAAATTTATTCATCCACAATTCTTAGAGAATTTAAGGGAATTAATCATAAAAAAAATAATAATAACCATGCCACACGTTTTCTTTGATAACTAGGAAGTCTAAAAAGGATAGGTCACAAGTCATAGTGCTATAACTTCCTGAAAAATCACACAAATTAATTGAGATTTTGACCAGGATTACTTTCGACTATGCAAATTACGGAGGTATCATTAACTCAAAATCAGCCTATCTCAACTTAAGCACTTTTTCCTTTTTGCTACAGATATATGTAAGTCGAACATCTGTGCTTGTTTTGGATACTGAGAATCAAATTTCCGACGTTGCGACGTAAAAACAGCCTGGAAATTTTATAGTGCCCTTTAAATTTTTTTTAATCTATTTTTCATATTGTCACAGTTGAAATAGTTCCTCCAGCCAAAAATATGTCTATATATCAAAGATCTATAACGTGAAATAAAGACTCTACGTAAACTAAATTATGTTAATAAATAGTAATAAATAAGTCCTCAAAATATAAATATTCCATTATAAGTCAAGCAGTAGTTTGTGGAATTTCCTAACATCTTGACAGCCGTTAAATTACTTCATCACCACACAAAAACTATTTATGCTTAAATCTCTACAAACATAAATTGCCATTTTATATTTAAATGAATATTAAAAAAAAAAAAACTCTTTTCATTCTGATACTAGTATAATAAATAGACGAAAAAATTTCAGGTTTAAAAACTAGTAAACGTAAAAGGTGCCGACGTAATAAAATAACTAAAAGCATTTAGAAAATACCTTAAATCCATAAATCTATAAACTGTTAGTAGCTAAAAACACGAGGTCCATCACTATCATCCGTATAATTGACATCTGTAAAATTTATTCAAAAATTAATATATGTAAACAAATTTCCCCCAAAAAAAAAAAAAAAAACATTACAAAATTTAAAACAATGAAATTAGAGCGTAAAAGCATTAAATTGTGGCTAAATTATACACCAATATTTGGACAGAACTTTTAAGGGCTGCTATCATCTAAGTTACTTAAATTCAATAGTGGTTATTTTAAAACGCAATAGAATAATAAAGTTAACAGCTTTAGAAAAAATAGATGCTATTAAAAACTTAAGTTAAGCATGAAATTTGAATCTGATTAAAAAAATACAATTGAATTTTATGGAAAATTTTGTATATTCTTTATTTTAATTTAACCTTCAATCTGCTCATAATACATTTAATATTTGTGTCCTGAGCTAATTATATGCTTGAATTCTTTTATAAATCTATGTCAATCGCTATATATCCTTTTCATTAAAGGTATTATTTTAGCTAAAATTGTACTAGTTAAAAGAAAACATTAAAACTCCCTTAATATTTGTAAAAATAAGCGACCAAGCTCTATTAAAAATTTCGTTATAATCGGTGCAAGGACATGACTACCTCTCATATATCCTTTATTCCAACAAATTTATTTTAGATACACTTATACTCGAAATGCACTAGATTTTGAATCTGATCACTAGAAATGTGCGCTTAAAATCAATATAAAATCTTATGTCAATGTTTGTAAGGATAAACCTACCTACCTTATGTCCTTATTAACGAAAATGAAATTTTAGCCACAATTACAATTAGAAGAAAATAAAAATGTATGTACATATGTATTTGTTTTTTAAAGCTTGATTGCATAGGTTTATAAAAAAAATTCTTAGTGATCGGCCATATGTGACCTTCTCCGAGAAAAGGGACCTCCTGTGTCAAGAAACGGGTGTGTGTTAAAATCGACTAATTTTTTCAAATGTGTTTTTCTCAAAACTTCATTTTCACACACTAGGTTCCTTTTCTCGGAGAAGGTCACATATATCCCTTATTAAAAAATGAAATTCTAGCCGTGATTATACACACGATAATAAAGATTTAAAATTTTTATGGTTCTAAATATGTTTTCTAAGCACTAAGCAATTTTTTTTCAAGTCAAACTTTGCAAGGATAATCCTACCTCCCCTATATCCTTTTTATAAAAATAATTTATTTTAGCTACAAACGCATTAAATATACATTAAACATTTATTTATCTTTTAAATGTCGTTGCATATGATGCAAGGACATGCTTAGCTCTCAAATATCCTTTATTTAAAAAATTTAATTTGAGCAGCGTTTAAGCTATATATGCAGTAGATTTGTCTCGTTAAATATAAATTTTATCTAACTGTTATCTTCAATGTAAATCAGTCTAATATAGAGAAACCAACCTCCCATATATCCTTATTACAAAAAAAAATTATTTTAGTAAAAATTTCCAATGGAAACATATAAGAAAGATGTATAAATTAATAATATAAGTTATAAATTAATAAATTTAGATGTGATCGCAGTAAGGATGTGTCCAGTTGCCACATATCCTTAATGATAAAATTCATAACTAAAATAATACAAATAAATTTCATGAAAGTTATATAATAATTATTATAACTGGAACAAGGACATACCTATTTCCCATATATCTTTAGAGTGAAAAATTTAGTTTTTTCAAAACAATAATTAGAGTATAGTCAAAACATGCACGTATTTAAAAACAAATTATCGTTAAGTTTTCCACTACATTTCAGTTCATTCAGAAAAATCATACTGCTGCCTTATATATGTATATATTATATCTTTAATTAAAAAAAATTGTTTTATCGTTAAACACTTAAAAATATTATTTTGTATTTTTCTGCGTAGAAATGATTACAAGGACATTGCTACCCATCATATACGCATAACTCTGAGACAGCTGAGCAGATAAATAACGTTCCACAACTGTAAACGGCCAAAACTCTGTAACTTTTGAACTAAAAAAGGTTTTTTTGCGATTCTTCTGCATTTTTAAGTGGATAAGATTTTATACAACTTAAGTTTTATTAAAATCAGTAAAGTGATTGTTCGGAAATTTCAGGTTATAGTTGAACTTTAATTTTTTTTGTAATTTTGCATAGAAATGCGAGCTTTTTTATATATTTTTTTTAAAGGCATAATGAAAATTTAATCATCTTTATAAGAAAAACAAAGTAGGATTTTGAAAATTTAATGCATAAGCCAAATTGTTTCAGTCATAAATATATTATAGACTTTTTTGGATGTATATTCATAAGTATCTATGTAGGACATGCCCAGACATGCATTAATAACTGAACCATTTCTACTAGATAAATATCTGCAAACCGACTTCAATGCAAAGATCTTATAGAAAATATTACAAAATACACCACAGATTTTATACAAACATTTATGGGACCAAACTGCAAGTGAACCCTTTCAAATAAAAATTGTTTTGAAAATCTGCTCATATATGACAGATGTGTTTCAGATTATCGTGAGCACCTGCCTTTACGGCCTTATCTCACGCTGGTCTAAGCACCGGGTGTAGGAAAGACACTTACCATCGCCCCCATACACCCTTTTAGAATGAATCCTGTGCCCATTCCTCCAGGCACATAGGTTGCAATCTTTGAATATAGTTATCCCTGTACTATGTTCAAGTGCCTTGCTTAGGTACTTTGAGCTATCTAAACTCTTCGCCGTAATGACTTTGTCAAAACAGTAATATCTGTTGTATGACAACAGCACCTAGAATAGTTGTCTGGCTGACCGCGTCACGCCAATCAATAGCATTGATTTACCACTGGGAAGCCAAGACTATTCTCCCAGCGTTTTTGGTAGCAACCACAGCCACCACGTACGAGTATGCAAGTTCTCACGCCTCCAGTGTAGTTGCCTACACTCACAGCGAGGTCTCCAAGAGAATATTTCAACCATTGCCGGCACAGCTCAACAACTCATCGGAGATGAACGCATGCTTGTGCCGCCAAAAATCCAGTGTCTACTCCACACACATCAAAATCATCCTTAAAGGATCCTGACGACAGCTACACACACCCAAACTCCTAGAGCAGCTCGTGGAACCAGAAATAGCCTCTGGTGAGACCTCGAAGTTCCACCACAAGGGCTTCAACTCTATCGTCTTCTGAACTCAGCGGCAGTTCCTGGTTGACATAAACAGACCTGTTTCCCTTTTACCAAAAGTACGTCAACGAAAAAAGATACATCACCCCAGCTGGGCCGCCGGCATTGCCACACCCGTAGTCAAAAATTGACTCCCAGAGGTCCTCACATATGACAGAGATATGCTTTGCGATGGGGGAAGGTACGTGGCGATAGAGCCAATTTTACCTCCGATTTTGGAGGAAAAAATTATGGGTCCAAGCTGGAGACAAACCTCTTCAAACAAAAAAAATAATTTTGAAAATCGGTTTACAAATGAAAATATATGTGCTGGCGGTTAGAAGATTTCCCCAACGATTTTCTAATCAAATTGTAGGAGCAAATTGCAATCAAACTCTTTCATACATATATAAAAAATTTTTTAAAATCTATTGAGCAGTTATACATGGGGAACAATTTACCTACTCTGATTTACGAAAAAAAAATTATGGGACCATACTGCGAACAAACCCTTGCAAATAAACAAAGAATTTTGCACATACCTTGACAAATAACAGACTTATGCATAAGGAGAGAAAATTCCACCTTTCAATATAAAAAAACGAATGACGCCATGGGACACCGGATAAGAATGTAGTTCCTTACATTAGAAATTGCTCCTTACCCCTTAGTGGGCTTATTTTTGATTAAAAAAAAGTATATGTCCTTCCAGACGCATTTCGATCCATGTTTTTAATTTTATCAAAATCGATTAGATAGTTTCATAGCGGAAGAAATTGACCCCTAACCTTCCTCGTGCTCCTATTTTTAAGTGTATAGCGTATGTGCTTTCCTAGACTCAGGTATATCTATGTTCTGAATTTCATCAAAATTTTCAAAGAGGAAGACATATCCCCTTATTACATATAAACTATGTGTACTTCTACACTTAGATCTATTCATGTTCTAAATTTCATTAAAATTGCTTCCGTGGTATAGCCGCTGCAGCACAACAAACAATAAATTTACTTTTGCATTTATAATATTAGTTAGCAGAGATGCCTTCAGATATCACTGCCACGAACCACGAGCCTTTTAGCAAACACACAAACCGTATTGGAGATTCCCAAAAACTAAGCTAAAAATCCCAAAATCGCCAGGGGTTGGTTGCCCGGCACTTCCCCAGAAATTTGGGGCAACACTGAAAATCTAAAATATACGCAGGGGCAGCATCATTATGCTATGTAGTTGTTACTAGTATTCGCCAGTATTTTTTTTTTTTTTGAAAAATTTTTGTTTTACATGCATGGCGGGATATAAGGAACTTACGTTCCAAAAATATATGTGTCCTAACTGCAGAAAAACTCTTAGACAAAAATAAAATATTTTGCAAATCGGTTCACAAATAGCAGAGTTATGCATGGAGAAGCAAATTTAGCCCTCCGATTCAGAAAAAATAAATTATGGCACGCAACTGCAGGTAATTCTTTCTTTTTTTTTGTAAGAGAAGTAATACTCAATACTACTACTATAAACTACTATTACTAGGTGTTACCTTCTTTAGAAAAGGGATAGTGATAAAGAAGACAGGTGGTGAAGGAAGATATAGAGGAAAGCTTCATTCCTTTACAACTCTGCTTTATGCAATTTTTTTTGTTCTAATAATGCAGTGTTGCAACGCCTCTGGTGTTTAAATGAGGCGCATTAAATTTTTTTTGAAGCTGTATTTAGTAGCCAATTCCTTCGTTATTTTACCTTGCCGATGATTCTGCTACACAACGAAGGAGGGCGCTCTGATGTTACATTAGTATTAGCATCTGCTGAAGTCGGTATAGTTCAGTGACTTTTCCCACAACAACTGATACAAAGGGACACTAATGCACATCAGATAATTGCGTGGTGTTGTTTAAAGTTTTTCGAAAATCTTTTAAAAACTCGAAGTTCCAGAAATTCTGAGTATGCACGTTTTTAGAGTACTATGTGACCCATAATAGGTGGCCACTTTTGTCGGCCCGCATCGCCTCCTTTCTAAAAAAAAATTTTGTTTGGAAAATGTTAATATAGTTGGGCAACCTTAAACTTTTTCGAAAATCTCCTGAAAACTCGAACTTCCAGAAATTCTAGGTATGTACTTTTTTAGAGTAGAATGTGGTCCATAATAGGTCACCCTTTTTATCCGCCCGCATCGCCTCCTTCATAAAAAAAATTTGGTCACATCTTGGAAAATTTTAATATAGTTGGGCAAATTTAAAGTTTTTTCGAAAATTTCCTGAAAACTCAAAATTCCAGAAATTATGAGTATGCACGTTTTTAGAGTACTATGTGGTCCATAATAGGTGACCACTTTTGTCCGTCGGCATCGCTTCCTTCCCATAAAAGAAAGTGTGTAACCCTCAGAAAATGTCAAGTTGAAAACGATATTTGGTTCAAATCCATGTTTTTCAGAAATAGATTCATAGGAAATAATTAAGGAACACCTTGTCCATAAATTTGCATTATTTTTTTCCGTCTCGGTTGCACCATTTAATCGAAAAGTCCTTTGGAAAGGCAGTAATCGAATTTTTATAGCTTAAGAGAGCTCTGTTAACACGCTAACAGAGCTCTGTTGAAGCACAAGGTTTGTGTCAAGGGTTATAATTTTTAAAATTTAACCTCACACACATGAATTTTGGTACAAATTTATTTTTATAATTTCTTAGTATTTTTCATTAAAATAAAAAAGTATTTTCCATGTCCGGATCGTGGCGGATGAAAAATTATATCTGCGCTTAAAAAAGGTTTATATGATTTTTCTACAACTCAGGCAGAAAATCACTAAAAAAATGAGTGCTTTCTATATAAATTCTATACCCAAGTCGACCGTTTGCGTTGTAGAAACAGGGGTTAGTTTTTTCCCCTTTAGACCTTCAAATTTTAAAAAATATGTGTGTGTTTAAAATTTGAATTTTAGTTAAGGTGCTACCCCTGTACCCAACATAAGAAAAAACACATAGCCCATTATCGATTGCAGTTTTCGAGGAATTCTAATTTATTTCACATCAAATATGATTTTTTTTTAATTAACATAAATTCTTTGTTTTTAGCATCAAGCCACGCCCACTGCTGCGAATATTTTGATCTCATTCTTCAGCTACGTTAGTTTTGATATGTTGCCTTTCTGATGGTGTAAAAGTTTTAAAAATCTCTTACAAGACAAAAATTAAAATGAAAATTGATGGTGAACCACCGTGCCTTGTACAAATAGCGCATAAAATAAAAACTTCAGCGCAAGTGCTGAAGAATTTCTTGAGTAGTTTCGAAATAATCATTTAATTTTAGTAATTATAATTTATTTAAGACTTGGAAAAAAAGGAAGAATTCATTCTTTGACATAGCTGACAATCTAGAGAAATGTCGCTAGATTGACATTTGTTTTCGTAATTTTTGTTTTATTTTAAAAATTATTGAGACGCTCTACTAGACAAACTATTCAGTGTTTATGTAAAAATGAAACTTGAATGTATTATGATCAATTAGATGATCTCGGTTTTTATGGAAACTTTATGATAATTTATTGCTTTTTTTTCAAATATATTTGTATAATTTAGGACTTTTTTTTGTATTTTAAGTTTTGTTGTTCATGGCGTTGATTGTTAAAGTGTATTTTTTTCTTCTTTTATTATATTTTATTTATATTAAAAATTATTATGCATAATTCGAAAATTAAAAAAAAAAAATTAAGATCATCATGAAGATGATAATGATGCAACAAATAATGATTGTACATACTGCTTGGCTGGTGACAATGAGGATGTTTTTGAAGTTTTAATTATAATTTATTTGATTGATTTATGGCAAAAAAAAAAAACGATATTGACATTTATCAAAATGAATTTATTAGTACAAGTTTCAGCGAAATGAAATGAGACAAAATCAAAATGATGATTGCTAAGCTTATTGCTTATGAAAGTTTTGGATGGCGTAGTTATTTTCAAAGAGGGTGTCGGCGGTATACTTAATTATTCGGGCTGGTATTTAAAAAAATAAAAGAGGTGACAGCGTCAACTGGTTTAAATCTGATTTTTATTAATGTCTTTTTTTTTGCCGTTTCATTAATATTTTTTTTTTTCTTTGCTTTAAAAAGTCGTAAAATTTCAACTTATGACATTTATTGGTTGCTTCATTTAGTGTTCCTTGTTATTTCGGTTAGTATTTATATTAAGACAGAGAAAAAATGTATGCATGTATGTATATTCATTTAAGTAGTTTATTAAACTTTTATGACAATTCGTGTTGCTGATGATGATGCTGACAATGATTTCTTTTTTTTCCCCAATCATTATTAATTCCAGCTTCCCGTAAAAGACAAAATATGTGTGTTTCTGTTCAGCAGTTTTTGATGACTTGAACCAGAAAATGTCATCTTAATTTCGAGCAAACATTTAAAACTCTCCATTAGCTTGTCGAACAAAATGTAATAAAATAAAATTTATGCAACGAAAATTAAACTAACCTCATTTCGCGTTTTTAAGAAGGCAAAAAGGCAATAAAATGCCTGTAAAGTATTCTTTATATAAATATCTTACAAAGATGCTTTTATTTCGTTTTAATTTTTTGCATTTTTTACTTTAATAAAATGCCTGATAAAAATGTTGCGAGCGCATAAGCAATACAAGCGCCACCAGTTTGACCAAAAATAACATATAATTTAAATTTACTTGTCATCTCAACAAACTCACATGAACTAATGATAAAATCGTGCGATTTTAAAACGCTCGATTTGCATAGTTTTTTGTGTCTTAAATGCCTAAAATAACGTCAGCATAGTTAACTTCCAAAGCACAAAATTGTCAAATCAATAGGAAGGCGTACTTTCAAATGTGAAAATTTAGCGTTTTCAAATCAATTGTTTTTCATTATAACATCCCCGTACGAAAAAACATTCCTACAAAAATATGAACAACATACACAAACAATTTAACGGTAGCTTCTCTGGTATCTGGGATGTTGTATTACAATCCCAGCGAACATTTGTGGCAGAATTCGGTCCGAAACTCTTAATAAGAATTCAAATTTGAGTCCAAAGTCTGTCAGGAAATGTACCGAAAATTGTTCAAGTCGTTGACAATAAATCGGACGGATTTCCTTATGTGAGAATTTTTTTTAAAGAGAAGAACACTCACGCAATGAATGACTACTTCTTCTTTAGGAAAGGGATAGTGAAAGTGAAGCCAGCTGGTGAAGGAAGAGAAAGGGGCAAGCTGTATTATTTTACAAGTCTGCTTTTTTGCACGTTCTATTTTAATAAGGAAGAGTTGCAGCGCATCTGGTGTTAAATGAGGTGTATTAAATTTTTAAGCTGTGTTTAGTAGCCATTTTATGGCTTTTTTTACTTTGCCGATGAGTTAGCTACACAATAACGACGAAGGAGGGCGCTCTGATGTTACGTTAGATTTAGTATGCTCTGTTGTCAGGTTAGGTTAATTTAGCAGGCTGTTGGTAAGGAAGGGTAAAATTTAGAGCCCAGCTCACTTGGGTCCAATATAATGATCCCTTTGTGCTACCTCTGAGATAAAGAGAAACTAGCAAGAGGGTAATAGGGAACGCATAGTGATAGAGAAAGACAGTTGTTGAAGGAAGAGATAGAGGAAAGTTTCATAATTTTTTGCACGTTTTTTTTAAATAATGCAGTGTTTGTTGCAGCGCCTCTGGTGTCAAATGAGGCGTATTAAATTTCTAAGCTGTGTTTAGTAGCCATTTTATTGGTTATTTTACTTTGCCGATAATTATTTAGCTACACAATAACGACGAAGGAGGGCGCTCTGATGTTACATTAAGATTAGCATCTACTGAAGCCGGTGTAGTTTTAGTGGGCAGTGCCTTATGCCTGCATCACTAGAACTTTTCCCACAACAACTGATACCAAGGACACTAATACACATCAGAAAAATGCATGTTGTGGTTATCTAATGAATGTCGAAGACCGGGCTCGAATCCAGGACCTACGGTTTTGTAGTCAACCGCACTCTCTATTCGCTGATGTTGGTATAGTTCAATTACCAGTGACTATGGCTTTATCACTTGAACTTTCCTACAACAGCTGAGACAAAAGGACGCTAATGTAAATGCGTTTTTGATATATTAGAGAACTATGCACTGAATTGAATTTTCAATATATCAATGCTTTTGAAGTAGTTTTCGAACAGACTTTCGCACATTTCGGTTGCTATCTCGGCGTTAACTTGATGAATATTGGTTTTTAAATACTTGAACATTACCTTTGGCGTAGCCCCACAAAAAAGTCGAATGGCTTCAAATCGGGAGTTCTTGATGGCCAATTAACATTGTAAAAACGTGAAATTAAGTGTTCTTGTAGCTTCCCATGTAATAAAACCGAAATGAGTTCTGTTTTGTGTGTGTTTTCATTGCACCGTCTTGTCGAAACCTTATACAGTGGTGCTTATTTTTTTTTTCTAAAGACGTCCTTCACACTCACTGTGCGTGCGTTATGATTAGTCGTTCTACACTACTGTAAAGCCATTATATGAACTTAAGATTTATTTCCCATTTGGACCCGACTACTCTTCTGCAAATGATACAAACACTTTGGATTTTTAATAACTCTACTGCATATATGGTCTATTCGAGATAATTTTCAATCAAGTATCACTCCTAAATATTTGACCTTTCTGGTGACCATGACAAGTCATTATATTGATGATCCTGTGGGGTCTACTCTGTAATTCAAACTGAAAATATATGGTTTCAAATTGTAAAGTTAATAACACACATATATAGGGTAGAATCCCCGGTCTCTTCGGTTTAGAATTATCCACTATGGTGTTTTTGATGCATTTTCGAATCAGAGGTATGCTTGGCACATAATTTTAATGGTCGAAGAACTAAAATTTTTTCAATGCTCCCGCAAACAAATGTGCGGCTCGGCCCTGGAAGACGCTTTAAAGTGATTGAATTCCCAATAGCTAGGCAACCAATTCATATAGCTGGCACGACCCTCACAATAATTGCATTCACCCTGAATATTACCTTACCTCTTCAGTAAGAATTAAATGTTCAGTTAGGAACTGTTATATAAGTCAATGAGAGTTCTCATTACCGGCAAGACACTTAACCCTCTGCTATGATGAATAAAGCATATGACTTTGATTAATAAATTTTGACACTGTTCTGGAAAACTGTAGCAAAGGGGTACCATGATATACCCTTAGATATAACACCATCAGGTGGTACACCGATGGTTCTGCTGCGGTGTTTGAAGGATCAAGGATAAACTTTTTTTATAAGTGTTTGGGAAACTCCTACTATCTTTCAGTTTCATGCAATAGAGAGAAGCGCATAATTTCAGGATTCCTCCAGCTCTCTCTTCACCACCTGTCTTCTATATTACTATCCTTATCTTTAAGAAGGTAACTTTTAGTAATAGTAGTTGGCATTCCTTGCCTGAGTGTTAGTTCTTTCCATTTCTCATATGAATGGGAATGCTGCAGGTAAATATGCACGAATAAGGTCACACACTGCTGTGTTCCCGGACACGCCTGAGTGGACCAAAATGAAAATGCAGACCAACTCGCCGGGAAGGGGTGTAGAAAAACCGATCGTCGGACTAAAATTGTTTTATTAATTCGAATCGTATGTAATCCTAGAATGGATGGATGAATATAAAGAAGAGCAGAGAAGAATGAAGCAGTCGGGCTTCATTCTTCCTGCACCGAACCATGCATAACTATTCATTGGGGCGTATAACCAGAACCCTTTTAAATCTTTCAAGTCCATTTATAGTCTGCATTGAAACAATTAGAAATGTAATTCGTTCAGGTACCTTGGCAGTTTGATGACCGACAAAGTAATCTAAGAATTACAACCGGCTTCTTCACAGAGCTGGTCTGGCTGAGGTGCTCTAGTACTTGGCAAGGAATGCAATAGGTCTTTTCTGTCACACTCTGTTTCCCGAATAGTTTAAATTCTTTCATATAATATTCGAAAATGCATACTATTCGGTGGCTTATAGGCCACATACCACCACAATCACCGTTAAATTTCACCAAAAGACGAGTTCTGATGTCAATCTTCAAATTTTTATATATTCGAAGAAAATTTATTTTTGTTTCTATTCATCTTTCTTTCGAGGAAATTGCTTCTACTCCTATTTTTGGCTGACATATTTCAATGAAATCAATTTAAACCAAAAAACCATTTTCAACACAAATAGAACGTATTTTTAATTTGAAAAATATAATAAATTTCCTTGTCGTACTATTAAGGATTGCATTTTAATATTTTATTTTTTTTAGAATTCAATCACTTAACTGGTGACAAGAAAGTTAAGATCAAATATATAAGAAATGCATAATAAAACAAGTATGTATAAGAAAAATTACTAAAATGTTGTGACTTTGTCGCCAATAAGCTGCAGCATCATCACCAACCGACGTCGGCAATTTGAGTCTTGCAAGCCTCCATCAAAAATCCTTCACTGAATTGTTTGTTTGTAGTTTTTTTTGTTTTTGTCATGGAGAGTAACAAAGTGTTTGGTCTTATTGTTGTATGAACGTATATGGATTGTGCTGATTTGAGTTATTTATGTGACATTATTGTATAAAATTCAACATTTTATTGGCGGGTCCTCCAAAAATATTTAAGAATAAACTTCCACCACAATAAAGTTGTTATTTTATGTTGACACATTTAAAGCAGTAATCGCTCGTCAACACAAAGAAACATAAAATATTTTGCACAAAAGTAAAAAAAACGCAACTTATATTAAAATAAAATCGATGGTATAAATAAATACTTTGTAAGAAAATAAAGTGTTTGGAAAAAATTTAACTTTTAAAGTTCCGAAGTTGTTTTTTTTTACCGTTGAAGCAAGTCATGAATGCCAAAAATTTGGAATGTGTTGTTGTAAATACAATATGCTGTTTGCTAATTATAAAACATGTCAGTTGGACTGAATATATATATTAATAACTGGAACTACAGAAACCCGATTTATATATGTATTCTATATATTGATAATTTGATTTATAGAATCGCAATGTTTAGTGCCAACGAAATATAAAAATAAGTTCGTATAAGTTCGTATTTGTAATTAGTATAAAAAACTATTGCACTTTTAGGTTATGATAGGTTGAAGAGAGAAACCATTAAACTAATGTCAGGGGTCACAAAGCGTATATTTCTTAAAGAGTGTCATTACATTGAGTTGGCATCACTGCTTTATTTGAGTACCCACTTAACAGCTGACAGTTGCTTTTTGTTTACGTTGCTTTGAAATTTCATTATGAATCCACTCACACCAGAGCAACGCGTGCAAATTGTTAAAATTTTGAAAATTTTAAAACATTTAAAAATTTAATTTTCTGATGAAGCACATTTCCGGTTGAATGGGTACATAAACAAGCAGAATTGTATTGTAGCATTTGGAGTGAGGAGAATCCTCAAGCTTTTTTCGAAACACCATTAGATCCACAGAAAATCACTGTTTGGTGCGCTTTATGGGCTGGCGGAGTAATTGGCCCATATGTCTACAAAAACGATGATGCTCAGAATGTTACTGTCAATGGTGAACGGTATAGGAATATGATTCAAAATTTGTTCGTGCCTCAATTAAGTGGCATTAATCTTACTGATATGTCCTTCCAACAGGACGGAGATACATCGTCGTTTGGTTATTGGTTTGGGGCACAGAGTTTTCAAAATACATTATGTCTGCAGCAAACCAATAACCAACCGACGACATGGCACACAGCGAGCGCTGCAATTGATTTACTCAAAGAAACTTTTGATAAAACAATAATTTCACGTTAATGGCCAATTAATTGGCTACAAAGATCGTGTGACTTAACCCCATTTGGTTAGTTTCTTTGGGATTATGTTAAGTCACTTATCTAGGTCAAACAGCATTTCGGTTTGGATGTGAGTTTTTTGAAGATACTTTTTTATCTTCGAGATTTCCTTTACACTATCCACCAATTCGCAAAAAAGCTTCCAGGATTTTCGTTTTGCCATCCGAATTAAGTTGTTGTATTCCTTGAGACTCTTGCTTTGGTTTAATATCCTATTATTGATTATGCCATCCACTTTCCATTACAGGGTCTTGAGCAGGAAAGAAGTAACACTTATTGGTCTGTAAGCCATTAGAGTAGCATAACTCGACTTGCCAGGCTTACGTATGAAAACTACCTTTGGCTTCTGCCAGCTTTAAGGCAGGCATTAAAAATTCTAACCATATGAGATGATAAGGTATCAACCTGTTTCTGAAGAAGCGCAGGGAAAATTACATCCGTCTCGCTTGCCTTGAAAGCGGAGAAGCCATTTATTGCATTTCTTTTACCATCCCATCTGTGATGGTTGGTCTCGTCTGGTGAGCCGCATTGTCCACTTGTGGCAGTTCCACTGCGCGTCGCTCCCTACCATAACAATAAGGTCTTCTACATTGTATTCGTCCTATTGCCCATATCGTCAACCAGCAGTTCGGTTTGGATGTGGGTTTTGGAAATATACTTTTTTATCTCCGAGACTTATCTCACACTATCCACCTGTTCGCAGAAAAGCTTCCAGGAGTTGCGTTTTGCCGTCCGAATTAATTTGTTGTATTCCTTGAGATTCTTGCGATAATCATCTCAGTATATACTTATACCATTACATATGTATGCTTTACGGGTTCGCATTTGAAACAATGGTGATTCTTTGACGTTGGAAAACATTTGGTTTGGTTTTGCTTTTTCACAAAGAGCTTGAAAAAAAATTAAAAAATTTTGTATGTTCGCAAGAGGCAAGAGAGGCACGTGACAATTTTTTTGCGTAAACACCAGAATTTGTAGCATTCGCAAGTTCGGCTTTGCTGTCGTTTCCTGCTGATTGTGTTTAGTGAGTTGTTTTTCTTCTCACATCCTTTTTGAAGTGAAACAAACGTAAGTGATATGCATATAAACAAGCTTTCATATACATACGTACATTAGAGCCAGATGTATGCATGTGTATCGACAACCCTAATAACATAAAATTTAACTGTAATGCGTTTTTTCTGCGTTCAAGCATTTTAAAAATATTGCAAAACACAATGAAATGAAAGAAATGTTATAGGAAAATTAAATAAATAAAATAATAAAATATATGTACAATGTATGTACAGTGTACACATAAAAATATCTTTAACTTAATATAGAAAGGCCCCAACTCATTAATTTTTTTAAATCGACAGGTTTGCATTTTTAGATACATTAGATGTTCTTCAATCAAAATATACCAAAAACTCGATTAAAAAAAATAATGAGTTGGGGCCTTTCTATATTAAGGTAACAATATGTATTAACATTGTAATACAATACAAAATATCAAAGGAAAAATTATGCAAAATGTATACAGCAACAAAAAACATCCTGCTCCAAGTCAGTCAGTCAGTCAGTCAGTCAGTACTCACACATGCTAACACCCAAACACTCACACACACACACACACACACACACACCTTGACCCAGCTAGCATTTGGCTGATCATTTTTTGCATACATCTCTTTTTGATTCTCCTGAGATCACTTTTGATGACTAAAAACGGATTTATCACTTAGGTGATTGAAAAAGGATTCAATTCATCTATATCAACGGTTCTCAAATGGGGGTCCGTATGAAAATTCCAAGGGGTCCGCGAAGAGCTAAACAAATATTGTTATGATTCCTCAAAAGTTAATATTAATAAGATTTAGTAATATGGCTTTTATATAATAAATGTAAAACGTATATTTCGCATTGCGGTAGACCGTGCTACTATTAAAATTTCTGAAGGGGTCCCCGAAGAAAGAGCTTGTGAGAACCTCTGATCTATATGATCAAACAATGATTTCTTGAAAATAGAGAAACAAAATGAAAAGAAACCGCAAAAAGGGCGATTTAATGATCTAAAGGTGGCGTTGGCTGAAGTAGTTAGCACGTTGACTACAAAACCAAAGGTCATGGGTTCAATCCCTGTATCCGACAGTCATTGAATAACAACACCACGCATTTTTCTGATGTGCATTAGTGTCCCTTTGGATCAGTTGTTGTAGGAAAGTTCAATTGATGAAGGCATAGTCACTGGTCACTGAACTATACCGACTTCAGCAGATATTAGTCCTAATGTAACATCAGAGCGCCCTCCTTCGTTGTGTAGCAGAATCATCAGCGAAGTAAAATAATCAATAAAATGGCTACAAAACACAGCTTCAAAAATTTAATACGCCTCATTTGACACCAGATGGCGCAGCAACACTGCATTATCAAAAACGTGCAAAAAAAAAAAGCAGAGTTGTAAAAGAATGAAGCTTTCCTCTATCTCTCCCTTCACCACCTGTCTTCTCTATCACTATCCCTTTCCTAAAGAAGGTAACACCTAGTAATAGTAGTAGGCATTAATTGCCTGAGTGTTACTTCTCTTTAAAAAAAAAAAAAAAAAAAAAAAAATACTACCAAAAAATTGCTCAAAAATTAATCAGCAAATCGTATCATAAATGATTCTTTGGTATGATTCATCCGTAGGGTACCATTTTCTCACAACGGGAGTATCATTTATGATCGAAAAATGAGCTCATATGAGGTTTTTTTCCCGTCAAGCTGATTCGGAAAAGATTCGATTATGATACAAAATGCTAGCTGGGGAGGAGCAACATGCAACGCGCTACAAATTGTTCTTGGTAATACTTTTACTTTTTTTTCTGTATTCAAATGTAAAATAAACTCTACTCAAATCTACTTTGGATTCATGTTTATAGGACGTGTTTTTGATGCAGCCAATTCCATTCTTTTTTTTTTAGACAACAAAGTACATCATTACCCATACACAAGCAATAACACAGGTTCACACACACACACACAAACACTTTTCAATGGGAAGAAAAGGTATATAAATAAAAACAGTATTATGCCCACCCCAGCGGCTCTGCAGCAGCCAAGTCAAGTCAAGTCATTCAGGCAACAATCATCCCCCAAAGGCATATGTTGGCTGATTCAATCTTATAATGGCACGCTTGCTGTTACGAGTACAATTTGGTTGGTAGAAGAGGAGGCGCATTCATTTCTGTCTACGTCAAACACTATGGAAAAGCAGATTCTGTTTTTTTTTTAATTTTTTCCATTTTACTTGATGATGATGAAATTTGTGGAAATTATTCGTTTTAGTTGTGCTTCATTTCAGTTAAGCAAGCAAATGCTACGTTTGTGACTGACATTAAATTGATTTGCTAACTTTAGACATGACTGACGTTTCAAAAGTATATTTCTCTCATATTAAATATGATGATGTGCATGTGTTTGTGTGTTGCGTACTTGTGCTACTTATGGGGATTTTTCTTTATTGGATGTCTGCCATTTCACAAGATATATGTATGTACTCGTATGTATGTATGTAAGCATTTACTCCTTAAGAAAAACTTGTGTTTGGAGTTTATGTAGCCAGTCAGTCAGTCATTCAGTTAAAAGCAAAAACACTTATAACCGTAAAGTAGAGAAGAACACGAACAAAAGTGATGAAGGAAATAAAAAAAATCAAAATTCTAAGCACATTTCTTCATTTCATTAGTGCCTGAAAACTGACATTTTGCTGTTAATCTATAGAGCTACTGATGCTAAGCATGTCAAACAGGAGGGACTCTGATTGCTGTGCACAGTGGAGCTGTAGCATGTTTCAAATCGAAGCAAAATGTTACAAAATATAATCTACATAGGTATGTATGTATACAAAAGAGTAAAGTGGCAGCCAGGGTATCAGACGTTGAGTTGAGAAATGGGTGTTCTAAACTTTTTTTATTTGGAATGCCACGTATAGGGGAAGGACCTGCGCAGGCAATTATAAGAACACTGATACAAATTTAAGTGTCATTCCACCGCTAAAAACTACCACCCAAGCCTGCGAGCCTTAGCCGTGCTCAAATCAACAAGTTGCCAGTGTGCGGTACGAAAAATGGATAGCTATATAGCATGATGTCCTTTGAGGACAACTCAAGCCAGGAACGGGAAGTAACCGTATGAAAATCTCAACAAACATGTAGATACATATATGACAGAAAATGTAGACTCTAACCTTTAGCCAATTACAGAATAATGGCCTTGCTTTATATGTGACCTTCTCCAAGAAAAGGGGCATAGTATGTGAAAATGCAGTTTTGAGAAAAAGGTATTTAAAAAATTAAATTTTACGGCCTGGCCCACGATGTCAGTAGACATCGTTCGATCGACAAGTTGTATTGCAAACAACAATAACTTTAGAAAATTTGTTGTTGTTTGCAATACAAGTTGTCGATCGAACGATTTCTCGTGACATCGTGGGCCAGGCCGTTAATGTTTTTCTCATTTTTGACACACACCCGTTTTTTGACAGACTAGGTCCCTTTTTTTCGGAGAAGGTCACATTGCTCGTTCGTAATTATTTCGATTTTTGGAACAAGAAGAGAAATCACCAACTAAACATTTCTTTTGAGACCGTTTATTATGTGGCATTAGGAAAATTCTGGATTATTCTTCGGAATGTGGGAATCAGAGAATGGCAATGAATGCTAAAAACTCTATACATAAGAAAATAGTCTTAGTTTTAGTAGGTTAGGTTAGGTTAGCAGGCTGCTGGTAAGGAATGGTGAATTTTAGAGTCCAGCTCACTTGGGTCCAATGCAATGTTGTGATACTTGTGAGAAGAGAAGATGGTGAGAGACGGTGACAAGGAAGGAATGATGATAGAAAAGACAGGTGGTGAAGGAAGAAAAGAAAGCTTCATTCTTTTACAACTCTGCTTTTTTGCACGTTTTTTTAATAATGCATTGTTGCAGCGCGTCTGGTGCCAAATGAAGCGTATTAAATTCTGGAGCTGTGTTTAGTAGCCATTTAATTGGTCATTTTACTTCGCCGATGATTCTGTTACACAATACCGACGAGGGAGAGCCCTCTAATGTTACATTAGGATTAGCATCCGCTGAAGCCGGTGTAGGTATAGTGACCAGTGCCTTAGGCCTGCATCACTAGAACTTTTCCACAACAACTGATGCAAAGGACACTAATGCGCAACATACAAATGCGTTGTGTTGTTATTTAACGACTCTCAGAGATCGGGCTCGAACCCCGGGGGGTTTTATGCAATCCGAATCGAACGGAAATGTATTCGAATTGTAATGTTAATAACATACAAATTCAAAGAGTTTTCGTTTCGAATCAAAATACATAATAACCCCCAGGATCTTCGGTTTTGTAGCCAACGTGCTAACTACTTCAACCAACGCCATCATCTTAGTTTTAGTAACTGCGTATAATCATAATAGTAGCGCAAACAATTCCTAAGCTCACATATTTTCTCTCAAGCAACTATGATTATAGCCGATTACAACATTTAAGATCATTTATATTTCATTTATGCGAGAAAATTAATACCCTACAACTAAAAATAAAAAGATGCATACGTATCAAGTGCATTGACTTTCTCCTGAGTATGCTTATAATGTCTATACTCAGGCTATAGATATTTAATCAGACAAAAATAAACGCATGATACTCAGGATATTTATTCATTATTCGCCACGGTATGCATGCATTGGTGTATATTAAATGAAATGGAAAATGGGTGTGTGTGTTTATTTGAAAACATGCTTTATGTGTGTGTAAATAAAATAGCCCTGTATATACGCATGTCTAGCCGATTAATACTCCGAGTATTTTTATACTCATGCATATGATTGTAGCTCACACAGTCTATAAATTTTAGTTTATGTTGTTTGTGCTGCGTAAGTGAAAAAATATAGTTGTAGAATGTTTATAGTCTTATGTATTCGGTTTAAAATTTATGAATGTTTTTACATATCGAGCCATAACCGCCCAAAAAGCTTACATGACACATTTTTTAGACCTGGTTTTTTTATGAAAACCGATTACTTACCTTCGTACATAATCGACTTTGGCAAAAAATGAAGTTCGAAAATTATGTCGGTTAAGCTATTTAGGCGCGATATGAGCCCATTTTTGTATTTTTAGCAATACACATTAGTTGTTTGACGGCCAACACTCAAGGAGTACTTGAAACGATACTATTGTCATTCTCTGATGGGAATGTTATGTGAGGATACTGTGCTTAATCAAAGTAAGTTTTAAATAAGCAAATCGACAAGGACGTGCATAATTAGTAAAAAACAAGCAACCATGGCAAGACTGCTATAAAGTAGAGTTGCTAAAATTGAGCTTTCATTACAAAAAAACCTCTCAGCAAATTTTAATACGGTGAATCAAAGCAATTCACATATTCCATTTACACTGAAAAATATGTACAAAAATAAAACTGAAATTTGCTTCAACTGGCACCACACACAGTGCACCAAACACAAAAACACATACGATGAGTAAATCGAAAACAGCATGTTGTTACGTTCTGCTGGCGTTTGTGACTATTTGTTGTGGCTGCCTTCGAAAACAGCATGTTGTTACGTTCTGCTGGTGTTTGTCAGAATATTTATAATTAACTTTAGTGTTATTTATTACTTAAAAATTATCACATGTAATTTGGGATACTAAAAATGCGTACTTTGCCCTAATCAAAACCAAAAAGATAAGTTTTATACGTTTTTACAGCAAACATCCTGTAACAATATTGGTTTTTCTAATAGGATATGCCTCCTATTTATACAATGTATTATGATAGAATTAGGTTGCAGAAAGTGGACATGAGAACATACTTTTTGTTAATTTGACAGCGCTTTTTTCTTACACTCTCACATATAGATACTCATTCTATCAATAATGCTCCCATATTTTCATAAAATTTTTTTATATTTTTTGTAACCAAAACCACAAAGAAATTAAAAACAATGGAAAATGGTCCTTGTAAATTTGACAGCGCTTTTACAACGAAGTTTGCAGACATATTCTGTGCGATCATTAAAACTTCAACGGCCTTCTACCAATATTTCATTTGCTATTAACGTTTTTAAGAATATGTCGGATATACCGTCTGAGTCGCCATTTTGGTGTTACTTTGAACTGGGGGTCAACTCTGTAATTCGAAACGAAAGAAAACGCTTTCGAATTTACATGTTATAAGCATACAAATTCGAAAGCATTTTCTTTCGTTTCGAATTACAGAGTAGACCCCCTGATGTCATTTTAGTAATTAGCTAGGCCCATTCTTACAAAAATTGTGATTAAAATGATTTTTAAAAACATCCTCTATACATTTTCATGCTCCAGTCCCACTGTGCAACGTTACGAGATGAAAAAATAATAAAAATTTTCCATTATTGCTCTTCAAAATTGCACATTGATGTGTACTTAGTGTGGCCATTTTTGCCGGAAAGTGTACTTCGTGTCATACTCTCAACAAAGAAAGCCCCTCATATAAGTCATTGTTTTTTATGCGTTGCCGACTTGGCAACAATATGCGTGGTGGTAATTGGCGCGAGCGTGTAATATAAATTTAGAGTTACATATGCTTTCCTTCGTTTCTGAGAAAATGAGGAATGAATAAAATTTTATTTTATACTGGCAACATGTGTAAGCATTCCATTAGGGACAAAAAAAGTGTGCAAAAAATGAATGAATAAATGCAAAGTATTTCATCAGGTTCGCTTTATTTTATTGGTTTTCTTAGACATAAGTTTATTTTCTTTTTTTTTCTTTGCCATTTTAGGTATGGCTTTTGTTAAACAAAACGGCAGTCGTTAATTTTTAGTGTCAATCTAAAATAAATGTTTGATGTTATGCAAACATGCAATAAATATTTGAATAAATGTCAAAGAGCACATTGGGCATTAGAAGTTAGAAGGGGAAATAATACATAATTAAAGTTAGATATTAAAAATAAATGGTGGAAGACTATTTTAAAAAATATCTTTGTACAAGGAGAGCACGAACGTCGTTGCGCCTTAGATATGTAGTAAATCTAAAGTGGTTACCGAATTCACATATTCTGTGAAAGTAAACAAGGCGTCGCAATTTTAATAATAGCAGAGAACGCGAATAAGTGATATATCTCATCTTATTAAGGCGCACTTTAAATGCATGCCTTGAAGCTTGAAATTTAATTTTCTTTGTATTACCTTAAAAAAGACATTATTTCATATTAAAAGGCCTTTTGGCTTTTAAATCATTTTAATATGTATACGTATGTTTATTTATCTTATTTAAACAGTTTGACATTTTCATCCAATAAATACACTTCAGTTTTTCAACAAAGAAGAATCGTAAATTGCCATTGAAACATTTCAAGGGTGCAAACTGATTGTGCATATGAAAATATGTACACGAAAATTTCAAGAAAAATTATGATTTAAAACCGTTTTTAATCCCTCAAAAAATATACATAATTTATTTTGCTTTCTTGCTTCTCAAAAACGAAAAGAAAAAGTTTTCCTTTTTATATCGTGCTTTCAAACAAATGATTTAAGAGGGATTAGTCGTTTGGATTATTGTCACTCGCTCATCTGGTTAAAAATATTTATTATAAATAAATAAATTTTTGTAAATTTGTATCTTTGGCATTTTAAGCAAATGAGATCTTTTGAGAAAACATGATTTTTTCCCCCTCGTGCATATTAAAAATACATACTGATGAAAAAGCAAAAACAAACAACGTTTTAAATTTGATTAATTTAATATTTTAATGAAATTATGGCAAATATATGAACAAAAGCCATAAATAACTAATTAATTTTATAGTCCGATACGAATAGTATTAATAATTAATTTAATCACTCTTTTGTTTGGTTAATACACATAAAGTGGTTTTCAGCAATCATTTCGAACTGCGAAGCACAGTGGTTAACGTGGTATTAAATGTGAAAACAGAAGAACGTGAAGAGAAGTATTTTTTATGCTTTGTTCAGTGTTTCTAAAAAATGATGATTGGAGAATACTAAATAGATCTAAAACATACATATAGCAACCACTAAAAAATAATAAATACTTATTTATTATTTTTTACATAAATTTCTAATTTTATAATACAACAACAACATCGTAATCACATTACTTATGAACAATACACAAATATGTATATATACACACGCTACTGTTCTCACAGCGACACTTCGGTTGACTGTTCTCACAGCGGCTTCGGCTGACTGTTCTCCCAGCGGCTTCGACTGACTGTTCTCACAGCGACTTTGGTTGACTGTTCTCAGTGCGTCTTCGGCAGACTATTCTCGCAGCGACTTGAGTCGAATTTTTCTCACAGCAGTTCCGACTGACTGTTCTCATAGCGACTTGGGTTAACTGTTCTCACAGCGCCTTCGTCCAACTGTTCTCAAACTAACTTCGGTTGACTGTTCTCACAGCGGCTAGAGCTGACTGTTCTCAGAACGACTTCAGTTGATTGTTCTCACAGCGACTTCGATTGACTGTTCTCACAGCTACTTCGGTGGACTGTTCTCATAGCGGTTTCGAATAACTGTTCTTGCAGCGGTTTCGGCTGACTGTTCTCACAGCGGCTTCGGCTGACTGTTCCCACAGCGGCTTCGGCTGACTGTTCTGACAGCGACTTCGGTGGAGAGTTCTCATAGCGGCTTGGAATGACTGTTCTTGCGTCGGCTTCGGCTGAATGTTCTCATAGCGGGTTTGGCTGACTGTTCTCACAGCGACTTCGGTTGACTGTTTTCCCATCGACTTCAGCTGACTGTTCTCACAGCAGCTTAGACTGATTGTTCTCAGAGCGACTTCGGTTGCCTGCTCTCACAGGGGCTTCGAGTGTCTGTTCCCCTAGGCTAAGCTACTATTACATGTGTTGTAAGTTTTAGAGTAGATATTTTACTAACCTGACACCAAACGTACCGAACCAGACGTACCAAACCAGCCGAACCTACATCTGCATCATTTAGCTGGTCAAAGCGGCAATCAACGAACGAATTCATCAAGCTGAGCCTACCAGCAACGAACATGCACTAACGACACTCGATGAACGAAGTCATCGAGCCGAGCCTACCAACAACGAACCTGCATTAACGACACACAACGATCAAAATCACCGAGCTAAACCGAAAGCTGACATCAGCAGCAAACACGTTATTTTGGGGTATTTTTCATTATTTATATTAATATTCAAAAACGTAAGACTTTAGTGTTAAATACCATAGAGGGATAAATAAAGCTGTTTTAATTACATAAGGTTCGTGGATCCGTAAGTAGACCCTAGATGCGGCTATGCTAAGTCATCAAGCCAAGCCTATGAGCAATGAACCTGCAGCAACGACACGCAACGAACGAAATCGACGAACCGAGCCTACGAGCAATAAACCTGCATCAACGAACAAAGTCATCGAGCCGACCTTATCAGCAACGAACCTGCATCAACGACACGTACCGATCGAAGCCCTTGAGCCGAACCAACCACCAACGAACTGAATCACCGAGCTGACATCAGAAGCAACCAGGTTATTTTGAGCTATTTTTCATTATTTATATTATTATTCAATAAAGTAAGATTTAAGAGTTAAACCCCATACCTTAAGGTTCGTGGATCCGTAAGTAGACCCTGGATGCGGTTAAGCTACCTCAGCCGACGACAAAACTGCATTAAAAATTTTCTACAGAAGAAAAAATAAATAGCTAGATTTTAAATTTATGCTAGGAACAAAACTGCGGCGAATTATGCACTTCGTTCAGAAATCGATTCGTAAATTCGACGTGTGAAGCACAATAACGACGACCGAAAAATTTGTCGTACGTCCCAGTTGTGTTCCTAGCATTTAATACATAGATTTTTCAGCATATTCTTATAGAACTTGAACGCTTTTCAACGAAAGAATATGCTAAGTCTAGTAACAATGACTTTATTTGTGCTATCTTTTAGTCCGGGCCCAGTAACTTTTTATATTTTAGTGAAAAAGAGCGAGAGAGGAAAACAAAATGTATATATTTGTATTTCAACACTATCCCACATATTCAAGAATTGCTGCAACAAATATTGCAAAGTTTGCACCGAAACTTATTTAACAGCAAAAATTTTTTGTGCAAAATATTTCTATTTCTGTAAAAAAAAAACCAAAAAATGCGCTGATAAGTTTTGAAATATGTTACATATTAAAAAAAATTAAAGCTGAAGGCAGACATACAACAAATTATGGCGTTTCAGAACATAACCGGTATTTGGAAAATTTCTATAATGAATATACGAGTAGGTATACGAGTATATGTTTATTTTCTTCGTGCCCTTTTACGTTCAGAAAAAAATAAAACATTGATTGTCTGTTTTTTCTCTTATCTAACCCATCTCAAACCACTGTACCTCCTCCCATGATTAATAAAGCTTGTCAATAAATTGAGTGCCTATGAAATATTGATCGAATTCATTAACGAAAAATATAATAATATAAAAAAAAAATCCATACTAAATGTTAATAAAATAATAAAACACAAACTCAATAATATTAATTTAATGCCAAGTTGTAGAGTGACATTGAGAAATTTCATTTAATACATTAAGACTTTAATTTATATCGAAAATTCTCGTTGACGAGAAAAAAACTGACGCAACGGGATTTTATATTTTTATATATCGGCATATAAAATAAATTATTAAGCATCAAAAAAAACCCAAAATATAATATTTAAATTTCAAAACCTTATTTTTGTGTTGAGGAGAAAGTACTTTATGAATAAAATCCGTTAAACTATAAGATACTTTTAAGATTTTACTGATAAATTAATTAATGTGAAATGTCTTTCAGAAAATCATTAACATATTTATGTATGTACATATACATATATATATATATATATATAAAAGTATTGCGCAATTGACTGATAGCAAAGTAAATATGTACATAAATTCAGAAGTCAAAAGACTGAGCAGCGACAGAGAGAGAAATCTTACCAGATTAATGTGTACTCCTCCATAAGGGAAATACGAAAGAATAACTGAGGTCTGGGGGCAAATTACGGCATTCGATATCGCACAAATTTTAATTGTGTTGTGTTGTGTTTAAGAAATTTCTTTCGATAACGGATACCGTAATTTGCCTCCTTGGATGCTCTGCTGCAAAAAGCGCGAATGAAGTCTTTAATATTAAAAAATTAAAAGCCTATACCCCAACCAAAACACTCGGCAATTCTTTGAGAAATTTTAGCATTATTAAAGAAGGCGCATTTTCAGCAGTTAGCTGTGTCTGACAATACTTTTAACCGACTTCAAAGCAAGAGGAGATGATAAATCCGTCTATATTTTTTTTCAGGTATATTACTTCATAACTTCGTCCTTTTTAGACCGATTTTAAAAATTATTATTTTCTGTCTGAAAGGGTGAATCTTTCATTTGGTCTCATTTCCGAATACGCTCACTAAATTTTTCCTTTGATTTTATATATTTTTTACTTATTGGAACACTACGACACTCGTTGGTCTTTTTTAATAACACAATCTTAAACTTAAAAATGGGCGGAGACACGACCTTTAAAATTTAATATTATGTTTTACATGTTTCTACTTAAAAAATGTTTACGAAACTTGGCACACACCTTCAGATCGCAACGAAATTTGGCACACATCTTGAACTCTAAAAAGTTTACGATCTTCCGTTTAAATAAATGGACGATAACATGTCCCTTTTTTCAAACAGTTTGAGCTCTGAAAATTGCACGAAATTGCATTTAAATAAGTAGGCGCATTACGACCATTAAAGTTTAGTGTTAAATATGTATTTCGACTTATTCGTCGCCCACGAAATTTAACAAACAGTTTGGGCTCTCAAAATAATACAATCTCGCTTCTAAAAAAAGGCGTGGCTACGCCCATTACAGCTTGAGACCATGACTTACTATGCTAAGCAATCGTGCGATACAACCCTGGTTCTGATGAATTGTTACTGAGTTTTAAAAATTTTCATAGACTTCATACCAGAGTTGTATATTTTAGTGAATCGTGCGTGAGTATCACGGTCTTTAGTATTATATTACATGGACTTCGACTTTGTGCTTAAAAGGTAGGCGCGGCCTTGCGCATTAAAAATTAATATCATATTTCATGTGCTTATACTCGACCGGTTATGAAATGCGAGACACACCTTCAGATTAGAAAGTGGAGATATCTTGCATTTAAAAATATAGATGGGATAATCTACTTCAAACCTTGAAGAACTTAGTGATGCAACTATATTGTATGTTCAAAATTGTACTAAAAATCTAAATATGTTTCAGAAGTTTCTAATTATAGTTCAGAAGTTTCTAATTATATTTCAGAAATTTCTAAATATGTTTCAGAAGTTTCTAAGTATAGTTCAGAAGTTTCTAATTACACTTCAGAAGTTTCCAATTATGTTTCAGAATTTTCTAATTGCTTTTCAGAAATATCTAATTGTTTTTTAGAAATTTCTAATTGCATTTCCGAATTTTCAAATTACATTTCAGAAACTTCCACTTGTATTTCAGAATTTTCCATTTTTATTTCAGATATTTATATATATTATTCTGTATAAAATTTTGGGGTTTTTTTAAATAAACAATAAGTGTAGGAATTATACCACTTTATTGTGAACTACATACATACAAAAAAAGTATAGGTTACTTGGTTTTCGCACAATATACGTATATATATGGTACCAGGTAGGTATGGGCAAATGAAGAAAATGTATCGATATATATCGTATCGATGTTTTTGAACAGTATCGATATGTATTTTTTGAAAACATCGATATTTCGATATATCGATATTTTTTGCTGCATTAATTTCGAATGCACAATTACTCACTTTAAGAAATTTAATACAAAAGAACTATTTATGTTAAGTTATACGTAACCTACTGTAGATCCTTAATACTTCATTACTCTTTACTTTCTGTTGCTGTTCTGTGCTGTGTCGTTCTGTTTCTAAATTTTAATAGTTAATTTTTCTGTAATACATTATCAGCTGTTTCGGACCAGAATGGTCACTGTTTTCCACTAAAGTGATGAGTTTTGCATCGTCCATTGTTATTAGAGTTTTTCTTTTCCCGGACTTTTTCATTTCCCGGGAAAGTGGGAACAACTTTTCTGTTTTTAACATTTATAAGCACATGTCAAAAAAATAATACAATTTAAATTCCCGGGCGTAATTGTTGTAAAGTTTTAGCTATAGTTCTACCATCGCATTCATAGAGTGAATAACGACATTCATCGAGGAATGTGTACATTTGTACAAACTAAAGTTGCCCGCACAAATTTCCCGGGATTTCTTTCCCGAAAATTCCGTATGAAAAACACTAATTGTTATGTTTCAATATAGTTTTATGTTTTTCTGGTAAATATTAAATTGGTTTAAATTCTTAAAGCACAATCACAGTTTATTTCGAAATGTTTTTACTTTATTTATGCTGCCACTTACAATTAGTTAACAGTTTTTTTTATTTTCACAGGTTGAACCGAAACAGAACAGAATTAAGGAGAGAAAAACTAATGGCTTACATATGATTTTTACAAACCAAAAAGAGTCAGCTGATTCGTAACAGAACAGAAAGTAAAAACAAATTCTGCGTTTAGGCTTATACTCACACAATCCAAAAAGTCACCTGCCTTAGGCTGAGTTTACATCTGGCATTTTTTGTGTGTCATTTGTCCAAAAAAGCGTAACCAACTAATTACTAATGAAAAACTGTTTGATTCCAATCATGTTGCATTCTATAAAAAACGGCTATAGCTCTTAAAAGTATCGAAACCCGATACTCGCAAATAAGAATCGATGTATCGATATATAGGTGTTTGAAATATCGGCGATATATATCGATATTTATTTTCTCAAATATCGATATTTCGATATATCGATATTTTTTGCCCATCCCTAGTACCAGGAACCAGGTATTGATCTCTGTTTGCACAATTATCATTATGATTTTGTTACTATGTATAAGATTATGCTAAGTTATATTAATAATATCATATACGGCAATAATATACTTGTTATAATTACACAATAACTGCAACTGTTAACTGTTTGGAATATTATTGAAAATATGTTAACATACAATACTTAGAAATGATTAGATTTTATAAAATGTAGGTGCACAAAAATAATATATCCACATAACAGTCTGAAATACATTTAGAAATTTCTGAAATATAAATGGAAAATTCTAAAATGCAATGGGAAGTTTCTGAAATGTAATTTGAAAATTCGGAAATGCAATTAGAAATTTCTAAAAAACAATTAGAAATTTCTGAAAAGCAATTAGAATTTTCTGAAATGCAATTAGAAAATTCTAAAACATAATTGGAAACTTCTGAAGTGTAATTAGAAACTTCTGAACTATAATTAGAAACTTCTGAAACATATTGAGAAATTTCTGAAACATATTTAGAAATTTCTGAAAAACAATTGGAAACTTCTGAAATACAACTGGAAATGGGTAAAGGTTCCCTGATGATCTGCATTAGCAACAGTGAAATGCGCATAGCATCCAGCTATACCCCTCAATAATCAATTTAAATGTATTTTTAATAAAAAAGTTATTTTACTAATTAAGTAAAATAATAATTTGGGATTATTAGTGCGTTAATAAACGTTAAATGGAAATGGTGTAGTTAAAAGGTTAAAAATAACAAAGGTATATATTATATGTGTTAACTACTTGACTACGCTCAACGCTCAGCAGGCAGTTGTAAAGGCTCATTTAGGTTCAACAAAATATTTTTATAAACGTTACCTATAGTTCTATTGGAAGACGGTGACAAAAATAATCATAAATAAATTCATAAACGCATGTAGAATTTGCTAACCTGTTTGCCTCGAATAGCACTGTAAGTAACGCATATACAATTTTTTTTATTTAGCTAAATTTTCTTAGTGCTGCTAAAAGTCGATTAATTTTTTTTTTTAAAGTTTCGTATTATGTACTTTTATATTTACAAAATATAGCACAAACTAAAACTCATATATCATTTTAACCAGTCACAAATCTTGCCCATAAATGCTTTGAATACTTGTAATAGAAAGAATAGATATATGGAAAATCTTTCGTGTTAAAAATGTATTAAATCCTGCAGCTATTTAGACGTATGTACTTTAACACTCTCATAAACATACAATCTTACATAATTGCATTTATTTTATTACAAGCATTATGAATTTATGTGACACTTACGACATTTTATTTAAGAATTTGGAAATTTCGTTTGACGAACTGAAACCAAAAACTTACAACTTCATCATAAAACACTTTATGCTTAACGTAGGACTTCAATGAAATATCGTCGTTTGGTTATTGGTTTGCTGCAGACATAATGTATTTTGAATATACTGTGCAGCAAACCAATAACAAGCCGACGATATATACGAATTCTATCGCATACAAATATACAATCATAAGAATACACCGTATGAATATGCATGATCTATACTTTTAAAGTTAGCGGACTTACTCCTACGTGTATAGACATACTTTTAGATGTTAGATTCACATGCATGGTTGGATAGATTTACCCAACAAATTTATTAATCAATGAAAGTTTAGAGGGCAGAGTAATAGTATTTTCACACTGCAAGTTAAAACCTGGTTTTAACGTTAAAACCATAAACAGCTGATTTTGCATTCACACTGCCAGTTTGCTAAATTCAGGTTTTAACTCACAGACTGTCTAATAACTTTGCTCAAAATAAAATAAATGTCCTGCAGAAATGCGTGTGTTTGTTGTTGTATTTTTTTCTGCTTTTTATAACACTTATTTGACAAACTGTACAACTGTTTTTGTTTGTATGAAAAACTAAGAAACTTTACAATGCGCTCTAAAATGGAAATTATTTTATATTTTGTAAATTAATATTTTAAAATTATGGAACTAGTAATACAAAGTGAAGAAGTGCTTGGAAATCAAGTTATTGTATATAAAAATGCACAAATAAATCACAAAATACAACTTTTTTATCGGTGTCATATCGTTTATTTTCACTTTCCAGAGGTCAATGAAATTTTTTTTGTTGTTTTCCTTCCAAAGAACTCTTACTTTTCCATAATTTTTTACTTATTGTTGCTGCTGCATCCATTTTTAAGTTGAAAATCTTTCAAGCGACATCTCTTGTTATTCACTGGCATAAACATTATCAGCTGCTACCGGTCATTTTAACTTGGCAGCACTGAATTTGGTTTTAAGTTGGATTTAACAAAAACAATTTGTATGGTAAAACCAGGTTTTAACAGTTGGTTTTGACATTAAAACCAACTTTCATTAAAACCAAGTCAGTGTGAACACACTATAAGACATTTCTTTCGGTAGAGGTGGCATGGCTCTCATATCATCAGCTCAAATGCAAAACAACATAACTAACCAAAAATTCAATGTCATAGTTTTACGCCGAATTAGATGTTCATACCAATTTGCTAGTCTTTATCATAAAATAAAGTAACTTTACTTCAGCTTCTTGAATATTTTTTTTTTAGTTTTTTTCTCTCTCCTATAAAATTCAAACAAGTAGTAATTAAAAAAAATCAAAAAAAAAACCGACTGCGACCAACTTTGAGCCGTTAAATATCCTAATTCATCATTCGTACTGAAAAATTATAAGAGAAACCTACAATTAATTTTAAAATGCATATCGAATGATACCCATTCTGATGTAATTCGCCGACTTTTAAAATTTTTCGTATTTACAAAATGGCGTCTGTTGGCTGCCATATTGAGTTATAACTAGTTTTGACACTCCCAGGATTAAGACAAATCGACTGATGTAAGAATCGTCAAAATCGGTTCAAGCGTTCGGTTTATATAGCGCCGCAAATGAACACACATACATACATAGGCTGACAAACACAATGTCCTTCTTTGCATCGTGCAGACGGGTAAAAATTGTAGTTGCATAATATTGCATTTCAGCTAACGATATATTATTATTTTATGCAACGAGTATAAGGACTTGTCTCAGATCACTAAAACTTGGCACCCAGCATTATAACTAGATTAAGAAAAAATAAAATTCATTAAAATCGGCCAGGTCCAACGCCCATGTAATTAAAATCTATTTTTTGCCATAAAATGTTTCTTATCCAAGCAGAAGTCTTCAAATTTGGTACATACACTTTCTAGAATATACATATGTATAAAACACGCATCAAGAGTTTCCTCGAAATCCGTCACGCCCATTGGCCATGAAATTCATACAAAATATGGAGAAGAATTTTGTTTAAATATTTTGTTAAAAACTTTATTTATTTTTTATCAATCATTGCTTTGTAATACAGTGTGGGCTACAAGTCATCACTCGCTCTACAAAAATTTTACTTAAAAGAGCTGTTGCGTCTCGGGGACTGGCTCAATCCTGCTAAAACCATATCTCAGGTCTGTTTTCAAGAGCAGGACGAAAAAGGTTCTACCACTCTCCATTTATGGTTACATCATTATTTTTGAAGAATGATATTTTCAGATGTAATGCCACACTATACTGTACACATAATGGGGTGCAATTGGCGTTGATGAATTGCTTTTGGATTTTTAGGAACCCAAAACCTACAGTTCTGCTTATTGACAAAGTCATTTAAATGAAAAGGAGCTTCACACCCATAATCATAATTGATTGGTGATTTAAATTATATAACTCTAGTATTATGGTTCTTTGGTCAATTGTGAATCTCTCTTTAATTATTCTCGCCGTTTTTATATTTTTATTTTATATTATATATTTTATTTATTCTAGGCCCCATGATGACTTGTAGTAATAAAACAATAGTAATTCGTCAAGATTAAAAATTTCAAAATTGCCCATTCAAAAATAGCTCAAAAAGTTTAAAGATACTGGCAGCAAAATCGATTCGAGTAAGATCATTACGAACGGTACACAGAGAAAAAACTACCTTATAGAATAAAGAAGATTTTCTCTATGAACAGTTTTTAGGCTAAGGGGTATCCCAGCAGAAAGAAGCAAAGATTTTTTCATAGAGATTCCTTATTGTTTTTATGTGGTAGATCTTATTAATCTTATCAAGAAGAAAACCACATAAAATCAAGAAAAAATCTTATTATTCACAACTTTTGTTTACTCAATTTCCGTTATTTTTGGCACCAAAAAAACAATCCATAGAGAAAAACTTTTTGATTCTATTAGGTTTTCTTATAAATTGTAAACTATAGAGATTTCTTATTGATTTTATTAGGTTGCCTTATTGATTTTTTCAATAAGGGTTTCTTCTTGATTTTAGTAGGTTCCTATATGAGTATGAGTAAAGCATCTTATTGATTTTTTTAATAGGGAAATCTTCTTGATTTTATGAGGTGTCTTGTTATTTTATATCTATAAATAGACATAGAGACAATTTTTTTCATGATCTTTTTCATTTTTGTATAAGAATGTTTGCACAATAATTTCAATGGTTATTAATGCTGCTTGTTAGCATATTGGGTAGAGTGCTTGTCTATCAAGTAGAAGTTTGCTGGTTCAATACTTGGTGAGTAAGTTATTTAAGAATATAATATAATGTGTACATCTATAATATACTACATACATACATACATATGTATATGGTAAGTACAGAGAATAAAGACACAATTTTTTATTCATTTTTTATGAGGTCGCCTCATAAAAACAAGAAGAAAACCTTATTGAAAAAATCAATAAGATAACCTATAAAAAACTAGAAGATTTCTTTTTGATTTTTTCAAAAAATTTTCCCCATGAAATTAATAAGATTTCCTTATTGAAAAAAAAACCATAGATATTTCTTATTAATTTTGTTCTATTTTATGAGATATTTAGTATACACTCTTTTCTCTGTGTAGGTTTAGATATTCTACGAACACGGATGTACTTGGTGTATTCTGTGGGGTGATTGAAAATAAAACAACGAACTTGAATTCTTCCTCGAAACGAGCTTTATGAACATTAATATTGACCCTTTTAGCATAGGTTAGGTAAGGTTTAGCAGGATGGTGGTAAGGAAAGGTGAAATTTAGCGTCTAGCTCACTTGGGTCCAATACAATGATCTATCTGTGGTACCTAATAGGTGAAGAGAAGATAGTGAGAGAGGGTAATAGGGAAGAAGGGATAGTGATACAGAAGACAGGTTGTAAAGGAAGAGATAGAGGAATGCTTAATTCTTTTACAACTCTGCTTTTTTGGACGCTTATTTGCTGTGTTGCAGCGCTTCTGGTGGTGAATGAAGTGTATTAAATTTTGAAGCTGTGTTTAGTAGCCCTTTTATTCTTATTATACTTCGCCGATGATTCTGCTACACAATACTGACGAAGGAGGGCGCTCTGATGTTACATTAGGATTAGCATCCTCTGAAGCCGGTGTACTTTTAGTGACCAGTGCCGTATACCTGCATCACTGGAACGTTTTCCACAACAACTGATACAAAGGACAGTAACGTACATCAGAAAAATGTGTGGTGTTGTTATTTGAATGACTGTCGGGGACAGGGTTTGAACCCAGTACCTTCGGTTTTGTAGTCAACGTGCTAACTACTTCAGCCAACGCTACCCTTACTCTTTTAGCATAGATGCGTTCCATTTCGTTGTTGTCCCGGAATCTCTATACAGCACATCTGACATATTCAAAAATAAGTTAAATAGATGCCAATAACAGCCTATAATTAGGACTAACCTCGCTTTAAAAAATTGCACATCACGGTCGTTAGGAAAATTCTTTAATAACCCCAAAAGTATCAAAAGTTTGGCCCATGGCCAGCTAAAAAATTTGAATATCCTGGGGTGGCGTCGGCTGAAGTAGGTAGGACGTTGACTACAAAACCAAAGCTCCTGGGTTCGATACTGGTATCCGACAGTCATTAAAGTAACAACACCATGCATTTTTCTGATGTAGACTAGTGTCTTTTGTATCCTGCGATAACTTCGAAGTCTTATTGCTGGGTTCGTTATTCGTTGTTAATACATATGTATGTCTTTAGGAACAGCATTTGTCACAAATTATCAGAGGCGCTTTCACATATTTCGTTTAAAAACCCAATTAGTCTTAAGAGAAGAATTTTTAAGGTCCTGCTTTCCATGTTAGAAGTTCAAGGCTTCCACATCATTTACCTCAAAGAAAAATAAGGTATACTCCATGGATTTGGTTTAAATTCTACTTTAAATTAAAAGAAAATATTTCGCTGGGTTATCCCTTTATTTGCCACATTGCAGTATTCATAATACAAGCATTTGTTTAACGTATTTTAACATTTGTTAACAATTGTCTTTAGGCACAATTAAGTTACAAATGTAAATTTTACAAAAGGCGAGTGAGCAAATATGTTTGGATTATTGATCGTGTCGGGGTATCATTCGCCTTGTTTCTCTTTCGTTTCTGTTTGTTTTTGCTCGAAACTTAAACAAACAATAAATGCTTCAAAGTGACATTACTTTTAAATTATTTTAACGATGTTGCTTTTTAAAGTGACACATTGAGGTGTAGCATATCATGTGGTGTTAAGATTTTTTTTTGCATTAAATACGTGTTAAATTTGATTTGTGAAACATGGAAGAATCTAATTCCCGCAAAGTTCACTATATTATAAAAATAGTCAATCGTTATTTATTTAAAGGTCAACTCTCATTTAAGTTTTTATTCGAATAAAATTTCATATTCGTTCTTCGCTTTACTAGTCAAGTAAAATTTTATTTAATTATTGGCATTACAGTTTTTCAACAATTACTAAATTTTTATCCGAATAAAATTTTCTCTATTTTAATCGGAAAAATTAAAAAAAAATTGTTATACAAAATTTCAAAAAAAAAAATAAAAATATTTTGCTTTAACTCAATTAAATTTACTAAATTTATTATTTTTATACCATTCGAATTTTTTATTCGATTTAAGATTTTTCGAAATTTTCTCTTCAAATTCCAGCAAAATTTTTTATTCGATTAATATCTTTGACTCGTCATGCACTCTAATAATAGAATAACATTCAAAATTTTTTGATTAATCGCAAAATTGTTTATATTAAGTTCGTTTTATTTTTACTTTTTTTGTGTTAGCAATTGTGGGGCGGTTCACATAACACGTAACGTTCGGGTTGAGGATGTGTTAAGGTCTCGAAAATTTTGTAGAAAGTTTTACTAATAAAGGGGAGGACATATAAAAACTCCGACAAAAGCGTTACGTAATATGTGAATGACCCTTTTTCTATAACTAAATAAATTTTTTTCAACATTTTATTCGAATAAAATAATTTATTCGTTGTAAGTTCGATTAATTATATAGCAGCTCACGATTTTTTGGATTTCTCCAAATTTTGTTTACAATTTCCAGTCAAAACATAATTCGATTAATATTTTTGATTCGTCATGAACGCGAATAATCGAATAACATTAAAAAATCATGCAATTAATTAAAAAAAAATTTCTTAATTTTTTTTATTGTATAGTAAAATATTTTATTAACGTTTCTAGAGCTAGAAATTTTTCTACTGTTAAACAAAATTTTATTTCATTCGAATATAATTCTTTATTCATTGTGAGTTCGATTAATTATATAACAGCTCACAATTTTATGAATTTCTCTGAATTTTATTTACAATTTCCAGTCAAAACATTATTCGATTAATATTTTTGATTCCTCATGTACTCGAATAATCGAATAATCATGCGATTAATTAAAAAAATATCTTACCTTTTTTTTTATTGAATATTACAATAATTTCTAGCAATTTTTTTATAATTAAATAAAATTTATTTCATTCGAATAGAATTCTTTATTCGTTGTGAGTTCGATTAATTATACAACAGCTCACAATTTTTTGGATTTCTCCAAATTTTATTTACAATTTTCAGTTAAAACATTATTCGTTTAATATTTTTGATTCTTCGCGTACTCGAATAATCGAATAACATTAAAAAATTATTCGATTAATTGAACAAAAAAAATATCCTTCTTTTATTTAATATTAAAATATTTTATTAACGTTTTTCGTGCTAGCCATTTTTCTATTATTAAATAAAATTTATTTCATTCGAATAGAATTCTTTATTCGTTGCGAAATTGACTAATTCTATAACACTAAGATTTTTTTTGTGGTTTCTCAAAATTTTCTTTTCAGTTTTCAGTCACATTTTTTTATTCAATTAATGTATATGATGCGTCATGTGAATAATCGAATCATATTGAAAAATTATTCGATTTGCAGTATTCGAATAATATTGAAAATTTACTCTATTAACCGAAAATTATTTATTTTAACTTTGTTTTAGTTTGCAAGTAAATAGTTTTGAACAATACCCGTGTCAGCATTTAATAAATTGCTGGTAACTTTTTAATTATTTTTCTTTTTTATTCGAATAATTTTGTGTTTGTTGCTTATTCCACACAATAATAGATTTTCATTTAAAATTTCAGTCGAATTTTTATTCGGTTGCTATATATGCTTGGTCATGCACGCATATAATCCAATAACATGTAAAAACTATTCGAGTAGAATTACATACATAGTCGCTAAGTCTTCAAATATTCGAATAGCATAAAAATCACTTCTCAAGTTTATTCGCATTAACTGTTTTATGCGTTTTGAACTCCAATAATACTTAAAAGTTATTCGATTGACCTAATATCATAGGGATGGAAAGGCTTTTGGGGAGGGGACAGCATTGCCGCCCAAAAATAGTTGTTGCCCCCTAGAATTATAAAAAATTACAAGTAATTATATATTTATATAATATTAGCCCCTGAAAATCACCAGTCGTAATGACAACGAAGAAAAAATTTATAGCTACGCCAATGACTAATACATACATATATATATATATCATTTTTTTTATATTATTTTTGAAAAAAGTATTTCTGTTATGTAATGTAAGTAAATTTTTTCTATGATTAGCATATAATTTGCTATATCTGCGAGTTATCGAATAATACTAAGAATTTCTTCGATAAGTCGATTAATTGTTGGTCATATGTATCGTATTATTTTTTTATTCGTCATGCGCTTGAAGAATCAAATAACACTTTAAAATTTTTTAATTTATTCAAATAATTTTTTTAACTTTTTTTATTTTAAGTTCGGAGACAAATTTTTATTCGTAATCGAATAATTTTTTTTTTATTTTTCCTATCAGGAACGATATATACAATTTTTATGCATGACTATATACTATATACTAAATAACTTCTTTAACTGTTTTGAGTTATTAATCGTAAAATTTGTTTATTCGTTATACACTTAAATTTGTTCTCATTTATTCGAATACCTTTTTTTTAACTTTGTTATTTGCTCGTTACTCAAGCCACAAATCGAATAAAAATTATTCGATAATGCAAAAAAAATTCGATTATACGAACAAAATTTTTTTTAGCCGATATTTAATTTTTTCCTCATTATTTAAACGAATAATAGTCTGCCTTATCGTGGTTGGCGTATTTCAAATACGACTACGAGTGTTTGGTAATAGATTAAAGAAAAACCGTTGAAGTCTTCTTTAATCTATTACCAACAGTCGTAGTCGTATTTGAAATACGCCAAACCACGATAAGGCAGAGTATTAGATTTTGAGTTCTTAACTAAGTCGTATATTATTCGTTTATTCGAATAATTTTTATTCTTATAGTGTTTTAACTCGCAGTAATAGTGTTACTTGAATACAGCAATTACTTTTAAACTATTTTATATTTGTTTTTTCTCACATTATTAAAATATCTATAATTATTATTACTTTATAATAAAAATCTATAAAACTAATAAAATATATTGATGGCATGATGGAAAATATACACATTTACTTACCATGCCACAGAAACATGATGAACCATAAAACCAAAACGACAAAAATAAACAGAGACAATTGATAACATGGTTGCCGTGGCTGGATAAAAAAACAAAAACAAAAACGTTCAACAAATAAAATCACATTCCAATTAATACTCTAGAGATGGTTGAAATACTAAATTACTATAATATATATATAATAATAATATTATAATCCAATAACATGTAGAAACTATTCGATTAATCGAATAAATTTTTGCTTTCATCTTGTTTTTTATATAAAAAAAAAACAAATTTTGATATATATTTTATAATCGCTTTTTTTAATTCGAGAAGAATTATATAGTCGCTAAGTCTTCGAATATTCGAATAGCATAAAAAAAACTTCTAAAGTTTATTCGCATTAACTGTTTTATTCGTTTTGAACTCCAATAATCCTTCAATTCAATTCAATTGACCTAATATCATAGGGATGGAAAGGCTTTTGGTGAGGGACAGCATTGCCGCCCAAAATTAGTTGTTGCCCCCCAGAATTATAAAAAATTACAAGAAATTATATATTTATATAATATTAGCCCCTGAAAATCACCAGTCATAATGACCCCCAAGAAAAAATTTATAGCTACGCCAATGACTAATACATATACATATATCATTTTTGAAAAAAGTATTTCTGTTATGAAATGTAAGTAAATTTTTTCTATGATTCGCATATAATTTGCTATATCTGCGAGTAATCGAATAATACTAAGAATTTCTTCGATAAGTTGATTAATTTTTAGTCATATGTATCGTATTATTTTTTATTCGTCATGAGCTTGAAGAATCAATTAACACTTTAAATTTTTTTAATATGTATGTTCAAATAATTTTTGAAATTTTTCTTTTATTTTAAGTTCGAATACAAATTTTTATTCGTTACTATTAAGAACCGAATAAAAATATTTGTTTAATCGAATAATTTTTTTTTTATTTTTCGTATCAGCAACGATATACATATACAATTTTTATGTATGACTCGAATATAACTCACTATGCATGCGTGTAATCGAATATATGTATGTACGTATATAATATTATATTTTCTTCAACTGTTATTAATCGTAAAATATTTTTTATTCGTTTTACTCTTAAATTTAATTTCATTTATCCGAATAATTTTTTTAATGTTGTTTTATTTCAAGGCCGATTAAAATTATTTGCTCTTTGCAAATAAATCGAATAAAAATTGTTCGATTATGCGAAAAAAAAATTATTCGATTATGCGAATAAAAATTATTCGGCTATACGAGTAAAATTTTTTTGCCCATATTTAATTTTTTTACTCAATATTTAAACGAAAAATAGTATTTGATTTTGAGTTCTTATTCGAATAATTTTTATTCTTATAGTTTATTAACTCAAATAAAGCAATTACTTTTAAACTATTTAATAGTAATTTCTTCTCACATTATAAAAATATCTATAATTATTATTACTTTATAATAAAAATCTATAAAACTAATAAAATATATTGATGGCATGATGGAAAATATACACATTTACTTACCATGCCACAGAAACATGATGAAGCATAAAACCAAAACGACAAAAATAAACAGAGACAATTGATAATATGTTTGCCGTGGCTGGATAAAAAAATAGAGAGAGAAAACAAAAACGTTCAACAAATAAAATCACATTCCAATTAATACTCTAGAGATGGTTGAAATACTAAATTACTAAATAGCTGGTTGAATGAATGAATGGCTTTTTAACTATTCAGTCCGTCTGGCTGCATTGGCTCTAAATGCAATAAAACTGAATTGGGTATGAGTTTTAAATTTTATCACTTGTTTTTAGGTTTCGGTTTGAAAAAGCCAAAAAAATCAAATTTATTAACACATTATTTACGAGCAATAAAATAAGTTAACAAAGACACGGCAACACAATACAGCAATTTAATTTTTAAAATGCAATAAAATATTTAACACAATAATATTTAATGTAATAAAAAAAAGTTATAATCTTAACTGAAAATACATGCATACGAGTATATTTTGAAGGGATTCCATAAATACTCGTATTGATTAAAAATGTAATAATAAAAGAATTATTTACTTCAATTAAAAAAGTACACGCATACGGTATAACCGTCCACTTTTGATCTAGACCGCCTGAGGGCCTTTAAAAAGGTAAACTTCAAAGAAATATGCCGCCCATATACAGCTCCCAGTTGTCTAGCAAACCGTTAGTGAGTGACTAGTGATTAGGACAATTTTTACAAATACAAATGAAAAATAAATATTATATGGCGGTACTATCAATCAAGCGCTTTTAACTACTGGCAATACACAACTTTGCGGAATTTTATATTAAAGCCATATTTTTATAGATTTTAGTAAACGCATTCGATCATTTTTCTACTTTGGCCACATTAAGACACATTTGATTGATATTCCTTTACTTTATTTTTTATTTTTTGTAAACCATGCTGCTGCAATTTAGCAATCGAGCTCATTGTATGAAAATAAATTATCAATTATCATTTTGCTTTAAAGTGTACAAGTAAAAGCACTGTCAGTTTCTATTTGTCTTACTAATCTGGCCCATACACAGTACATTCTTGCGTTCACTCATTCATTTGCCTTGATCGACAGTTGCCGTTGACGGATTAATTTTCCATTTGGCCTAAACCACTAAATGATGGATGGTATCGTGTCATAAATTTTTTTTCTGTTGTTGCAACTGTTTACTTAAGTTTTTGTGACTCTGCGAATGACTGTTAATGGTATTTTTTTTACTGCTCACGTCTAGTTTTAGTGACTATTTGGCAGAGTAATTTTTTTTACATAATTTTCAAATAAATAGTTTTATTATGCGCATACACAGCAAAAAAAATGTCATTTGATAAATTACATTTCAAGTTGAAAAACGCCTTTAGTTTATCTAATTAAACAAATACAAAATTACTTATACAGGTAAAGGCTGGTGCTCACTGTCAAAAAAAATTTGAGAAAATGCAACCCTGATCCAATGGAGTTTAGGAAGACAACTTAATATCAGAGTTGTATTCGGTCGAAATTACAACGATAGTCAGCTGCAGCTTTAAATAGCTTCCAGCTTAATATTTAAGTATTGTTATGAAAATGTACGTGAATAGGTATATTATAATGGTTTGCATGGAAACATTTGTAAACAGATAGAACAATCCAGACATTATTTACTGAATAACATAAATACCAAACCACACAAACGTACAAGACAATATTGATACAAACATTCAAAGCAAAACAACAACCCTGTGGTCAAAAGCTATAATAGCTTAAGTCAAAAATCACAGTTTTGCAGAAAAATCAAGTTAAACGTTAAAAAAAATATTACAAATTGGAATAAGTTTGAATTAACGAATGCACCCAATATTTTATGAAAATGTAGTTTTAAGTACTATTTAGAGTTTATTACAAATTTTATTGGACTTTTATTAGGATTTAGGTCAATATTGTTTTCTTAAACTTCGTTAAGGCTGGTACTCACTAGCCTACACAATCGTACAACTTTTAAGAAAATGCAACCCTGCTATGCTGGAGTTTTTTAAAAATGTTCATAAAACAATAACAATTTATTACATCAGGCTTGTATTTTTTGGTAAGTCGTAAGTTTGTATAGGATCCTCAAAAAAAAAATATAGCTGCGATAAGCTAAACGTGGCAAAAAAAACAAAACTCAATTAAAAATTTTATTGAATCAATTTAACTTTTAAATAAATTAAGATTTTTTATCGCACGAAATGTTTCTTCTGTGAAGTGAGTATCCGCCTTTCGAGATATGGGGATATGCCAGACGAAACGAAACGAGTGTGTATTGTGCAAATATCAGCGAAGTTAACATCGCGGTATTCTAGCTGTAAATTGTTTTAACATTGTGTGTTTGCAAAACTCGAGCGAGTTCGAACTTTCAGAAATTCCGAGTATGCACGTTTTTAGAGTAGAATGTGATCCATGATAAATGAGCACTTTTGCCCGCCCGCATCAACTACTTCCCAAAAAATTGGCAGACATTTTAGAAAATGTCAATATAAGTAGTACAAATTTAAATTTTTTCGAAAAACTCGTGGTACTACAACTTTTAAAAATTCGGAGTATTCACGTGTTTAGAAGACTTATTGAAATCAAATAAAAATTTAAATAAAACAAGACAAAAATCAAAACAAAAATAAATTTATAACTGTAATAGTGTGGATTATTTTTGTTACGAAAATCACGTCCTAACTCCTGTATCGCCCAATAAATAGCAAAGCTATAAAATATTTCATTATTATGGTAACCATACGAATCATATTTTAAACTTAAATGTAGTAGAAAATCTTAGATCATTAATCTTAATAGGGTGGCGTTGGCTGAAGTAGTTAGCACGTTGACTACAAAACCGAAGGTCCTGGGTTCAATCCCTGTATCCGACAGTCATTAAATAACAACACCACGCATTTTTCTGATGTGCATTAGTGTCCCTTTGTGTCAGTTGTTGTAGGAAAGTTCAAGTGATGAAGGCATAGTCACTGGTCACTGAACTATACCGACTTCAGCAGATACTAATCCTAATGTAACATCAGAGCGCCCTCCTTCGTTGTGTAGCAAAATCATTGGCGAAGTAAAATAATCAATAAAATGGCTACAAGACACAGCTTCAAAAAATTAATACGCCTCATTTAACATCAGAGAGTCGCTGCAACACTGCATTATTCAAAACGTGCGAAAAAGCAGAGTTGTAAAAGAATGAAGCTTTCCTCTATCTCTTCCTTCACCACCTGTCTTCTCTCTCACTATCCCTTTCCTAAAGAAGTTAACACCTAGTAATAGTAGTAGGCATTAATTGCCTGAGTGTTACTTCTCTTTTGATAAAAAAAAAAAAAAAATATTTCATTATTATACCATGAATTTGAATATGATCCTTGACGACAAAATCTTAAAATTATTGCAAATTTTAGCAATCACGCTGTTAATAATAGCGATATTTTTTGTGAAATTCTCGTCATAACCCATATGAAAATTGGTTCGATTAGCTCTTTGGACTACAGTCGGAGATCGAAAATTGCTCATAATAAGGGTCTTTTTTTTTGGTGTAGGCTTGAAGTCATGTATCATTTTGCAAATTAGGCAATTATAATAATAATAAAAATAGTTTGCAAACTTATCACTTCAATCTTCCTTTAACTTTTTTTAATTTTTTAGCACTAGAATCAGTGCTTTTTATAAATATGATTTCTTAAATTTATTTTTATTCACTAAATGGCTGAACATGAACATGAAAATTTATCAAAATTTTAAGCAGTTGTTAATCCCTGAGTGTCACAAACTCTGAACGAAAGCGTGTTCCTTTTGTTGAACCAAAAACAATAAGAAATACCTACAAATGCAAAAATAAATAACAATTAATTATTCAAAACGACGAAAAAAAATATGTGTCGGCATTGTTTTCTTTGTAAATAAACTTTTAGTTCTTTTTACTTTGTTATTGTTGCCTTTCATGCTTTATTTCACAAATAATCAATCGTTTTAAAAGTAAAGAAAACAAATCAATTTTTATAGAAATTGATTAGTTTGACATACGTAAACATTCTAAATAGTTTTTCAGAAACACAAACGAAGAGAGTGATTAACAGGCCCATAAATTTCCAAAAAACAATCAAAGGGACAGCAGAAATTATAAATTTTAATCCAAATAAACAATGATATAAAAGAATATTTTGTGTGTGATTCAACTCACATAAACTTACTGATAGAAATACATAGATACGAGTATACAGTAATGATCAAAACATTTTGAACTCAAGCAGCGCTCAAGCTTTTAGTTACGTATCATGCTCCATGCTTTTTTTTTGATACCTTATCCTTAGCATAATTATTCTGTTTAAATGCTTCTGTGTGATAATAGTAAAAAATTGTAATATAATAAATGGCATAAACAATGTATCAGAAAATTGCGCATTAACTATTCAGCTCTACATTATTTTATTTATTATTGGATATCTGGCCACAGCGGTCATCCATGGAATGAGGAACCGGTCTCTGGCGCTCTTTTTATGGGCCCAGAGCCGTTTTGTGGCGCAAGTCGGTCGACTGTAACATCTCTGATCAAAGAAGATGACACTTCGGCCGCTAAGGAAATGTGGCTGTATTCTTCTGGTTTAGGACCAGTCAAAGCTTTGATGCAGCCATTTACATATAATGGCATCCTGAACCTCAACAGGAATAATTTACTGCTTGTTACTGGTTTTCTTGCTGGTCACTTTGGACTAAACTATACTCTGTGTAAAAGTAACCAAGTTTGTTCACCCTTGTGTCGTTTATGCTTGGAAGATGACGACACGACGGCACACACTCTTTGTGAGTGTATCATATTATGTGACAGTAGAAGGCGTGTTTTCCATTCTAAGTTTCTGTGTTCGGATGATATTAGCCGGGATTCTCCAATATCTGTACTGACTTTTATAAGAAGAGTCATACAGAGATTGATTTAATTTAATTTACAGATCTATGGTACAAAAGATCCACCAGGTATCGCAGTGCCGGTCTCTGGATCAGATCTTCCCCCTATTCTATTTTATTCAGGTCTACAAGAATAAAATTATTTTCAATATCTCGCGGACAAAAAATACAATTCTGAATTTAAGTCAAAGATTTTAAAGGATTATCGCAGTGTAATTTCGTGAAGAGAAATTGGGTTAATGTATTCAATAGTCAATAAAGGCAGGAAAACAAGGGAGGAAGACCTCGGGATACAACTGTACGAGAAACCACAAAAATTAAGAATTTTTTCATGAAATACTCCAAAGCATTTCCTAGAGAAGCGAAAACAGAGATTCCAATTGGTGCTAGTCATTCAACCATAAAACGAAGAGCACATTTGAATTGAACTCCACAACAGTGGAAAAGTATATTTGGTCCGAAGAATATAAATTAAAGCTCCGCGGATCGGATGGAAGAGTCGGTATTCGAAGACCACGAGGAGAAAAATTCAATTCCAGATACACGACAGCCACAGTAAAACACATTGGTGGAAACATAGTGGTGTGGGCATGATTTTTGGGCAAGGAATCGGACCAATTCACCGCATCGATTGCACAAGGACAGCCATACCATTCAGTTATTTGGATCACTTCCATCCAAGCATGTGTTAAATTCAGCATGTGTTAAATTCTATAATGATTCACCAGAAATTGAACTAATTGGAGCTGAGTTCACCAAGAGATGGATATACACCATGATAGTGACACCTATCATAAATTGTGGTGATGTTGCCTGGTCGGACAGGGTCAGGCTGACAACGACCAGATATCGGTTAGAGAAATTACAGAGGCTAGCATACCTTTGACGATTGCGATAGAGGCTGCTGCCAGACAAAATGTAATCAGCATCGCGGGGTAAAGGACAGACAGGGACTGTCTAATTAGCCAATGGGAGCAATCATTCCTGGCAAGACGATTTCCCCTATTTGCTGATGAATAAAGTGTATGACTTCGAATAAAGTGTATAACTTCGACAAGAGGTTTGAAACTCTTCTGGCAAATAGAAGGGAATGGAGGGAAATATAAACTCGGTATTTCTTTGAAACTGGCACTATAAGGTGGTACACTGATGGTTCTAGAACGCCGGCAGGTTCTGGTGTGGGACTTGTAGGACCAAAAGCTAACTACCACGAGTCGTTGGAAAAATCTACCACCATTTTTCAATTAGAAATTTATTCCATGGAGAGATGCGCACAATATAATCATGATAGCGGCTGCCAAGGAAAAGAAACAGCCATTTGCTCGGATAGTCAGGCTGCCATCAAAGCGCTCAGCTCATATGAGTTTACCGCATTAAGCTACATCAGCTAAGCAGCATGAATAATGTCACACTCTGCTGGATTCCTGGACATTTTCATTTCCGGGGTGTTAGGAAATGAAAATGCAAAGAAAATGGAAAGAAGGGGGCTAGTACCACCATGGTCGGAGCAGAACCGTTTTGTGGACTCGGATTGGACAAAATCGTGGAAGATATATCGACGTAGATCAAGAGTAATAGGGAACACTTCTGGCTCAATCTCCCAGGATTGAGGAATGCAAAGCTAATGATTGAAACGTATAACCAAAATCGTTTCATAGTTTTCATATCCCTGAGTAAAAAGAATCTAAGAATGTTCACAGGCTTCCTCACAGTCCATTGTAGACTCAGAAAAAAACCTCAACAGATTTGGCATTGTGCAGATTCTGCGATTACGAAGATGAAACTCTAGAGCATATTCTGAAGGATTGTGAAACGTTATTCCACAGAAGATATAGCCAATTGGGCAAGCACCTATTTGAGGATTGGGAACTGCCAACTCTGGACCCACTGGCAATCCTGAGATTCATCAAGAGAGTAGATCTAGATGAGGTGCTCTAGCACCTGGCAGGGGACACAATAGATCTACTTTGGTCGCAGCGTCATATGCTTTCCGTTTGACTTAATTCATGAGTTCATCAATGCTGTAGCTAATGATTTGTATTGTAATTTTTTGCTTTTAGGATGTACATTTGGTATACGTTGGTGGTTGCAAATGTTTTGACCACTACTGTATATGGAAATGTGTGCGTCTTTGGAAAAATACGACAAATGTTTTTGAGTTTAGAAAAGCTTATAATACGTACATATGTAGCTACCTACATTGACAAAACTAATTTCTTAACTTAGCTGGAAAGTCCCTAATATTCTTGACGTAATTTAAAATCAAACGTGACAAATTTCTCCGTTTTCAACACCGTTACATAAAAAAATTTAAACAACAACATTTTCATTTAAATACAAGTTGTGAAGTTGTGTCACTTCAAAAATATGACAAAATTGCATGAAGACTTTTACCAACAAATTAATGCCAGTTGTGATTTTATTCATTAAATTTAAAGTAAAAATTCTTATGACAGGGCGCTATCAGTCCGAAGACAAATTTTTCTATCAGTGTAAAAGCGATTAATAAGCTCTTGAGAATAACAACAAACATTTACACACAACATACATATTTTTTTCTCTTAAAGCTAAACAACAGCTAAAACTACAAAAAATTATGACAACATCGAAACCATCAAAAACTATAAAAATTATTTAAATGCGCTAACGGGACAACAAACCACCAGCAACAGCAACATCAACCACAGCAGCACAATCACACAAGCCAACAGCAGCAAATTACAATTTTATAAATTCCCAAAAAAAAAAAATATACCAAAAACAAAATTCAATTGCAATGATTATTTTTGTAAAAACTTAAATCCCTGCGCATAATTTACGCGGCCAAGTTTTAAAAAAATTTTTATCATAATTTTCGTAGTCATAATTTGGATTGTTTTTCCATGTTGATCCGCAGAGCTTAAATGGTTGACGCCTATAATTTCGTTTGGCAGTTTGTGGTTAATAAAGTTATAGTTTTGAGGAACTGAAGCGTAACGGGCAAGTAACAAACAACAAGTAGAGGGTGGCTTAAGTTTAATATATAATAGATTTTTTGTTGTTGTAGTTGCTCAGTTGCACACATTTATTTGATGTTGCTGTTGTTCATGATGATGATGATAATGCTGCTACTGCTCTCGTTTGTTGTATAAATATTATGTTGTTGTTTTTTTTTTGCATTACTCTTTGGGCCATATAAAATACTTTGTTTTATAATTTGTATAGTTGATGTTCGTCGAGTGCTGCTGCAGTTGGTTGCAAACATAAACTAGCAACAAAACCAGTCCAAATACTTATACAAGCATATACTTCCGAACAAACAGAAAAAAAAAACAGCGAATAAACAAACCAAAAAACGCTCATCAACAACGTGCCAGTGTTGTTGAAATGCAAATCAGAATGATGCACTGTGGTAGTGTGAGCGTATTCATATAATAAAAATAGGTACACACTTTGCAACGTGTTTATGTAACACATTTATATTACATGTTGCATATTTTAACATACAACACTGCAACCTACAATGCAACCTATAAACATCACGACATTTTGATATTTTTGAATCGTCGAACGCAACCAAAAAAACAAGACTATACACTATGCGACCGACATACCTGGTTGCATAAACACAACGTAGAAACACAATGAGAAGTGAAGAGAAAGAGGAATATCTGTGGTAATACGTAACAGTCGCTTAAGTCTACTTAAGCAAATTTAGCTGTACACGACGCACTTTGTTGTGTTATAAAGTGCAAAGCGTTCCAACAAAGTTCATCAACCTTGTTAAGGCCTTGTATGATTGTAATGCCTCATGCATGATTCTGTACGAAGCTACAGTTCGCGGACAAAATTAGCATACTTGCAAGAATAAGTTAGGTTAGGTAGGGGTGGCAGTCAGAAACCCGGACACACTTAGACCGTTTTGGTCCATTGTGATACCACGGAGACTCTGCTTATGCGGAGTCCTCACCGTCGAACCAACCAGAGCTCAATATAAAGCTACTAATACGTTGAAGTTCAACACTAGCAACGTCAGAAAGTTCCCTGAACTCAATAGCGCTCATTATGGCAATTCTCTTTCCTGCAAGTCCAGGACAGTGACAAAGAAAGTGCTTTATGCTTTGCTTTTCATCGATATCCTGGCAGCTACCGCAAAAATCATTGTGTTCAACCCTTAGCCTTTGTGCATGGCTACCTATGAGACAGTGTCCGGTTAACACGGACACTAGAATCGAGATTTGTTTCCTATTCTTCAAAATTAAGTACTCAGTACCTTCCTTATTTAGGTGACTCCATAACTGCCTTGTGATCATGCAATCATTTCTTTTGACCCACCTTCTATTTGTTTCATCCTCTGTCTTGCGCCTAAGTCTGAGTTTGCAAGAGAGTATGGGTCAACCCACACTTACCAAATTCGGTGGAACCTGTAAGATTGTCCCAATTCTAGCAAGCTCATCAGCCCTAGAGTTCCCATGAAAGTCTCTATGCCCCGGGATCCAGATGGTCCTAATATCAAACTGCTCTGCCATCTCATTTAGAGATGATCGGCAGTCGAGGGCTGTTGTTGTTCTTAGAAGCGGGGATTCGAAGGCCATAATAGCTGCTCGACTATCGGTGTATATGTTAATCAAAGTCGTTGAAGTGATATTCACTCTCAACCAATCTGGAACTTCTCTTATAGCAAGGATCTCTGCCTGAAACACACTGCAGTGATCCGAAAGAACTAGCAAGAGTAAGGCAATGGACTGTTTTGGGTTTAAGAGTAGATGTTTGTTACACATCCTAAGATAAGGCTATGTCGCCTCCTCTCTGATCTTCAATATAGTTTTGGACGTAATAATAAGCAGCGCAATGAGAAATATATGCGGAATTAACTGAAAGTTGCAAGTAAGTCTGCTCGTCCTTAGTTATGCAGAGGACATTTGCCTATTGACCCACAAACGTGCACATAAGATTACATATTTGCATGCCATTCACTCATATGGAACTAGCTTGGCAGGGGAAACCAACATCACACAACACACACGCATTTTCCTGATGCCTGTGCCAATACACTTGTTCTTGTAAGTTTAACAATTATAATTAATAAAATAAAATACATTAAACTAAATTCATGTTTTGATATAAATAACTTGGATTCAACATAGCTCACAGCGTTATTTCAGTATCAAAGTAATGTTGTTTCAACTTGAAATAACTTTCATTCAAATTTATTCTTAATTTTAATTTTACAGTACTGGAATGTAGAACCAACATGAGCAAAAGCCATTTGAAATTTTCTTTGAAGTTTACTGCAAATCATGTTGAATTAACATGAAACACACATGAAGCAAAATCAGTAATGAAAATTTTTAAATTTATACTAGTTTCGTTGATTTTTCGGTTTGTACGCCTTCCCCAGACATCACAATCAATAGAAATGTGGTTGAGATCATCAGTTCGCTCATATACCTTGCCAGTATCATATACGACAACGGCGGAACCAAAGAGGATATGCTACACTTAAGCAAAAAAAGGTACGAGGTGCTTTTAATGAGTCACATAATGTGTGGGGCTCTCAGTTCATATCAAGGCGGACGAAACAGCGAACATTTAACTAGAACGTCAAATCAGTCATCTTTTACGGCTGTAAGACATGAAACAGGGCATTGACTGAGCCAAAGCCACTGAATAAACAGTTGTCTGCGAAGAATTATGAAGATATACTGGTCTGCAGTGTTAGGGAACATCACTTATCAGAAACAAGTTAAACAAGAAATAAAAAAGTATAAATGGAAAAGAATAGGGTATAACCTTAGAAAGTCCAGAGGAGATATTACAAGACGAGTACTAACTTATTTTTTATAAAAACAAACATAACTGGCTAAGCTGCAGCAACACTTAGATTATCCGGCTGGAAGAGAACCTGCAACCCTTCGTCTACTAGATTAGTAAATTGCCTACAAGGCAATAGGGAACCCGCAAGGGAGCCGTGGAGGTGGTATGCCTGCAAAACACCTGGAGAAGATAAGTTGGAGTGTTGTAAAGCATTTAGCATCAAATATATCTGAATAGAATAAGTGTGTGTATGCTCTTCTTAGGAGTATAAACATATACACAATACTATACGTGCTCACATTCTATATCTCTATCAGGTGTAAGCACAACATCTATTTTGGTTCCGGAATGCTGGATTTTTCTTAATGAGATGGTGAGATATTCTAACCTAGAGTTAATCGGAATACCTAGGCACGGTGGAGCACCTGTAAACGATAAAGTGGATGAGCTAGCCAAAGATGGGGCTCGACTATCAAACTGCTATACAGATCAGATGGTTGGTATTCCTCTGAAACATAGCCAAATAAAAATAGAGTAGTCGCTTCCTAAAATTAAGCAGACCAGATGAAAGAGCGAGGTTACTTGCTCTACTTCTAAATAAAGTTGGGTTCGTTACAATCACAGTTGGTAAGCCATCATGGATATTATCCCGAGGGATCAACTCCACATACTTGTGGCAGTTTTAACAGGACATTGTCACATAGGTATACATTCAAAAGATTAAGTGTTTGATGTAATTACTTCTGTGGAAAAGGAATAAATAGCTTAACTAGGCTTGCCAGACGGGCTTAATTTTGCTGGGTTGTCAAGCTTTTTCAAGGTTTGTCAATATTCAAGCTTAAAAGATCTTTGTCAAGCTAAAAATTAATTTAAATATATCTAAGTTTTATTTCGATATGCGGATTCTATAACTATAAATAATGTTGCAATAGCTGCAACACTAATAAGTGTCGAGAAGTATTTTCCACCTCTACACAATATAATTTGGCAACACTGGTAACTTGACATTATAAACGACCAGCTGATGAAATTACATTGTATTTCCACACATACTATAAAAATATATATGACTTTGCAACTGTTTTTTTTTAATTAAATATAATTTTTGTTAAAAACAATTGAGCTTTTATTGTTTTAAAAATATTTTAAATTATTGCCGTTTTTTTCCAAATCAAGAATTTTTCTTGGAATGTGAAGCTTTTTCACTGTTTGGGTCTGGCAAGCCTAAGCTTAACAGTTGTTACTCTATTAATGGTGCATTTTTGCTCATGAGTATAGTCGGCTTCCCATTCTTGCAGGACCTTGCAATTATATCGAAATGTGACAATATAAGAGAAAAATACATTTGAACAAAAATTAATGCCCTAATTCAGTAAGAAGATTTAGGACGTTTTAGTTTGAAAATGCTTCTGAGTTCTTGTCTTTGAAGTCTCTAAATTATGCCCTAATTCAGTAAGAAGATTTAGGACGTTTTAGTTTGAAAATGCTTCTGAGTTCTTGTCTTTGAAGTCTCAAAATTATTTTCTTCAAAAATGGTTGTTTTCTTTGACAATGAAAAATATAAATATTATTGCCATGTTTTTAAAGCATAAAATTTCAATTAAATTATTATACAATAGTTTGAAAAATATATGAAAAAATATGTGTTGGATATAATGTTTAGAACAAAATCATAAAGCAAATACACGAACCTTCTAGCATAGACAATAAATAATAATCGTTTTAAAGAATCAAAACTGCTTCTTTTTTTCGTCCATAGACAAGACAATACATTCGTCGAACAAAATTAGAGCATAAGTTGGTTTAATACCGAGTAAGTGGGATGATGAAGGAACGTATCTTTTTGTTCTTCTCACCAACCCTAGCAGCACAACGGAACCAATTAGAACCCAAGTGAACCGGTTTCTTGTAAAGCTGGCAGCCTGTACACAAAGAAAACAGTGCCTGCTAAATACCTCATAAAATAGAACAAAATTAATAAGAAATCTCTATGGTTTTTTTTCAATAAGGAAATCTTATTACTTTCATAGAGAACACCTTTTTGAAAAAATCAAGAAGAAATCTTGTAGTTTTTATGAGGTTATCTTATTGTTGTTTTTTTTTTAATAAAAAATAAAAAAAATTGCGTCTCTATTCTCTGTACTTATGTATTTTCGTTTAAATTCTATACCATATACATATGTATGTATGTAGTATGTTGTAGATGTTATTTATTTATACATACATACATACACATTATGTTATATTCTTAACTAACCTACTCACCAAGTATTGAACCAGCAAACTTCTACCTGATAGACAAGCACTCTACCCAATATCCTAACAAGCAGTCTGAATAACCATTGAAATTATTGTGCAAACATTCAAATGAAAAAGATCATGAAAAAAATTGTCTCTATGTCTATTTATAGAAACGAAATAACAAGACACCTCATAAAATCAAGAAGATTTCCCTATTAAAAAAATCAATAAGATGCTTTACACATAATCATATAGGAACCTACTAAAATCAAATAGAAAACCTTATAGTTTACAATTTATAAGAAAACCTAATAGAATCAATTAGTTTTTCTCTATGGATTGTTTTTTTGGTGCCAAAAATAACGGAAATTGAGTACAAAAAGTTGTGAATAATATTTCTTTTTGATTTTATGTGGTTTTCTTCTTGATAAAATTAATAAGATTTACCACATAAAAACAAAAAGAAATCTCTATGAAAAAAATCTTCGCTTCTTTCTGCTGGGATACCCCTTAGCCTAAAAACGGTTCATAGAGAAAATCATCTTGATTCTATGAGGCAGTTTTTTCTCTGTGTAATAACTAACCTAACCTGCCATGCTACAAACTAAAATGATGCATCGGAGCCTTTTAATCACACAGCGGTACCGGTCAACCTTTCGAAAAAAAACTTCTTTGCTTAAGTCGACCTAAGCGATTATTTCACATTGTCACATACATATATAATTTTTATATAAATATTAATTTGTATGTATTTAGTTCACAGGTATAAAGAATTACTCCAGTTGCAAATGAAAAAGGGATATGTTCATTCCTCAGCATAATTAATTTTTATTTTTTGCAACTAGTCCTGGAATTTTATTCACCATACCAGTATTTATATTAAACTCGTATATACCATTATTGAAGTTTACACAAACCACTGTATGTATAACGTCAACTGACACTACAGAGCCCCAACACATACTATTGTATATAGCAAAAGCTCAGTACGATACATAATGTTGGGTCATTTTAATATAAGCTGGTATTAGTGGGTATCTATGTTTTTAACTGTGGAATGTGTGTGTGTGTGTGTACATTTATAATAATGATAAAAACCAACACTCTCTCAAAAAAAAATTTTGTTTTCGGGTTTTTATTCGCGCTGTCATAAATTTGCCTCTTCATTTGCATGTAATTCGATTATAACCTTTTCTAGTGACTCATTCAAAAACTCCCACCGCCGAAAGGCTACTGGTTTATATAATTATATTTATCAAACAACAACTGAATGATACTCTTTCTACCATAAATGAGGATGATGACGACGATGACGACGATGATGATGATGATGATGATGATGATGATGGCATTAACAAATTCATGTTTTGTCATAATCATAATTTCACCAACAGTCCAACACTTTTGTTTTTTTTAAACACCATATTTTGGTTGATGTTATTTTTCTTGTTGTTCTGGTTGCTGCTGCTCCTGTATTTGTGTTGTATGATTTTGGGGGCAATACAGAAGCAAAATGAGAGCAAATGAATAGCGGCAATTTGGTATGACAGGGTTCAAATCGTCAATTAAAATTTTTTTTTTTGGAAGCCCGAATTATTATTTTACTTCTTCAGTAAAATATTTTTTATTTAAAATACATTAAAATTGATTATTGAGGGGTTTAGCTGGATCCTATTCGCATTTGACTGTTGTTAATGCTGATCAGCAGGGAACCTTTATCTAAAAATTCCTTAGAACAGTTAGAGTTAAACAAATGAGAAGCTCAATAAATATCAAAGTTGAAACAAGAACTCAATAATCAACACGTTTTTTATTTTCTTACTTTACCATTGCTACCTTGGCAACTTGACAACTTTAATTCAGCACGAATTAAACTTATAAGAAGTATGTCAAGACCGACCAGTACCGACTTCATCAGATACTAATCCTAATGTAACATCAGAGCGCCCTCCTTCGTTGCGTAGCAGAATCATGGGCGAAGTAAAATAACCAATAAAATTGCTACTAAATACAGCTTAAAAATTTAATACGCCTCATTTGACACTAGATGGCGCTGCAACACTGCATTATCAAAAAATTTGCAAAGAGCAGAGTTGTAAAAGAATGAAGCTTTCCTCTATCTCTTCCTTCAACCCCTGTCTTCTCTAACACTATCATTTCCCTATCACCCTCTCTCACTATCTTCTCTTAAATTAACAGGTAGCACAAAGGTATAATTGTATTGGACCCAAGTGAGCTGGAGTCTAAAGATAGTTGTTCAAAGAAATGATGAATTATCTTTTGAAAAAAAAATATCCTAATATTTAAAAATTGTTGTGGCTCGATTTAATGTGTTAGAATTATTAATATCAAGCCCTTAGGGTAACTCCAATCAATACTTCCCAACACAGGAAAACAATAATTTACTTATTTTTAAACTGATGTTTAAGAAAGAATGACAATTATGGACAAATGAAAAAAAAAATTAAAATTTTACAAATTTTTATAAATTTTTAGACGTTTTGAAATTAGTATATGTGACAGCGCATAGAGAAAGGGACCTAAAGGTAACAAATCAATTTTCACTTTTTTTTGATTTGGATAACATCTGAGCATCGAATGAGACCGATCCCATGCCCCAAAAGTGTTCCCTCCCAGAGATATGCGCGTTTTATGAAATTGAAGTCGACGATTCTAAGGTTATGTGAAAAAATTTTCGTACTAACAGAGTGATATTCACGATTTAAAAGAATTATAAATGAGTATTTATTATAATTCACAATTAATAATTTCAGAAAATAAACCTGGATTCGAAAAAACGCGAGCAAAATTAATATCAAACGCATGGAAACAGCGCGCTAGGTAGAAAACAGTAAAAACCAATTACACAAAACAAGAGGTAGGTACGACCTACGCGCGTTTTCAAGGTTGACCAACACGTTCCTGACGTCATAAGATGTGTTCAAAAACACGCTCAGTGATGGTACCCCAAAGATACACGTATTTAAATCTTTAAAATGGCTCTCCTGAACAAAATCGGTTTTTACCCTTAGGTCCCTTTCTATTTTGCGCGTCACATATACTGAATTAGAGATGAGCGATATTTCGAAACCTGTTACTTTTTCACATCGATCATCTCTATACTGAATATTCGGTTCTCCCTATTTGTATTTTTGATGTTTATGGTGGATTTTCTTTTATTACATTTCTCATCTTTAATAAAAATCTCTGAAAAATAAATCTTATAATTGAGAATTTTAGGTATTAAGTGATATATTACAATTTTTGGTCACACACGTCACAGAAAAAAAGGTTTGATAAGCTAGTTACTGTACATAACAAATACTTGATAGTTTCCAACAATAAAATACTAAGCGCCATTAAAAAACCGGTTTTTTTAAATCGTAACTCAAGATTTTGGGAATGTTTTGAAAATTCCAAAATCAGAGTGTTGTTGTACGTGACAATAGCTATCAAAAAAATGATATAACATCCCAGGTAGTTTTACTTAATTTTTTTTATCTCACTGTGTAATATATTACCAAAGGTGAAGTGATATTTTCCTTAAATTTTTCTTCAAAAAGTTGAGTGCAATTTTTGAACTTTTCTTCAATCAACTATAATCTCGCCCACTTCTGTGTAGGGGTTGAAATGCAACAACAACTATTCAATATTTATATTTTACGACACTTTGCTTTAGTTTTAAGCCTCTCTACTGGCGTTTTTTTTTTAGCTTTTCCCACTAAAATATGACGACGAAAATAGCTCCAATAAACATAATTTGTTGTTGATGTTGTGTTTTTAGTGAATCTCATAATTTGATGTTGTTTTGCCTTTTTGTTTTAAACTGAAATTATTTTCAACCGTTTAATACACAAAATTTGTTGCCATTGGAAAACATTGTTGTAGTTTATTGTACAATGTCTGTACATGTTGCGGTTAATGTTTGGTGAGATGAAAATTATTTATGAAAATAAATCCTGGCATTATATAATGTACTGGAGCTGAATATTATTATCACTATATAATTTATAATTATTACATTTTTGCAGTGATAAATTTGGCGAAAACCAGGTAGATAAAAAAAAATTGTGTGTGCTAAAATAGCAACCATATTTAATGTAAATAATAAAAATTCGGATTCAGGGGATTTAAATAAAAAGAAGACAATTAAAATTTTACTGAATTAAAGAATTATTAACACTGTGTGTAATTTTTTAAGTCATGGTAATATAAACATATACGGACACCACAACGTGATAAAAGACTAAAAGGAAGATCCCTGTCTTCCAGTTTTGTCTCAAGTCATGAAATTTTTTTTATGGTCCCCCAAAGATTTAGCGCCTCGGTATCATTTTTGCAAAAAACTGATCATTCCTAGGAAGTTCATAAGTTCTAGAAAGTTGTTTATTGAGAACTGAGGTACATTTTTGTAGTTGATTGTTTCCTTGAATTTTGAACGGTTTGCTACCTATGGACTTAAACAAGGGAAAAATAGTCATCAAAACTGAAATTTCCAGAAGATGTAGCATTTGTGGTAGCAGAAATTCGCCCAGAAACCATTTCACAGAGACTATAATCAGCACTGGAAAAGTCAGTACTGATGTCAAAATAGCGGCATTACTGTCAATACAACAAAAACGGATCTTGTTCTCCTTGCCATGTGCTCACATTAATGCTCAACTTTTTCTGGAATAATGGTTTAATGAAAAGCTTTATACTCAGCGACTTATCCCTTTACATTGGGAAACATTCTTCGCACTATACCATGATATGAAATTAACAACAACCAAGTCACTATTTCCCCTGCTACGATGGCTCCCTGTATATTTATTGGCAAGGAGGAGAAGGAGCATGAAATCCGCATCATAAGCCTTTTGGAGAATACAAATTTCACCCCTGACTTAATTGCTCACTACATTCGACTATTAATATTCGTGAAGAAATTTTACTACATTCTGGGAGATAAGCTTTCCATATCACCCGAAGGCTTACTATTCTTCAAGGTTGGCTCTAAGAAAGGGAAGAGGATTGGTGGTGGGGTCTTTATTGAAGAATTCGGTACAAATATGCCCTTTCCCGAATGATTGTAGCATACTCCAAAAAAGCCGCAAACTGGTTATGGTCGTATCGAGTACAAGATATACTCTAATTGTAATAGATACCAAAGGTGCCGATAGTTTCCTAACAACTACATCGAATCTCGTGAGTGAATGCCGCAAATCATCCCAATGTCACCCTACGTTAGGTGCGAGGAAATTCAACAGCAGACAAAGTAGCAAAAAGAGTAACTAAGATTCATAAAGGAGATATTGACAACTTTTGCAGCATTGTTCTAAATTTTTACTGGAAGCGTCTAAGTGAGCCAACGTGATGTACCGCAAGAACACTATGGTCTTGTACTAATAAAAAAGCACCTCACTGCTACTTAGTTTCCTGCTAACCAAGATACGGGACACAGTGGCAGTCATCAAGGGGCACTAACCTTTCGGCATCTATGTTAAAAGGATGAGACTACCATATAACGACTACTGCTCAATGCGACTAGATGAGGAAGAAGAAGAAACAGTAACTAATCTGTAATAGATCTGGCCTGTACTTGAAAACCAAAGTCTTGGCACTTCAGAAGAGGAAGCCTTCGGTTACCTTTCGGAACTGTCAATGATTGATCTTAAGGACCTACCTCCATTCCATCATATAGAACTTTATCAGGACCATAAGCTGATTTTTCTAAAATGCTTTATTGCTTTTCTTATATTCCTCTCTTTTTCCAAAATTAAGTGCACTCACGGGAGCCGACGCTTTTCGTTCTACCTCAGCAGCCTGTTAACTTAACCTAGCATATTTAAAATTCATATACGAAGATGCAAGACAATGGGTCTTATAGTGGTTGACGTATTCCAACGTCGACATTTTGATTCTAGATTTAAAAAAAATGTAGCGGTGTTCTTTAGTCTATTACAAAAACTTCCGCAGTCGAAGTCGAAATACGTCAACCATTAATTTGATCTTTTATCGTAGCGGCAATCGTTGTCATTCACCCTTATTCCAGTTGTCCACATCGACGTCACTTTAACACAATACCAAAAAATTGGGGCTTGTGTATCTGTTGTTGAAAACAACTGACTTCTGTTGGCAGCTTTATGCTATTTGCTAGACCTTAGAGAACGGAAATAGATTGTCAGTAGCACAAAATTGTTCTCGAGATCGAGCAAAAAAGCCACAACTTTTTCGTATTGTGTTCAAGTGACATCGATGCCGACAACTGGAATAAGGGCAATTGTTTTTACCCGATTGGATGCAAGTGCCTGATTACTGCAGGGGAACCAGACAAAAGCGAAATTTTTGAGTAAAGCTTTTCATATGTTTTGCACAAGAGACCCTGAAATAAGTTTATGCCCCCAATTTCAATTTATTTATTTTTTAAAGAGAAGTAACACTCAGACCACGAATGCCTGCTACTACTAATAGGTGTTATATTCTTTAGGCATGGGGTAGTGGTAGAGAAGACTGGCGGTGAAGCAAAAGATAGATAAAAGCTTCATTCTTGTACAGCTTTGAGTTTTTGCACGTTTTTTTTATAATGCAGACTTGCAGCGCCTCTGATGTCAATGAGGTGTATTAAATTTTTTTATTAGATATTTTACTTCGATTCTAATATACAATACCGACAAAGGAAGGCGCTCTGATGTTACATTAGGATTAGTATCTGCTGCAGTCAGTGTGGTTCAGTAACCATTATCTATGCCTTCATCACTTGAACGTTCCTAAAGACACTTATACTGAGGGACACTAATGAACATTAGAAAATTGCGTGGTAATATTTAATGAATGTCCGATACCAGGCTCGAACCCAGGACCTTCGTTTTTTTCGTTAACATGATAATTACTTCAGTCAACGCTGAGTAATTAAGTATTAGATTTTTCTTAGAAAAATATAACTTTTGGGAAAAACTTAATTTTGACAAAAATAAAACGCAAGCTAAGAAAAATTTAATTCAATAAAATTGTTGAATTTTTTTCAACAAAAATTGCTGGCTAAACTTGTTATTTATTTTCCAAATTGATTGATGGTAGAAAAGTTTTTCGTTGCGCAAATCAATCTCAATTATACAAATATGAAATTTGTTAAGACACATTTAATTAATATTTATTTAAATTAATGTTTTCTAGTTTTTGATTAATACATTAATAAAGCAGAGTTGGTGGCCAATGACAAAAATATGAAATTTGTAGTTGATATTTGTTTTTTTCTAGAGCTCTACGATATAAATTTTTAAATGGTGTTTGGCCAGAAATCAATCAAATTTCATAAACTTATTCATATAAATTAATAATACGAGTATTTTTTTTTTGTTATTAAACGGCCTACTTTTAGCTGTTCGTGCCACAACAAGTGGTAAAGCTTCTTAAGCCCCAGGCAACTAAATGAACGATTGTAAATGTTTGTTGTAACACTTATAAATTAAGCAAAAACTAAATAAATGAAAAGAGGCATAAAAGAGTTAATTATTTAGGCAAACAAAGAAATAAGCCTAAAGCTTAAAAATTTATACCTATTTCTTTTCGCAAAAATTTTGTAAAAAAAAATCGTTAATTGTTTTTTTTTTTTGTTCCATTTCAAATTTCAAAAAGCCCTCTCTAGCACATTCCTTTATTGGCCTGATAAGTTCTTTGTTAGTTGGCTAGAAAAGTAGAGGACCCATCCATCAATCAGTAAGTAACCAGCAAATATTAAAAATGTTGCTCTTGTTGTTTTTAGCGTGCCAGTCAGTGTAATGACGAAGCTTAATTTAAAACATTCATATTCATTCATTCATGCAAACACTTGTGCTGTTGTTCTGTATCTCAAAAAAAAAACTTAAAATACACATCAAACGCAACCAGTGCTTTTTTCTTGGTTTGTACTTTCTGTGGCCACCACGATCGATCAATCACTCACTTAGCCAATCAATCCATCAGTTTTATAAGATTTTATTTTCTATATTTCTAGTTGTTTATAAATGTATATAATTTTTTATTTTTACCAGTCAAATGCATGCACACACATATAGAAATCACTTAATTTAGTTTGTCAGTCAGTTAATTTTTAGTTAGATTAATTTGTTTTACTCATATCTTTAGACATTCATACCTACGTAATATTTATTTTTAAACAAATAATGAACTCAATATCTACACAAGTTTGTAGAGTGCGTGTGTGTGTGTGTGACTTTGAATAAATTTTGATTGATAGAATAGGTATTTATAAAAAAAACCCGCGTGTACAATGACATTCTTTGTTGATGTTTTAACGCTCTGACGTTTACTTGTTCCAAGAATTCTGACAAGTTAATTCGAAACTTGTAAAAAAAAGCAAAAGTGAAAAGGGAAGGGTGAAGTATAGTTATGAATGATAAAACTTTAACTTTAAAACCCACCTGCTTCGAGATAACAATCTTACAAATTCATGAAATAAAAGCGGTTTAGATTGGATTTATTATTGCTTACTCCTAATTTACACTATGCAAGTCTAATTGCTAAGCTGATTAGTTTGTGGGAGAGAGAGAGAGAGAGAGACACGAGGGAAACAGAAACGTTTCATCTCCCCTCGTCTTTCTCTCTCCCCTAAAAAAAACTAATCAGCTTAGCAAAAAGACTTGCATATTGTAGACTAGGACTGTTTATGAAAATAACACTACAGACGATCCACAGTGAAATGTGTGGAATTTAAATTTTTAATTTGATGGTAAAACAGTTTGGCTTAAAACTTATATTGTAAAAATTTTAACCAAATCGGAGAGTTTACATGTATGGCCCTCAGAAGTCAAACTTCGAATTTAATAAATTTGCTATCGATCAGGCTTAATGTCACACATTCTTCAAATCAGTGACTACAAATGTTTTTTTGCGACTTTAGAATTGATTGTGATTGTTACTAGATCCAATCCATCGCATTGAAATATCTGCTAAGGTTAATCAACCTAATCTCTGATAAATCTGAAAGGTTGCCTAGTGCATGACTGCCTAAAAACTCGTGTCTCGAGAGATACAAGGCTGGGCAATCGCAAAGAAAGTAGAATATAGTCTCTTCTTTGCTTTCTTCTCGACAACTTCGCCAAAAATCATTGTAGGACAGGTCTATCCTACCAGCATATCTGCCGATCGTTTAGTGACCCGTCATGACTGCAATGAGACTCAAGATAGCCCTACGGTTTCTATCTGTTAATTATATTGAGCGCCTATCATTGTAGCAAGTCAACATTTGCTTAGTAACCTTGTACATGTCTATATTGCACCATCTGCATTCAGCCTTATAGAGATAATGCCACTTAACGTTGTTGGCTTATTTCTATTTCAAGCTTTTTATAAGTTAAAGAATACGTTAAAGAACACTACAAGGTTTTTTTTAAATCTAAGATCCCAATATCGTAACCGAAGTCTAAAAACGAGCGGACGAGCCAAGATCCGATCGTTCGTCAGCTGAAAAATTGCTATATGCTGGAACCCAGATTAGTAAAGCCTGTCCCTCAGACTCAATAGCACAGTCATACACTGCCTAACTAGAATAATTGGCGTAGCAAGTTGACTAAAAAACCAAAGGTCCTGGGTTCGAGCCTGGTCTCCGACAATCATTAAATAACAATACCACACAAAGAACGCTAATGGTGGAGGCCTTCGAAACAGCTAGTGGTTCCGTTTTACTAATTGTCTGTCAGAATATTTACAATTAGCTTTGGTGTTATTTGTTCATTAATAATTATCACATGTAATTTGGCTTACAAGGTAATGCGAACCTTAGCCTAATCAAATCATAAATATAGAATACCAAAAATTTTTCTGATGTGCATTAGTATCCCTTTGTATCAGTTGTTGTAGGAAAGTTCAAGTGATGAAGGCATAGACTTTGATCACTTAACGACACCGGCTTCAAGGGGATACCAATCCTAATGCTACACATATTGTGTACCAGGATCATCCGCGAAGTAAAACAGCCAATAAAATGGATACGTCACACCTTCGAAAACTTAGTAATCCTCATTGACACCAGAGGCGCTGCAATACTGGATTACTAAAAACGTGCAAAAAGCAGAGTTGTAAAAGAATGAAGCTTTCCTAGAAGTAGACAGGTGGTGAGGCAAGAGATGGAGCTCCGGTGAAGGAAGGTTCCTTCACCACCAGATTGTCTTCTTCATCGCTATGCCTTTCTTAAAGAATGCAACACCTAGTAATAGTAGTAGGCATTCATTGCCTTAAGCCGAGATCTCACTATCGTCTCAATGTACCGAATTTCGTCGGCTCACTGCAACCAAGTCATAAGTAGTAAATAAAAACAGGTTTATTCCTCAATTAATTACGGAATAAGTCTATATAGTTTTATTACCACTCCAATGTAGTGCAATCAATACTTTATTGTTCAATTAGTTGAGAAATAAAGCCATTTTGCTGCATGACTTATTATTGACCTGCACAAGAATATTTATAAGACCTTTCAAGACATGCGACATTTTTCAAACGCTTTACTACAGCAAAATATTCTAAAACAAACGCTAAACAACACTATTGGCAAGATTTTTTTTTTAGTTATTTGTCTTGCCAACAGTGTTTTTTAGAGTTTGTTTTAGAATATTTCGCTGTAGTAAAGCGTTTAAAACATGTCGCATGTCTTGAAAGGTCTTATAAATAGTCCTGTGCAGGACTTTATTACTTATGACTTTATTTCAGTGAGCTGACGAAAATCGGTACATTGTGCCGATAGTGGGATCTTGGCTTTAGTCTTAAAAAATTGAGGAATTGGCATATGATCTTAGGAATAGAAGCGCTGCTTGGCTGTCGACAAAGATACCAACTTTATCCTTTTACCTTCCTATCAATCAGAACTCTAGCCGCTTCCCATACAGCCGAAATGTCTACCTGAAATACAGTGGCTTTGATAGGGAGATGTAAGGAGAAGTCTATACCAATATCATCCGAAAAGACTCCAGAGCCGACCTTACAGACCATTATTATTGATCCATCAATGTATACTATAACGTCGTATTCTCTTATAATTGTGCATCCCTTCATTTTCGTCTGTATGTAATAAGAATTTTAAGCACTTCATTTAAAAAATTTTAATTGAGGAAAATAAATTATTAAAATATTGGGAAGAAAGGTAATTTAAAAAATTTAAGAGGCCTCTATATCAAACTATCCAATATGGGAAATTCGTTTTTTAGATTCGTTACCTGGGCGCCTCGTTTCAAAATGCTGAAATTCCCATAGACCATAGATAACTCAATAAATTTAAATACAATTTAAATTCACAATCGACGACTCTTTGTACACTTCTGAAAAGTACAAATTTGCACATTGGATAGTTTGACATGCTGGGTACGATACGTAATTAATAAAAATAATTTATCACCTGTTTCCACAACCCAGACGATCGACTTGAGTAGAAAATGTATAGTAAAATCACTAATTTTTGTAATTCTTTTCATACAAATCTTCTACACGAGTCGACTGATTGACTTCTAGAAATAGCCGCTTAAACGTGCTGAGGAGGTGCTTTCGTTTACTTCAGTATTGCTAGGGAATACAATTTCTATCTGTACTAAATGTTTAATTTTATCTAGCAACAACAAATTGATTTCGTAATTTTTTATTTTCTGTAAAACCATTTTGACCCCTGTGACACAGCAGGGTTAACTTTATGAGGTGCTTCGCCAATCTGTGCTTTAAATACTATATCATCCTTTGCCAAGCACTTTCCATTCTCCCAAGGCCTAAGTCAAAGTGGCAATATCTTGCGTCACTATCAAGTGTTGTTAGTTATTTTTTTTTTTTTCGATTTTATTAAATAAACATAATTTATGTTATTTTTTCAAACTCATTTACCACCTAACAATCTGTAAAATTTTACTCAACTAAAACTATTATTTATTTACTTTGAAATCATAAATTAAAATCGCATTTAAAGTGAAGAGTAAGTGAGTGCAAGTATATGTGTTATTTAGGGATTTTTTTATAACATTAGAATGGAAACCTTAACAACCAAAAAAATATAAATAAATAGAAACAATTTCATTTAAATTAATTGATACTGGCGTTATTTATGCCCACTTTTAAAAGCTACAGCAGCAAAATACAAGCAAACGAGCTTATACACACACACATGTTTCAAGAGGCCAATTCACACAGTGTTAGTTGTGTAGGAGGGACATTTTAAAAGGGCTTTAATATTGGATCCACACCACATTTTTAGGCCGGCATCCATCGGAAGACGAAGTTTGAACAAGTTTGCTACATTGGCATATCCTGTCTATAACAGACGACGCCATAAGGACCGATGATGGGCGGGTAAACTCCATTAAAGGTGAGCGAAGAAACTTATTAATTAATTTAGATAGTTTAATAAATAAATAATGTCCTTATTACCCTTATACGTTTCCCTCGCATAGCAAAGAACTCCCTAATTATCTTACATATATACATCTAAAATAAAAGGAGTCTTAAAATTGTTTTAAGGTTTACTTTGCAGACAATGTGGTTAGTCACGCAGTAAACTGGTGGGATAAAAAGAAGAATAAAAGTACACCTCATAGTTTTGTTATCCTATATCTGTAGACCTGCAATAGTAAGAGTCCACATTAGGGATATAACTTTTTTTTTTAAATTTTAAAATATCAAAATTGGCTGTGCTAGTCCGCTAGATCATATAAAACTATAAGGGAACGAATATTTATTTTTTCGCTAAGGTCAAACAAGCTCATGCACCAACCGCGATGGTGTTTTAAAAATTTTTAATATTCCTTTTGGTTAAGAAAAATTAATAATTCCACAATCTGGTAAAACCAGTTAACTATATTCAAAAATAGTTTAGTAACGGCGCGTAAAATCCAACACATTGATTTTGGACTAAATCATTTCAGTAAAATGCCTACCAAGGAAATAATAATTGGCAGATATAATGTTTAGAAAAACCAATTGCTGCGTGAACTTTTTTGAGAAAAATTACAAAAGATTATGATTTTCGTGGTAACTAGGACAAGGTTGACCTCATGGTACTATGCCAAAAAATATACCCCTAGTCCACATATTTGGTGCAGCTTCACTTTCAAAATAATGTGCTAGTCAAGCAGAAAGCTTGCGGCATAGGAGGAAGAGAAGGGTACTCTTCATATAGAAACAATTATAGAATAAGTCTGGGAGATAAGGATACGTAAATAAAAAATTAAAATTCTAACATATATTTTTTATATTTAATTAAATTAATAAAAAAAAATGCAAAGAAAAAAATAGTTGGGGCATTCAAACGATAAGTCTTAAGTGTCATAGTGTCGCAATGTCTCAAACTATTTTAATATAATAGTTTTAGCTTTTGTTTTCTTCTTACTTTTGAAACAAAAATTTTAAAACATTACGAAAGCATGACGTTTAAGACTACCATTTGAAGTCCCCAAATATTATTGAACTTACTCAATCACAAATATCAACTCGACCAAACATTTTCCAACTAGGAAAGTAAATGGTATGCATTCATCGACTAAACAACGGCTAGACCAATTTTCTTCAAATATAAATTAAGAGATAATAAGCCCGGATCAAATTGTTGCCGTCCCGTTAAAATAGTGTAACTCCCAATGCAGCAAGATGTATTTCGGACCACAAATACCAGATGGTCTAACGAGGGTACCTTCGTTAAATATGGCCCAAAAGGATTGTAGTAGAGGGAACACCTCGCAGGATACAGACGCGCAATTGTTCAGGTAATTACAGGTCATTTACCATACAACGATTTCTGTAGAAGTTGTCATAATGAAGAGAAGGAAAATACTGTAGAACACTTTCTCTGTAGGTGCCTCATTCTCTCTCCGAAAAGGGTGAATTCACTGGGTAGTTCTTTTCTGCAGCCTTCTCAAGCCGCGAAGGATAAACTCGTTATCTGGTTGGTCCAGCAATGAAGCGATTGGAGAAAGGTGGAAGAAATTGCCGTCTCTGTTCAAGGAAAACCAACAGCAGCAACTTAGGCTAGTTTTGATCTTTTAACTGTGGAATCAGTGCACCCTTGTCTAACTTTGATTATAAGATATTAGATCGAGCCACTTTCCACACAAAGCATATACATATAAATTAAAATCGATCAACCCCTTTTGGAGCTGCCGAAATAATGACACATACATGTTCCAAAGGATAAAGCTAGAAGAACCGATTTTCTTGAAAAAAAAAATACTAAACCAAAATCGGCCTAGCCAGTTCGTGTCTACGAGGAAACAGATAGACACACAAAGCTTATGGTATTATAAAATTCAGGACGAACCAGCCTTGTAAAAAATTGAGTTATTCAAAAAAAAAAAATTTCCTTCGGTAAAACTGAGTTCAAACACTGGGGTCGCTTTCGATAACGAGCTGATTCCATTCCGTTTCTTTTTTGCTATTTGAGATTATGATATTCGCTTTCGAACAATCTAATAGTATTGTTCGATATCTAATGTCATAATCTCAAATTGAAAAAACGTGTTCGACGATTAGACACCACTGTTTGACCTCAATTTTACCGAAGGAAGAATGAGACCCCTGATTATTGTATTAATCGATCGAACACTAGTTATTCGGCCCTGTTCTGTAAACCGATCGAGATAAAATCGCACGATTTTACAATCTTACTCCATCAATAGAAATATTTGTTTAGATATTTTTATATACATAGATTCTCAAATATCACATCTGAAAGAAAATTATGGTATTTGATTTTAATCACATCTGCAGGACCATTATTAATTTTTTGAAAACTAAAAATTTACTGGGATCCAGTTTACAGAACAGGCCCGATTCATTTTATCAATCTTTTTGAAGAAAATGTTATAAACTAGTTCACAGAATATCGGTTAACTTGATATATTAAGGCTGAAATGAAATCTAATACGCGGTATCTACACTAAAAAGGCTACCACTGATGAGCGGACCTACCTCTTTGTGTTTTAAAATCATTGCACTACCTGTCACGGAATATTTAAATTAAGATTTCACAAATCATTTTTCCATTTCCCTGAGTTGAACTTTTAAGTATGTTCGCGTAAAAATAAATCCAATTCAAACAACATGTAAAAGTCAAAGCAATCAAATAAACCACATACAGGGGAAAAAAAGACCAGAAAAAAAGCAATTCAAACCAAATTGAGTATTTTCAAAAAATATTTGGCGATCAATTGGTGGTAGTGTTAACAAACATATAAGCACAAATATGTCAGCTAATACCTGATAAATCTGTCAGTTTAATATTTTAAATTAAAATTTCTCACCAAGGCGCCCAAAACAAGAAACAATAATAATCATACATAAATAAATAAAATAAGAAAAGTTGCTGTAAGGACTGATGTTTCCACAAAATATTTATGTACGCTTTTAAATAAAATATGCGAGAGCAAACAACATGTGGCATCTACAAAGTACAACAAATCAATTTATCCAATCACAAGTGAGCATAGTTTTATTTATTCTTCTAGTTTTTGTTTTTGCCATAAAGCGCTTAGAAATTTGTAAAGAAAATAAAACTAAACTATTTACAAATATTTAGTCTTGTTGTGGTTGCCATATTTATTCTACTATCATCATTTTGATGATTTTCATTTCAGATAAAAATTAATAATTTGCGCTTAGACTCGCGATTTTTTAAATGCATCCTCTGCGCATTCGTACGAGGTTTTGTGAATACGCCAATTGCAAACTTATACGACGAGGTTCGCTTATATGATTTGCCGCTTTAATGTGGCAACAAATTTGCAATTTTACATGCACTCTTAAGCAGGGATTACTGTACGGAATTATTTTAAAAATAAATACTGTTGTCAGCTTTTATTATTAAGCTCCTTTTAAGGATAAAGCATTAAGGATTAAGCTCCTTTTAAGTAAGAAAAATGCTGTTGTGACCAAAATACGGAGATATTTTCATTTTAGAGTTGCAATAGCTGAAATTAAAATATATCAACTAAAATTTTAATTTGAGATATCAATTCAACTAGCCGTTTTTTTTTAAGAGAAGTAACACTCAGGAAGTGAATGCTTACTACTATTACTGGGTGCCACCTTCCTTTAGGAAAGGGATAGTATAGAGAAGACCAGCGGTGATTCAACAGATAGAGGAAAGCTTCATTCTTTAACAACTCGGTTTTTTGCACGTATTTATTAATGCAGTGTTGCAGCGCCTCTAGTGCCAATTAGGCATACTCAATTTTCAAAGCTGTGTTTATTTGCCATTTTATTGGTTATTTTACTTCGCCGATGATTCTGCTACACAACATCGACGAAGGAAGGCGATCTGATATGGTATTAGGACTATATCCTCTGAAGCAGGAGTATTTCAGATACCAGCGTCTATGCGAAGAAAAATTTCGGTGCTTCTCGAGACTCTATAGCATGTCCTAAAATTGGTTTTTAAATGAAAAAATACATTTTGCCACGTTTCACTTGACTAAAAGAACAGCGTGGGAGAAAGTAGGGTACATAATTTTTTCCATTGAAAATCAAAACTGAATGAATTTTTTTAGAAGCTTATAGATTTTTCCATATTTCCTTAGCAGTAAGGTATGGTGAAATTTAGAGCTCAGCTCACTTGGCTGCAATACAATAATCCCTTTGTGCTACCTGTGAGTTAAAGAGATGATAGTGAGAGAGGGTGATAAGGAAGGGATAGTGATGCAGGTGGTGAAGGAAGAGATAGAAAAAAGCTTAATTTTTTTACAACTCTGCTTTTTGGCTTGCTTGTTTTTATAATGCAGTGTTTATTGCAGCGCCATCTGGTGTCAAATGAGGCGTGTTAAATTTTGAGGCAGTGTTTAAGTAGCCATTTTATTGGCCATTTTACTTCGCCGATGATCCTGCTACACAATGCCGACGATGGAGGACGCTCTGAAGTTACATTAGGATTAACATCCGCTAGTAGTTTTAGTGATCAGTGCCTTAGCACTTTTCCCATAACAACTGATACAAAAGACACTAATGCACATCAGAAAAATGCGTGGTGTTGTTATATAATGACTGTCGGAGACAGGTCTCGCACCCAGGACCTTTGGTTTTGTAGTTATCGTGCTGACAATGTCTCCAAACTCTAGATTTATGTAAGCCAAACGATATTATCAAGAAAATAATGCGAATGGGAATTTCAACAGAAAAGTCCGCCTTTTGTCAATTATGTAATAGCATGGCTCAAAAATACAAGCTTAGTTGCGTAACGTGACAAAAGGTGGACTTTCCTATGGAAATGTCAATACATGGACCACTAAGTTGCGTGAAAGTAATGTTTTTGCTTTTTATTTAAATTTTTCAAATATTAAATAGACTTGTCAAAAAACATAACTGCACATTTCATATTTCAAAATTTCTCTACAAAGCATCATCATTCTATTTTTGAAATTAAGCGGTCGAAAAATTGAGTTTTTGATACGAGTACCACTGTGCGGCTGGCGGATACATAGCGCAATTTGCAACCAAATTTTTCAAAGCATTTGCGGCCGTATTTCACCGATAACTCGTTGAATATTAATTTTCTGGCGTTCAATTGCCTCCGGACATAAACGAGTGACTTTACATAACCGTGCTTGCAAGCTAATTAAGGTACAAAGAACGTGACACCTATACTCTTCGATTATATGATTAGAAGCATTTGCACATCTGTTTTTAGTAAGCAACATCTTTTTAAATATTTTGTTGACAGCTAAAATTTCACTACCACATTGGCCAAATTAATGGCGCATAATAGTCCTTCAGCTTTAATTCTTGCACAAATTGAATATTAAAAGCTAGTAAGCAAAGATGCTTTCGTAAAATCTCTATGAAGTGTGTAGACACATCCCCAATTACTGAGAGCTGTGGCGAAGTAAATAATATGGATCCTCTTTAATACTTTGCTGTACAACAGCTATAGCTTATTAGAGACTCACATTAGCATTCAGAGTACACGTAGTGAGAAAACTATACATATCTATTCCAGTTAGCCGCTCTGATTCGCTATTATCACAACCATATATAGGGCTTTCCAATAAGGACTTGGCAACGTCGCATTAAATGGTCCATCAACTTCAATTATTAAGTCAGTTTGATCTTGTATAGGCGTAAACGAAGATCTTTACGCAAAATTCACCATAAAGTGGTCTTGGCGATGCCCAGCTATGAGAACGCCGCGGAATCGACTGATTTGGATTCGTTGCTACGATCCCGGTATCTCACTGTCACAGCAACATCACACAATGAATATGTAGACTCAAATTTGTGCACTAAACTTGTTCTTGCTTGTCTAGTAGGGCGAGAATAAAATTGGACCGAAAATTGTAGTTAACGCTCTTAAAGTTGCAGTCACGAATTTCGGTAATACATTTTTATAATTTGCGTACGTTCTTCATTCGTGTACTTTACCATAGTAATAATATTGAGGTTATTGAAAAAAGGAAAGTAACACTGCGTTCAAAAATTATATTAAAAGTTGTCAAGTACCTACTTGAAAACCCGATATATACATTTAAGAACTTTTACTCAGACATTTTTAGGAGTCCGGCGCCACCCAGGAATTTGGAGGACGCAACCGGTAGCATTCAGCTGTGATTCCAGCCAGGTAAATTATCACTACTATTATATATAAGATTTTAAAAATTTGCAAGCGTTGCTCTCGTATAAATCTATTCAGATGTAATGGCCAAGTTACACTAATAAAAAATCAACTATCAGCTGTTAAATCGATTGCACTGTTACACATATGACTGGTTGGTTCACGTGGCTGCTAGCTACAACCAATCATATATAATCATGAAAGATAACACTATACCTATTCGAGTCCTAACCTATGAAGAAGGTCTATATGCAATGCTACATGGCGTAAGCAGTTGCACCAGATCTATCTCGTTGCGCTGAGGTAAAGCATCTGTAATACTTTCGATATATCATCTACACCAAAATAACAAATTATACTACATAGACTGCGTTTAGACACGAAAAGATTTGCTTAGTTTGGTAACAACCTATTTTGTGTTCGGTTTTGCTTTAGTATTCTTTATACATATATATTTACATACATGAACAAATATGCTTGCTTTTATCCAATAATATTGGAATGTCGCCGGCAACATTTTCGTCTGTGTGACCTCGAAGGAAACAACAAGAGAAATCCAGATGTTTTCCTTCCAAATGTTCGCCCGTCTAAACTAGGACATATATAGTTACATGCTTAAACTCATCACATTCGTTCTTAAAAGGGTATCCACAGTGTTTGTGTTAAATTGTATTCACCATTGTTAATTTGACAGGGAAGTAATGACGAGGAATGTGTACAACTTGACAACCGAAAGTTGACAAACGTATCGTTATCAGTTCGTAAACGTAAGCGCACAATCTGATAACTAGTGTTATAAAAAAAAAAGTTACAACGTAGGGTGTTATATTGAACACAAGCGTTGTTAATTTTGCAACTTATTTTCCCCTCAATGTATTATGTGTTTTCCTAGAAATTTGTAACGCGTAGTCTGCAATGCCAGGCACTCGCTTTTTATCCTAGCTCATGAGTTCGAGTGATGCCCAAAATATATCGCCTCGGAAAGCTTAGGTACTCTTCTAACTTTTTTTTATATATAATTTTGTAATCGTAACATAAATATTTTTGTTTCAATTTAGAGCTTCAGCGGGCCCACTGTTAGCAATGGCACATCATTCATTTGTATATAAGCACTTGGATCAATATATTTATTTAAAAAATTTTTTATTTGTATTGCTATCTATGTTTTATTGCCCGATACCCATAGGCAGCAACTTTCGAGTTGCTGAATGACAGACGATGATTCGATTTGTAGCGAATACGTGTGCGTGTGTGCTTTTCAACCATTTAAATTTTTATTTTCTCTATGTACAAATTTAAAAATTGTGTGCTTGTGTGTGCAAAGCTAATCCCCGAATAAGTACTCCAACGAAAATAAGAAAACAAAACAAACAAATACATCAACTTGCTAAAAAAAAAAGAAATCTATTGGATGTTTAACTTTTCTTAATTGTTTTATTTGAATTTAAAGCATATGTTCTTGTTTCTTTTTTTTAACAAAACACATATTCAATATGTTGTGGTGTTGTTTCAAAATGAAATCCAATTAAAAATATATTGAGTCAACAAGTGAAAGATTTATGAGCCAATATTTGTATTTATCTTTAACTTTTTTTTCTTTCTTTGTTATTGCTGCTGATTATATATGTACATGTGCATATGTACTTAAAATTTTTTTTAATTCAAAGTATAATTAATACTTTATAATGCTTGTTATTTTTACATTTCTTAAAAGTTTGTTTTATTTGAGGAAATCACTTCACCTTAAATTATACTCATTCGCTAATTGATTTAATAAAACTTAAGCAAACACACGAGATATATAAGCACTTAAAGAGAAATAATGAAAAAAAATGTAAAGCCATAAAATAAGCCGTAAAAATGATTCAAGTTTTTCATCAAGCTTGGGGGAAAGTTTTGTGCGATAAATTATAAAAATATTTGTCGCCAAATTTTACGACATAAAATTATTTAAATTCAAGGGACAATGCCTTAACCGATGTTGCAAAATTAACACTTTGAATCCATATCGTAAGGTTTCCCGCCACGTGCAGAAGTGCTACAATGTGTGTTATTAAACAGAAGGACCAGTAATGTTAAGCTTAAGAAACACTTTATGGTTAAAGGTAAGAGTAATTCTACTATAACAACAAAATGAAATACAATCCTGCAAAAGGTAAGAATCATTCTAAATTAACTCCGCATAAAACAGTAGAAGTGAAATTCAATATAACAGAGCAATAACCTGAAATATATAGTGTCTCATAGTGAAAATGTGTACAATTGCTATAGTCTGAAGTTTCCCAGTAAAAATTAATTTTGCATCGGGAAGCAGTAAGAAAAATTGCATGTCTTTTCAATTAGTTTTACATGAATGTAATGGAGCCATCCCTTTGCGTGCATTACATCTTCGCAGCTAAAAACATAATGTCTTATCTATATATTTTTTATATCTGAATTTATATACATAAATATATACAGTGAGGGACAAAATTGTTCACGGAATAGTAGCTATTAAGAATATGTTGAATTATATTATTGTAGATATTATTTTATTTGAATATTATATACTTTTTGTAATTCATAGGCAATGATATGATAGAAAACACTTTAACTTAAAAATATTTTATTTCATAAAAAATAAAAAAAATATTTTTTTAGAGTGTAGGTGTGAACAATTATGACTCTCGTAGAAGCAACATACATACTAATTTAGCTGTTAATACTTTGTATGTTTACCACGAGCGGCTTTAACAGTGTTTATCCTTCTGGGCATACTTTCCACAAGATTTGTAAGAACAGCTTTATCAATATCTTCCCAAGCTTCAATGGCGTGATCACAAAGCTCATCCAAAGTACTAGGCGGTTCTTTTTTAGAAAATATTTTCCTCTTTAATATTGACCACAGGTGTTCAATCGTGTTCAAATCAAGCGATTGAGGAGGCCAATCTAAAGTCTAAATGCCATTGCTAACAAGCCACTCCTTAGTAATTTTAGCCGTGTGCTTAGGGTCGTTATCTTGCATAAAGATGTCGCTCTGACCAGGTTCCAAAACAAATATATCCAGACTTGGGAGATATGAATCTTTCAGAATGGTTGTGTAGTCAGTAGCACAAGGTTTACCTTTTATTCGTCAGTCATTCATATTCATTACCACGAAAACAACCCCAAGATATCAGTGAACCAGCTCCCAATTTTAATGTGCTGCATATGTTGCGCTCTTTAAGACCAACACTTTTATCTACCCATGTCCACTGCCGTCCGTCTGATCCTATTTTGTTGATTTTGAACTCATCTGACCACGTAACGCGTTTCCAGTCTTCTACAGTAAAATTTTCATATTTTTTGCAAATTTTTATAACTATAAACAAACAACAACTATGTATGTATGTCCATACATATTCCTTAAATAGCGACACAGCACAAACGGCTATAAGTAATTTTTATACAATCATACACATAAGTATAATATTACTAGCAGTATTTATTCGGCTACACATGAGTGTACACCGGAGTATTTTATTTGCTCACATCACTTCAAGCATCAACGCTACCAGTAAAGTTGGGAATATACTAAAATATCAATGGTGTTCAAGTGATTGCATGAATAGAGGTATAATGTACAACTTATTAATTCTCGAATGTGACTAAAAAAAAAAATAAATATTTTACCTCTTTATTATCTGCTTACTGTTTTTAAGCATCCAAATGACATTTTCCATTTCATTTTATACACGCAAATGCATACGGCGCGGCGGCGCGTATGATGAATAAATACTCTTAGTATTATATATACGCATTTTGTCCGACTAAATATCCATACTCGGAGTATAAGCCTACTCCGACTCTAAGTATGACAAACACTCAATACGCACAATTCGCATGTACCTTTCTACTTATAGTTATAGAGTATTTAAGTTTTCGCATAAATGAAGTAGATATACTCTTTTGCGTTGGAATCAGCTATAATCAGAGTTGGTTGAAAGCATATATATAAGCATACGTATTTTGTATATGAGCTGCATACACTCTCGCATACAAAGATGCAAGAAAGTGAGTTAGAAAAAGTGCCATATATACGAGTATTCATTCCAGCCACGTTTCAAGAACTCGAATAAAAAAACACGTGTTTATGCATCTACCATATCAAAAATAAGCTGATTCGAGACCTACCAAGTGAGACTTTCCATAAACCTTCCACACTCCGGTAATTTTGGCTTGTGCATGATGGGGGGATGATACGACTGCACATATTCTATGAGAGTGTATCGTTTTGCGCAATATTTAAAGAACTAATGTGTTTTAAAAACATTAAGCTGGATTCACTATCCTCTGTGTTGAACTTCATCAGTAGACTTATACAGAGGTTGGTGTAGTAGTATATCAGTAATCTATGGCAGAAAATATTGAACATGTGTCGCGATACCGCTCTTTGGACCAGTTCTTATATTATTTATTTCTGCTATACTGCAGCATGACGCCCGTTGACTTCTCTTCTTCATGAACAAAACAGTGATAAGTGCTGTTTTTTTTGCGAAATATGCTCCATAATTTTATGAAAAGAAGTCCTGCGGGCATACCCTAGATGGTCATTTGTCTGCCATCAGAAACCATTTTTAAGTTGTTTTTTTCAGTTGTTTTAACTAGCTAAAGTTTTATCGAGCTGAATCACATATGATAATTTTTAAGACACAACTTACAATTGTAATAATTCAGACAGACAATAGCACAACGGAACAACATGCTGTTTTCGAAGGCCGCTACATCTTCATCATCAGCGTTCACTTACTTGACCCAATGTGAGTTAATGCAATCTTCAGTTGTAATTTGGAACAGTTTTCAGTTATTCCACGTCAAATTTGGTTAATAAACATAACCGTTTCCAGCTATGCGCTATCTTCAGTGATCAAAGCAAATGGAATACGAGACTTATTTTGATACATTGTATCACAATTATTGGAAAGCTTTATTGTAATAAAAGCACAAGTTTGTTATTAGTTTCTCATTAATCAAAGTTTTTAAACAAACAGATTTTTTTTCCGCCCAACAAATTTGCACTTTATATGTACATACATTTGTTTTTGTATTCATACATATTTGCATTTAGTAACGTGTTGGAACTTTGATTTATGTCATTAGTTTTGATTTACTACTACTACACGACTCATTGGCGAACAAGTTTCAATTCCGGGAAAATTCTATAATAATTAAATAAATATGTTTGTAAGCTCGTTTATGAGTTATATTCACATGTTTTATTGTACCTAAAAGTTATTATTAATTAAATAATGGAAATTACTTACTTACTTACTTATTTAATATATTAAAAAACCCCCAAGGAATGATAAATGATTGAAGTAAATCTGTGCGAAAGCGAAAAAAATTAACACATCAAATCTATTGATTATTTCCAAACATTAGAATTATTTTTTAAGTGAGAAATGCAAACAAATAAACGAAAGTGATTGCAAATTAGATAAGAGCACAGAAATAAAATTTAAAAAGTTCATCTTGATATAAGTTTTATGATGCTCCTTGGATAAAATATGGTATCAAAGGGTATTTTCCTTTGTGTTGGTTCTTTTCAGGAAATCCTTGGTACCACCCTACTGACCATCAGCAAGGTCGTGTCGTTGCTGATTGGATCTTTGCAAGGCATCAAACTGATTCGGAAAAATTATCTAGTGTGATGACACCAATTGTCGCATTTGGAGCTCGAAAAACCCAAGAACTATTGTTTAAAAGATCTGAGAACTTATTATTCAAAATCCTGTCCATTCCCAACTTGAGAATTTTTGGTCTGGTTTTTGATTTGGTAGGAACATTGTACATTACTTTTTCGAAAATTAGGTTAGAGCCACTGTTATAGTGAATGAATTACGCTATCGAAAGATGATTAATGATTTTGTATCAGGCTGAAGAATGATTTTGTTTCAGGTAGCGATGATAGCTTCTCTGTCCAGAGGTCGTGGCTTCAATTCCAGTCTATACCCTGGGTGTTTTCCGCAGACAAGCTAATCGCTTCGCGGGTTTTATTGTTTGTTAAAACATATAAAAAAAATTTAGCTTGTTCAGTAAAAAATAATAATGCCCTAATTCTGTTCGACGAATATATCGTCTTGTCTATGGACGAAAAAAAGAAGCAGTTTTGATTCTTTAAAACGATTATTATTTATTGTTATTATTATTGTGCTAGAAGGTTCGTGTATTTACTTTATGATTTTGTTCAAAACATTATATCCAACACATATTTTTTCATTTATTTTTCAAACTATTGTATAATAATTTATTTGAATTTTTATGTTTTAAAAACATGGCAATAATATTTATATTTTTCATTGTCAAAGACAACAACCATTTTTGAAGAAAGTAATTTAGAGACTTCAAAGACAAGAACTCAGAAGCATTTTCAAACAAAAACGTCCTGAATCTTCTAACTGAATTAGGGCATAAGACTGCGCTACGTGCCACCAAAGTAATGACAACATCACTCTTCTGCGTGAAAAGTCTCCTTACCGTGTGATTTATCGAGAAAGCGATCAGAATTGGCCACCAAGGCTTTATGACCTTTAGACTTTTCTTCTTTGGCGCTACATAAAATATCGGTCTATGTCAATAGCCCACAGTAGTTATATTCAAGACCTCCTATATGGAGTTCATGAAGTTATCGAGGACATAAAGCCGCATATGTGCGAATTGGTGATGGAAACTTAAAATCGAAAGAATATGGTCCAGCAAGTGAAGCGGTGACCGCCACTTGTTTAATGTTGTTTTTCGTTATTCATGCCATACCCTTCTCTATCCTATAGCTTCGCTTAAAAATAATTGTTTGTTTGGTTAACAAAATGTAACCGCTTATTGGATAACTATTTACACAAAATGTTCATAACTTATGAATAAAAGGGTCTTCTAGTGCCTTTCATGTCGCTCACAAGAACTCTGTCTTTTGCAAACCATAACTTCGCGAACTTTGCTCCAAGAGTTAGTCCTTCATCCGTACCAAATTGAAGTGACCCAGGATGTGAAGGTAAATAATCATACACAACGGCATGTGTTCGCTGAATTGACCATGTAGCACTTGGAAGTTAATTTTACCGATTATTTTTTACCGAAAAATCATCTTTAGCAACGAGCCCCATTTCTGAACTAAATGGAAAGTCAACATATAAGACAATCGAATTTGGAACAATACCAATCCACATGAGATCCAAGAGCGTCCTACGAGTCCCGAAAAAATCTGTCTTTAGTGTGGATTTAAGGCGTGCAACCAAATATTTCCATATTACTTAGAGAAAAACGTTGGCCAGGCCATCTCCGCCGTCAGCGAGCTCTACGCGTCAATGAGTACCGATTTATTTACCCTTTAATTGAATGATATGGATACCAACGACTCGTGGTTTCAATAAGATGGCGCTACGTACCACATAGCCAGTGAATCATTAAACATTCTGGAAGAAATATTTCAAGGCCTGTGAATTTTAAGTGGAAATGATGTGCAATGAACTCCAAGATAGTACAATTTAACCCTTTTGTGCTTTTTCTCTTGGGGGTTTCGAAAGTCTGTTCGTATAATCAACAAGCCGAAGCGGTTTTAAAAGCCAGCTCAATCCATACCATCAATCATATTCAGCCTGATTTATAGAGTCGGGGAAAATGGGACATTTAATATGTACACCACAAACCGAAGCCGCGCAGACATGTCCACTATGTTCTATTGCCTAGATAATGGAATTTATACGTATTTCGAACTTATAAAAAATTGCAATAATATCTCACACTTTGTCAAATATAAATTCAAAGATAGGAAACCTAAACCTAAATGAAACATCCTTTACACATACGCTTATTAAAGTTGTTCATACATTAAAATGTTTTTCTACAACTAATTTTAATTTTTATATTCATGATTTGATTATGCTAAAGTTCATATCGCTTTGCAAATCATATTACATGTGATAATTATTAATTAACAAATACCACCAAAGTTAATTGTAAATATTCTTACAACCATGTAGTGGAACGGAACAACTAGCTGTTTTCGAAGGCCACTACACCTTCATCATCAGCGTTCTTTGTGTTTCGTCCACTGTGTGTGGTGTCAGTTGATGTAGATTTCTACTTTATACGTATATTCAACTTTTCAGTGCAAATGGAATATGTGCATTGTTTAGATTCATCGTACAACAATTTGCTGAAAGCTTTATTTGTAAAGAAAGTTGAATTTTACCATCTTTAAATTTAAAAGACAAAATTGTTTGGTTTGTTACTGTTAAGTATACTTTTAGTTAATTTTTTGCCACAATCTTTGGCGATATTCAAACCTATTACGAGCATTAATTTTAAGGTCAACTTATACACTTTAGTCCTAAATTAAAAAAACACTCCTTACACGGCTTTTATAACCGCAAAGTTTATTCTGCAAAGTCTTGAGTTTGTTGGAGAGAAGTAAAGAGAATGAGAACTATCTTTCCTTCCCCCTCTCTCTCTCAAGACATTTAGCGCGTGGAAACAGCTGATCGATATTTTTATGTGAAAAGTAGGTTGCATTACATTACATCTCTATAACCATTTTCATTACTTTTCACATAACAATATCATTCAGCTGTTTCCTACCAATTCAGATACATTTCATTACATTAATCTAACATTAAATTAAAAACCGACAACCGTAATAAAGTTATGCATCTCTTATTTTATTAAACTAAACGTTTAAAAATAGAGTTTTTGCAATAAAAACTAAGAGATTTAATGATATTTTAACATTAATAATTAGGAAAAGGATTTTCATGCATTCAAATTCACGTTTTATGTACATAAAATATGCAGTAAAATTATAAAAATATGTATTTAAAACTAATAAAATATGCATTTATCAAAATTTTTTTTAACATTTAATAACATTAAAAAATTCTGCTTCAATACTTTCTTAACAAACATTTTGTCATTAAAAACTTAAAAAACATAAAAAACTTAGCTTCAATGCTTTCTTAACTTAAATATCGTGCCATAACCGCCAAAATAGCTTAAGCGACAAAATTTTCGAACTTAATTTTTTTACCAAAATCGATTATTTGCGATCGTAAATAGTAGATTTTCGTCAAAAAAAACGAAGACCAAAAAATTTATCGCTTAACTATTTTAGCGGTTATGGCTCGATATTTTGTCAAATCATATGGAATACAAAATAAAGTTAACTCGAACTTTTATTTACGTACATAAATTAAATATTTTTTTTTGGAATTATCAAAGGTAAATCGTTGACGATTTTTTTAGTTTCTGAATTTTCGTTGTTAGATCTATAAGCTATTAATGCAATTTGTTGCATATTTTTATCTCCATAATTTTTTTGTATAACTATTTCTAATTTATTTTAAATCTCTTCACTTATTCCGTCTTTCAGAACACATATTTTTTTTAACACATCTTCAATTAATTAAACCTGAGGTGTTAAAGTAACAAAAGCCTCTAATTGGGCTGTAGTGTGAACAAGACAGCAATACTATGTGTGTACAAATATCAATTTAGTGCTTAAGTTTTTTAACTTTAAAATTTCTTTAATTTTATTAATAGAAATATAGTACCAGACAGCCTTCTGCCACGTTAACCATTTAGTTACTATATAATGTATCCGTATCACCGAATATTTTTCATTACAGGCTGCAACGCGCAAGGGAGCTTTCAAAACACTTTGTATCGACATGAAATGAATGCGGAACCCTTACAGTGCGCTGAAAAAAATTCCACAAACATTTTTGGGTTTAAAAGGGCTATTGTCCCATGCTCTTGTTTTTTTTTTTAATTTTCTGGTGTTTTTGAATATCGAAAAATATCACAAAAAATGCGATCGTAAATTTTTCTCGTTTTCCTCGTTTTTGTTCGTACACAGTCGTAAAAACTGCAGCTTTTAAATACTTTGCAACTAGTCACAAAAACCAAAATTTTAATTATAGCATGAAACAACCAAAAAATGTATTAAAAATATACATTTATATGCAAAAATATGCAATAACAAATCGATGCCATTTTGACGCAAATTTGTTGATTCGCAAAGATTTTATTTACGTTGATCTATGATCAACGACAAAAACATGAAAATCCTTTCCTTATTAATAATGTACCTATATGACTGTTTGTTATGAAATCGTGATTTTGTTTGATTGAAATCTCATTACTCTGACTATAAAGTTAATTTTAAATAAAATTCCTTTTTATTGCATGAACCAAATCTTACATTTATGAATAAATTGTTGATACCTTTAGAAATTTTGCTATTTGTAGATTGCCCTCGTGCAAAGAAATCTTATGAAAAAATTCCCTACCTATTAAAATTGAAACATTCAAAGACTAGTTATGAGGCGCTTATTATCCCTTCAATATGTCTTCACACTTTAAAATTAGGCCGCGAATGCTCATTTAATTCTAGACTGCATACCTACAATTTTGAAAAGATGTAACATTTTAATTACAATAACAATACGCCATCGTAAAGCTACAAACAAGAAAAAAAAAAAAGAATTCATCAAACCCCTGGCAAAGCAGAGAGAGAGAAATGTATCCTTGTCTGAAGCAGTGCAAAGCAAATAGAAAATAAGACTTCAAACACACCTCAACGAACAAAAAAAATCAACAAAAGGAAAAACGTCAAATAAGAAAAAATATCAAGCAAATTAGACGTTGACACAACAAAACAAGTATTCTTGCACACACACACGCACACTCGGCAAGCAAACGACAGGACATGTATGAATACGACTACCAACTACGATAGGGAAAAAAGCCGACGGGATTCCAATTGATATCAAGGAATATTTTAAACACACACACACACACAGATGCACTCACACACAAGCAGCTCTGATAGCAGTAGCAGCAGCAGCCAACAAACACTTGTAAGTTTTTTGACGAACACAAAATAACACAATGACGAGTTAAAAAAATAATAAAGGAAAAAAATTAATAAACAACAACATCTTCCGTTTGTTAAATATTCCTGATTTGTTTGAGTGTGACTTGTTGTTGCTGCACACAGAAACACAAACACACACGCACACCAAATAACATTTGTTTTGTAAGCCAAAAGCAAAGAAACAAAACATAACCAGAGAGTATTCAACCAAGGGAAAGAGATCTTTCCTACTGAAATTGTTAAGAAAGAAAAGAGATAGCAAGCAGACATAAAAAGAAGGCTATATTTAATTTAAAGAGCGCAAGCCAATACTTTTTTTAGTGTTGTTGGTGCTTTTTTATAGGGAATTTTTCGACTTGTTTTGATGTATTTTTTGCTGTTTAAACTGTCATAAATCTTAATTGCATGATGGAAGCAAACACTCAAACACGGTTGCAATAGATATTAGGTATTAAACTTGTAATTTTAATATAAAATAAAATACATATAAATATGTATGTACTATATACGTATGTATGTGTATAACTTATGCATGCATAAAAAATTAAAATTTTTTTTATTAAATTGATTACCAATCAGTGATTAATTTCTTTAAAAAAAAGAAAAAAATTCAATAGATTTTTGTTCATTGCTTTTGCAAATGTCAGTTTGATAAATTAATTTATCTCGTTTTTTTTTCTTTTTGTGTAAAGAGTTTATTAGAGCAAAAGGGGCTTTGCCTAAGATTGATTGATGTTAAAACGAGCTGGATATACATATCATTATGCATAAGCTTTCTTTGTCTTGCTAACAGATTGTATTAAATACATTTAAATGAGCATCAATATATGTACAAAAATATGTAATTCTCTAACAGCATTCCGTCAACTTCACATCAAAGCACAAAAAATAATTACTAACGAAACTCATTTGAACAGGGAATAGAATGAAAAGAGAATATATGTAAGCAACAACAACAAAAAATATAAACCAGGGAAATCTTTTCTCAAAGAGCAGAAATTATTGATACGTTTTGGGAGAGTGCAGAGAAAATTTTGTCTACTAAAGGGGAAATAAGGAGAATATTTTTGTTTTTATTTTAATTTCTTATTAAAAACCCACAGATTTTATGCGCATTTTTCCTAAGGAATTTTTAAGGGGAAATTTTTTTGTCTTGTTTATTTTTATTAAAAAAAATAAGAGCTTGTTTTTTTGTTGGCATTATATTATTTCAGTTAGTGTGTTGCTTTTAAAACGTATGATCATGTGTTTGAATTTCGTATTAAAACCGCGGCATATTTGTGTTTTAACTTTTTTTTTAAACGAAATTAAATAAATGCCGGCGTTAATTTGCTTTAAAAAAATACTTTCTGTTAAGCCCTTAAAGCTTTTTGCTTGCTAAGACTTTTATATATGATAAGAGCAGTTCCATAACAAATGAAGAGTACACGCACAGGAGAGTGATGTGTTAAATTGTTATGATATGTTATAGAATATTTTGGTGAAGTAAGTTTTATGTTCTTAAAAGAGTTCACCTTTTTTTTTTGAATGGAGTAAGCGCACTAAATAGCTGTTTTAATTTTATGTGAGTTTTTATTCATATGTATGTGATAAAAATCAAGAAACGTGCATTTTTTGGCCCAACAAGCTATACGAAAATAACTACTAATAACCAGACATCACGCGTACGTTTAGCCAAGCGGATGTAAAGTGATAAGAAAACGCACTAATAGTTAGACAAAAAAAATTTGTTTCTCACATTAAAAAAGCGAAAACGGAAGATAAATGAAAAATAACGTAATTTTATTGAATGCAGTTAAAAATAAAGTGAAAATGATATAAAAAATACTAACTACCTATACAATAAATGAAAGCAATTGTGTCAATATGCATACATATGTACATATGTACATATGTTAATAAAAAAAAACTTTTAATTAAAAAAAAGTGTTTAAAATAGCAAAAATTAAAGTACTTGTACTTAAATATGTATGTGTGTATTAATGTAAATTAGCGTAAAAAACTATAAAATTATGTATGTATTTATTTGAATATTTTTAATTGCAATAGACTATCGGACGTATGAAAAAAAAGTTGTTTGAACTTCAAGTGTGCTTAAGTCAAAATTTGTATGGACGTACACTTCAAGCTTAAATCATTATTTTTTAATGCGGCAGTATAAATTTAAAAGAAAGTATAAAATTTTAATAAAAGAAATAGGTTCATACATATTTAATTAAATACACGATATGAGAGTGTTTATAATTACATATACATATGTATGTACATATATGTATCTACATGTGTACAAATGTATATATGTATTATGTACGTGTAAACAAAATAATTCTTATGATTTTTTGAACAACAAATGCAAAAAAAAAACAATTTACAATATAAAATATTTTGTCTAAAAACTTATTTAAAAATTATTAAAATTCCTGCGAGCGCATGAAAAATATGTGTTTATAAAAGAAAGGACTTATTCGTAAAAAATATTTTTTTATTTATAAAAATTTCATATAACAGAATTCATACAAAATTTACTGTATAAACTCTTGATAAAACAAAGTAGTTATTATTTTTTTTTAATTAAAGCAGTTAATATTTTATAATTTTTCCTATTCTTTTTTTTGTAACATAAATTTGTCAAAATTTAACTTTTGATTGATTGGTTATGAATTTAAAAATTTTGTCTAACGAATGATTGAAATTATATTGACAGTTCGTTGAAATAGAGAATTTAACACACATACACATGAGAGCTTAATACGCATTCACTTCACACACACACACACACACACACACACACCCAAACACAAACCCCAATTCCACCTCCCCCACCTTAAAAAAAATAACAATAACAACAAAATAAAGCTCTTTTAAAAACGCGTGCTAAATGCTCTGCTGCTCTTTTCTAAATAAACACACTCGCACACAAACAGACACACCCGAAAGCAACACAAAACGGGAGACATCACTTCGTCATCATCACACGAGAAGATATAGTAAGACAAAAACAACAACAGCAAATGGAAGAAGAAAAAACCAGAAGACAATTTCTTTTAGCAGTCAAATAAAACACAACAGCAACAATCATAATGCATGCCCAAGCAAAAGCTTGATAAACAGCAGAAAGCAAGCGATTGAAGGAAACAAAACAACAAAACTAAAAATTGACGAGTAACAAAAGGCAGACGAGCAACATTTACTCATCAAAACTTCGTATGCTGTTGGGTGCCTGCTTCTGCTTCTTATTGTTATTTTTTCCTTCGGTAATGTTGTTGTATTTTGAGATAAGTCTGCTTTTGGCCGTGTTTTTACTCATCCATCCATCCATCCATCCATCCATCCAACCTTCCATCCATCCATCTTACCAAACGAATCAGTTGTTACTGGGATTTTTTATGGGGTGTATATATGTGTGTGTGTGTGCTGCTGTTTGAGTAAATGACAGTTGAGTTTGATATCATTCACAAACACATTTCAATACGACAACGAAGAGACAGCCAACAATAACGACGTCAACGTCAGCAGCATAAATAACAGGCAGCACAGCATTGTACAATTTCTGTGATTAAGTGACGACATTCGCTGTTTGACTCTCAAACGGTTAACGACGGTTACTTTAAAATAACGGCAAATTTCATTTAAAAGAAAAAAGAAAAAGCAAGAAATGTTTTAAATTCCACCAATAATAACGGGAATTAAAAGAAACAAATTTCTTTTATTATTTTTAATTGATCTATAATTATTTTTTTTTTCAAATAAAGAAATACGCTTTATTCATCAGCACACTTACGGAGAGCAAAACCTTTAACAAAGTTTTGATGTGATAATTAAAATAAATATTTTAAATTTATTAAAAAAACAAGAGAGAAAGAACAACACACATTCACAAAATGGATTCATATCTAGTCAAATATTCAAACATTAAATTGACTTGGCAGTAAATAAAAAGCCACAATAAAAATCAAACAGAAAATGGAAAAGTTGGCTTAAAATCCTAATGAACAAGACTGATTACAACTTAAAAACTGCAAGAAAAAAAAACCTAAAAAATCAACCTCAATTTTAAAGGCAGCAACAAAAACAATAAAATATACATATTGTCAACCAAGTATACGTAAAACCACAACAAAAACAACTTTAAACTTAAAACAAATACAAATTAACATATATTTATTAAACTAAAAAAAAAAATTCAAAACATAAAAGTGCAAAATAACTTAAAACTTCAACTACTTTAAACTTAAAAGAAATCAAACTAACTAAACATTGCTCATTTTTAATAATTAAACACACAAAACAAAAATATTTAAGAAAAATATACTCTCCACTACCTTAACAAATAAAATAAATAACCCAATGTATACGATTAATTGCAATTATTAATAAAATATATCTAAAAACGTAAATTGAAAAAAAATTATTAAAATATAAAGCAAGTATTTTCTAAAATATAAATAAATGCAAACAAGTATACAACTTAAAATTACGTAAAAATTAAATCATTCTCAAATTAACAAGTTATACGCGTACATAGTGCAAACAAATATTTATTAAATAATTAAAATAACTTAAAAATTATACTAAACTAAAATTCTACAAAAAAAAAAAGAATTTTTCAAAAAAACTATAAATAAATCTTGTTATTTTCCGAAAAATAAAATAAATAAATAAAACAATACAAAAAATCATCACCTTCCTTCAGATTTTCCATAAGAAATTATTAATAAACAAAATTATTGTTTTTTTTTATAAAAAAAAAAAATCATAAAATACAAAAAAAAGAACAAACAAACATAAATTATTATATAAATTGTGTATTAGTGTATGTGAAGAAATAGAAACACTGAAATTTTTTAAACAGCAGATACATCAAAAAATTTTAAAATGTTGCACGAAGCTTTAATGTTAGAAATCTATCGCCAGGCCTTAAATGCTGGGTAAGTAAGAAAAAAAAACAAGAAGGAAATATATATGTGTGTACATACATACATAAATATTTTACATTTAGGGTATGCACAGTTTATGATTAATATGAAAATACAAGAGATTAGCACTTATTATGAGTAAGTGGAGAAAATTTTAATTCTCAAGTTTAATTCAAGTGCATTGGAATAGATGAGACTTAGAAAATTTTGTTTACATGAGAGGAAACTTTGCCCTCATATGGAGTATCTCACAACCGCAAAGGTAAAATTAGTAAAAACGTGTCGTGAAGTTGCGTGTCAGATGACAAAAACCGTACCATATGTAATGCATGTTACTAGTTATAAAATTTGTGGTGGTAGCACTGCTGACGTAGAAATCTATAGAAAACAGATTTTTCTGCAGCGAATGTCAAAAAAGCCGCATTCAAAACCAGGCAAAAAGAATGTGTTGTGCAAACTGTTACATTTTCTATAACTTGTGCACAAGGCTGAACGATACGGCAAGCTGTAAAGTGGAACGATACGATTTTACTAATTCTACCTTAACCCTTTCGGTACTGTATCATATGCATAACATACTGCTTACAAATACAATGCCATGACCATGGTTTTTGAAATCACCATTATTCCAGTTGTCGACAAGGACGTCACTTCAATACAATGCCAAAAAATTTATGCTTGTTCACTCGCTCTCGAGAGCAATTTTGTGCTACTGACAATCTATTTTCGTTCCTTAATATGTTGATTCTACATTCAGGGGAAAGCTGCAACTTAAAAATAAGAACGCATCGCATTAGTTCAATAATTTTCAATATAATAGAAAATTTATATTCAGTACCCCATTTCTGTAACTTGTGAGAAGTTCTCGCATCGAGAAAAATTAAATAATCATATTGGTTGTCCTATTTTACACAGGGTTACTCACATAAAAACTAATATAAACTTACAAAAAATATAAACAATTACAGTTTTTTCTTACTCACCCTGTGTTTCACAGGATGATAACACTTTTTTCGACTCGAAAAGTTCTCACATTAATTAATTAATATGACTAGACTTCCGTTAATGTTTCTTATTAAGTAAATATGGTTTTTATTGATTTTAAGCTGTTTTTTCTCTGGGTGTAGCAAATAACATAAACCTGCCAACAGGAGTCAGATGATTTCTACAACGGGTACACAAACCCCAATTGTTGTATTAAAGTGACGTCGATGCCGACAACTGGAATAAGGGTAAAGAATTTTACTTAATTATTTTGTAGGAACATATCTAAAAAAGTTTACTTGAGACATGAGTAGGGTTTTGATAATAACAAATGAGGCCATTAGCGCAAAAATGGTGTAACCCCCATTTTTTTGTGGGTTGTTCTTCTGGTCTTACATAAACTCTTTACGTTATCAGTTATCAATACAAAAGAAGATGGAGCTAAAAATTCATTTATACACAGAACATAACAATACAAAGTAATAGATCAATTATATAATTAAGTAGAGCAATTAAATAATTAAATAGTTTTGGGGTTAACCACTTTTAAGCTAGATAGTCTCAAAATAGGGGTTCGAGCCCGCTTCAGGCAGTCACTAAATAACAACACTACGCATTTTTGTGCTGTGCATTAGTGTCCATTTGTATCAGTTGTTCAAAGTTCAAGTGATGCAGGCATAGATACTGGTCACTGAACTACTCCTGCTTCAGGGGATAATAATCCTAATGTAACATCTGAGAGCTTTGCTTCGTTAGTATTGTGTAGCAGAACCATCGGCGAAGTAAAATAACTAATAAAATGGCTACTTAACACAGCTTTGAAAATTTAATACGCCTCATTGACACTAGAGGCGCTGCAACACAGCATTATTAAATACGTGTAAAAAGCGGAGTTGTAAAATAATGAGACTTTCCTCCATCTCTTCCTTCACCACCTGTCTTCTCTATCACAATCCGTTTCCCAAAGGATGTAGCAGCTAGTAATAGTAGTAGGCATTTATTGACTGAGTGTTACGTCTATTTATAAAAAAATAGCAAGTAAATTTTGAATAGACTGATGCTAGTGGGAAGCTTTTCAAAAGCAGCTTTGAAGCAAACAATAAATATTACTTGAAACTCTTTTCAGCTGGGCAAGAGATCAAAAATTTCTTATACGAATTAAGGGGACGCCTTAACAATTTAACAATTTCTTAAAACCTAGAAACGGTACGCAAAATTAGACCTAAATAGTCCAAAAATGTAGAAGACAAAAATTGCTAAATACGATTGTTCATTACATAAAATAATCCCCCTCATCGTACTTGGAGTATTTCGACTTCGACGTTTTTGTAATAGAATAACGAAAATCGTAAGTCCTAGTTTACACTATGCAAGTCTCATTGCTAAGCTGATTAGTTTGTAGGAGAGCGAGACGAGGGGAAAATAAACTCATCTTCATGTACTGTCAATACGTTTTGCTGCCTCATTCGTAATATTAAAAAAAGCACACATGCATACACAAAACTATGCATAACAAATATGAGATGAAAAATAAGATTTGCATTGTGTGAACGCCGATGAAAGTTCAAAGAAGAAAGTGATAATCTTGGCAATAAGACTTAATCTAAGAGCAAAACGTCGTAGTCGAAGTCGAAATACGGAAAACAAAATAAGGGCCAATATGGGTAACATAAAGTTCCCCATTTGAAATAATGAAATTATATTATTCTCCAGGCCTACAACTAACGATTATTGCATCTGGAATTTTGATCATCTAAACCTTTCAGATATAAATTAATGATCTACGACTCCGAGTTTGGATGCAGTTTAAGAAATATCGAGTCACGTTGTTCAGAAATACAAGATTAATTCCTTGCTGACGCACGCTACAATGTGGAATTTCTCAGAGAAATGCCCATATGACTTCTCACAAGGAAATTGTTCTTCGCAAATTTATTTAGATGTGCATGAAGTGGTTTTCTGGTTTGAAATAACGAACCAGAGAGCAAAGCGCATTAAAAAAAACACACATAGATGTACAAAACTTTATATTTCCCTTTACCGCAACAAAGTAAAACTTTCAGGAATACAATATTAATCATCTATATTCCCCAACTTAAATAAATAGACACATAAAAGTTTTACTAACAGATTAATGGATATTTAAAAAAATATATATAGATAGATATCTATACTTTAGATTCTATAGTAAATGTTTATATGTATGTCTGTAATGCCTTTTTACAATTACTTTATTCACAAGCCTTCTTGTATTTGAAAAGATAATTTTAAGCAAAATGTAACATAAACAAATTACCTATAAAATATACAGGGTGAGCCAAGTCACCATAACTGCGAAATTAAGCCATTGACGATAATCTGCGGGTTTTATTTCTTACACCAATTGCAACTTATATGGGAATATAGGCAGCAAATTTTTTTAAGACTCATAGTGACGTACGTGCCCTTCTACCTGTCTACCGGTTCTTTACGCTGCCATGTTGGTTGTGAAGATGAACACAAACGTCTTTTCCACACGCAAACTTTACTTTGCAAAGTCTCCTCTTTTTCCTTCTCTTTGGCAAACTCAATATTTTGCAAACTTAGCTTTGCGTGCGGAAAAACCGTCTAAGCAATGAATTATTGCTTAGGAGGGCGAAATTCTGACGTTAAAATGTCGACAAAATGCTCTTTGCGTTAAAATAATTGATCGCTGATTTAAATTAAAAAACTGCATTATTAAAAAAAACGTGCAAAAGGCAGAGTTGTAAAATAATTGAGCTTTTCCCTATCTCTTCCTTCACCTGCTGTCTTTTCTATGAAGGTAATACTTAGTACTAGTAGTAGGAATTTATTGCCTGAGTGTTACTTCTCTTAAAAAAAAAACTGGTTCAATGTTCAGTTGTGGAATGGTTTTTGTTTGGAGAGATTTTATTTGAAATTGTCTTTTGATATACATACGTATAACTTTAAACTATGTCTGCAGTAGTTGGTTATTAAGAAAGAAAAGGATAAACTTTGCAAAAAAAACCTGATATAACGCCAGTAGTTTCTCTCACATCGATGGTACAACTCTAAACAAATATGGGGTATATTCTGTATGCCACGTGGACTTAAAACGAGCGCTATTGTAATAAGAGTTGTTGTTGGTAATGCGTATTTATAACCAAAATATTTAATTTCACGTGGAATACTCAATGTTTTCTGAATTATTTTTCCCACATTAATAACGCACAGCGAAAGTTTATTTAAAATTTCTTCAGAGAATCTCATACAGAATTCCCGCATAATCTAAAAATCGTAAACATTTTGCAACTTTCCTCAGCAAAGGGTTCAGGAGTTATTATGTAATCCGAATCGAACAGAAATGTGTTCGAATTGCAATGTTAATAACATAAAAATTCGAACAGTTTTCTTTTCGAATCGAATTACATAATAACACCCCAGATTTCTTGGCAACTTGGGAAAAGAATTCGGAATTTTAAACCGATTTTGGGTCAAAATTTGAACATTTTATTACGAGAATATATTATACAAGCTGACCCCGGTCCGCGTTGCTGGCCCTAAGCAAACATTAGTGTTGTATATGGCATTGGTGGTACAACATGAAAATTGGATTTTGCCCACGAATAAACTAAATATTGCGCCATCTGCCGGACGAACTTCAAACTACACAGAAACGCTCCGCACGCCCCATAGAGCATGTATATAAAGTTTGGTCGAAATCGGTGCAGTAGTTCTTGAGTTACGGTGCAAAAACACAAAAAAAAACTAAATATTGGGCCATCTGTCGGACGAACTTCAAACTACACAGAAACACTCCTCACGCCCCATAGAGCATGTATATAAAGTTTGGTCTAAATCGGTGTAGTAGTTCTTGAGTTACGGTGCAAAAACACAAAAAAAAACTAAATACGGCGCCATCTGTCGGACGAACTTCAAACTACACAGAAACACTACTCACACCCTTTAGAGCATGTATATGAAGTTTGGTCAAAAACGGTTTAGTAGTTCTTGAGTTACGGTGCAAAAACACTAAAAAACTAAAAATTGCGCCATCTGTCGGACGAATCACTATTTCTGAAAGGGGCGTAGCATTTACCGGGGTAGAATAAATATAAAAACACGCGCCGGTCTTTTACAAATATTTTGTGGGGTGGAAGGCGAAAATCTGTTGGGGCATTGAAGAGTTCACCCCTAACAAATAAACGTGTTTTTGATTTTTATATATATTAAGATTAATGAATAGAAAAACTTCAATGTAAAAGCAATATTAACTTCTTTTTTACTACATCCAAGACGGCCGACTTGAGTACAAAATTTATATCAAAAGCACTCTTTTTTTAATTTGCTGTTAGGCAAAAGCTTATGTTCTAATTTCAAAATCAACCTGTTAATTTAATTTGATTTTTCATTAAATTTAAAACCGATAATAGAATAAAGAGCAGCAAAACTATATTAATTCCCTCAATAAGTGCATGTTACACAAACATGTATTGTGTTCTCTTTGTAAATAATGGTAGAATTACTGAAATCGTGTCGTGCCGTTGCGTATCAACTGACAAAATCCGTAAAGGCCGGGGTACAATGAATCCGTCATGCGTTAAACTTTCGACTTTTTCAACTGACAGCTAAGTTGAAATGTATGGTTTCTGATGAGCTCGGTTACATTCAGTACGTGTCCGTCAACGCTAAGTACAAAATTTGGTAAACTCTTAACTTTTTGCGCACGTTGAGTAGTTTGACAGATATGTGGTAGCAAAAGTAAAATTTGAATTTAATAAATAAAATGGAGAATCGACCTATAGAAGCTGTTCAAATGCTTCCGTGAATAAAGTACTCATTGTGCCAACTTTCTCCGTCCTTGCGTTAATGTCAGTTGAAAAAGGCGAAGTTTAACGTATGAATTCATTGTGCCCCGGCCTTTACATTTAAAAAGCTCATGTTAAAGCTTCTTGAAAATGTGTTGGCAATGTTTGATACGTAAAAATTTACAGAAAATTGATATTTGCGTAGCAAACGTCAACCTCTGGCTTACAGACATACACACAAAGCAAAGAGAAACATAATAACAGCTGACACATTCGCTGGCAGCCTCACGTTTTTACTAACTAGCATCCAGACTTAATTAAGGCTCAGTTACCCGACGGTAATGTAACGTAAAAGCAACATAGGATACAGCTGATCGGTATTTTTATATGAGAAGTAGGTTACGTTACATTACATCTCTATAACCATTTGCATTACTTTTCACATAACGATATCGATCAGCTGTTTCCTAGTGTTGCTGTTACTTTACATTACAGTCGGGTAACTCAGCCTTTAAAGCTGAATTAGCCGACTGTAATGTAAAGGAACAGTAGGAAACAGCTGATTGATATTGTTATGTGAAAAGTAATGAAACTGGTTACAGAAATGTAATGTAACGTTACGTTTTTTTTCACATAAAAATTTCGATCAGCTGCTTCCTACGTTGCAGCTACATTACATTACAGTCGGGTAACTGAGCCTTTAAACGATACGACAACTTCAAAAGTAAGACGATACGATTTGACTACTGAATGCATAACTCTTACTATCAGTTTATAGAAGATAAATAAATATTCTCGTCTGTCTAGTTTTATTGAAAACAAAAACAAATTTAAGTGCTTTGTTTTTTGGCAAACGAGAATTTTTACTTGTCCTCCAGAAGCTGGTAGTTAGTTATTTGCAGTGAAAATCCAAGAAACATCGCTAGAAATTGCAAATTTTATTTATCTATAATTTTTTAAGAAGTCTTAGGCTCTAAAACTACTTTTTCTTATTAATTATTTTTTTATTTCTGAGCAAAGACCGCAAAATATCATTTTGTTTATTTTCATGTTAAACACACATAACCGCCATTACAGTTTGTACATTTATGTGTGTTATACTTTAATATTATTCATAAATATTTTTTTTAGTGAACTTAATCATTGAATGCATTGTTTTACTACTTTTACAACTTTTTTTTTATAATAATACGAGTTACATTCACACGTTAAGACAAATTTCTTGAACAACTTACTAATTGCACTTCTTCACAACACCAAATGAGTTAGACGAAAGAAAACCCAAAATAAAAAAAAAGTTGAAAAAAAATTATAATTAAATCGAGTCCAATTAACAAATGTTAAGAATATTTGCTATCTTGTATATAACACATAACAAAGGTGGCATAACTCATATCTATAATACCTTTAAGAGTATAATTGTAAGAACTATTTTTTTGTAAGGAAGACAAGTGTACACTTTTCTACTAAATGATCTAGTGAATTGGAAGAATATGGTACGAGTATGTGGTATTAACATTTATGGTATTTGCCTTGCAAGAAAACCAAGAGCCTTATGTATAAGAAAACACTGGCAGAAAGTTAGCATAAGTGACGATATTGAACTAAGAGTTATTTCACAATAAAAATTGGTGCATAATGCAGCTTTGAACCATTCTTAACTCCTACCGTAATTTTCAATGTGAAATTTTATGGCAAAACTTGTTAAGGTCATGTTAAAGTTTGCCACTTATGCTAACTTCATGCCAGTTTTTCGTTATACATAAGACTGCGAAATTTTGTCCTTCTGTTTCCACATCCCAAACTGTCGACTTGAGTGGAAATATTATATTAAAAGCACCAAAGTTTTTAAGCAATTTTCTATATACATATTCTCATCAGCAGCTCACCTAATAAGAGCCGGTCTGGGCCGTTAGTTCGGATTTAATATGTCCTCTGAGTTGTTCCTTTTTTATTTCTAAACACTAGCTGATGTAAAGCAAAGTAAAGTAGATAAGCCAAATGCAAGGTATTCTTTATTTCAGGGATATTTCTTTGACTCCTCCCCAGCAAAAAATTACACATTACTATCAGAACTACTTGCCATATAATGACTTACTTTTCTGATTACGAAATTTCATTACTCGCTTACAAATCACATTCACCCTTATTACAGTTGTCGACGCCGACATCACTTTTACACAATACCAGAAAATTGGGGCTTGTTTACTCGCTCTCTAGAACAATTTTGTGATACAGACAATCTATTTCCGTTTCCTAAGGTCCAGAAAATAGCATAAACCTGACAACAGCAGTCGTTTCCAACAACGGGAATATTTATTGGTATTGTGTTAAAGTGGCGTGGCTGTCGACAACCGGAATAAGGGTGATTACCTAAAATTTAAAAAAATTATGTACAAGTTGCTAAATGAGGAGAATATTTTTTTTAGATTAAATAGACTACGTGAAGAAGTTGCCAAATAAAAAAAGTAAGTACTTCTCAAGAATCGATTATTTTAGTCTCACGCCTTGTTAAAATCATTAAGATGGTAATCCGGAAAGTAACAGCTTTTACCAAAAATGCTTAATTCCAAGCCCGATTTTGAAATTTAATAGTAGACGTGGTGTCACCTCAATTATAACACTTTTGTGTGTGGGTTAAGACATTGCACACTTTCCCATCAGTCATTGTCAACAACAAATCGTGTTTAACAGAGATTTGAGATCCAGGAACGTTGCACAATGTTGGAAGAAGCTGACTTACTTTATCTAAAATTTTTGAAGTTTCTTCTTTCGTAAACTCTTTTGTCTCCTTGGCAAAAATAGAGGGTAGCGTTAACTGGATTAGTTAGTACGTTGACTACAAAACAGAAAGTCCTGGGTTCGAGCCCGATCTCCGACAGTCATTAAAAAAAACCAACACCACGCATTTTTCTGCTGTGCATTAGTGTCCTTTTTATTAGTTGTTGTGGGAAACATTCTAGTGATGCAGGCATAATAAGGCAGATACTAATCCTACTGTTACATCAGAGCGCTTTTCTTCGTTGTGTTGCAGAATCACCGACGAAAATGACCAATAAAATATATACTACTAAACACAGCTTCAAAAATTTAATATGCGCCATTTGACACTAGAAGCGTGCAAAAAAGCAGAGTTGTGTCTTCACTATCAGTATCCCTTCCCTATCACCCTCTCTCACTAACTTCTCTTCAACTAATGGGTAGCACAAAGGGATCTTTGTAGTGGACCCAAGTGAGCTGGACTCTAAATTTCACTCTTCCTTACCAGCAGCCTGGTAACCTAACCTAACCTTGGCAAAAATAAACTTAATAGGACGGCAATAAAAAGTAGAGGAAGGTCTTCCATTTTGCTATCAATCAGTCCCAAAGGATGAGTATAGGAACAAAAATTCGTCTGTAGAGTTGGTGTTCTGCTTATACGTGCTATGCCCCGAACTCCCATCACATCCCCATTTGCTTACCTAATAATAATATGAACGAGGTTTTATCCAAAATCGCCTGAAGTTTGATTTCAGCTCGAGTTAGAGTCACAGAAATATATTTGTGAGAAGGACAACAAGAAATTTTGGACTTACCTAATATATAAAACGATGGATAAACTGAATGTCTCGCTTACATTGACCACTTTCTTGTTTATTTATATGGATGAGAAGTTGATTTCGAGTCCACATAATAAGCTAAAACATCGTCTGGTGTTAACTGCCGCCTTTGTTCAGAGCACTTGTTCTTTGCTCTAGTTTCACTGATAGCAAAGTTATGGATCTGTTTGGCAACACTTCGATGGCCTTCTTTTCGAGCAGCTGTCTCACTTGTACTTCGCGATTCCAAAACATCTTCTACTCTCCGTCTCTTCGTTTTCGTTATTGAGCCTTCAAATGATTTTCTGGGTCACCCTACGGAAAGAGCCGCTGATTATCTGGAAGTGCACGGCTGGCTAACACACATCTTTATTTCGATTCCGCATGATTCTTCTAACCAATCCTTATGCTTGATTAGAAACATTTCTTTGTTACACTTTAAGGAAGTCCAGTTTTGATTGAAGTTTGCTGAAAGGCTTGATATTTTCATTTTGAGTTGTTTTAGAGAATCGTCAGCAACATCAGACATATTGAATTTTTCACTGTTTCGTTCAGTTTTGTTATGTTTCACACATTCTTCAAAATGCTCCATTTTCATCAGCCACCACTCGTTCTGAAAAAAAATATATTTTTTATCAGTGTTTTTTGCGATTTGTTACAATTTAAGTTTAACATTTCTATTCCAAATTATTATTTAACTTATTCAGTAAAATATTTTTTATTAAAAATACATAGAAATTGATTTTTGGATGCATTTAACTCCTTAATAATCCACTTAAATGTATTTTTAATAAAACATATTTTACTGAATAAGTAAAATAATAGACAACACACCTTCAACAGAATATTTTATCGCAATAAACTCGTTTCACTTTGCTGATATTATTTATCACAATGCACCCAATTGTGTTTCCGAGTGGAGGTGCGGTATAGCACCACCCTTCCTAACATTGCTCCAACTTTTAAAATATCTTATCACAAGTGTGCATAAAATGCAACTGATTTGCAAATGAAAATGACCTGGCTTATAAGGGTTACTTTGTTTCCTGGAAATTACATCATGAATATTGTCCCACTGTGCGTTGGTTCGGATTTAACAACGAAGAAAACTAAAAATAGTTTCAAAGTTATGTAAAAAGGTGATTTAAACTATTTGTTGAAAATTTATAACTTGTGAATTTACATTTAGTAATTCTCATTAATTTGTTAGAAGTTTTTGTATAAGCATACGAAGTATTTCTAGTTTCTTCAAGATTTTAGTGATTGAGTTCTACTAAAGATAAGCTTAAGCATCAGCTAATGAAGCTTTCGTTTGGGAAGTGCAACAAGTCAATTAAAAAAAAATTAATGCCTCTATTGCGGTTCTCTACTCAGCTTGGTCAAATTTTATACCACCCACTTATTTTTTAAGAATTGAGAACTACAACTACCCAGCGGGAAAATTTGGAAGACCTTAGTGCAGGCCTTTTTACAGGCCTGCTTAGGATTTTTTTATTCAATTACTATTCTTTTTTAACTGATAAAGAATGCTTTATAAATGGTCTCGACTCTTTCGCATAAAATATAATTTACACATTTCACACTTCCTTTAAGGCAGAAGAGAAGGAGTAACATTATTTGTGTGTTATTTTACTAAAGCAAAATCCATTAATTTTAAGGCTTTTCAGAAGGAAACCCTACCCTGCAATACCGCGTGTAAAAAAGATATGATTCTAGAATGGATCGAGTAGGCCTTGTGCTTCCAAAAGAAGGACTACAGAGACATTTTGCGATACATCCTTACTCCTTTTTCCCGCTGGGTAGTTTTAATATGAAAATTTTATGACCCTAGACAACTCAAAACTCTGCTGCTATTTTTTAGTTATTTTTTAAGTTGTGAATGGCAATGCCAATATAACTCTCAGACTACTAAACTGTGTTGAGTTGAGAACGATAATACGGGACTTAAAAATTCACTACACAAGTAACCATACCATTCCTAACAGTGTGATTTATCGAAGTTACGATAACAATTGGCCAGCTAGAAGCTATAACATAAGATGGTGCTACAAACCACCGTCTGTGGTTCCCTATGTGATCGCTCAAAATATGTCAAGGAGCGGGCGAAGCTAGATGCGAGTTTGTGCTATAAAGCAGGTTGCGTACAGGGTTGTCAGATATGGCGATTTCTCGCCAAACGTGGCGATTTTTCAACCTCTTTGGCGTCTAAATTTCTGTTTTTGCGGCATGGCGATTTTACTGGCGATAAATAAATTTGTTCGCCATTTTACTGGCGATAAATAATTTTGGCGATTATTATGGCTATTTTTTAACAAAATTGAATTTAAAAATTAGTTTGTTGAAGGAATAGTTTCAATAATAAATCCTATTAAAACTCGTCTGCAAGAAGTCATAGTTTTGAATTTGGATGAGAAAAATTTACAAGAAATAATTTTTGGCGATTTTATTTCTAATTTTGGCGATTTTCTGATAAATTTTGATACGATTATTTTTAACACCCGATCAAAAAAAGTGGTGTTATAAGTTTGTAGTGTTTGTCGGTGTATGTGTGTATATGTGTGTATGTCCGTGTCCACGTACAGTCCAAACGGCTGGGCCGATTTTGATTTAGTTTCTTTTTCTGTTTGAAAGGTGACTTGATAGAGACGGTTCTTAACCATGTTTGAAGAAAATTGGGCCAGCCGTTTAGAAGATATCACATCTTTTCTAGATATGTCGGGGGGTTTTAAAATGTTTAATTTTTGTTATATAAAAATTTATATTAAAAAAGTGTTATATAAAAACAAAATTATTATCAAATATTTACTAAGAAAAACTACATAAAACTGATTTTTGGCGATTTTTAAAATCACTTAGGGGAAATAGGTCGGAAAAAATCTGACCAACCCTGGTTGTGTAATGGTTTCTAGCACGTTGCAGCATGGCTTTTTTTGGCTTTTTATATATGTTTTTTTTATAAAATTTTTTTTCCAGTCTAAAATTAGGGCCTTATTTTGTAAAAACTAATGCACAGCGTTGACAAATTTCGTATGAAAAAAATATAAATTACATATACAAAATTCATTGAAAATTTCTCAACACTTTCTATTGACTCACTATCCTACATAATCGCCCGATCTACAAAAAATACTAGCTTAATTTGATAAATTGTTATTCGTCTTTTGAAAATGTTCATAAATTCCGTCATACCAGGGTGGAGTTTTCTCAAAAATCACACCACTGTATATGATAGTGTCCCAGCAAAAATTTCAAAAAAGGTAATCGGGTTTGGAATTAAGCATTTTTGGTGGAAGCTGTTCCTTACTGTATTACCAACTTAAGGCCAACAACAAGGCGTTAGACTAAAATAATCGATTCTTGAGAAGTACTTACTTTTTTTATTTGGCAAATTGTTTACGTAATATATTTGATCTAAAAAAAATTATTCTCCTCATTTAGCAACTTGTACATAATTTTTTTAAATTTTAGGTAATGTGATTTGTAAGCGAGTAATGAAATTTGGTGATCACAAAAGTAAGTCATTATATGGCAAGTAGTTCTGATAGTAATGTGTAATTTTTTGCTGGGGTATTACGGCCTTTAGCGTTGTGTTTTACAAAATAAGGCCCTTCATTTGCCTTAAAAAATAATCAAAATTATTGAAATTTTTGTATATTAAAAAAATTCAGGATAATTTCTAAATTCATTGTTCAAATTGTGGAAATCGCTACTCTGTGATTGACTTATATTTATATCATGTATTGCTTTTTCAAGTTAATGTAAACGAAAGATATAGCTACGTTCAATATAGCGTTCACTTTGACACCTTCTAGCACGATATATCACAAACTATTATTGCTTCTATCTTCGCTTCTAGCGTCCACTGTGTCATCATGCTCAGCCTTTTTTGCTTGGGGGTACGTAAAAATAAAGTGTACAATAATTGCCCTTAAAGATGGAATTCGTTAAGTTATTGAGGACATATAGTTTCATATATGTGCGAATTGGTGATGGAAAATTATATGGTCCTACGAGCGTAGACGTGGCATCAATTTGGCTGATATTGTTTTTCATTGTTAAGAGCATACCCTCCCTGATAATTTCGCTTAAAAATACTCGCTTTTGTTCACAAAACAAACAGGTAAATTTAAAAGGCATTTCAGAGGTGCCATCTGCATGTAAAACTTGCAACTCCGAAAAAGGATAAGACTAGGCACATCTTTATTAAATATGCATTTCCTTTTTTTTTTTCTTCTAAATTTTACTGCATTTGATAAAGTACATGAAAGAACAAAATTAAACATCAAATGTTACAAAAAGCATATCAAATTATATAGAAATGCAAACGTCATCTTTATATAATTGATGTACACATTTTAGAATTTAAAATCCAACAACTTACGAGTATGTATGTATTTGTGTGCCTTATCGAAAATATTAGGAATTTTATTTATTTTTTAATAACCAGAATATACATGCATACATATTTATTTTTTATTTATTATAATATTTTTCAATTTAACTATACATCATTTAGATAGGGAACATGGTTCCTCATTATAAACCATCATTATTTTTGTTGAATAAGTGACAGTTTTATTACGGTCGCATATATCATCTGTGTCATCTTTAGCACAGCCATTGCTGTAGCCATCATTATACATATACACATCTACATACATACATATATACAGTATGTATGTCTAGAAAATGTCAAATATATTTGATCTATTGTATAACCAGCACCACCACCACCACCACCACCACCACTATCATCAACATTAAAGTCATGGTCATCATTATAAAAATGCTTAGTTTATTTCCTTTACTTCAACGCTTCAATAGAAAGAAATGAATGGAAATGTACGCCATATTTGTCAGAGTAAATAATGTGATATAATAATTATAGGGTGCGATTTGAAAAATGGATTTACATATTTATTTATATTGTTCAATTTTATACATTTAAGTTACTCATACACTTACAAACATATGTATGTACACATACATATGTATAGAGTATTTTATGTAAAATTTATAAAATGTAATAAATCATTATCTGTATAAATTATATTAAAACAATACTTGTAATCGTATAAGCTGCCATTGCTCATTGTGTTTATTTGACGAACCCTGATGGCCTACAAGGGTTGTATGTATACACTTTAGTTAAGCATTTGATGGCTTATACCCTGTTTCCACAGCCCCGACGGTCAGCTGGAGTATAAAATTTATATGGAAAGCACCCATTTTTCTTAGTGATTTTTATACATTTATTTTTATAGACGCATCGTCTGCCTGACTTGTGGAAACTGCACGTTAGAATTTTGAGAATATGTAAATATATATTGTAAGACAAATTACGAGTACACATATGTATATAAAAAAATTTAACCCTCTGTTTCCACAATCCACACGATCTGCTTGAGTAGAAATTTTTTTGAAAATCATTCAGTTTTTTGAGTGACTTGCGAGAACAGGGTGGAATTTTCATCATTGTGTGAGGGTGCACCTGTGGCCGAGTGATAGCCTCTCAGTACAGAGGTCGTGAGTTTATAAACATCATAAAATCATGGTAGGAATCGAACCCCCGACCTCTGGACTGAGAGGCTAGAATCGCTGCCACTCGGCTACAGGGGAACCTGAATATTGTTTTTCGCTGAGATATATAAGTTTCAGTTTAACTGGCCGATTTTTCGTCCACTGGCTAAAAACGATATGGTAATTTTCAATTACATCCGCAAGTGTTTACACATTAAACCTACAGTGGGATTACCGCCTTTTTAACCGGCTCCAAAAAAAGAAGGAGGTTAACAATTCGTCTCTATTTTTTTTTTTTTAGGTGGTTAGGTTCATAACTCGGTGCATTTTAGACCGATTGTGAAAAATTTTTTGTTGTCTGAGAGGGTATAGCTTCCCTTTGGTCCCATTTGAAAAAAGTGGACGGGGTCACGCCCACAATTTTTTTTAATTTGATTTTGTGATCTGCTACCCATTTTATTGTTGCGAAATCTAGCAAACATCTTTGGTTCTTGTAATTACAAAATTTTTAAGTTGAAAAAATGGGCGGGGCTGCGCCCATTAAAATGCATTATAACATTACACGTGGTTCTACTTAACCGATTTTTACGAAACTTAGCACACACCTTGAGCTCTAAGATAGACACAATCTTCTTTTAAAAAAGTGGGCGGGGTCACGCCCATAAAAATGTTATATTATATTTCACAGGGTTCTATTTCACTGATTTTTACGAAACTTGGCACACAGCTTGAACTCTTAAAAATACACAATCTTGTTTTAAAAAAAGTGGCGTAGCCACGCCCCATAAAATTTAATACTTAATTTCACGTGCTTTTGCTTTATCGATCTGTACGAAACTTGGCACACACCTTGAACTCTTAATAAAACTTTTTTGAATTTTTTTGAGCTCAAAAGTATGCACTAAAAAGGTAAAAATAAAACTTAAAAAAAAATTAAACCGACTTCAAAAATAAGCACTAAAAGTGCCGTTTGAAGTTGGTGCCAGTAATACTGGTACTAAGCACATAGGAACACGCCCGTTAAAAAAAACTGCAAGTAATTTTTATGTACATATGTATGTGCTTAGTTACCAATGTTGCTGGCACCAACTGCAAACGGCACTGTAGGTAACATATATAAAAATCTTTTATTTAACTAGATCTATATTATTTGTAGCTTTTTAGTGCTTATTTTTGAAGTCGGTTTAATTTTTTTTTTAAATTTTATGTTGATAATTTTAGGTTGTTTAATATTGTTATGTAAAAATATTCGAACAGAGCTAATGTAAATATTTTTATAAATTAAAAGAACTATCTAGAAGTATTTAACAAACACATGGCAGAAACAACTCTGCATTAGCAACAACACACGGTATTACCAACATAAACGTCGTTACATAGTAACTCTGAAATTCAAAATAACGGCCAATCGAACTACTCTCAAACACCTAGAAACAGTAACAAGAATTTTCAAGATTGTTCCAAAAGAGTTTTTGATCACCTGACTACTAATAGGAAGCTACAGCAACGATGGTAATGTGTGGATAGAAGCAATATCTTTATGCAGTAATACAGTTTCTGCCATTTGGCTTTACTAAGTCCACACATTTCATTACTCCATCTATAAGCACATATATATATAAGCGAACATTCTAGAACCGCTCCCTGTTGTATAAAAGGAGGCACCCTGTGTGAGAGGCAGTCAGTGTAAATCAGATAATAGTAGAGTCAACAACGTTGAAAGTGAAGACAACTTGTTGAAGTAATTAAGTAAAGGCAGTGAGTCTGTAGTGTTGTAGTGACAAACAGCCGAGTGGAAGTTTTGCAGTCAGTGAGACGTGTGTATACAACAGCGGTATAGTTAGGTAATCTATTGTTCAATTCACAACCTATGGTGGGATTCATATTTCGCAAATGAGTTGTTGGTAATTTCAATAAAAACATTGTTTATAAACAAATATTTACATAGAAATTAAGAACAACGTTTTTGCGAACTACGACTCCTACAATAGGTTGTGAATTGAGCAAATATGTGTGTGTATTTAAGCTCTTGATTTAATTAGAATAAGTGTTATTAGTAAATAAAGTGTCATTCCTAATTAGTACACTGGGGTCTTTTATTCATTTGCAAATCTTCAAGTCAACGGAAAAGCGTTTTTAAAGGGTAAAAACGTAACAATATTAAAAGTTGCAAGTTCAATTATGTATCGACGAAAACATAACGAAGAAGTGATGCTTCTAATCTAATATTGACGTTACGAATAATGTTGAGTTGGTGCTGTTGCCTCCAGCAAAAGAAGATGAGTAGTAGTAGATATAGATGAACGAAACCACTTGTTTAGTGCCCAACGAAGTTGCTGGTCATATCGGTGTGCTTTATGTGAATATATACAGTATGTATATATATCTGCAGTCTTATTAAATAAAATAAAAACAAGTGTATATTCGTACATGGTAACAAAAAAAAATACACATAACTTTAAGTGGTTGGCCATAGACAGGCCATATTCTGGCGATATGTTTCGGCACTCCTCTTGTACTCAGTCCAGAGCTCGTTGATGCCATTTGGAGAAAGACCAGAGTTTGCCAGCTGTTTTTTTTTTTAGAAATCCTAACAATTTTAAATCAGCTTCAAACACGGCTCTATGCTGGCCACTTTATTACTTCGAATTGTTGGCGACTGATCTATTCGTTAAGGATTTTCGCCGTAGGTTAATAGTCATTATCGATCTGAAATATGACCCTTTGACGAAAATCGACCATTTGCTCAATTACAGTAGGGAAGTTATTGGTCAGAATATGTAAATAGTCCTCTTTACGTATTATTCCATCCACTTTGACTAAAGTTCTGACACCATTTGGGGTAATACATCCCCAAACATTAAAGAACCACTGCCGTGTTTCACTCTAGTTTGGTCAAAGGATGGGTTTGTTCGAACACTTTTCTCACTCACTCGGAACCGTTTGGAAATTTAAGAATTTTATTTGTTACCTAAAATTTATATTGCATGATTTTTTTTTTGAAACCGAAACTACTGTAATGAAAAATCCTTCTCGTAGTTTCTTTATAAATGTTAATATGCAAACTTTGCTATATTTGTTGCTATTTCTTAAAATAAACATATTGTAATTTATTGTTTAGTTGTTTAATTTATTAACCACTACACTAATGTGTCTGTACATGTGATACAGTGTGTTACAACTACTGACGTACGAATATGTGAGATTTGAATTTTGTGCGTACCCTGTCGGAAACCAAGTTAACTGTAAACTAATTTTAAGCTAACTACTTCGCAAATAGTACTCACTGACACTTGGATGACGAGTACTTTTCAATGTAATCAACTGACTATTTTAACATTTCAATGTCCTAGGCGGTAGTCAATTGTCTCACTCTGCATTAGTTTTCAACTAACTTTAAGTTGATTTTGTTCAAGTCACCTGGTAGTCAGCGGTGCCAACTTGGTGCTTTTGACACTATTTTTAGTGCTTTTTGAAGACTCAAAACGCCAAAGTTTGAGCGTTAGTGTCAAAATAAGAAATAAACACTAAGTAGTGCTTTTAAGAAATTTGTGTATTTCTTAAAATTACTTTAATAAAAACTTGGTGTATTTACTTTTCAGTGTTAAGCATGCCTGATATATTTCATTAAAAATTTTGATACTATTGCCGAAATAAAGAAAAGCTTAGAAAATACTAAACATTATTAAACTTTATTAAACTTCATTCGTTTAGATCTCAAAATTACGCTTTTTAGTGTTTTTTTTTAACTTTTAATGTGCTTTTAGAGCCAACAAAACTTGGCATCACTGATGGTAGTCAGTAGATTTAAAGAAAAAATGTTTCTGGGGTTCGAACCATGTATCATCACATATTGTATAGTCAACGCGCTACCACCCAGCTAAAGTACCATCTCAAATAATAACAGCAAAATGTTAATATAAAATTGAAATGAGTTTCGAAGTAGTTGAGAGTAAATTTGTTGGCTCTCACCAAAACTGATTACGTACTAAACTTAAGAAAATAATTCTGGTGCATTTCTGGATGACATTGTAGTTAGCTTTTAGTTAGCCTAAGAAAAGTTAACTATAAGTTGACTACTTTTGTAGTCAACCACAAATTCTCCGACAAGGTATGTGTATGTATTCGCTCTAATACACGTTTAATGTTTATTTCATATGAAATATTAATTTTTTTTCTTATGACCTTATAACCAATAAATTTTTAAATAACATTTTTATTTATCGGGTGTAGTTTGTTAATACAAACTAAAAATTTCAACAAAAAAATAAAAAACTGACTAACATTTAGTAATAATGATACATGTTCATAATTTAATAATAATGAAAAAAAGAAAAATAAAACAACTAGTAAATGATTTATTAAAAATATCAGTAACAAGACTAAAAAACATTAACGCCAAAATAGTTTAAATGAAAATTTAAAAAAAAATATGTTATGGCCAAAAAAAAAAAAAGTGATATCAAATATATGTAAATTTTTAAAAATATAAAATTTTATTAAAACTAAAACAGTGTTAATTCCCCTTTTATTACCCTGAAACTTGATTTAAAAATCAATTAGTTAGAAATTTCTAACTTAATTTAATTTAATATGATCTCGTATTTTATACTAATTATTTGCTCTTAATTTCTATTGCCATTTTAGTTATTTTTTTTTATATATTTTTATTGTCTTACCACAACTGGTTTAGCAAAAGGCTATTAAAAGAAATGAAAACAAACTATTTGCTGTATTTTTTTTTTTTAATCTCTATTTGTCGCAAATTTATTAAATGTTTTCAGATGCGTATTGACTAAAACAAAATTGATTTCATATAATTTACGCAATCTAAATTGGACTCGTCAGAATTTATTACACACGTTTGAACTTGATTTTATTTTTAAAATTAACGCTCGCACACACACACTTTATTTTCATTAACACTTAATTTTTTATTTTTTTTTTCGTTTCTGTGTCTCTGTTAATTTCGCCTTAAATATTTCGTTAATTGAATTCATATAAAATGTCAATTTTTTTTACATATTAATCTTGAATTAACAAATGTATTATAAAATTCAGGGATAAAAATGAATTGAAGAAAAAAAATGCTTAATTGAATTGTTTTTGTTATACTTTTTTGCAACATTTCAATCAGGACTTAATTATGTGAAGGATATTTGGGGACTTTTTAACGCAAAGGAATTTAAAATATTGAAAATATAAGCGGCCACCATTAACTGTAGCATTCATTCTGCTGGGTCTTCCTAAATACTAAACACTACATAAAAAAAAAACACCTTACTCGACGGGCATCGGAGGATATTTGCTGTAAAGGGTGTTTTTTACAGAGTGACACAAGTTTATATCATAATAACAAAAATTAAAAATTTTAAACCCCCCCGATATATGCAGAAAAGATGTGATATCTTCTAAACCTCTGAACCGATTTTCTTCAAACATAGTTAAGAACCTTCTCGAACAAATCACCTTTCAAACAAAATAAAACTAAATCAAAATCGGTCTAGCCGTTTGGGCTGTACGTGGACATAGACAGACACACAGATACACACTACAAACTTATAACGCCCCTTTTTTTGGTCGGGGGTTAATAAAACAAAGAAATATATTTTTAATGTCAATGAAACGGGATTTATTGGATAAGAAAATTTTATGAAATTAATATTTAAATATAATTTTTGCCATGTGGCCGCCACGGCTGGCGCGTAAAGCGCGCAATCTGGAACACTAATTTTCAACAACTTTTCGCAGATAAATCTTCCAATGTTGATATTCAAGGTGTTCAATTGTTTGTGACTTAACATACTCCCAAAGAAAATAATCGAATGGGGTTAAATCACACGATCTTGGTGGCCAATAATTGGGCCATTATGTGAAATTATTTTTTCATCAAAAGTTTCTTTGAATCAATCACTTGTAGCGCCTGCTGTGTGGCATGTAGTTCCATCCTGTTGGAACCACATATCAGCAGCAGTTGTTCATTCGTTACACAGTTCGCATAATTTGTTTCAGGCATTTATTGTAAAACGATTGCAATTTCCTACGTGTAGACTGGGTTGTACTCCAGGTGCTGCAACCATACAGTAGCACGGATGTGACACTACCCAGCCAACCTGAGTTTCGAAAATAAACGAATGTTCGCTATAGCCAACAATTCTCGAAAGATTCTCGTAAAAAAAAAGTTTAGCAACAAGAAACAATTTGTTTCTCTCAACTTTCTATTTTTTTCCATGTACAACAAAAGAGGAATAACATTTTTTGCTATTTAGATGCAATGAAATCGATTGCTAATGATATTGCTAAAGGTTCGCTATTGATTCGAGAGCGAAACATCGAAATCGCAAGATTTGCTGCCACAAACTGAGCGACGAGTGAGCTCTAGCATCACTTTCTGTTTCCGTTTACGATAGTCGTTCTCGAGTGTTTTGCCCGAGAAATGTTTACGCAACATTCGAATGCGATATTATTTACGAATGTTTTGGTTAGCTGGGTACAATTGAAGATTTTAAGTTTTATGGTGGTAGTTATAGTATTCGTTCTCCATATTCTATGCAGGGAATGGAAAGCGATGAGGGCTTTATTGATTCTATCAGTGATATCGGCACTGCAGCCTCCGTTTTTGCAAATTGTACTGCCGAGATATGAAAAGGAATCTACATCCTCGATCGGCTGTCCTTGTATTGCCGGTGCGAATCCGCATCAGTTTGCTTTTCTTCACGTTTATTTGGAGGCTGACTTTATTGGCATTTATGGTAGTATACTACTCAGAGCATACCAGAGTGCCGGTCGGGATACCGTGTCGAGGGCAGGAAATCTACAAATAGTAAATAAAGGCTGCTGTTGTGTGCAATGGATTGCCCGATAATAATGCGCTTTGTGTTAACATGATCTACACACGATCTTCTCTAGGATAGTTTCCACAACTGGGGACATTCGCTGAAGGATTTGGTACGAAAGCAGTTTCTTGACTGCATTCATTAACGTGATTCTTCAGTTATTTCGCCTTTCTTCGGCATTGTCAGTACTACGCCCTCCTTCCAGCTATTCGGGATATACTCTTGTTCCCATATTTTCATTAACGTGATGCCTCTTCAGTTATTTCGCCTTTCTTCGGCATTGTCAGTACTACGCCCTCCTTCCAGCTATTCGGGATATACTCTTGTTCCCATATTTTTCGATTATGGGTGTGAAAGCCTCGGCGATAGGTTCAGCTCCATATTTTAATAGGTCTGCCTTTTGTGTTATCAAAGCTTAAAGAAAAAAAGGGAACACGTATGCCATTAAAAGACATTATAATGCTTTTCATAGTGATATGCATAAGTTCAATGGCAAGGAAAAAAGAAAACCTAAGAAATTAAGAAAAAAAATTTTTTTTAATATTTTCAGTTAATCTTGTGGTGAGCTAATGCAACAATTTTCCTGATTTTTAGAAAATCTTCGTTTTTCTTCACTGACTTTGTTTTTTTTTCGTTTTACTGTGAACAAGGAATCTTTGGAATTTAAACTATTAAAGCATTATATTTCAAACGCTTTGATTTGTGTTTGCTGGGTAGCTCTGCCCACTCCGCCAATACAAATACAGTGCCCTTCACTGCTCCGAATGGGGATTATGGTGGCCTTAAAATTGATGAAGAGCTCGAAATGTTTCTCGAACAAAATCTGTATAATTCACAGGTGTTGTTCGAGTGTCAGTCGTCCATTCATGATGAAATGAAATAACGGCTGTCGTGTTGTGTGATTTTCTTTCATTTCATTCATTCGAAATCTATGATATCTTTGCTTTAAATGTTTGGTTATCATTTTGATCTGCCTGGAAATATGTAATATGTAGTCTATAGACCAATGCTGTCCACCGAGAGAAACACGAGAGAAATGTATTCGCGTATTTGTATTCATTTGTATAAGAAGCCGATTGATGTTCGGTACTCTGGTGCTACTTTGGGCAGCTTTGCTATATACTAATGGATTGCTATAGACTAAAGGATTCAATTCGTCTGTATTTTTTGATATTTGATACTTCAGAACAACGTGATTTATTTAATTTTTTTTTATAGTGCATATCTTCCATTTGGTAAGCCCACTAGATTTTTCTATCTCTTATTTTTTTATTTTTGAATGATCCGAAATTTGCGAAACCTAGCACACACCTGGATTCTGGCAATGACACAACTAGCAAGTTGATATAATAAGCAAAACCACTCCCATTAATATATAATATCATATTTCACGTGGTTCTGCTTAAACGATTTTTACGAAACTTGAGCTTTAAAAAGTACTCCATCTTGCATTTACAAAAGTGGGCGGGTACACGCCCATTAAAACTTAGTATTATATTTTACGTTAATTAGAAACCTTAAACAGTTTTAGGAACCTTTGCACACCTTAACCTTTTAAAAATACTCACCTTTCATTTAGAAAAGTGGGCGGGGAGACGACCATTACATATTTATATTATATCTAAGGTGCTTCAAATTAAAAAGGCACACAGCTTAAGCTCTGAAAAAATTCCATGTTGCGTTTAAAAAAGTGGGCGGATACACGCCCATTTAAATTTAGTATTATATTATATTACGTGCTTATATTTTAAGAATTTTAACGAAATTTGGAACACACCTTAAGCTCTGAAAAATACACAATTTTGAATTTAAAAAAGTGGGCGGACTAAGCCCATGAATGGTTAGTATTACATTATACATATATACTTCTATAAATAAGTATACTTATTTGTTGCTTAAAAAATTTAACAAATAGTTTGAGCTCTTGAAATGACACAATTTTTTTATTTAACAAGGTAAGCGGGGGCACGCCCATTAAAGTTTAGTAGTAAATTATATGTAATTCTACCATTCCGAACCCCACCAAACATGTCACTTAGTTTTTGCTCTTAGAATAACACGATCTGGCATTCAAAAGATTAGGCAGGGTCACGGCCATTAAGGTTCAGTACTAAATTATATGAACTTCTACTTATACGTTGTCCACAAAACTGAACAAACACTTTGGGATCTTGGAACGACACAATTTTGTATTTAAAATGGTAGGCGGGGCCATGCCCATTAAACTTTGGTACTAAATTATATGAACTTCAACTTATACGATCCGACCAAAACTTGGCAAAAAACTTGGGCTCTTGGAATAGCATAATCTGATGTTTAAAAAGTGGGCGGGGCATGGCCGAATTGTTATGAAATTTGGTGGGCGAAAATACTTAGTTATATTTGAAAAATTGGGTGTAACATATAAAAAATGTTGCGTTTAACTGAATCTAAATTATGTTTAAGTTTATAGTAATTACTTTTAAAGTCGGTTAAATTTTTTAAAAAGTGTAATTTGAATTATTTAATCATCATATTATCATCTGACTCTTTTTAAAATCCGACAACGGACAACATTAATTTAACTTTTCTACTGAAGAAGAGCTATGAAGAAGGAGTTAGAAATATTGACATTTGTAACTGGCAAAAAAAAAAAGAAATATCTGCCTCAGCAAAATAAAGGATTTCTATGAGTTGATAAAATTAATCCAACTGTCAAAACAATATGTACTTTTTGGACCATGACGGTACCATTTTTTTAATATTTATTAATAAGAACGGAAACGTGTAAAATGTGTAAAAATTCAGAAGTAGACTACAAAAAAAAGAATCTTAACAAAAATGGGTATAAAAATTTAGTAATTATAAATAACAAAAATTAAAAATTTAAAAAACCCCCGAATTATCTAGAAAAGATATGACATCTTCTAAATGGCTGGACCGATTTCCTTCGATCAAGTCACCTTTCCAACAGAGAAAACCAAATCAAAATCGGTCCAGCCGTTTGGGCTGTACGTGGACACGGATGACACACAGACACACAAACTTATAACACCCCTTTTTTTGGTCGGGGGTTAAAAATAAAAAATAACATAAAAAATATTAAATATTACATTCATAAGGGTACATTCGTGGATTTTACTTGTTAGAGATCGGTTATTTTACAAAATTTTGCTTATTAAGAGGCCTGTTATTTTCAAGCACTATAAAATCTAAGTTATGCGCATAAAAAATGCGCGATAAAACCTAAAACACACTACTGAAGTAAAGGAGCGATATGTAGTTAACAAAAATAAATATAACCACAGCCAAGGCGAGTTCATGTACGAGGTGCTGTCAAGTTAATAGGTACAGTTAAGGTACTAGACAGATTTTTCTTTGTTGCGGAGTTGACACCACCTGGTTCATGTACCTTGCCTTGACAACAGCATTGCAACAAAAACACGAGAACCTGACCGTCTGTAATAAAATACACAAAAAAATTAAAGACAACATAGGCAAACTTAATGTTACGATATAGTGAAACATTGGCATTTTTAAATTGTACCAAGTACCTCGCGGTGGTACCGTGGTACCATAAAAAGTACAATTGTACCATGATTTCCATCCGTGGGAGGGAGGGTCTTACTGGTTCCAGTTGTTTAATGTGACTTTAATCCGCTGTTTATAAAAAAAACTCCATTTAGCTACAACTCCTTACTTCTTAAGGTAAAGAATTTCCCTTTTTTAACTCCAAATGTGATAACATCAACGTAGTGGAAATCATTAAGATAACAAACAGAATTCCGGAGAGTTTGTTGTACACAAATTCCAAATACATTTTCAAATTGGTTAAACTTTTTTTACAAATCGATTTAAAAACAAACAAGCTAATTTTTTTTTTAAATTTTATGACGGCAAATTAGCCATAGTCATACTGATATTTATCAAGAAACTCGATAACTAAATCTATCTATCCACAACAAGAAAAGAAAAAAAAAAATTTGAATACATTTTATGAAAACGAATCATTTGTTTCTATTATTTCAGTTTTGAATGTTGAAACAATAATTTGCTTATTGCGAACAAATAAATTCTGAATTTGTTTCTGCCATATATTCATTGATTGTTGTCTTGATCTTTTATAAATTTATTTTTATTGTTTAATAATTTTTAATTACCCCTGATGAAACAGTGGGGCAAAACAAAATTTCAAAATGTGTGCACACAGCTGCATGTTAATTATCTTAACTTTTTGTATAATTTCTCATTTTTAGTTTAGTGCCACTGTTTCGCTTTAACAGTCACACTTTTTTATTCATATTTTTTTTTGTATTTATTCACATTTTTTGTGTTGTATAGAAGACAACAAAAAAAAAGCACAGCAGAAAAAGAAGATTAATAAAATGTTTTTGTTGTAGCTTTTTTCGTTTTTATTTCGCTGCTTGATTTGCATAACAAATAAAAACGTTGACATATTGTGAGCTATTTTTAAGATTAGTCGAAATCATTTAGTGATGATAGAAAACATTTTTCAAAACTTAATGGGCTTAATTTTTTTTATTACACATTTTAATTCTTGCAGCTTGTTGTTGTTGTTGTTGCTGTGATTGCATTAACAAAAGAGTAGGAGTGAATTATTAAGCATTTACATCGTAAATTTTTCCCAAGATTTATTAGAATAGTTTAAGCAAAAAACTCTTAAATCATGATTTTAAATTTTGTTTTTTTCTTATGTTGCAGGGCCTTACCCACAGCACGGCCACGTTCCACAGAATCGGCCAACTCCAGCGAGCGTTGTCCATCACATGAATCGAACTCTTCGGAAAATGGTAAAGATAACCGTGAGAATAGTATACATCAAGCGCCAGCCGGCATCTTGCCCTTAACTAACTCGCCCAGTGCAGCATTTTCCAGCATTCCAAACTTATCCGGTCAGCCGCCTTCCATGGAGGCCTATTTGCACATGGTGGCAGCTGCCGCCCAACAATATGGCTTTCCTTTAGGTGCTGCTGCTGCTGGACCACGTTTACCCTTGCCGCTACCCACAGAAGCAGCTGCTTCCTTCAAATTACCGCCTCAAGCTTCGCCCACAGCTTCCAGTAATCACTCGGAAGCTTTAGATTTTCGTACTAATATGTTTGCCCGCGCCAGCTCCGCAGAACCACCTGCTTCCGATGAGGAAGATGAAGAGGAAGAGGCCAACGATACCAATAATCCTTTGGATTTATCCGTGGGTACACGTAAGCGCTCGGCAGATAACGAACTAGAGCCAGATTCCTCTTTAGGCCAAATACAAGTTAAGAAGATTTTTAAATCCGATAGTCCTCCTTTGGTAGCCCAGCCGCCAACCTCGACACAAGTTCCTCCTAATCCCTTAATGCCAGGTGTTAATCCTTATTTGGCTGCCGTAGCCGCTGCAAATATCTTTAGATCGGGCCAGTTTCCCGATTGGAATGGTAAGAATGATTTGGTGGTAGATCCTTTAGAGAAAATGTCAGATATTGTTAAAGGGCCACGTAAAGAGAAACCTGTCAGATCATCCATGGCTTCACAGCACAATGCACAAGCACCACAACAGCCCCTGAACCCCCAACCACCGGCTGCTGCATCCAATAATCCTATACCGGCAGCAAATGAGGGTATAACCAAGACACGCCATAACATTTGGCAATCTCATTGGCAGAATAAAGGCGTGGCCAGCTCAGTATTCCGTTGCGTGTGGTGTAAACAAAGTTTTGCCACTCTTGAAACATTAACCACGCACATGAAAGACAGCAAACATTGCGGTGTCAACGTGCCGCCTTTCGGTAATTTGCCCACAGCCAATGAAAGACCACCTGTGGCCCAAAATCAAGCACCCGCTGGACCTCAACATCACAGGCAGCAGGCAAATAAGTCTAACAACACGGGTCCTTCTCAAGCGTCCAAAAATGCATTCCAGTACCGTAGCGATCCTCCTACTCCTTTGCCACGCAAACTAGTTAGAGGACAAAATGTTTGGCTGGGTAAAGGTGTCGAGCAGGCCATGCAAATTTTGAAATGCATGCGCTGTGGTGAGAGTTTCCGTTCGCTCAACGAAATGACCAAACACATGCAGGAGACTCAGCACTACACCAACATTTTGTCCCAAGAACAAACGATCTCAATGAAGTCATCTTCCAACACTGGCGATAATAAAGAAGGCCAAAATAGTTTAAGCTCCGAAGAAAGCCGCACTCTAAGTGCTGTTCTCACTTGCAAGGTGTGTGATAAGGCCTTCAACTCTTTGGGTGATCTCAGCAATCACATGGCCAAAAACAATCATTATGCCGAACCATTAATGCAGTCAATGGGTACGGCTGGTAATCGTAAAAGACCAGCACCCAAAAAGCGTGAAAAGTCCTTGCCAGTTCGTAAGTTACTCGAAATGAAAGGAGCTCAAGAGCAGGCGGAAACAGAAATGGATTTGAAGATGCAGCAACGTGCTGGCATGGGTCCCGGCTCTGATAAGACCGAGGCTGCTTTATTTGCCGAACGCATGCGCCAGTATATTTCGGGCATCAAATCAGATGAAGCGGCCAAAAATAATTTGAATGCCATAACCCAACTTAGCAAAAATAAGTCGCCCGAATTGATGGAGTCGCCTAAAAATGGTGCCACCAAAACAACTCAGGGTACTTCCTCGGTTTTAAGTGCCATAGAACAAATGTTCACCACTAGTTTCGATACACCCACTAGACATGCTGCTCTGCCAGCCACCAGTCCTTCCAATTCGTCCACTAAAAATACCTCGCCCGTAGCTTCCAGCATACTCAAGCGTTTGGGTATAGATGAAAATGTAGACTACAATAAGCCTTTGATTGATACCAACGATCCCTACTACCAGCACTACCGTTACACGAGCAGTGAGCGCAGTGCCAGTGAATGCAGTGCTGAGACTCACAACGAGTCCAGGAAAATGGAAAATCCTACCCCCGAAAAGATTGACATGGAAGAAGTGGCCCAGAAAATGGATTGTGATTTTGAGATTAAGAAGGAGCCGGAAATGGAAAAGTCACACTCACCACTAATGCTTCAGCATCAGCAACAGCAGCAGCGGGAACATCAAATGGCCAACATTAAGAGGGAGATAAAATCTGAAATAGATGATGAGCAGGAGCAAACTGAGCGCAATAGTCCTCAAGGACGCAGCGGTGAGAGGGACATCACCCCCAATGGTACAGACTACTCCAACAATAATAATACCAAAGAATGCAATGCCCAGTCACCAAAAATGCTTAGTCCTCAGCCAGGCGTTATGCCAGCCCGCAGCCCCACCGACAGTCACCGCTCGTTGACACCCAAGTCGCCAGCTTCTAGCATCAAGTCCTACGATGGCGGCGAAAAGAAATATCCCAGTGATTCGCTTAACGCACTTTCCTCCATGTTCGACTCGTTGGGCAGCACCACCAATTCCTCTACCATCAGCAATCGTCCTCAGCCTCAGAACACTGCTCTGCTTAGCAATAAAATCGATTCTCCCGAAAATCTTACCACTTCCAATTCGTTAGCCGCTTTACGTCAATTCTGCATTAAGAAAGAGAAAACTGCTTAAAAACGCTCTCGCCTTATTTCGTTTTTTATTTCATTTCTATTATGGAAACAGTGAGAAAACATATTTTTTGTTTTTGCTATATATAATTTCGTTGGTATACGTCTCGTCTCGTCACGTCCCGACGGAGAAAAGCAGCGAAATTATGATTTCTGTTTTATTATTATGAAAAACGCTCTTTAGCAGCAGCCAGTTAACAAAGAGAGAGAGAGACAAGCGTGTGTCTTCATTGATTTTTGATTTTTCAAATGAATTTTGAACCATAAACCAACCACAACATACATATTCTCGCAGCCATTTAAAAATAATTCAGAAACAACTCCCAAGTAAAGCTCGCTTGCTTTATATAAAAGAGTGTTGATCATCATGTGTAAGAGCGTGAGAGAATGAGAATACTTTTACGGAAAATTTTGAACTGCTAGCGGAAGGCAAAAGCAGAGTTCTTGACTACGAAAAGAAAACTCGTTACGAGTGCTAAAATCCAGCATACGAGTTTCTCCAAGAGAGACAGAGAGAGAGAGAGGGAGAGAAAGAAAACGATTAAGAGGAGTACAAAGAAAAGCCGTTTGTTAAGAAAACACAAGAAGAGACTGGATATTGCAAACCGTCTTTATGGTTTATCGAAGTGGACTCCTGTTACGAAATACATTTAACAAAAAAGTTTAATCAAAAGATAACGAATATTTAATCAAACACAACAAGACTTAACTACACATTAGCCTTAAGCAACTTGGACACAAGGTAATAATTTAAAAGGAGTTTGTGGAAACTTTTCAAAATACAAACATATATTTATTTAAATCAAATAATCCAATAAATTTTTTGCTTTTCTTTTTTTTTTTGTAATTTTAGCCTACTGATTGTAGCAAAGACTGTCCTTGTGTGCCATTTATACCCATAAAATTCTAAAAATTTGGATGCCTAAATTCAACAGTTATACGATTTAATGAATGTAAACAATCTTGCCACTATATAATTGGATGTTCTACAAATCTACAGTTTTATGGATTTGAAAATTAAAAAAAAAAAAAAAAAAAAAACAAGAAAAAATACAGCCCTTTTCAGGGCTACCAATACCTTTTCAAAAGGAGATAAAATTTTTTTTGCGAAAATATTGCAAACAAGCAATTTTTTGATATTTTTTACTTTCAGTGAAGCATAGACAGAGAGAGAGAGAGAGGGAGCATCCACTACTGAGCAAAAATACAGCCCTTTTCAGGGCTACCAATTACCTTAGCAAAAAGAGAACCAGCCCTTTTCAGGGCTACCAATTACTTTTTAAAAAGGAGATACAAAATTCTGGCAGAAAAATTTTGGTTTCTGTTTCTTTAATGTTTTTTCTTTCAGAGAAACATAGCAAGAGAAAGGGAGCACCATACTGCGGCTGAAAAACATACTACCCTATGCACGGCTACCAAATGTATTTAAAAAAAAAAGAGATACAGCCCTTTTCAGGGCTACTGACTATCCTTTAAAAAGGAGATATAGCCCTTTTCAGGGCTACCAATTTCCTTTTAAAAAGGAGGAGATACATTTTTGTTCAGAAAAAATTTTTTTTTGGTTTCATATTTTTTCTTTCAAAGAGAGTGCTGTATGCCGCCGCTGAGAAAAATATTTAGCTGGATTTAAATTCATATGCAAAGGAAAAGTGACAGTCCGCACAATACGCTTTGGCACCAGCTGGTTCTATGCCTTTCATACTTTCACGCGTTCTAGGCTAATCTGCGTTTGAGGTACATGCAACGCTTTTAACGTACACCGAAAGAATTTTGCTTCATAAGTGCAATGAACAATTTCATTAAAATTTTTTCCACAAATCTAATGATAATTTCACAAATCCAATGAAAATTTCATGAATATTGTGAAAGAATTTCATTGAAATTACTTCGTTCGTATTCTGGTTCCGTAAGAATATTTTATTGGATTTATGACAACAATATTTTCTAATTATTAAGAAACCCCTTTATATTTAAGTTATTTCATTCTTTTCATGAAATTATTTTATTGTTTTGATGAAGTTATAGCACTGCATTAATTAGACTGTTAAATAAATTTGATGAAGTTTTCAATAGAATAATTTTAACGAAATTGGTTTCATTAATCCAACGAAGCGTGACGTTGGTTGAATTTTAATGAATTTTTCATTAGATTAATGTCGAAATGCATAGAATTTATGCCGAAAATTCTTTCAGTGTCGCATGTATAGCACTGAAAATAAAATTAAACTTGAAATCACAGCAACAGCTGATCTGTTGGCATGACGCTTGCAAAAGTAGGAAGAAAAGTGCAACTTTCATAACGCAACCAGGGTGACCGAAGACATTTTTCAAAAAGCGGCACCAAATGGGGGATTTATCAAAAAAAAAAAAACAAGACGACAACAATAAACTTCTTATTTTTATGTATTATTATATAATTCAATTTAAAAAAATGGGACAGAAAGTGGCAAGGCAGTCGATAAAGTGACAATTTGCCACTTTAGTCGGTCAAACGGTCACGCTGAACGCAACTATGCTGATCATTATCTTTCGCCAGAAACGTTCTATGTTGAAAAACATTGAACTTCAGCTCAACCGTTATGTGCACAACAATAAAATTTAAGACATCAACCGACAACCCGTACTACTACGTTTTGCTATTATATCGATGATTTTAAAAGGTATGCAGTTCTCTCACGTCAATTCATGAATACGCTGAAAAAAATTATCTTTGGTGTATGATAATTTTGTAGGTGGAATTATTAGTAATTGTAGGCAATGCCTGCCTACTACTACTAATAGATGTTACCTTTTTTAGGAAGGGGATAGTGATACAGCATTCAGGTGGTAAAGGAAGAGAAAGAGGAAAGCTTCATTATTTTACAAATCTGCGTTTTGCAAGTTTTTTATAATGCAGTGTTGCAGCGCCTCTGGTGTCAATGGGGCGCATTAAATTTTCAAAGCTGTGTTTGGTAGACATTTTATTAGTTATTTCGCCGATGATTCTGCTACACAAATACTTCAGGCTATGCCTTCATCACTTGAACTTTCCCACAACAACTGATACAAAGGGAGACTAATGCACATCAGCAAAATGCGTGGTGTTGTTATTTAGCGATTGTTGGACGTCGGGCTCGAAGCCAGGACCTTCATTATTGTAGCCAACGTGCTAACTACTTCAGCCAAGGCCATTCAAGAATCATTGATACAAACTTGCCTCAACATCAGCATATTCCGGTTTACGTAGTATTTTCTTTTTTATATACATATGTATTTATGTTCGTCACAGCCTCTAGAAATTCTTGAGTTTTCTTATTTCTTTTTGAAATTGCTACTTTAAATACACAATAATCGGAAGCCAAGCCTTTTCCGTGAAAACATTAATAAAAAATGAGCAACTTACAAATTCAAGCACTCATGAGTCATGACTGACAAAATCCATTGCTAGACCAACGAAGATGACCATAGCTTTTTGCAGCTCAAAACAGAAAAGAAATTCGGGGAATCACAATATACAAAATTAGAGCTCAGTGTTATCAAATTTCCACTAAGTGAGAACAAAAAACAGTAGGTTTAAAAAAATTCTTGCGTTCAGAACATTTAACTGAAAAATTAAGCTTTTAGAGCGGCACATGACCTCTGCAATTCGGTTAACTTATGCAAGTTGACTTGTTCGAGACTCTACTGTATGTACAAACATATCGCTCATTTACTTGAACATCGTCATAATTCCAAAAAAAAAAAATAGTTTTACGGAAAACGAGTTTAAGATTCTCAATTAAAACATAACGTTATGGAAAAAGAAAATTTTAAGTTTTCTCTCAAAAGTTGTATGAAATACACAGTAAAAAATTTTCCTGCAATAAAGACGTTTAATTAAAAAAATACAAATATCAATTAAAAATTTTATTGAGTCAATTAAATTATTATTTTTATTAAATTAAATTTTTAAACAATAGTTTAATTGATTGAATTACAATTTTTTTAAATTATTTTCAATTAAACCTGCTTATTGCAGGAATTTTTTTTCTGTAATAAGCAGATAAGGATTAATTCTGCATTAACTCAAAAATCTAATTTTTGTTTGAGTTAGGACATTTTTTGAAATTTTGCAAGTAAATATGTGGGATATGCAAAAGTTTCAGAATTGTATATGTTCTTTGGTTTGGTAATAGGGCTGCCATACGTCCTGGTTTTCCAGGATTTATCCTGGATTTAGAGAAATTGTCCTGCTGTCCTGGTCCTCTCTTAAATTGTCCTTGTTTTTTTTTGTACCGGAAAATTTACCACCAACTACCATAAATTTTAAACGGGAGCCACTCTGGTTCAATTTTTGTTTCAACTAAGTGCCATAAAAAATTGCACCGTCTAAACAACTGCTACAAGTAATCGAGAATCATACTACAAATTTTTAACACCCCTTTTTTTTGGCCGGGTGTTAAAAATTATATTTCTTGTTTGCTAAATTTATTTTCTATAAACAGAAAAATTAAATTATATTTACATTGTTTCTTAAACATTTCTTTTAGCGTATTTGAAGCAAACAAGGACTGTTCATACCAGCAGACAGACTGATTGATTTTGACAGACTGCAGTTATCACACGCCAATCTTAGAGTCAGCGTTGCCAATTGAGCGAGTTATGAGCAACATTTAGTGCGTTTTAACCGAAACGCGCTCAATTCTGTCCCCTTCATAAAGGACTACATTCGCCACATTATCACTAACATAACACGATGAAAGCTTTGGAAGACAACATTCGCCACCTGCTCACGAGCTCCATTGTTATAAAAAGACATCGAAATTTGGGACTACCGGAGCACCAGCCGATATAACCATGTGCCAGAAATGATTTATGTACAAATAAAAACAAAACAAATAAAAAAACCAATAAAACAAAGTTCATAACAATTAAATTTTTCAAAACGGTTTTTCAGCACCATTTTCTCATCTTTTGTATTGATAGTTGGTTCCTTACCAAGGAATATACAGCAACAGCAACCAACAAAAAATGTGGGTTACACCACTTTTGCTCTGATGGCCTCAAATAACATATGTTATTATATGATGCGTTATTAACTCCGAAAACGCAGTTTTTGAGATATGTCTATGTTGCAATAAAGGAGCGAAGGACTATTTATTTTTAGTTTCTTCTGATACGAGAACTAACACTTCGGTTACGAATTATGGAGAATTTTTTTTAACGAACTTTAAGTTTACGGGAGAGAAGAGAAGATAATGAAGAGGTAAGCCGACAAATTTACTCTCCCGTTAAAACTGAAAATTTTCTCAACAAAAATTGCTGCGTGTAAATCTAGTCTTAGAAGAGGAGAGATGCTGAAGTAGCAAGAAAGCTTGATGTTTTTGCAGCAGCTCTGGTGGTCAGAAAGTATATCATTTCTTTTTAAAGCCATGAAGCCAAACATTTACATATTGCTACGAATATCGACGAAGGAGGGAGCTATGTTTGATACTTTTTATCACAGACACTAATGCCGAGTACACACTAGGGCAATATGTGACATCGCAATTATGTGTTCTAGTGGCAACGTCTGTTATTTCACATATTTTTCGTTGTGTGGCATTGCTTTCCATTTAAAATAATAATGTGAATGCCGTTGCACACATTTTGAAAATGACAACACAACACTCAGGGAAAAGCTGCAACTTAAAAATACGAACGCGTCACATTAATTCAATGATTTTCAATATAATAGAAAATGTATGGTGAGACACTTAAAAATAATTAAAATTAATAAATTAATACTGTAAATTAATATTTTTCGATATTGAAATAAGAATCATGACTAAACTTTCGTTAATGTTTTTTATTAATTCAATATGGTTTTTATAGATTTTAAGCTGTTTTTTCCCTGAGTGAAGAAATGCCAGATGTGTACTCGGCATAAAATGAGCCTAGATATTTTATTTTATAATATTTCATAAAAATATATTCGTTAGAAGAGGTTTTTAGAAGTTTTCAAAACAATCATACTGATTCATTGTTTTAGTGAATCATGTGAATGAATAGAAATTGCAAGCAGTGGCATGCATTTATTAACAACAGTCGCATTAACATTAATCTCATGCAATAGCCTCTTTAATTTTTTTAATGTTAAGTGCTAGCTCAATATTCATTTTAGAAAATGTAAAATTATGCCGTTTTATTCGTAATCATGCAGATCTCTGACGGTCACTAACTACAAAATGCACCACCTTCTCATTGACATATGTACGTTCTCCAGTGCAGCAAAAAGGGTTCATATATTGGATTTGCTGCAGGGCTGCATATGACGCCATATGCCCCAAAATTCATACAAAAATACAAGTAAAAAAATTAAAAAATCAAAAAACCCGACATTCGGAAAGAAAAATCATAAGAGAAACCCATTGATACCTATTTTGATATAGCTCGCCGAATTTTTTTTTCTTTTTCACAAAATGGCGTCTGTTGGCCGCCATATCATATTAGTGACAATCCCGGATTTAAGGTAAATGGATTGACATAAGAATCATCAAATTCGGCATATGTGTTCGTTATATATAGTATAGCCCAAGGACCAGAAAAAATGCTAAATTTATATCAATTGAGCTTTTTTTATGAAGGGAAGTAACACTCAGGAAATTAATAAGTCTACAAAACTGCACATTTATGTACGCGTGTTACTTTCTTTAGACAGGTCTTTACAAAGAGACATTATTGTCAAGCAACTTGTGGGTGGGTTTCAGGCAGAGAAGAGAAGGTGGGGAAGGAAGGTCTCTCCAAGCCCGTCATTTGCTTTGTAGTCAATGTAGTCATTTATATTAGTTTTCTTTCAAATTAATTTGCTATGAAAATAACACTGTGTGACAAGTTTTGATGAAATCGAAATACCTGGGACGTGTTACTATTTTTCTCGACAGTATGAGCACAACAATAATCTGTATTTGAAATTTTCCAAATACATACCACCAAAATCTTGTGTTACGTGGGAAAACCCGGCACTTATCAATCTCTAACTAAGTTAAATATGAAACGATTTTAAATTTATAAACAGGTTTAGAAAGAGGAGACTAAGACCTTTCAATACATACATATATATTTTGTTGCAGTAAATTTCAGAAAGCGAATAAATAGAACGCGAAAACCATCATACAGGTAATTGTTTAACAAAAAGTCTTGTAATAAAATGTTTAATAACTCAGTCAATTTCTAAGGAGTTTTTTAAAACAAACCTGCGAATTACTCTTAATAAATAATGTCATAAATAGTATGGTTTCAGTACAAAAATATTGCCCAAGAACGAGTCCAAAGTAGAAAAGTGTCGAAAAAAAAACAGAAAAAAGTTATATTTGGTGAAAAAATACAGACATAGTTACATCTGAAATTTACTGAAACCAGATATATGTACATGGTTCGAAAGGTCTTAATTTCTTCTTAATATATCCGTTTATTCATTTAAAATCGGTTGATATTTAACTTAGTTAGAGGTTGATAAGTGCCTACGGGTGTGAAAAACCTGTAGACACGTGAGGTGTTTAGAAAATTTCAAATAAAGATTGTTGTTATACTCGACAATACGTACCAGAAAAATTGTAACACGTCAAGTGTAATTTTTTTTTGTCACACTGTGTGATTATACTCAACTATCAATTGCTTCCGCAATAAGTTTGCTATTCAAACTAACGGGGCCTGTCCCACCAATGTCACCAGAAATCGTTCGATCGACAACTTATAAAATGTATTGTTGTTTGCAATACAAGTTGTCGATCGAACGATTTCTGGTGACATCGTGGGTCAGGCCGTAAGATCAAATTGAAATTATTAACTCTTCAGTTGCACAATAACTTTCTTTATCACCTCATTAACCCATTAAGCGGATAAACACTTCATATGTTTACCATCAAAAACTTCCTCATTTTCGTTCTACGCAGAGAAAATGTAAATATATCTACGTATAAAATAGTTTCTTAAATTTTCTGCTATAAAACTCATTCTTGTAAATTTTCCCCATGTCCGACCAATTAATTTTAATGTTTTGCAAATTTTATACACAACTTTTTATTTTCTCTGCTGCCGGCTTGCCACTCAGCCAGCCAGCCGGCCAGCCTGCCACATCCACATCAACAGTAAAACGCAGTGTGAGTTCCCGGCGACAAACTAGTCTCTGCCGACTTATCGTTGAGTTTAATTTTAAGAAAAATTCAATTTTAATCAATTTAATTGAATAATCTAAATATTTTAGCGCAAACTTTTTAATCATATTTTTATTTTTCTTATTTATTTTTTGCAAAGAAAACGCTAAATAAGTGGAGAAAAAAAGTGCAACACAAAGTATGCAACAGCGCTACAAACTTGTTTTAGTTGTGTGTCTGTTTGACTCAAAAGAATGCAAGTTGCCGACGGTAAAGTGTAAAAAAAGTAAGACAAAAAAATGGAATTATGTTAAAGAAAAAAATTAAAAAAAAACCTGTAAAATAAGTTTAAATTGCAGCAAGAATAATAAAAAAAATGCATACACATGTACTGTGTTTGTATAAAAAAAAGAAGAAAAAAAAACATATCTACCCTCTAGCCAGCCTAGTGCCATATGTCTCTATGTCAACACTCTTTTCTCTAGCGACAATTGCACTAGTGGAAATGTCGACAATTTTCCTTTTATGCGCGAGTAGAGATACGTTAGAGACAACAGTTCTAATGTATTTCTGTTGATATTGCCAATAGTTTGTTTTTATTTTTTATTATGCTATGCAATAATGTTAAAAACTTACGTACATATGTATGTAGGTATGTATGTATTTAAGTTTGTTGGCCCAACCCTTATTAAATTGTAGACGAGGGTCACTAAAATGTACTAGTGATTCTTTAGTTCAATTGTCTCCATATGGTCCCAAAAGAACTACTTAGTCAGTATTGCTACAGTCTAGTGGTGGATTTTCAATGACAAGCTAATGTTAAATGTCAATAGATAATTACATTGGCTGGGATACACCTGGTCAGTAGTACTACTGACAATGTCACTAGTAAATCACTACAATTTCACTATTCGTATTTTCTGCAGGGTACTTACAAATAAACATACATACATACATACATATTTACATACGATTACACTGAGATACCTGTTCCCTAAATGTATACTTAGGCGTTTTATTAAAAAAAATTTAATTTAAAAAAAATTTGATTTGGCGCGCTGTGTATAGGGAGGCCTCAAGTCAGACAGTCAGATTGACTGGCTGACTTGCCGGCTGTTATGCAGAGAAAGGGAGAGCAAATTAATGTTGCTCTGGCAACCATGTGGTTGCCTTTTTTTTTTTTTGTAAGGTGGCTGGCTGACTTTATGAATCATGTGTAAATTTATTTTATGTTTTTGTATCAGAATGTGTTAATGGATATGTGTGTGTGTGTGTGTGTTTGCCTTTGGCAAGAGATGCGAATGAGGTACTAATTGACGCAATAAAATGGTACTTTTTCTAATAAAAGAAAAATGAAACATACATACAGTATCGGACAAAACCTAAGCACCCCTTCAGTACATTTTTTTAAAATGATAATTTTTTTAAGAAAACAAAGTTATTAAATTTTTATCTTTATTATTGAAAAACACAAACTTAAGGAATACAGAATTTAACAAAAAAAAAAGTTAAAATTAAAAAAACATTTTAAGTCGCATATATAAGCGGACTAAACTAATAGTGTTTTCACACTGCAAGTGAAAATCTAGTTTTAACGTTAAAACCATAAACAGCTGATTTTGCATTCACACTGCAAGTTTGTTAAATTCAGGTTTTAACTCACAGACTGTCTAATAACTTTGCTCAAAATAAAATAAATCTCCTGGAGAAATGCGTGTGCTTGTTGTTGTATTTTTTTCTGCTTTTTATAACACTTATTTGACAAACTGTACAATTGTTTTTGTTTGTATGAAAAACTAAGAAACTTTACAATGCGCTCTAAAATGGAAATTATTGTATATTTTGTAAGTTAATATTTTAAAATTATGGAACTAGTAATACAAAGTGAAGAAGTGCTTGGAAATCAAGTTATTTTTTTTTAAAAAATGCACAAATAAATCACAAAATACAACTTTTTTATCCGTGGATCGATATGTCAGATCGTTTATTTTCACTTTCCAGAGGTCAATGAAAATATTTTTGTTGTTTTCCTTCCAAAAAACTCTTATTTTTCTATAATTTTTAACTTATTGTTGCTGCTGCATCCATTTTTAAGGTGAAAATCTTTCAAGCGCCATCTCTTGTTATTCACTGGCATAAACATTGTCAGCTGCTGCCGGTCATTTTAACTTGACAGCACTGAATTTACCACAGCGAAAACAGGGTTGCGTTTCATAAAACCAAAATAAAACCAATTCAGAAATGGTTTGAAGTTGGATTTAACAAAAACAATTTGTATGGTAAAACCAGGTTTTAACAATTGGTTTTAACATTAAAACCAACTTTTATTAAAACCAAGTCAGTGTGAAAACACTATAAAGCACCCCCAATTTAAGGTACAAAAGACAACTATTGAAATCAATATTTCGTTGTGAATCCTTTATTCTGGATGACACACGCACATCTTTTAGGCATAGAGGATACTAAATTATTAATTATATCTGGTGTTATTGCTTTCCAGGATTTTTTTTTGCGCCTACAAATAAAGTTTCTTTGGTTTTGCAATTTTCTCGGTTGATTTTTAAGTTACCGATCTACTTTAAGTTCTCGATTGGGTTAAGATCGGTGCTTTGGGCAGGCCAACGGAGAACTTCTATCTATTTGTTCTGGAACCACTCCTTAACCACTTTTGACGTATGTTTTGGGTCGTTATCTTGCTGGAATGTCCATTTAAGTGGCATCTCTTCTTCAGCATGAGGGAATTTCACGTCTTTGAATATGTCAGGATAGATGAAACGTTCCATAATTTAATCAATCTTATGAATTGGCCGAATTCCTTGCCCAGAGAAGCAACGCCAGACCATTATGTTGCCGCATGCATGCTTTACAGTGCCTTTGCAATATTTAGAATTCAACCGTTGTCCATTTGGTCTGCGTACCCGCCTTATGCCATCTGAATCCTTTAAATTAAACTTACGATTCATCAGAAAACAGCACAGTCTTCCATTTTTGGACACTCCAATTGAGATGGGCCTTGGCGAATTCAAGTCTGGCTTTTTGAAAGCATGGAGGCGGCAACATAATGGTCTGGGGTTGTTTCTCTGGGCAAGGCATTGGGCCCATTCATAAGATTGATTAAATTATGGAACGTTTCATCTATCCTGACATATTCAAAGACGTGAAATTGCCTCATGCTGAAGTAGAGATGTCACTTAAATAGACATTCCAGCAAGATAACGACCCAAAACATACGTCAAAAGTGGTTCCAGAACAAATTGATAGAAGTTCTCCGTTGGCCTGCCCAAAGCCCCGATCTTAACCCAATCGAGAACTTAAAGGAGATGGTTAACTTAAAAATCAACCGAGAAAATTGCAAAACCAAAGAAAATTTCTTTGAAGGCGCAAAAAAATCCTGGAAAGCAATAACACCAGATATAATTAATAATTTAGTATCCTCTATGCCTAAAAGATGTGCGTGTGTCATCCAGAATAAAGGATTCACTACGAAATATTGATTTCAATAGTTTTATTTTGTACCTTAAATTGGGGGTGCTTTAGTTTAGTCCGCTTATATTTGCGACTTAAAATGTTTTTTTAATTTTAACTTTTTTTTGTTAAATTCTGAATTCCATAAGTTTGTGTTTTTCAATAATAGAGATAAAAATAATTAAAAAAATAAAAATTTAATAACTTTGTTTTCTTAAAAAAATTATCATTTAAAAAAAAAATGTACTGAGGGGGTGCTTAGGTTTTGGCCGATACTGTATATGTATATACTGTATATATACAGTTGTGAACATGGATATAGCAGTAACACTAGTATATTTTTTTTTGAAAGATAGAAGAAGGTTTAAAAGGTTTAAAGGTAGCTACATTTTTTTGGTGAATTTTGAAAATTTCATCCTTTTTATACCCTTTACCAACAAAAATGGTAAAAGGGTATATATAGGTTTGTCATTCCGTTTGTAATTTCTATAATATCAATAAGCGACACATAAAATATATATTTTCTGGATCCTTATGCATAGGGAAGACGAATAAGCGATGTCCGTCTGTCCGTCTGTCTGTACGTGAAATCGGTTTTCCGAAGCTCCCAGAAAAGCTAGAGACTTCGTTCTTGGACTGGTGTGTCAGAAATTTTCCAAAATAGATTGGTATTGAAATTCAGCAAAATCGAGCAGACCATTGCAGAGCTGGAAAACTTAAACTTTATTTTGCCATATAAAAGTAACTACCGAAAACAAATTTTTATTTTTTTTAATAAATAAATTTATTTTACATTTCAGTACGACTAAAATTGGAATTTTAAATTAAAAAAATATGAAAAAAATTAAAAAGACGTTTCCAGGGTTGGAAAACTTTAACTTTTTGTATTATGTAAAATTAACTATGTCTAAAACTATATTAGTATTTTCTCGAGAACCGTAAGAGCTACAGACCTGAAATTTGGACACAGTGTGTAGACCTTTGGCCGCTACAACAACAAATACATGAGAATTGGAAATTAAAGGGTGTTCCAAAACGAGCAACGAAAAATGTTAAAATCCCATGTAATATACATACAATTATATGTATATACACTTTTTATACAGACTACAAAAATTAACACTAAAATTTCCAAAATTTTAAATTAAAGGGTGTTCCATCAGTTAATGCAATTTTGACTATGCAATTTTTACAACTTGCTGTATCTTGGAAACCGTAAGAGCAAAACTCTTGAAATTTTCAAAAACGGTAAAACTAAAAAAACAAAAAATTATTAAATCGCCAAAACGAAAAAAATCGTCAAAAACAAAAAAAATCGCCAAAACGAAAAAAAGCACCAAATTAAAAAAAAATTTCTAAAGCTAAAATAAATCGCATAAAACGGAAGAATTGCTAAAATGTAAAAAAAAAAATCGCCAAAATGAAAGAAAATCGCTAAAATGAAAAAATCGCCAAGATGAAAAAAAACCGCCAAAACGAAAAAAACCCAAAAAAACAGAAAAAAGTCGCCAAAATGAAAAAAAACCCAAAACAGGAAAAAATCGCCAAAAACAAAGAAAAAAAACGAAAAAAAAAATCGCCAAAATGAAAAAAATCGCCAAAACGAAAAAAAACCTAAAAAACAGACAAAAATCGCCAAAATGAAAAAAAAAATCGCCAAAATGAAAAAAAAAACAAAAAAATCGCCTAAATAAAAATAAAAACAAAAAAAAAACGCCTAAATGAAAGAAAATCGCCAAAATGAAAAAAAATCGCCAAAATGAAAAAAATCGCCACAACGAAAAAAAAACCTAAAAACAGACAAAAATCACCAAAAGGAAAAAAAATCGCCAAAATGAAAAAAAATCGCCAAAACGAAAAAAACCCCAAAAAAATCGCCAAAATTAAAAAAAAAGAAAAAAAAATCGCCTATTCAGGCGATCAACCCAAAAACAAAAAAAAAATCGCCAAAATGAAAAAAAATCGTCAAAATGGGAAAAATCTCCAAAATGAAGAAAAGCCCAAAAACAGAAAAATATCGCCAAAATGAAAAAAACCTCCAAAAACAGAAAAAAATCGCCAAAACGAGAAAAAAGCGACAAAACTGAAAAAATCGTTTAAGCTGAAAAAAAATTCAAAAAAACAAAAAAGCCTACCTTTCGTGCGCGATTCAAAGTCGCACTTTACTGAATTTTTTAATATTAAAGGAATTAAATGAAACTAGGTTCTTTCTTATTTCGTTTTTGTATGTATTTTTTAAAGATCTAGATTGGTATCAATAATCAGAAAAATCCAAAATTATGACTCCAGGGTTGGAAAACTCACACTTTTTGGGTTATGTAAAATTAAATAGGTCTAAAATTTTTTTTCTTTTTCTTTATAAATTGAATATATTTTATGCTTCTGAAAGAAAAGTTTGGCGTATGAAATTTGAAAAATGAAAATTATAGCTCCATAGATGGAAACTTTAAAAAAATTATAAATTTTCTTACAAAAAATATATATATGTACGTACGTTGGTAAAGGGTATATAAGATTCGGCACAGCCGAATATAGCACTCTTACTTGTTAAATTTTTACTCAACTTGTATGGATAAATATGAGTAAGAAATGTATTTGTCAGTCATGAAATGTTTTGTTTTGAGGGGACATACACTCCCCTTCCCAGAAAACCTCAAAAGCTTAATTTGTATGCTATTAAGGTATAAGTAGTACATATTTTTTTATATTTACATTTTTGCAAATAAAATTGTTGTCACCGCCCACACAAGGAAGCGGGGACGAAAATGGCATCTTTCAGTCTAATGGGTCCAAGTTTAAGATTTTGAACTTTCGGCGATGTTAAAAGTTGTATTTGCTAAACAAAAATATAAAAAAATTTATTTTTCAGAGGTAGGACTAAAGAGACCTATTTCCTCTTTGTCCGATTTTTCTTATTTTCAAGGTTTAACAGCCTAAGACTATAAGGAATATTTCTACCAAGTTTCATTGATGGTCTTACAACAATAACTTTTCACAAGCAATATGAACTAAAAAGAAAAGTAATGCCCAGCTTATTATGACAAAGAGTAATCCCCGCAGTACTGCCAAAAAATATTATTGAACACGTTAGTTAGTCCTTTATTAAGAAGGTTTGTGCAGCAATAGGCAGACAAATTTTACGGAAAGCAGGATTTCATGGTAGGGTTGCCCGTAAAAAAACCATAAATTTTTAATTTGAACATTTAAAATCGTATCCAGCTTGCTCACGCCTGTATAAATCGATCTCCTTAGTTTTGGAGACACGTAAAATTTTTGGACGATAGTAAATTTTGTATTTTTGGTATAAAAGGCCGTCAAATAGTCATGGTCGGCTCTTGAGAAACGAAATGTAGTTGGAATTATATGGCAGCTGCAGATGTAGGTCTGACGGATTTTATTGAATCTTTTTCAATTTCAATTATATTTCACATCAAAAATATTTACATACTTGTTTTAATTTACAATAATTGCAAATGATGAGTTTAGAGTGTATCTTTTTTAATATAAAAATGTTTGTGATTCTGAATATATAACACATGTACATATATAAGGTTGGGGAGGAAATGTCAACCTACTATCAAGTATTACACCAAGGTACTTAACACTTTTTCCCCATTGGATTGATATCTGTGCTATGTTGATATTAGCTTGAGGGATATAGCATTCTTTACGGTTCCTAGTAAAATAAATTGCATGTGACTTGGTACAGTTTAACATGATTTTCCATCTGCTGAAATAGTGAATTACTTCCCCTAGATCTCTTTGCCATTTACTTACAACCTTATTAGCAAGGTTATCAGAGCAGATAAAATTGCAGTGTAATCGGCAAAAATAGACATTGTACAGTAATCAAAATTAGGAAAATCTGCTGTGTATATTTTATATATAAAATAGGAGACAAACATGATCTTTGTGGACAACCTGCTGGTATTTCAAAAGTTCTAGAACAATATGATCCTATATGTACTTCGAAGGTACGATCTTTTAAAAAACATTATTTTAACTAGTTCCTTTGGAAAGTTAAAACGGATCAATTTATGAATTAATGCCTCGTGCCATACCGAATCAAAAGCCTCTTTGACATCTAGCAGCACTATACCCGACGACTTACGGGATTTAAAATTTGTTTGCACTAAGTTTCTAATTGTTATTAAGGCGTGTGCTGTATTATGTTCTCTTCTGAAACCGAACTGATGCGGTGGAATAATATTATTTGTTGCGATAAACTGCGTCATCCTGTCTTTAATATTTTTTTCATAAATTTTGCTAATGAAACTCAGTAGGCTTATCGGTAGATACGATAAGCAGCTTTCTTTGGTTTCTTAATTGGAATGACTTTAGCAATTTTGAAATCTTTTGGAAAGTGGCAAAGTTTAAGACAAACATTAATTAAAATTGTAAGATATTGAATCTTCAATATTTAAAAACAAATTTAAAGGTGAGTGCGGAGAAACTTAATATGAGATCAACATTTTGGCTCCAGTAGCACACTGACCCAGAGCACACAGCGGCGGTAGTTAGACCTTGGCTATTGTACAATGATCCTAAGCAGCTCAAAACACCCCCCCCCCCCCCAAATAACCAGATCACAATCCCACTGATCATCTCTGGCAGTTTTAGAGGAAACAAAAAATTCAGTATGTCAAATATGCAAAGAAGCTCTTTGAAGTGTTATACAGACAGAGTGGGTCAAAATCAATGTTGCGGAAGCAACAGAAGTTGATAACTTCCATGTAAAATAGACTAAGTAAATCTATTAAATTAAGAATTTCTTTGAATTCCTTGAATTGCAACTGAACGCAGACTTTTTGGTTGCACTATTTATGTCTTTACAACATTAAATCCCTCTATATGAAAATTGGTAAAATAAATTTACATTTTGTTTTTGGTTTTTATAACTAGAGGCTTTAAGAAAGATTTGTGTAAAAATAATATTTAATATAAATTAAACGTTTAACGTACCTTTTCGCAATGTATGGTTAAAAGATAACAGAGACTTTAACTGCAAGTTTTACATGAAGAACTGTCAGTTAAAGTTCACGTTAACTCTTAACCGTACATTGTGAAAAGGGACGTAAGTGTTATTTTCAAATTACTTGGAATATTATTAAGGTGAACGCAGACTTTATGGGGTATGTGTATGGCAATAATGTAGGTAAGAGGCTATTACTCGTACACATTTGTTATTAAGAGCCTATTATTATTTATTTTCGTATCCTCTTAAAAATAGTACTTATCACAAATAAAACTCATCTCTGTTTAATATCTAAATTATGTATATTAGAGTGTGTGTGTGTGTTTGTGTATGTTTGTGTGTGTTTGTGTGTGTGTGAATGTGTGTGTGTGAATGTGTGTGTGTGAATGTTTGTGTGCGTTTAGTGTTTTCTTTTTGCAATTGGCAATTCAGCCTGTTGATGATGAGACACTTTGCACATGCATGTGTTTCCATGTGTGTGTGTGTGTGTGTGTGTCACCCCTGAAGGAAATGTCGATGGTAAAATTGTACTGAGTCGCTTTTGACTTTGTCACCAGTACTACTCTCTATTTTAGTGATGCAGGCATAAGGCACTGGTCACTTAAAACTATACCGACTTCATCAGATAATTATCCTAATGTACATCAGAGCGCCCTCCTTCGTTGTGAAGCAGAACAATTGGCGAAGTAAAATAATCAATAAAATGGCTACTAAAACACAGCTTCAAAATTTAATACGCCTCATTTGACACCAGATGGCGCTGCAACACTGCATTATCAAAAATGTGCAAGGAGCAGAGTTGTAAAAGAATGAAGCCTTCCTCTATCCTCTATATCTTCCTTCACCACCTGTCTTCTCCATCACTATCATTTCCCTATCACCCTCTCTCACTATCTTCTCTTCAATTAACAGGTAACACAAAGGGATCATTGTACTGGACCCAAGTGAGCTGGACTCTAAATTTCACCCTTCCTTACCAGCAGCCTGCTAACCTAACCTAACCTAACTAACTACTACTAGAGTTTTAGTGTTGACATAGAGGTATTTGGCCCCAGTCTGACTGCAGGGACGCTTATTGTTAACGCTTCGTATTAATGTCGATGGGTTGGTTGTGTTATGTTGCTGCATATAAATTGCCGACAATTGTGTAATAGTTTGTTGCATGTTAAAGATAAAGGGTCTTGCAAAAAAAATATATATACATATTACTAAAGACATTAAACAAAACAACAAAGCAAAATGCTCGTCTTACTGCTAGTGTTATTGGTGCCTGTATAATGAAAATATGTAACAGACTAACAACGACAACATACAACAACCAACAACTTTGATGATGAAAATGATGACTTTAACATCAATTTCATATGAAACATTGAATATTTTTTTATAAAAATATACACATTTATTGAAGAAGAATGAACGTTGTTGTAAATGATGGTGCTGGTTTTAAGTTTTTTGTTTGTTTGTTTGTTTTCTTAGCCCCAGCATTAGCTTAAATAGGCTTAGAGCACAAGAAAACGTGACTTGTTGGCAAATCCATAAGCTTTTGTTTTGCCCATAACATGTCGTCCACCATAAAAAAAATAATAATAATAATAATAATACTCGTACGTACATAATTTTATTTTTATCTTTTTCTCTACACTAATGGCGTAAAGGTAGCAAAACAGCAGCAACAGGCTGCAAAAACGTTTATTCACTTATTTATGCTTTTGTTAACATTTTATATGTTCACAACATGCACCACGTTACTGCAAATATGTACGAGTATGTTGTTTTATTGCTAAATGTCGCTGTTCATCATTTAATCGAGTTGAGAGAAATTCTCTTAAGCATTTGCCAAGCAAAGATTGGGAATAAGTTCGCTATATTTATCTAATAAACAAAATTTTTTAAAATACATATAATCGAATAGTAAAATTTCTTTTAACTTGGCAGGTTGAATCTGTGACGACTATTATTTCGCGTGTAATATTTTCGCCAATCAGCGTGAGCTTCTCAAGAAAAAGTAGAGGCTTGGAAAAAATTTGAGTGCTCTTTAAATGCAAAACATATCTATGTTCTGTAAGTAACAAAAAAATTTGGCCTGTATTGGTAGTTTAAACGCCCCATTTTATGCGTTTACAGATGGTTTAAATACTGTATTGATTAACAGGTTAGCTGGTTTAAACACATTTTAAACCAAAAGTAGAGATTAACTTGCACTGATTTATTAGCCCTTAGATCAACGTTTCTCCAACTTTTTTATCCCTTCAGAAAAATATGATTGGTCGAGGTCATCAGCATATAATTTTTTTAGGAGATGATTCGTCGTTAAAATTAAATATTTTTCCGCCGAGCCATTTGGAGTCGAGTTTGGGAACAAGAAATAGTTATTCGGGGCTAAGTCTAGAGAATAGGGCGAATGAGGGAGCAATTCGTAGGCCCTATTCATGGATTTTTACCATGAAAACTGCGGCACCCATCTTGTAGAAAGCTTTCTCATACCCAAGTGAACATTCAAAGTTGAAGCCATTCAGGCATCTAGGATGCCTAAGGCTTCCACAATCTCTAAAACTTTCAATCTCCGATTGGCTAAAAACATATCGTGAATTTTTTCAGATGTAGAGACATCAACTGGACTTGCAGAACGTTCGGCTTGTACGACCACAATGATATGCAGTAAACGACTTTTTTTATATTGGAATTGTTGGTGAAGAGTACCCATAGTATTTATCAAGCTTAGCCTTGGTTTCAGTGATGGATTTTTTCCTAAAAAAAATAATGCTTAATGATTACACGAAATTCACTTTTTCACAATTTTTTTTCTCAAACACAAACTATTTTTCGACGTCATTTTTGGTTTGATAGCGAACGGGGTAGAGAAGAAAGAGGGGTAGAAAAAATTACTCGATTTCTGTTTTCTATGGTTTTTTTCATATTTTTCTTTACACTAATTTGTGTTCTTGTTGTTACGTTTAATTATTAATATTCTCATATTGGTGTGTTCTTCGAAGTAATATTTTATTAACAAAGTACCCAGTCGGAAATTCGGTTAACTTTAAGCTAACTATTTCGCAAATAGTACTGACTGACACTTGGATTACTTTCAATGTAATCAACTGAATATTGCGATGTCCTAGGCGGTAGTCAATTGTCTCACTCTGCACTACTTTCAGCTAACTTAAAGTTGACTTTTTTAAATCACCTGGTAGTCAGTAAATTAAAAATTTTTTTCCGGGGTTCAAACATGTATCATCACACGTTGTGTACTCAACGCGCTACCACTCGGCTAAGGTTCCATCTAAAATAACAACAGCAAAATGTTAATATAAAACTGAAATGAGTTTCAAAGTAGGTAGCTGGGAATAAATTTGTTGGCTCTCATCAAATTTCATTACGTACTCAACTTAAGAATTAGTTTTGGGTTTGTTCTGGATGACATTGCAGTTAGCTTTTAGTCAGTCTAAGGAAAGATAACTATAAGCTAACTATTTTTGTAGTCAACCACACATTCTCCGACAGGGCATGTACTGCAAATGTATGTATAAACAATAAAATCAATAACAAATATTAGACATGTAAAAATAATCATCGTATGTCCTCGTCCATACAGCGAAACATTTGCTTCAAAACATTTGAGTTTGTTGACGAGAGGGGAAAGAGGAATGGCCTACGGTACTTTGTTTCATGTAGACGAAGTTCTTGTTGAATATGTCATTCTCGCCTCATTCTCATGATAAATATATTGGAAAATGTATTAAGCTGCAAAACAAAAACTTCACAGTGTGGACTCGAATGCAGTTTCAAAAGAGAAAACAAAAATGTTTTGCAGCAAATGTTTCACTGTATGGACGAGGACTATGAACGCAAATAATTTTTGGTAGAAACTTCAAAAGGGAATCAAGAAAAATAGACGTCATAAATTTCATCGTCTGAATCCTGTGTTAGACAGGAGCCAAGTGACAGTTGCCTGTTTAGACGAACAGTGTTGTAATTTCAAAGAAGAGGCTGGAAATTCAAAAAGACACTGAGTTAATGACCATCCCACATAACCCTACGTCTATACCTGATATAATTTTGTCATGACAAAAGTCAAACTTTATATTGAAAAATAATTTATTTTATGTTAGTTGTTTTTGTTATATGGAATTTCACATTTGTCATGATAAATATATATCAGGTGTAGACGTGGGTTTAATGGGAAGCTAAAGAAAGTCAACTCTTATATTAAACATTTGTTTATGTTTGTCATCAGTTTCAAAAATTATGAAAGGAAATAATTTGTATGAAAAATTTTTAGACGTTTTGCTATTTTCTTGTGTAGAACACAAATGTAGAAATGCAATTTTCACTTGGTGAAAAGTTTTCAACGACAAAACTTTTAATGCTCACACTGCCTTTTCTGTAGCATTAATCACATAATGATAAATTGAGTCTAAATGTATTTAAATTAAATACTTATTTAATTCACGACATTTTTGTGAAAGAACTAATGTGATTATTTAGACTCCATACCCCCAAAGTAAAATTCCTAACATGAGGCAATATCTTACAACAAATCTCCAGAGGAGCAAGCAATAACGAAAAATTATCTCAAGAAAAGTGATATTGAAGAGTCTTGTGGGAGATACAATAACGTTTAAATATATTTGGGAAAAAATTTTTTTGTTACATATGGACAGTTTTTTTTTTCAAAATTATATGGCAACACTGGTTATGTCATTCTACCTACACACATTCAACTATTTTCTTTTTCTCTTTCCATTTTTCAATAATGCGAAATATATTTTGTGTCAACTACTAACTGGCTCATTCGTAAAAATAGCTTTGCTTTATAAAGGGTTTATAAAACAAATTTTGTATGAAAAACTACTTATATAAAACTTTTGTTAATCAAATATATTATTTACTTACTTTGAAAAAAAAAATTAAAAAAAAAACTGTATTCATAACACGAAACTGTGATATTTTACATATTTGATCTTATTATGTTTGCTGGGTTAGCAACTGCAACCACCAACAGCATAATCATCAACATCATCATCATCATCTCTACCATTTTTCTTTAAATTTCTTAGTTGTTTGTTGTCTTATACTTGTACATTATAAAAATTTTTTATTTCTTGAACACACATCTTTCATGATCAATTTGATCGGTTTTGCTTGAACAATCATGGTTGTTGTTCATTATGTTCGCTCGGTCAATGTGAAAAATATGTGCTAAAAAGGGTTTAACCTGTCTGTCTCATTTTTGTTTCCGTTCTTTCTTTTATCTCTTTTTCACTTTATTGCTGTTATTTCTCTTTCCCTCTTGTTGATTTTGTTGGCCGTAGCTGTTTTTCATTTAATTTAAAATGTGTTTAAAAATGTTTGCCACAATGTGTTTGGGTGTTATTGGTTGCTTGTTGCGCGTCTTCTGTTTTTTTCTTTCTCGATGGTGCATCTGCTTTTAAAACTTCAATTGACAGTTTTGTCATTTAAACATTGAGCGCATACAAAAATAATGTTGGCTTCCTTTTGTTTCTTTTAATGGTCAAAAGTTGAATATGTGCATAATGATCCGACATATTTAAGCCGGGCCAGAGTGTAGGATAATGAGCCCAAATATGTGCATGTGTATGTAAGTCAGTTAGCAACGTAAGGAGCAGAAAAATACTGTAAACAAAGGATTGAATGCAGGTCAGAGGGCGGGCGCATTAATTCAATAATAGAATAGAAGTACTGGAAATAAAAATAAAAATACACAACTATTCAAAAAATAGGTATTTAATGCAAAATTTTCTTAAGCAGCCTTTAGAGGATTTCATAAAATTAATTTTAAAATTATCCTTTTGGTATAGGAAGCACAATTTTTATTTTAACTGAAAATAATTTTGCAGTGAATGAAATGTCAAATAAAATAAGGACATGAATCTCTTAAGTGATGTAAAAGGTATGAAATGAAATTTGATTTTGGGAAAAACGCACAAAAATGCAGCGCGTTCACTCAAACCATGTTGATGCACAATATGGATAAGGAAAAGGAAAATGTCATGGTCGTAGACATGCACATGAACCAGGACAATGACATAGATATGGACATATGTATACCGAGAGGTTTTTTTTGTTGGACTTAATGATAGCGCACTATCAATAGTGGCTCCTTGATAACTCCACTAGCACTACACCAGGATTGCTTTAGTATATCATCAGGGTGGGTAGTTTGATCAGTATTATTCGTACATCCTCCTTACTTAAAGTAAGCAACTGATCTGCACATATAATTAATAATTTTAATTCATTAATTCATTACACCTTCCATGTGTTTTTAGGACGAAGCATTGTGTTCATCTTTTTCCAAGACATAAATGATAATGTATGTATGCATAATCTAAATTATATTTATTCTTCTACGAATCTCTTCTACCTCGCGTAGTTCTAATAGAACTAGCTTTATAATAATACTCACACTGGCCCAGTTATACAAGGATTCTAGGCTACAATATAATCTTCCTCACAACACCAGCGAGCAGTCTCCTCTGAAGATATTTTGGGCCTCTTGTATTTGGCATAATCAGAGATACCGCCAAGCATGTTTTGATGCCTCGATAGCTATATATTGCAAGTGTTCACGAAAGGATAGACGTGTATCAATCATCACTCATATGTATGTATTTCAGAAATGGCCTGGGTTCTATGCAAAAAGTGCCAACATTAAGGGTAATACTCGTTGTTTCGCTAGTTTTCCGGCTATTTATCAAAACCTTTTCGGTCTTATGATCAGCTAGAGTTAATTCCATTGAGCTAATCCAGGACTTCCCGATCTGTGTAATGGACAAGACGTAGTAATAGCCGTTGTCATAAACAAAGCCATAGGTACAGACATAGACGCAGCCATAGACATGAAAATAAACATAGACAAGGATAAGGATATGGAGTTTACATATGCTAGAGATAGTAATGCCTTTCATTGTGTAGATGTTATCCATAATCTACAGCTATTTATTTGTAGAAACATATCGCCCAGTTTTATATTGGTCTAGTAAGTTTACATAATATGAGTTATAATGAATCTGAAAAGGTTATGGTAGGTTAGGATGGCAGTCAGAATTCCAGACTCACTCAAAACTTTCTGGACTTTGGTTAAGCAGAGTACCAACTATAGAACCAACCAGGGCCCAATAAAAAATATGCTAACATGTTGTAATTCAACCCTAGCAATGTCAGAAAGTTCCCTGAACTCAAGAGCGCTGGCTTGCTGGCTCAAGGCAATGACACAGAAAATGTTCTACGTTTTGCTCTTCATCAGGGTCTTATAAGCTACGATAAGTCATTGGGACTTATTACGGTTGTTGAAAATTTCGATGCGACTTCGACTTGCTGTACTAAATTAAAGAAGCATACAACATTTTTCCTTAATCTAATACAAGTTCTCGAAGACGAATGGAAAAATTCTACTACCGTAGAATTCCGCCATATTCTCTTCCTTCACCACCTGTCTTCTCTATCACTATCCCTTTCCTAAAAGACGGTAACACCTAGTAATAGTAGTAGGCATTAATTGCCTGAGTGTTACTTCTCTTTGAAAAAATAAAAATAAAAATGTTTCAATTGTAGGAATTCTTGCGAATTTAAAATTTTTAGCATCGTATTTAGCCATATTTACCATTTTTGGTACCACTTTGGGCCCATTAAAAAAACATACACATTTTATTACCCCAGATTCTACTGAGCGATAGGAAGTCAGAGCAAATTATTTTTACATGTATGTCATATGTGCCTAATCATTAACAAAAAAAGTTCCGAAAACGGGTACGATTTTAACCCTTTAAAAGCGAATATTCAAAAATTGCCAATATCCATTCGAGATTCTGTCTAGAATAAAAGAATGCGTCAAAAACCTTTTTGCTACGTTCAATAGTTTGGAAGATATGTCGAGTGCAAAAAAAGGTACCAAAATTCAGTTTTTACCCCCTTTTAATCCCTAAAAGTACACATATCGAAAAAGTACCAAACACGTGTCGGCTTATATTTTTTAGCAGCATTCGTGTGCTTTTTAAATTTAGAGTCTATGTAATGTAGTTTCCGAGATATAAAGATACCGATTTTTCCCTTTTTTCCCCTTTAACATTCGATTTTCCAAAACTCCCTTCTTGGTGGATCGGAACCTACACAACAAATTTCAGCTCTCTGGCAATAGTCGTTTGGGAGTTGCGTTGATACATCAGTCAGTCAGTCAGTAACGTTACTCTTTTATATGTATATGTGACCTTCTCCGAGAAAAGAGACCTAGTGTGTCAAAAAACCGGTGTGTGTCAAAATCGATAAAAATGAGAAAAATATTAAAATTTTATTTTTTAAATGCGTTTTTCTCAAAACTTTATTTTCACACACTAGGTCCCTTTTCTCGGAGAAGGTCACATATGTATATTGAATTTTTTTTACAAAATTTTGTTTGAAATTTAGATAAAGTCTAATATTGTTTTGTTCCCACTTGCTTGGCAAATAGCGAACAAGGACGAGGGAAACAACTTTTGAGGATATTGTTATTGAGAATAGGACTGAATATTTTTTCTTGAATTATTGCGAATTGTTCTGCAGATCACGAAATTTAAAAAAATAATAAGGGCCAAACATTGCTTTTGTAAATTACACGATCTATAGCGTTGGAATTTGAAAAGAAAACTTTAAAAATACAATAAAATCTACTACGAGTAAGAAGTCAAATGGTAACAGTTTCTTTTTGAAATCATTCTGGGGTCCAATCGCCGTTTTCGATAACGAGCTGCATTGATCACGTTTTTTCGGTTTGAGATTATGGCATTCGCTATCGAACAATATAATAATAATATTGTTCGATATCGAAAGCCATAATCTCAAACTGCAAAAAAAGTGATCGAATCAGCTCCTTATCGAATGCGACGAATATACCCCTGATTTTCAGACCAGACTCGATTATTTAGTTTCAATTTAAATAACAAGACAGAACATCAAAAATCCGGAATTTTTATGTTGTATTTGTTATATTAACAAATTTTTTTAATTGGATCGATTACATGCTTTTTTAAGTTGAAATTAAATTCTGAAAATTTATTTTGTTATCTTAAATGTGTTGGTATTTTTGTCAGTGTAGTGCTATCAATTTAATAATTAAAAGCCAATTTTCTTCTATAATAAAGAGTGTGGATAATAATATTTTAAGATCACAGTCATTCGATATGGCAAGTACGAGTATTTTATTATTATTATTATTTTTTTCTTATGCGGCAAGTTTAGCCATAATTTAGAAAATATTACTTGACGTTGCCATGAACGTTAGACCAAAACTGTTAAGCAGCAAAAATAAAAATTTAAAACAAAAGCAACATTATGTGTTTTAAAATATTCATATACAAAGAACTATATTTAGTAGTTATAATCGATTAAATGACAACGACACGAAAATTGGGCATATCTACAAATATCTATTCTGTGAGATGTTGTTGCTTGTTGTTCGTTGTTATTGCTTCCGCTCGCTGCACATGCTCAGGGAATGCAATAAATTTGCTTAACTATTCCCTGATATCGCGATTTCGCTTCGCATATTTAATGTTTATGGCATAAACGGAAGCAAGATCAAATGAAATGCATTCACAATTTGATTTTGTTAGTGAAAAATCGTGAATGAAAAAAATTAAACTATATATGAGAGTTGCGAGTATGGTTTGGAACAGATACTCGTATTGAGCTTAATACTCAGTCAATATGGAATGACATTTCGTAGTTAATGTAAAAAAATTTAACTATGAACTTTTATTAGCTGAGGCAAGGCAGCTGTTAAAAATGATATTGAGTGTGTGTGTGTGTGTGTGCATACACAAGAAAAAATCTTAACTTAAAATCTACGTTAACCAGGTTAATTTAATCTTTTTTTCGGCAACTATTTTGCTTCATATGTGTTACACATGTTAATCTAACATGATTTATAGTAGTTTTTAAAGAAAATTTTTACTTTTGAAATAACTTTATTTCATTTTGATTTAACATTTAAGTAGTGTTGAAATCAAAATGAAGAACCATATGCAAGTTTGAACAACGTAAATTTCATACTTATGTAACATGAAGAAAAAATGTTGAATAAAAGTTATTGCAAGTTGAAACAACATGAATTTAATTTAATTTAGTAATTGTATTTTTTTTTTAATTATTTAACTCAGAAAAATTTGCTTCGCCGGCTAAGATTTGAAGTCGCAACTCATCGCATAGTAGTCAATGCGTTTACCCGTGCAGCCATAACAACTTTAAGAATGCTTTAGATATATCCTTTAGTTCCTATGAGGAGCGCGGGGCCTCAAACAGAGGTTTTCCAACCGTTTCTGTTTGAGGCTAGGTTTTTAATTTCATTACAGCTTTTTCCTGCTCGTTAAGCCTCTGCCTCTACTTGTCGTCGCCAAGTGTGGGCAGACCATCCTTGCAGATTGCAGTCAATGGCATTGCGGGTGACATCTTCGGGTGCTCTTTGTAATGCGTGACCAACCCATCTTCATTTCCTCCTCAATACTTTGGTATATATTTGGCTTTGACGTGTACATGTCTAGAGGTGCGTGTTCGATATTCTGTTGGGCCAGAAAATTCTTAATATCCTCCTTAGGCATTTGTTCAATTTGCATTTGCAAAATGTTCACGTCTTTTGCCGCCATATTCCATATTTCACATCCATAGAGGAGCACAGACTTCACGCACAAATTGAATATTGTTATTTTAGTGCGTCTGGAGATTAATGGTGACTTCCTCACTGTGTTTAGTTGGCCGAATACTTGCCGAGCTCTCCTGATGCGGTTTGAGACGTCTCCGGAAGAGCCTCCAGTCGATGTGATGATACTACCCAAGCAGCAAAAGTGTTTCACGTCTTCGAGTTGGATGTTCTGTATAGTGAATGGCCGGTTGGATATTGCGTTTACTCGCAAGACCTTCCTCTGGTTTATGTTTATTTTTAATCCTTCCTTTGCAGCTGCTGTCTCTAACATTTTGAGGCTTTCCGCCATGTCGGAGTGACTGTGTGTTACATGCACAATATATATAAACCATCATCATGAATAACATTTTAATTCAACATTATTGAAATGATTATTTAATATAGAATTTATTTGAAACATTTCAGTTTAAAAAAATGCAAAATTCTTTGACTAGTTTCTAGGATTCGAACCTGGGATCCTCCAACTACAAAATTAGTATACTGCATACCAGCCAGCAGCAGTTTACAACAACAATATAAAAACAACTCACACAACTAAACACAAAACTGTATTGCAGCTATAAACAAAGCAAATAAACACCTACACAATGAAACAACATATTATTGCTTGTAAATTTAAATCAAAATTTTTGCATGGTGATTTTACAGTGGTATTTTCTTCTGTGTGTATGAAAGCTTCAATATTACCTCATTATTAGATAAACTATAAAATTGCTTTTCTTAAACTAAAACCTTTTAACAAATCCTGATAAATCACTTGTCGATTTGTTTCGTTTGTTAAAAAGGTCTTGATTTTATTACTTTAAATTCTAAAAAGCCATCATAAATAAATCTTCGCATATAAATCTTTGTGGAACTGAGGCTGCATCCTTAAATATATGTATGGGTATGTATGAGTGTATTTAGTGTTTTGAATATTCTTTGAAATCTTATTTTTGCTTGAAATTACAAAGAATTTCAAAATGTGTTAAGATATGCAAACAACAATGTCAATATGGAAATAAATTCTCTTTTCTGGCTGTTATTTTTTTTTTTGGGTTTAGTTGTTTGCTTTTTTTTAATAAAAAACCAAAACTACATGAATATTCTTCCAACAAACGAAGAAACTGAAAAAATACCTTAAAACAAAGTTTTGCAAATAATTTTAAGAATTGCAACAAACTAAATAAATCACTCAAAAACCTACCGAAAAAAAAGGACACAAAATGTTTCAAACAACAATCCAAAACAACAGCTCATGCAAACAATTCCAAACTAAGGCCAGGAAAAAAAACGAAAAGAGCTAAGAAAAAAAAAGATCGTGCAATACTTGTCTTTTGTGTCAGTTGAAAGATACGAATATCTTTCACACAAAACCATGGTCGCGTTGACAATAACGATCAATGGGTTGTTGTTGTTGTTGTTGGCTGTTGTTCAAGACTTACAAATAGACAGACAGACAAACCGATTTATATATGCATACGGGCAGCATATAATAAGCAGGGATTTTATGTTAAATGTCATCAGCTCGAAACTATCACACACACACACACACACTTTTTAAAATAATCAAGAAAGCAAGTTGTATTGGTTACGAAACCGTGTTGATATATGACAATGAACAATAAAAATGGTACTATTGTTTTCGAATCGATATGCAAAGATATCCTTTTCGTTCCGCATAGTGTGTATATGTACAATTCCTTGAGACATGTTGCATCAGTTGCTATTTGATGTTGTACATTCAATGTTATTTAAACGAGACAAATAGTATCAGTTCATTGTAAACGACTCCAAAACGACCGTGATGACATGAATATTTAAAAATCACAATTGTTTAATTTCTTTTTCTTTTTTTTGCGTCTTTCGACTTTATAAATATTTCATCTAAAAAAATATGTAGACATACATATAATACAGGGTGTTTTTTTAGAGGTATAGAACTTCGAATTGAAATAAAACACAAGAAAATCGTTTTAATGTCCATCAATTTGGCTTTATTGGAAGGATAATTTTATGCCATTAATGTTTAAATATGATTTCGGGCATGTGGCCGCCGCGGCTGGCTCGAATAAAGCCAATTCTACAGGTCCAATTTTCAACCACTGTTTCGAGCATATGGGGCCGTATGTTGGCAATAACGCCACGAATGTTGGCTTCCAAGTCCCCTAACGTTTCTGGTTTGTTGGCGTAGACGAGCGACTTCACATATCCCCAAAGAAAATAATCCAATGGTGTCAAATCACACGATCTTGGTGGCCAATTGACAGGTCCATTCCGCGAAATTATGCGCTCATCGAATGTTTCCTTCAATAAATCGATTGTGACGTGCGCTGTGTGGCATGTAGCGCCGTCTTGTTGGAACCACAACTCATCCACATTCATGCCATCCAATTCGGGAACAAAATAGTCGGTTATCATGGCTCTATACCGGCGAATCGATTCATTCGGGTCCTCTTCAACACTTTGCTCTACAGCGGCAATTGTTTCTTCGGTGCGCACTGTTCGACGTCTCTGCGGATGCGTATTATCACATAGAGTAAACGTAGTGCGAAAACGATCCATGGTTAACCGAATTAATTGCTCTGATGGACGATTATGTCGACCATAAAATGGACGGAGCTTGCGGTAAGCTTCGCGAACTGAACCATTATTTTCGAAATAAATTTGCACGATTTGCAAGCATTGTTCTTTTGTCAACCTGTTCATGATGAAATGGCAAACCAAACTAAATATTAATCACTTGACAGCTGACAAAATGGCCGCCAGTTAAAAAAGTGATGCCAACTTAAAGTTCTATACCTCAATAAAAAACACCCAATACATAAATATCTCTGGCAATCTTCAGGCCACTGATTTATGGTTTTGCAAACGATAAATGATTTTAATAAATATTTAGTTTTACTAAAAGAAAAACAATCATCATCATATCGATATAATTTTTGATTTGATTTGATTTTTTTTTCGTATTTAAAAAATTATTTGTAGCAAAAATGCTGACATTAATTGATACAATATGTAACGAAATTGTAACAAATGCACAATGGGCCAAAATGGATAGCTTAACCGAAGCTCATAGTTTCCATAAATATATTGACTGCCCATGAGTTATTTCTCCGAACAAGTGGACTGTAAATAATTATTTTCTCTACAATTAGAAACTGTTTTAAGTTCATGAGATCACTACGGCTACGGCATGAAATTGGTCGAATATCGAGCTTCCAGAATAAGGTATGCTAAGTCCTAATTTACACTATGCAATTCTTATTGCTAAGCTGATTAGTTTGAAGGAGAGAGAGAGACGAAGGGAACAGAAACGTTTCTTTTCTCCTCGTCTTTCTCTCTCCTAAAAAAACTAATCAGCTTAGCAATAATACTTGCATAGTGTAAACCAGGACTAAGTTTATTATTTTGTAAGCACCATAATTTCTTTGAAACTCTTTTTACTTATAAAGCAAGAGTGCTTGTCACCGCATACTTCACACTTTACGGTCGGAAATTCTCATTTGTTTCATATATAAATTAAAGTTAAATCTTGTGACATTGAGTGTTGTTTCAGCAACTATGTACAAGTTTTTCGATAAAAAAAATAATTTCCGTTTTCAACGTGTAGTCAACTCTGTAAACGTTCTCTAAAGTTTCTAAAAATTTTCTACACCTTCGAACAAATCGCAAATCTGTTTCGGCGATGGCATTTCTTCAGATTTGGTAACAAAAAATAGTCGTAGCTTAATTCGGAGAATAGGACGGAGGAAGGAACAGTTCGTAGTCCAATAATTGGTTTTTTAACTCCCGACCAAAAAAAGGGGTGTTATAAGTTTGTAGTGTGTGTCTGTGTGTCTGTCCGTGTCCACGTACATCCCAAACGGCTGGACCGATTTTGATTTAGTTTTTTTTTGTTTGAAAGGTGACTTGTTCGAGAAGGTTCTTAACGATGTTTGAAGAAAATCGGTCCAGACGTTTAGAAGATATCGCATCTTTTCTAGATATATCGGGGGTTTTTAAAATTTTTAATTTTTGTTATTCAATAATAATATTAATAAAATTTATTTATTGATAAATATACAGGTGTCTAATCGTCGCTTCAGATAACGAGCTGATTCGATCACGTTTTTCACTTTAAGATTATGGGATTCGATATTGAACCATATTATTACATTGTCTCAAACTAAAGAACGTGATCGATCAGCACGTTATCGAAAGCGACGATTAGACCAAAGTTAAACAAGATTTAATCTTATTTAATAGTTATTTGTTTGTGAGATGAGTTTAGCGTTGGAGTCAAATCCATTTCCACAGAGCATCTTCGTCAGGTTTGGGAATAGGTAAAAGTTACTCGGAACAAGACCGGAGAATAAGCCGCGGGCAATTCGTCATGAAAACTGCACTGCATTATACTGGTGGTCCGAAGGCGGCCGTTTCTTTTCAAACCCTGACTAAATATACAATCTAAAGTTGGAGGGAGTCAATGTGAATTGTACGGCTAGCCTTCCCTGGCGCCAATTTAACCTGAGAAACCCTCTCTGTAGACAAATGTTTATTTTTATGTGTGTTGTGTCGGATCCCGTTTCGTTCATGGTTACGCCAAACACTCCTGCGAAGTTTCACACGATTGTGTTTGTGGTAAATTGTGAGCAAACACGGAACTTATACTGCGAAGTGCTTTCCATAATCAAGTGAGCATTAAAAATTTAAACCACTGAAAATTATGAAATGGCTATGCCTTCCACAATCTGTCGCACATTCAATCTCCGATCAGCCAACACCATTTTTGAAAGGGAGAAGAGTTCGAGGGCTAGGTTAGGTTACGTTCAGGTTTATTATGAACAGCAACCACCTCTGAGCAGAGTCCGTTGTCCGGGATTGTTTCCATCAAGTTTTGCAATTTGATGTTTCTTGCTCATAATAATTGGCCTATGTATAAAATCAATTATTTTGTTTATTTTTAACGATATTTATTTATATATTTTTATTTTTTTACTACTTACATTTCGAGTGAGTATATTTCTCCTACTATTTTGTACTTCTCATTTACCAACTTTCTGGTAAAAATTACTTTTATCAACCGCACGTTGCTGTTCATAATAAACGTGGTTAATTTAGGTCGAAAAAGAAAGGTAATCAATGCTGACCCAATCCATTGCGGATTACATTTATGCTCTCAGAGTATGTTGTGTGCTCTTAGGGAAATATATGAGGTGGAGGGAGTTCCCAATAAAGATATCAAAAACCTGGGCTGGGTTAATAAACCTGTTTACTCAAAATATTTTCTTAAGTTTCTCACACATTAATCCTTAAGATATTTTATAATTAGTAAATTTTCCATACCGAAGATTCCGTCCATATACGATATCTCACGGAGCGAACTGTGTCATTCCAATCAAAATTTAACTGGTAGTCTTTTCTAGGAGATACAAAGTTCGCCGACCGTCCTTGGCCGACCAATGCCAATAAATGGCATTACCCTATCCCTCTTGTATAATACCAAATATCTGGGTGTTGTCCTTGATAGTAAGCAAGTCTGGAAAGAAAATCTTCAGGCAAGAGCAACGAAAATTTTGATGGCAATCTACGTCTGTAGGAATGGAATTGGCTCAATTTGGGGCATACGACCTAAAACAGTTGGATACTAAAGGCGGCCGATATTATTTTACGGTATACCAGTTTGGTGGACAGCACTAGACTCACCCAACAATCGTATAGAGAAGATTGTAAGCAAAAGGGCACTTGTAATAACCGGTGTTCTCAGATCCACGCCCACAAAATTGGTATTTGGTATGTTTTGTTGGTGGTCTTAAAGGCCAGGAAGTTAGCACTACGTACTGCTGTCAAACCAAATTTAATAGGTGCATGGAACCGTAGGTCATATAGACGTACAAGCATTCCGAAAATAGTAAACAACATGCTTGATCTTAAAAACTACTACACTACGAAACCCTACTTCAAAAGGATGTTTCGATTTTCATTGAGACAAGGGTTTTCTCCATACATGGTCACGGATATTTCAGGACGGTGAGTTGTTAGAGGCTTCTATATTCCAGAATTCAGAATTGTAATGTCTATCACACGGACCAATATGGCATATTAAAGGCAGAGATATCTGCCATTAAATGAGTAATTCTTTGCCTGAAGTTCTATCGGACATAAAAAAGAGTTATTCATATCATAATTAACATACGGCGTACAAGCAGCTGCCTCACATGTATACATACGTGTTCTCTTGTCCAAGAACATCGCGAAGCCCTTGATAAGCTGGCGCAGCATTCACGTATCACATAAAATTAAGTGCGTAAACAGGGGAAAATTTTATACAACGAAGTTGAGGATGATCTGGCAAATAGGGGAATCTTACTTAGGAAGGTTGATATCGATAGTCTCTGGGGGATTCCACTCGCAATAACTTCCTCAAATTAGGTCACGATAATTGATACAATGAATCAACTTGTGTAATAGGAAGAACCCTTCTGGCTTCGCTTGAATCCATCTAAACCTAAGAACATCAATGATTTTACAGAGAAGCACTTGAGGAGTCTATAGGCCACGCTAACCGACCACTGCACTTGCAGAACCCATGCTAAGGTCTTCCATACAACGAATACTACTCCAGTTCTGTCTCGCTCTGGAGGATCCCTGACTGCACGTCCTTGGAAGAGTATCTTTCAGCTATTTATTTCCTTGAGGCGAAGTCTACTCCTCAAACTTTTGTATTTATTGCTAATTAATTTTGTCAATAAATAATCATAATAATAATAACAATATCCTATAACATCTTTAATCTTTTGCCATTATACTCAACCTTAATTCAACATTTTTCAACCTCTTCCGCTTCCATACATTTACGTTTACTCCTTTTTTTCTTCCTAATCACACGGTAACACAAAGGGATCATAATATTGAACACAAGTGGGCTGGGTTCTCTTTACCCGCAACCTGCTAGCCTAGCGTAAGACCGTACACAGAGAAAAAACTGCCTCATAGATTCAAGAAGATTTTCTCTTTGAACCGTTTTTAGGCTAAGGGGTATCCCAGCAGCAAGAAGCGAAATTTTTTTCATAGATATTCCTTATTGTTTTTATGTGGTAAATCTTATTAATTTTATCAAGAGGAAAACCACATAAAATCAAGAAGAAATCTTATTATTCACAACTTTTTTTACTCAATTTTCGTTATTTTTGGCACCAAAAAAAAAAAAAAATAAAAAACAATCCATAGAGAAAAACTTCTTGATTCTATTAGGTTTTCTTATAAATTATAAACTATAGGGATTTCTTATTGATTTAATTAGGATGCCTTCTTGATTTTTTTAAAAAGGTTTTCTTCTTGATTTTATTACGTTGCCTTATTGATTTTTCCAATAAGGTTTTCTTCTTGATTTTGGTAGGTTCCTATATGAGTATGTGTAAAGCATCTTATTGATTTTTTTTAATAGGGAAACTTCTTGATTGTATGAGGTATCTTATTATTTCATATCTATAAATAGACATAAAGACAATTTTTTTCATGATCTTTTTCATTTTTGTATAAGAATGTTTGCACAATAATTATAAACGTTATTTAGGATGCTTGTTAGCATATTGGGTAGAGTGCTTGTCTATCAGGTAGAAGTTTGCTGGTTTAATACTTGGTGAGTCAGTTAGTTAAGAATATAACCTAATGTGTATGTATGTATGTATGTAAAAATAAATAACATCTACAACATACTAAATACATAAGTACAGAGAATAAAGACGCAATTTTTTTTATTTTTTTATTGAAAAAATCAATAAGATAACCTCATAAAAACTACAAGATTTCTTCTTGATTTTTTCAAAAAGTTTTCCCTATGTTATTAATAAGATTTTCTTATTGAAAAAAACACCATAGAAATTTCTTATTAATTTTGTTCTATTTTATGAGGTTTTCTCTGTATAGTTTATAGCATAGCTTCAGTTTAAATGATGTTTAGTTTGGATTGCAGGTTTTTAAAAAGATTACAGATTTATTACAAATATAAATACTATTAGAACTCTTCTTGTTACATTTTTTCAATTTAAAATATAATCAATATCTTACTGAGCTCTGACTAAATTTTATTAGCTGCAGCTGCCGATGCCGATCGAAATTTCTAAGTCTGTCTTTACACTTGCGTTCCGGTCTGAGTTAAAACTATAAGAATTTGAAACTTTTAAACCGAGCTCAGATGATACTTGAGAAAAGTTTTCTATTGAGAGAGGCTATTTCTCTTTTAGCTATTAAGGTCTGTTGATGAAAGAAAATAAACTAACTTTTGCGAGTCGAAAGAAATTGTATTTGTTATCTTTATAATAACTACGAGTATAGTATAACAAAAAGTATGATGAGCATGGCCTTCCTTCAAGAAAGAAAACTAATTTTTTTATTTGAAAACCATCATACTTTCCCATAGATTTTTTTTATAGATCCGCTAATCATTTCTCCAATACATATTCTGTAAGTCTTTAAGTCTTTCTAGATGATCAACTCAGCAAACTATTTGACAAAACATTCATTAACAAATAATTTTTATTGAACGATTCCCTTGGAACTGTTCAAATTACTGCAGTGATTGACACACTTAAATTAAATACGATTTACTTTTTTAATTAAATGCTGCCAGCCAAATTTTTAGTCGTTTAAGCTAGAGATATTCGAAAAATTAATAAGAAAAATGCCCACTATTACAATATATTACTTGTATATTTTTTTTCTTCTGCTGGCTACTGCGCTCATAAATAATCATAATGTTGCTGTTAAGTAAGTAAGGGGGTGGGCAATTGAAATGTTTTTTTTTTTTGGTTTTTTGCTTCAACTTGTGTTGTTATTGTTGCTGCTGTTAATGTTGTTGCAATAAGAAAAATAAAGCAACAGCAACTGGTAGAAAATTCATATTGAACATTATCAACAGAAGCAGTAACACCAATCGAACAGCAGCTACTTTAAATGAACAATTTTATTTTTATCCGTTAAACAAATCTTACACCAGAAATGAATGTTTCTGCTCTTTACGTCTTTTTTTATGATTTGTGTGTGTGTGTGTTTGTGTGTGTTTATTATTGTTAATGTTGCAGTTGCAGTTGTTGCTTTCGTTATTTTGTTTATTTGAAATTTAACAAAAATGAGAAGAGTTTCATTTTTTTTATAAGTTTTTTGTTTTTATTTCTTCACAAAAATTGCAATTTTCTTTGGCAGCATGTACATACAAGAGCAGGGCGCATAAATTGTGTATACTTATAAGATACTCAATAACAGTGGGCTGAAAGAAGGAATATGTAGGTGTGTGACTTTGCAAAAAAAAAATATCGAAATATTAAAAAATAATATATAATAAAATATATTGGACCAGGTCTAGCGTTCCCATTTAATTATTTATTAGTGGATTTAGAGATTTTTGTAAATATGCTGGTGTCATATAACAAATTCCCTATTCCTTAATAACCTTGCTCACCACTCTTCATAAAGTTATCGCGCACATTAGGCGAATTTAAACAGAATAGTATCTGAACTGAGGAACGAACAGCACAGACCAGGTAAGTGGCTGCATAATAATTGCGGAGCAATAGTCGTATATCGCTCACTATTATATCTGACTGTTTATACACAGAGAAAACAGTGCCTCATAAAATAGAACAAAATTAATAAGAAATCTCTATGATTTTTTTTCAATAAGAAAATCTTATTAATTTCATAGAGACAACCTTTTTAAAAAAATCAAGAAGAAATCTTTTAGTTTTTATTATGTTATCTTATTGATTTTTTCAATAAATAAAATAAAAAATAAATTGCGTCTTTATCCTCTGTACTTATGTATTTTCATTTAAATTCTATACCACATACATATGTAGTAGATGTTATTTATTTATACACACATACATACACATTATGTTATATTCTTAACTAACTTACTCACCAAGCATTGAACCAGCAAACTTCTGACTAATAGACAATCACTCTAACCAAAATGACAACAAGCAGCCCGAATAACCATTGAAATTATTGTGCAAAAACTCTTATACAAATATGAAAAAGATCATGAAAAAATTTTTCTCTATGTCTATTTATAGAAACGAAATAACAAGAAACCTCATAAAATCAAGAAGATTTCCTTATAAAATGCTTTACACATAATCATATAGAAACCTACTAAAATCAAGAAGAAAACCTTATTGAAAAAATCAATAAGATAGCCTAATAAAATCAATAAGAAATCCCTATAGTTTACAATTTATAAGAAAACCTAATAGAATCAAGAAGTTTTTCTCTATGGATTGTATTTTTGGTGCCAAAAATAACGGAAATTGAGTAAAAAATGTTGTGAATAATAAGATTTCTTCTGGATTTTATGTGGTTTTCTTCTTGATAAAATTAATAAGATTTACCACATAAAAACAATAAGGAATCTCTATGAAAAAAATCTTCGCTTCTTTCTGCTGGGATACCCCTTAGCCTAAAAATGTTTCATAGAGAAAATCTTCTTGATTCTATGAGGCAGTTTTTTCTCTGTGTTGACTTAAGCAAAGCATTTCGCACTCTAGCAAACAAGGTACCTATGATCAAACCCATTTAAATTACATGGGCTTGATCATAGGTTTGTGCTTAAAATTAACGAATGAACGAATAGGACCCAGCTCTAATGGTCGGCTTTGGCACCACCTCCAACCCAGTACAGTCTACCCCCATTAGTTCTCGAATGCATATGACTAGTAACCCAGGAGAGCTACCGCATTCGCCACTTCTACGAATAGTGCTTTTTATAGAGCTAAACAGCTTTTCTACACTGCTCTTCAATATTATCTGGTATAGAATCAGCAATTAAAACAAATCTTTCATCATTTATATCGGAATGGAGTTCTCGTTGTACCTTCATAGTGAACAGACGTAATAGCGGAATTTTTCTTATATACAAACTAAACAAAAAAAAAAGCATACAAAAAATATTCGTAGTACATATTAACTTTGATAAATAAGCATTTTTTTGCTTTGATAATATTTTTACATATAGAAATAACAAAAATAAAAAAAAACCGTAAACAAAAAAACATACAAAATACCCTTGAGGAATACTCTTTATGAGTATCCCAGAGGAAAAAAATAGTGAAGTGAGTTCTAACGGCAGAAATGCCTATTTTACTGTGAGTTTTGATGCTCATAATGATAACAATAAAAATAAAAAATCTGATAATAGACTTGCTGTGAGTTCTGAAGCTCTTAATAAAAATCAAAAATGTGATAATAGACTTTTACTAACAGCAAAACCACAGTTTCGTCAGCGATCAACTTCGCTTTGTCCAATGCCAACTAGTGAATCGTTGACATTATTGCCTAGTACTTCTAAATTTAACTCAGCGATATCATCCGCTTCGGGCTCGTGGTCAACAATTAAACAAGTTGTTACTGAAGACAACAGTAGTACAAAACCAAAGGTACAAGTAGGAATGGACAGATATATAACCATTTTAAAGCGCGGGCGAAGCCCAAATTCTACTAAAATTGGATCCGCCCCAAAGATGTCTAGGGATAACAGCACATCTTCTATCAATCGTCAAAATCGTTTTTCATTATTGCAAGACAAAAACGACAAGCCCGCTGCATCATCACAAAAGTCTTTTAAGCCACCACCTATTTATCTGAGAGAAAAAAATTCAAACGCGATTCTAAAAAATCTACTGTCGACCATTGGTGAAAATACTTTTCACATCATTCCAATTAAACGAGGTAATATTGATGAAACTAAAATCCAAATATATGATGAAAAAGATTTCCGAAAAATTGTTAGTGAGTTTGAAAAAAATAAAACAAATTTTTATACATATCAACTTAAGAGTGCTAAAGGCCTACAAATAGTATTAAAGGGCGTAGATTCATATGTTGAGCCTGAAGAAGTAAAATGTGCACTTATCGAACAAGGATTTAAGGTAAAAAATGTTACCAATATAATCAATAGAGAGAAGATTCCCCAGCCTCTATTTCGTGTTGAACTGGAGCCGAATGATATACAGTTAAAGAAAAATGAGACGCACCCAATTTATAGTCTAAAATACCTTTTACACCGAAAAATCACAGTTGAAGAGCCACGTAAGCGTTCAGGTCCCGTACAGTGCCATAATTGCCAAGAATATGGCCACACAAAAACCTACTGCAAATTACCTACAGTTTGTGTTATCTGCGGTGAATTGCATGGTACTGCTAACTGTACCAAGCCAAAAGTACAAGCTGAAAAAAAATTCAGTAATTGTGGAGAAAATCACACCGCTAATTACAGAGGATGCCGTGTATATTCTTTCGTTAAACAGGCTATGGGTCAAAAATCTAAATTAGCTCCAGTTCAATCAGCAAATGCTTACTCCGCCACTCTGCCTCAAACTAGCCAACTAGTTAATTCACGTGTATCGTATGCCGATGCTGCTAAGACTAGCTCTATTCCCACACAAAATGTTCCACCGCCAAGTAATTCAACGAATGCAAACTCTAGCTTTAACTTTAGTCGTCTTGAAGCTACTATTGAGAATCTGGTGCTAACTATAAACAACTTTACAACAAATATGACTAGCATGATGCAAGAAATGCTGAGAATGCAGAATACTCTGCTTCAAGCATTAGTCAACAAACCATGAACACGTTAAAACTATGTTTCTGGAACGCAAACGGCATTCGCCAACATAAAAATGAACTTGAGCACTTCCTCACGGAAAAAAATATTGATATAATGATGGTCTCTGAGACTCACTTGACTTCGAGAAGCTGCTTTAAAATAAATGGTTACACTCTATATGATTCAAAGGACCCGAGGGGGAGAGCATGCGGTGGATCAGCAATTCTAATTAAGTCAAGACTCAAGCACTATATCCTTGAGAACGTTAGTGAAGAATATATGCAAGCTACGAATATTTTCGTAGAAAATTTTTGTGCGAACTTCGTGATATCATCAATTTACTCACCTCCCAGATTTTCAGTTACCGAAGATCAGTATGAGAAGTTCTACAAATCGCTTGGATCTTGTTTCGTGGCAGCTGGTGACTACAATGCAAAACATACGTACTGGGGCTCGCGTCTTGTTACACCTAGAGGTAGAGCGTTGTTTAATACAATTTCAAAAATGGGCTTAGATGTCATTTCGAGTGGGGAGCCTACTTACTGGCCTACTGACGTAAGAAAAATTCCAGATGTTATAGATTTTGGCGTCACGAAAAATATCCATAGGGACTTAATTCACGTAGAGGGCTCTGTAGATCTGTCCTCCGATCACTCTCCCACAATAGTTACAATTTTCAACCCACTAAGGAGTGATTTAACTAACTCATATGCGAAAACGATTAACAGGGTCAACTGGCTAGGATTCAAAAAATATATTAGTAGTCACTGCGCAGAAAACATTCAGCTAAGATCACCTGATGATATTGAATTTAATATTGCCAATCTTAACGAATATATTAAACAGGCTGCTGAACATGCCACTACTTCCTATCCGCAGACTGGCTTTAATAGAATTTATTCTACGGAAATTGAACGTCTTGTATGTGAAAAGAGGAGAGCTAGAAGAGAATGGCAACAACACCGATCACCCCTAAATAAAATCAGACTTAAAGAATGTACTAAACGACTCAAAGAGCTGCTATCGTCGGAAAAGACTGCATTACTGGAAAAGTATTTAGAAAGTCTTGATGTAACGTCAACATCTAATTACTCTTTATGGCGCGCTACTAGAAATCTTAAAAGACCCGTTGATCTCAAATCACCATTGCGTACTTCGACTGGAGGCTGGGCAAGAAGCGATAGTGAAAAAGGTAACTTATTTTCTGAGCATTTAAAATCTGTATTCACTCCCAATTCATGTACGGGTGCTGCCGATTTACCGAGTGTAGTCTCTCTACCCCCTCGTCCCTTAAGGTTTAAGATGCGTGAACTACAAAAAATAGTTGCTGAACTCGACCCTAAGAAAGCTCCAGGTATTGATGGCATTAGTAACAAGATGCTGATGAACTTGCCTCATATTGCAATAAGAATTTTGCTATTTATTTTTAATGCCATTTTACGAATGCAGTATTTTCCACATAACTGGAAACTTGCCAAGATTAAAATGATTCCAAAGCCAGGCAAAGATCTTACCAAGGCTGAGTCATATAGGCCTATAAGCTTACTATCAACAGTTTCAAAACTTTTCGAAAAGCTGCTCATGACTAAATTGTCCACAATTTTAGCTGATACTGGGTGCATCCCGGACCATCAATTTGGCTTTAGAAGTCAGCATAGCACTATTGAGCAAACGCATAGATTGGTCCAAATTATAAGGAGGACTTTTGAAGAAAAGAAGTATTGTTCTGCCCTTTTTATTGATGTTTCTCAGGCATTTGACAAAGTATGGCACAAAGGCCTAGTTTTAAAATTGAAGACATACCTACCAATAAATATACAAAAGCTTTTGGAAAGTTATATTGTTGATAGGACATTTACCGTTGTGGAAGGAGACTTCATGAGTGTACCCGAATCTATATCTTCTGGTGTGCCACAGGGTAGTATTCTGGGGCCAGTCTTGTATCTAATATATACTTGTGATATGCCTGTGAGCAATAACATCCACACTTCTACATTTGCCGATGATACAGCCTGTATGAGTATGCACAAAAACCCTGATGAGGCATCCCGCAATCTCCGAGAACACATTACCCAGCTTGAAATATGGTTGAACTTATGGAGAATTAAAGTCAATGAACAAAAGTGTGTTCATATAACGTTTACCCTAAGAAAAGATACCTGTTCCCCCATTCGAATCAACAATCAAAATATTCCTCAACACTCTCAAGTCAAATACCTTGGCATACACCTTGATCGAAGGCTTACATGGAAATATCATATTGACTCTAAGTTAACCCAAATGAAACTTAAATTGACTCAAATATATTGGTTAATTGGCAGAAATTCAACACTCAGCCTAGACTGCAAACTTTTGATATACAAGTCGCTTTTGAAGCCAATATGGTGCTATGGAATTCAGCTGTGGGGCACTGCTTCAGCTTCAAATGTCGAGAGAATCCAACGAAGGCAAAACAAAATTTTACGTTTGATAACATCTGCTCCATGGTACGTTAAAAATTCAAATATTCATCCTGATTTAAATATGCCACTAGTGAGTGAAGAAATTGCAAAATACGCAGGCAAATATTTAACTAAACTCGAGTCACATCCTAATCCGCTTGCCCGTAATATTTTGAGCTTTACTGGACACATCCGCTTAAAAAAAGGGACACAAGGGCTCTTATACCTAACACTCCAGATGGGACTGCTTAAAAATACTTCTTTTTGATTATCACTACTTATGTATTATTTATAACTATCACTAAGCTTATGTCCGATATTGGTCGGGCCTAATAATTATATTTAGATTTAAGATTTGATTACTTATTGTTAGTTCATTTTTGAAGATACAATAAATAAATATACTATTAAAAAAAAAAAAAAAATTTATATCGGAATATTTAAATTCATTTTGACTATTATCTTCTTGAATATTATAAAATAATTTAAAAAAATTATTATATTCTTCACATGTTTAAAAATTAGTCCATGATAATATTTATTTAGAGTGTATCTAAAAGAGTATTTAAGGTAATGAAAGTTAATAATAATAATAATTGATTAATAAAATAAAGGACTTCATCAAATTAAATTCATGTTGTTTCAACTTGCAGTAACTTTGATTCAACATGGTTCATCGTGTTATTTCAGTATCGCGTTCAAGCTGTTTGATGGAATGCTGGATGCGCATTGGGAACCAAATTAGGTTCCTAAGCCAAAAAAAAAAGAAAAATACAAAATTGAAATAACCTTTTATTTTATTTGCTGGGGAAATATGTTACAAACGCCCCAATAAGACCACAAGGAAAGTTTATTGGAACACTTCAATTCTATACCTTTTCAGATGGCTGTTCAAACAAGAACAAGGAACAAAACTTCTTACTAGCATTTTGACCCCTTTGACATTTTCTTTTATGCAGTATGTGTAAAAGATAATTCTGCCAAAAAAAACCGACTTCAATGTAAAAATCTGGTAAAACATTTTCGAAAAAAATTTATGGGGTATAAAACTAAATTTTAATGGGCGTGCTACCGCCCATTTTCCCATTTTTGCAGTCGGTTAAAAAAGCATGAATCTAGCAACATTCAACTAATACATATTTGAAAAAAAAGAGAACATTTTGGCCAACACTATTGTTAATGACAAATACTATATAAATAAGGCCCCTTGACATTAACACGTTGTTTCAGCATGAAATAACATTGATTCAACATGATTCATTGTGACTAAAACATAGTGTAATGTTAAATGAAAATTAAATAAAGTTATTGCAAAAGGAAGATGTTTTTTTGAAGATTACTGTAAATCATGTTCAATTAACATTAAAATCATTGCCGAAAACTAGTAAATGAACTTTGATTTCGTAGAAATTTTTCAGTGTGCGCCCACATGTAGCAAGATTATTCAAAAACTATTGTATCTGTAGTATTCAAAAACTATTGTGGTTGAGAAGTTTAAATCCAGGGGCCTGTTTCTCAAAACTTTGAATTGTTGTAATACAAGTAAAACAGTGATGAAAACATTTTATTGTCATATAAAAGGTAAATTTTCACAACTCTTTTAACTGTTTGACAACATTTGTAAGTCTTGATAAACAGGCCCAGACCTTGCTCCGTAGGCTACCATTTGTTGCGACCGATGCAGAACTCTTGCACTAGAATACGCCGCTTTAAAGTGAAATGTATCCGAAACTGGCGTTTCCCGTTCATGGCTTCAAAAAGTTAGCAATTCTATTGCAGCTGAATCCATATGTGTGACAGAGAGAATGCTAAAGATCTAAGCTAACGATGGCCACTAATTTAAATAAATTTATATTGTATAATAAACGCTGAAAAGTTGCAAACATTTTTAAGTTTTGTCAAGAGCACACATTCTAAATTCTTGTTTTGGTTAACACATCATTTAAACTAAATTAAATGAATGATTTTCGTTAAAATGACAGATATTTATATTAACAAATCCTACAGCCCTTGGAAACACTGTATTTTATCAGGAGGCAAAATAACAAAAAAAAAAACTTACAATACAAAGATGTTGAGATGTTGGTTTATTTAGTGTGGCAAACAGTCAGACAGACAGTCAGTTCAATACTTTAAGCTCGTACACTAGTTGAATGGCAATATTTAAGAAAACATTATTACAGAATCGTGACCATAGTTCCATGAAACTGATATGAACAGCAAATTGAGGCACCGGCGCTGTATTCCCAAATACACTTCATTTGCAACAACAACAACAAAAGAGAAAAGCGCAAGGAACTTTTCCAACTACAAAACAAAATTATTTTATTTTCTTGCTGTTTTTAGATTTTATTTTAGATTTAATATTAAATGTGTGATTATTGTTCTTCAATTTGCGAAATAAAAAAAAAATAAGAGAGGTGGAGTATGGCACTCCAATGGCAGGCAGCAAGCAACTTGCTCTAATATTGTGCTCTTGTATCAAACAAATTAAATTAGTTGCAACTTAACAAACTTAAAAGCAATAAAACTGCATTCGAAGTGCTTCTATACGTTTGTAGTGACTTGAGTTTTTACGGTTTTAATTTTAGTTAAAAAAAAAACCTTTAATGATTTGATCGAATTTAACTGTTTAACACGAATAATTAACTAAATAAAATATATATTTCATTATATTATCCTGCGGAAATAATTTGAGAGTTGCTATGGGTGTTCGTAATAAGATGTTGTTGAAGAAATGTATAAAATTAAAAAGATTTTCTTTTCCTCTTTTTTTGATACTGTTTAAGATTGGAGTATATGATCAAATAAAAGGAAACGTTTGCATTGGTATTAATTTCTTCTTTGCAGAGAGTATAACTAAAAGGAAAACAGTGAAAACGTTTGATTCTCTTAGGGCCAAATTTACAATCATTAGGTAACTACTAGTAAACTAAAAAGAACAATACTAACATCTACATTGATAAGAAGTGTTGACATTCGCCCTTATTCCACTTGTCGACACAATATCAAAAAATTGGGGCTTGTGTACCCGTTGTAGAAAACAACTAACTCCTGTTGGCAGATTTGTGCTATTTTCTAGACCTAAGGGAACGAAAATGATTGTAAGTAGCACAAAATTGTTCTCGAAAGCGTGTAAACAACCCCCAATTTTTTGGTATTGTGTTAAAGTGACGTCGATGCCGACATCTGGAATAAGGACTATTATTATGGACCATTCCATTGTTTTCAAGAGGGACAAATACAGACTGATGGGCCTGAAATCCTGCGTTAGGTATGGAATACCTAATCCTTGGTTCAGCAATATAGACCATATACATTCTTAGGTTAGGTTAAAAATAGAAGTCAGTACTCTCATGCCAGTTGTGCACTCTCATGTAAAGTAATAAATGTGGTTCGTTTGTTTATAGGAACTCAATATCGGTTACGTAATCCCTCAAACTTTTCCAGTCAATACTTCTAAACTGAATAATGTCCGGTAAGGTGTCATTCCCAAAATAACGGGGTCTCGGCTGGGCGAAAGCTGGACAATGACAAAGCAAGTGCTTCATTTTCTCCATGTCCTAAATGTATGCCCTGTATTAATTATCATCCGTGGCTCCAATTCGGTGCAAGTACCCTCGTAAATTAGAGTTTCCTATTAAGATCCTATTAAGATATTAAGATTTTAACATCGTATTAGATGTTATAGTGCGTAGTGCTACTCAAGCTAATAGGGGTATCAACTGGGGTCTTAACCAACAACTCGAGAGCCTAGAGTATGCAGATGATATCTGTCTCCGTTCACACAGCTACAAGGATATGACATCTAAACTTAAATGCATCGAAACAGAGGCCATAAAAGCTGGTCTAAAACTAAACGTAAGCAAGAGTAAGGTAATGCGCTGCAATACAGTAAACACCAACAAGTTTCGCATAGAGAATATTGAACTAGAAGAAGTCTCGTCCTTTTGCTACCTAGGCAGCATCTTAACACACAAAGGTGGCTCCAGCAAAGATGTAACGTACCGAAACTCAAAAGCCAACCAAGCATTCGGTACCCTTCGGTCATTATGGAAATCTTCTGTCATATCAAAGAACACTAAGATCGATATCTTTATCTCTTGTGTCAAGTCTGTGCTCCTCTATGCATGCGAGACTTGGAATACGACAGAACACGATGCAAACTCCCTACAAGTTTTTGTTAATCGGTGTCTCCGAAGGATTTTGAAAGTTTTTTGGCCTAACATCATATGCAATACGGAACTCTGGAGACAAACAAATCAGCGACCAATCCATATTGATATCCTGAACCGCAAATGGCGGTGGATTGGTCACACGCTTCGCAGGCCTCCAGATGACGCAGCTAAAATTGCCATTGACTGGAACCCACAGGGCAGGTCACGAAGAAAAGGCAGACCGCTACACACCTGGCGTCGGCAACTGAACATCGAGATCAGCCATAGTGATCTTAGCTGGAGAGAATTAAAACAACTATCATCAAACCGCACCGAATGGAATAGATTCGTTGCGGCCCTTTGTTCCAATAGGAACCATAGGACATAATATATATTAAGATCCCGGTCAACTTTTCTAGCCTGGCCTTGTTTATTTTCAACAGCTTCCTTGTTTTGTCTTCGTACGGGTCGTCCCACAGTATCACTATTCCATCGTGAACTGTGGGCCATATGCAACCAATTTTGTAAATCAATCTTCTCTGTCTGAAAGGCTTTGCATTAATTAGATTTACTGTACGGAACTTTAAGGAATTTTTCGCCAGTCCATTTGCACGTTCATTTCCGCTTACGTCGTAGTAGGTCGGCAGCCATACAAGACGAATGTTGTTATGTACTGTGTTATCTTTATTAAAATTTTTACAATCTAAAACGGTACTAGAGTTGACTCTTTCAGTTGCGCTAGCCCTAGTTGCCGACCTGCTGCCACTAAATATATTGACATTTGTGGCCCTAATATTCACACTGATCCATTTTAAAACCTCCGTGATCACACGAACTTCCGCCTGGAAGACTGTATTATATTCAGGTAAGCGGAAGCAAACTTCGGTACCCGGTTCTTCTATGAAGGCAGTGGCCCAGGAAATTATCTGAAGGCGACTGGTATCTTAAAAGTACACTTTTGTAGAAGGATTTGGAAGACTTGCCTTTTAATATACTTCGCAGATTTTTAAGACAATTTAAGAAATATTTATATGCCGTATAGATTAATATAACTTTGTAATTGAAAACTCAAATTTTTACAAAATATATTAATTTTTTCGAAATATGTATATGGCTTCTAGGATGAGGGATCTGGCATGAGAAAATAGAGAATTTCCATAAGAACAAAAAAAAATACATTTTATTTCAACGACATTTTGATTGAGTGAGTAAGTTTATCCCAAGCATGGCTATTGCGTGATCTCTTCCTACACTCATCCACTTTGCTCTCGTCATTATGAAAAAGTGAGATACTATGCACTTCCACTGAAGATCTCTTTAAGAATTCTGGCAATCGAAATGAGGACAAATCAGTTTATCTTGGTATACCCTCCACCGCACGTCAGATAATTCCATATCACAGACCGTGAAGCCCTTTAAGAAAGGTGAACTGAAAGTCCCATCCATATTCTATTTAACTTAACTGGTCTTGAAGCAGTGTTCCTCGACGCTAGCACGTCCATTAACTAACCTCTTCAGCACATTGTACCATGATGGTGAGCTCCCAGTGTGTTGGAAGGTTGCTAATGTTACGCCAATCCCTAAAAAAGGAGAAGGAAATAACCCTGAAAATTATCGCCCAATCGCAATATGTTCTGCACTTTCCAAAGTGATAGAAAATATGGTGAATTTTCATCTTGTAAGGTATCTGGAGTCCAACAGATTACTCAACGACCGGCAGTATGGATTTCGTAGAGGCCGCTCTACGGGAGATCTACTTGCCCTCCTCACGGAGAAATTGTGTAATTCAATCCACCAGTTTGGCGAAAATAAGGTGTTGGCTCTAGATATCTCCAAGGCGTTTGATAGAGTGTGGCATGGTGCACTTTTGTCGAAATATATTGCCCTTGGTGTCGGTGATAACTTCTCTCGCTTCTTATCGAGATTCCTCTGGGATCTCACTATAAGAGTTGTTATAGATGGCTCATCTCATCAAATGAGTTCAAGTTAAATTCAGGGCTACCGCAAGGTTTCGTTCTTTCACCAACTCTATTCCTAATCTTTCTAAATGACCTTCTTTGTAAAACTTTCAACCCTATTTATTCTTTCGCGGACGACAGCAGCTTTTGCCATTCTTTCTTATTCAGCAATAGACCTAGCCTTCCGGAGGTTGAGGCTATGCGACAAACAATGAATGAGACATTAAACCCCGATTTAGAAAAAATTTCTGAATGGGGTAATGCGAATAGGGTTGATTTTAGCGTCCGTCCATGCTGTACGATTACTCATAGACGCATGACCGCAAATGCTGCTGCCTCTGTAACTATGGGTGGTATAAATATTGAGGAATCGGAAGCTCGTGATGTTCTTGACATGAAAATTCAGTGTGATGTTCGCTGAATACATTTTTTAGGTCTCAAAAGAAGCATTCAAGTGCCTAGGATTTTTAAAACGGTGCAAGCAATACTTCTTCGCATCTGATCTTCTTCCTATTTATACCACTTATATCCGACCGAAAATGCAATACAACTCTCATTTATGGGCCGGCGTTTTAAAGTCAATTTCGGGATTGCTCGACTACGTACAAGAGAGGGCGAAGAAGCTCATTGGTGATAGTAGGGTATGTAACTCTATTGACTCATTGGAGCATCGACGCATTGTGGGGTGCATTTCCTTGCTCTATCGTTACTACAAACAATGGAATGTGTTCTAATGAAATTAGGGAACTTGTTCCTGAAACCCGAAAATTTTTGCGCACAACACGAGCTTCATTTAGGGCACATCCTTTTGTGGTCGATTGGCCGATAAATCGCACTACGCATTACAGAGAGAATTCCATTTTTAGCCGTAGTATTCGTATGTGGAATAAACTACCTGCGTAAGTGTTTCCTGTCACTTTCAACGTGGGAAAGTTTAAATCGAATGTCAACAGACACTACTCCCTCTATCCAATGCATTGCATGAGTAGGGGGTATCCCTTGAGTGCTGGTTCTAATTAAAAAATAAAACTAATTTAATGTTTGGCTATTTCCGAGCAACTGTATATTTATGAACACCTCTCTACTCTATAATGCTTTACCTTTTAGACCAGCCATCCTCAATTACGATATAATTCTTCAATAATACACTGCAACAGATATTCTCGAAAGAAGTGCTTTGGCTATAACTGGAGGTCTATTGTATGTTATTAACATTACAATTCGAAAATATTTACAGAGTAGACCGCCTGAATAATAAAATTAGCTTATGCCTTAATTCTGTTCGACAATTGTATCGTCTTGTCTATGGACGAAAAAAAAAAGCCGCAGTTGTGAATCTTTAAAACAATTATTATTTGTTGTCTATGCTAGAAGGTTCGTGCATTTGCTTTATGATTTTGTTCCAAACATTATATCCAACATATATTTTTTCATATAATTTTTAAACTCTTGTATAATACTTTAATTTAATTGTTATGTTCTAACAACATGGCAATAATATTTTTATTTTTTTATTATCAAAGACAACAACCATTTTTGAAGAAAATAATTTCGATGATTCAAAACCAAGTAATCTAAAGTATTTTCAAACAAAAACGTCCTATATCTTATTACTGAATTAGGGCATTAATTAGCCACTTTATCTGACTGTTCCTGCTCTTGTATTCTAATTTTTTTTTTTAATTTTAACCTGTAAGCACTTCACTATTCGACTTAATAAGCCATACACTTAAAAGTAAGTAAATAAGTTTTAGTGCTTAAAGTTTTTACATACTATTTCTGTTAATTCGAATTGTAATGCATTTTTTTTTGCCTGCTTTTTAATAAAGTTTATTACATATTTGTGTATGTGTTTTTATGTTTGCTTTTATTCTATTGAATTTTAGAAAATTTTCACATTTATTTAAGTTAAAATAGATCGAAGTTGTAAATTTTTATATTGAGACTTATTTTGGTATGCTTTTAAATATTTTCTTAAGAATTGAATTTGTTAAAAATTCATTTGTTGCAATTTTTTTTTCATTTATTCTTCTATCTTCCTAAGAAAACAATAAAAGTTTATTTAAATTTTATGCACATAAAATGCAGAGATGTACAGCGCAAGGCACGGCTATTAATAATTAGATTAGTACTCGTATTATATACATATATAAATTTTTTTTGGGATAAACTAAAGTGAAGGCAAAAATGCTGAAGTCTTAACTTAGAATAGTAACTCCTACATTCCACAAGCTATCTCTGGAAACCCAATACAGTTTAAACTCGATTATCAGGCAATGAATGCCTACTACTATTACTACATGTTACCTTCTCTAGTATAGGGATACTGATAGAAAATACTGGTAGTGAAGGTAGAGGTAGAAGAAAGCTTCATTCTTTTACAACTCTGCTTTTTTGCATGATTTTAATAATGCAGTGTTGCAGCGCCTCTGGTGTCAATGAGGTGTATTAAATTTTCAAAGCTGTGTTTAGCAGCCATTTTATGGGTTATTTTACTTCGCCTTGATTCTGCTACCCAATACCGACAAAGGAAGGCGCTCTGATATTACATTCGGATTAGTATTCGCTGAAGCAGGAGTAGTTCAGTGGCCAGTGTCTATGGCTTCATCACTTGAACTTTCCAACAACAACTGATACAAAGGACACTAATGCACATCAGCAAAATGCGTGTTTTTGTTATTTAATGACTGTCAGAACCGAGCTCCAACCCAGGGCCTTTCGTTTTATAGTCAACGAGCTAACTTCCTTCTTCAGCCAACGCAACAACAAACTTGATTGGAAAGACGTCTAGCATCAAGTTCTCAGAGCGACAAGGGGAAGTTTCTGCAACATACCGAGCCATAACCGCCCAAAAAAGCTTAACAGACAAATTTTGTGGAATTCGTTTTATTTGTTACGAAAATTTATTATTTTCAATCGCAAATAGTGTGTTTTAGTAAAAAAAAAATAAGCTCGAAAATTATGTCGCTTAAGCTTTTTTGGTGGTTATGGCACGATATGAAGCAAGACTAAAATATAAATATAGTTTGAACTTTTAATTTTTATTTGAAATATGTAAAAAGGTAGAGAAAGAATAAGGATGGCTCTGAAGGCAAAAATGTTGAGGCTAAAAAGAAACCTTAAGAATTTTAGTTACTAGGGCGGATCTTTTCGCACTTCCCTCGTAGTTATATGAAATGCAACACTGATCCCATCATCAAATTTTAAGCAATTGTCGTCATTTAATTTACGTTTAACAAAACCTAAAACCTCGTGTATTTTTCTAAAAATGGAAAAAAGTGCTCATTAAACATTATTTTTTGCGACAAAAAACCGTCAATTAAACCAAGGAAAAGCTCGATAAATACTGTGGGGACTCTGCACCATCCATTTCAGTGCTAAAAAAAATAGTTTACCGACCTTCGTTGTGGTGGTCGCGCAAGTACAAATCACGCTGAACGTTCTGGATGGCCAATTGAGGTCAGTGAACCCGAAAATCTTGAAAAAATTCACGATATGGTGTTGGCCGATCGAAGAGTAAAAGTGGGTGAGATTGTTGTTACCATAGCCATTTCATATGGCAGCGTTATCGATTTTAAATGATCAGCTGGGTTTAAGAAAGTTGTCTGCAAGATGGGTGCCGCGTTTGCTCTCAATTGACCATAAACGTAAACGTGTGACAACTTCAAAGGATTGTTTGGAGTTGTTTAACCGGAATCCGCATGAGTTTTTGCGACGATTTGTAACTGTTGATGAAACATGGATACATTACTGTACTCCGGAGACCAAGCGGAAGTCTAAACCTGCTCCGAAGAAAGCCAAGGTGAGTGGCAACAGTTTTTTGGGATGCACGCGGGATAAGCCACATCGATTACATTCAAAAGGGATAAACAATAAACGGCGAATAGTAAGCCAACTTATTAGACCGATTTAATGAGGATTTAAAAAGAAAACGACCCCATATGGCCAAGAAAGAAGTTCTTTTTCATCAAGATAATGCACGAGTGCAGTCTCAATGGCTCAATACTATGAATTGGGCTACGAATTGGTACCCCATCCGCCATAGTTATTCTCCAGATTTAACCCCTAGTGACTACGTCCTATTTCCAAGCATAAAGAAATGGCTAGGTGGAAGAGATTTAGGTCCAACGATGAAATTATTAACCAAACAAATGTCTATTTTAAGGATCTCGAAAAATCTTATGTTATTTGGAAGGGTATACAAAAACTGCAGAAACTTTAAACTAAGTCTATGGGGTTAAAAGGAGATTATATTGAAAAATAACTTTTTGTGTGTTTCATTCTAAAAGTCACGGACTTATTGATTATAGATTGATTTGGAAGGGAAACGTTTGCCATTCCAGCAAACAAATTTCTTTTTATAACATTTTCCTGTACGTATTTGGTATCGAAGGAAACGAAATTCCTATAGATTTTAGCTGGTTTTGTATTCCAAATGTACTTTACGACATTTTCCAAATGAAACGTAGCTAGCAGCCATAGTAAGATAAACAACAATAGCAAGACATACAAACGATCATTCTAAGCACGCGCTCGCATAAAATATCAAAGTTTGTAATAAACTGAGAGTTTGTCCTTTCATACACATGCAACACTCAACCTAAAAGACAACAAACAATGGCTTTTTACTTTAGCACTCTGATGGAATATCACAGAATCATTGTTAAGAAAACAGTAGAAATTTTATATTGAAACGTAGGAAATGATTGTGTGGCGCTGCACAACGATTTGCTCCAGAAGTCGAACTAACAACAAAACTTAACAGCAAAAAACAAATATAAATGCAAACATAGAATAAAAAAACATTCTCAAAAAGGTAAATTAAAATAGAAAAGCAATACGCGAGCGAGCGAACACAAAGTGAAAAACATGTTACAAATATGGCGCGGAAAAATGGTAAAAGGCAGGAACAAACCAACAAAAAAAGGAGTTTAAACAACTATTACGGCAAGTAGAGTAGACTAAGGAAGATTATTGTCAACGTAACAACAACATGTACAATTTGATAATGTTTAAGCAGTAAACTCAAAGTAACTTAGCGAAAAGATGGCTGGATGGCTGGATTACTTGGTTGGCTAAAGAAGAAGCTTCAGCTTCAATATATTTACGAGTGCATATACATATATCCAACATATAAAGTAAATGTCACAGACGACAACACATGTTTGCCAATACCAACAAAAAGAATTTAGTGTGCCCACTATTGCCAAAATAGCCATGAAATTTTTTCTACCAACAAAAAAAAAACCTTCAACAACCAACGTTGTTTGGCCAGCAATAATTCCTGTCATCGTCATCAGAGCAGCAGCTTGCACATGCATGCATGCCTTCTCGTGGCTCTCACTCTATCTGCTCGAGTCGGCTCTATGCTTTCCTACATGGAATAGCAGCAAAAAGAAAAGAAAATTTTGAACTAAAATAAACACAGTAGTTATTTAACTGCTTTAAGGTTTTCCTATGAATTTTTATTAAATGCCCATCGATATTTATTTGTTGCTATTCATTTTATTTGCTTTGTTGTTGCTATAATAAAAAACAAACAAATTCTTAATAACGTTGCTGGTGTTGTTGTTGTTGTTGTTGCAGCAATTGCAATTGCTGCCGCTGCTGCTCGCCATGGCTGGCATTAAAAAAATATATATATATATACAAATAGAAATTGGAGGTCAGCTTGGGGTTCTATAATATTTTTTAAGCAATTCGCTATTGTTACAAATGCTAATTTTGGTTCTCGGTTATTTTGCATTTAAATTTTTGCAAAACAATACAAGAAGTTTTACAGAAAGCAAAGCAAATCAAACCACAACCCAACAGGGACGTGGTGATAATAATTAAAAGTAAAGTTTTTGTCTGTTAAATCACTGTCTAAACAAGTGTAAATTGAATAACACGCAATAGCAAAATCTTACTTTTTGTAAAATAACCAGTAGTGCGATTCACTAACTTTTTTTTTAACGATAATCTTATCGATAAGAGACAATAACTTATGTGCTGTTAATTTTATCAAAAAAAAAATCAACAGAAAATATCAGCTGCTTACTATCGCTAAAAAGAAGTTACAGAATCACACAATCGTTATTGGAAGCAACAAAATGTATACACAAAAATCACGATTGTCGGATCGTTAAAAGTTACTGAACCGCACTACAGGGCCTACAAAAGAAATTGTACCTGGTCGTTTCGAAAAAAAAACTGAGTGCTAATTTAATGGCATTTTGGAGTTCCTTCTCTATGTCGACGTCGAAAACCAAGTAACCCTTGCATTTTAGCTTTAGCAAGTGCTCAGCAGTTCTGTAAAAAAAATTTATAAGCAACATTTTAACCCTCTTATGCTTCTCTCGTATTAGTCTTTTTCGTTTCTTTTTTTCCTCTTTATAAGGGATATCATAGATAAAAATGTTCTAAATTAAATTGTGCTTAGTACTTCAAAATATTAAACTTTAACGCCATATATGACAAAACTTGAAATCCGTTTGAGGGCTTAATCTTAAACTCATACTTGGGGACACGATATATATGGCAGTTTTGTATAAAATTATAAATAGTGTTTTTTTTTAGAATGTAACAACTTTGAGTTGGCATCACTGCTTTATTTGAGCACCCATTTAACAGCTGATAGTTGCTTTTTGTTTAAAATGCTTGGAAGTTTCATTATGAATCGACTTATACCACAGCAATGCTTGTAAATTAATGAAATTTTGAAAAAAAAAAATTTTAAAATTTTATTTTCCGTGAAGCCCATTTCTGGTTGAATGGATAGGTAAATAAGCAAAATTGTCGCATTTGCAGTGAGGAGAATCCACAAGCTTTTTTCGGAACACCATTACATCCACAGAAAATTACTGTTTGATGCGCTTTATGGGCTGGCTAAGCCAGTGTCCCATATGTCTTTAAAAACGATGATGGTCAGAATGTTACTGTCAATGGTGAACGGTATAGGAATATGATTCGAAATTTTTTCGTACCTCACTTACGTGGCATTCATCTTGCTGGTATGTGGTCCCAACAGGATGGAGCCACGCAAAGAAAAAATATGGTTGAGGTAATCATAATCAAACAGCAACATACTATGATTGAATTATATGGTTGCAGTCAAATCATATTATTGTCAATGGAAAAGCAAATTTTAAATAATATTATTTTCTGAGTTAATAATAATATTACCCACAAAAACAATTAACTTTGTTATACCCAATCTTATTATCGTAAATAAGACAACACTATTGTTAGATGTGACTAAAATATAATTGAGACTTACCATACCATGTTCTAATATTATAATTATATTGTTAAATACGGCCATAGTATTATTTTATGTAATAATAATATTTTGTTTTTTAATCATATATTTATTGGCAAATCTTTTGTTCAAAACAGCTGTGCGGTAAATACGAAATACAAATAAATTAATATTGTTGAAATAAAATACATGTTTGTATGTATAGAAATGTATACTTACATATATGTATATACAAGAAATACAAACACATCTGTATAAAGAGATATACATACATACATATGTACATATTATTTTTATTTATCTACTCCCAGGTAGCATTTTGTATCATAATCCAATCGTTTCCGAATCAGCTTGACGGGAAAAATAACCGTATATGAGCTCATTTTTCGATCGTAAATGATACTCCCGTTGTGAGAAAATGGTACCCTACAGATGAATCATACCAAAGAATCAGTTATGATACGATTTGCTGATTATTTTTGAGCAATTTTCATATTAAATCATTTAAATCGCCTTTTTGCGGTTTGCATGATGTTCCTCTATTTTCAAGAAACATTATTTGATCGTATAGATGAATCACAAGTGAATCCTCTTTCAATCGCCCAAGTGATAAATCACTTTTTAATCATCAAAAGCGATCTGTAGAGAGTCATATAAGATATTTCTGCCAAAAATGATCACCCAAATGCTAGCTGGGCTCTTCTCTTTATATTTTTTTTATTTATTTAACACCACTCATGCACTACCGATAGCTTACAAACGAAACACTGAACTGACAGAAGATGTTTCTGAAAAAGATTTTTTTAAAAACTTAACATAGTATGGTTTTGGATAACATTATATTGTTGTTTACATCATACTATTTTTACACAATAATACATATTATATTGTGGTCATAAATTTTTAACAAAGCTATACTGTTAAACCCTAACCATATCGTACTTTCTATGAATATAATAATATAATTATTAAATTCAAACATTACTCTGTTTATCGTAATGAAATTTATGTTTAAAATAACAATAACTACCACACATTTGTTTCAGAGAACATAATATTGTTTTCTCAAACATTTTACAACCATATTTTTTCTTTTCGTGCGGGCGCTACAATTGATTTACTCAAAGAAACTTTTCATGAAAAAAATAATTTCACGTAATGGCCCAATTAATTGGCCACCCAGATCGTGTGAGTTAACCCCATTGTATTATTTTCTTTGAACACCTTGAAATCAACAGTCGAAGAGTTATCGGCGAAATACGGCCACAAATGCTGCGCAAAGTTGTTGAAAATTGGTGTTCCAGATTACGCCTTCTATGCGCCAGCCATGGCGGGCACATGGCAGAAATCATATTTACACATTAATTTCATAAATACTTCATATTGTTATGAACCATTTATATTAAACCTTTGACTTCCTCACATGAGTCCTTTTTATGTCTAGCAAAATAGGCACACACACATAAAAAACGCTTAAAAGGCCATACTAAAGGTTTAACTAATATACAAAAATACTCGACATAAAATGTAACTAAAGGGTGTTTTTCAAAGAGGTACAAAACTTTAAGTTGGCAACACTTTTTTAACTGACGGCTCATTTTGTCAGCTGGCAAGTGACAACGCTGAACAACGCTTCCAAATTCTGAAAATTTATTTTGAAAATCTTGTTTCGCTTCGAAATACCTATCGCGCCCTATGTCCATTTTACGGTCAACATAATCGTTCATCACAGCAATTAATTCGATTACCTATGAACCGTTTATTGTAAATGATAATATGCATCCACATAGACGTCGTATAGTGCGTACAGATGAAGAAGTCATTGCTGCTGTAGAGCATGGTGTAGAGTAAGTCCCGAATCAGTCGTATAGAGTCTATAATCAGGTTACAGAGTCATGATTACTGACTTGTACGTTCATCAATTGAACAACCATGATGTGCAGGAGCTGTGGTTTTAACAAGACTAACATATCACACAGCTCGTGCCACAATTGATTTATTGAAGGACACGTTTGGTAACCGCATAGTTTCACGTTTTGGACCCGTGAATGGGTCTTTCCCAGATCGTGCGATTTAACGCCGCTAGACTATTTTCTGTGGAGATACGAGTATGCTAAGTCGCTAGTCTACACCGATAAGCCCGAAACAACTGAAAACTTGGAGGAAAATATTAGCCGCGTTATGGCCAATATGCGGCCATAAATGTTGGAAAATGTCATCGAAAATTGGACCCCCAGAATAGGCTACGTTCGACCCAGCCGTGGCGGTCATATGCCCGAAATCATATTTAATACATAATGCCAGAAGATTGATTATCTTTCGAATCAAGTAAATTTCATGTAAATTTAAAAATTTATTTTTCTGCAATTCCATTTCAAAGTTTTGTATCTGGTTAGCGTGGCTGCTTGCTACCTACAATCCATCAAGTAGAATCGTGAGATATCCAATTCGATAAATACCAGATAGAACAAAAAAAAAACAATGTGAGTCCGTCATACATTTGGTTCCTCTACGGGCACCCTGGGGCTTGTTAGGACGGTGGGGAATGTTTTATAAAAATATTTCTGTATGGGAACCCCCTTAACAAGAGTAGATATGAGGTTAGTACACCAGTATTCTGTAAAAATTTTGGGTGCAAGGAATTAGTGGAGGTTGGTCCTACATTTTACGTTTCTGGGAATGTAGACTTATAGTGGATTTTGAGGCCCTTTATTCCGCACTTTCACCTTGATGCTGTCGGTGTTTTTATTAAAGTAGCGACTTGAAATTTTTACACAATAATTTTTTTGCTTAAAGAAAAAAATTAAGAGGTTCCTGCATTGAATATAGTGACTTTTCGAAAATAAAGACAAGTTTAATGACCTGACATATCAGATCCACCCCATTACGTTTATTTGCATTATGAGGTCCTCTATACCAATCTGTGATCACTCTGACTGGTAGTGTAGTATGTGTTTTCCTACAAATATACTCCTTTTTACTGTTCCAGGCAGCTGGGAGTGAATGTACGAGTGTTAAAAGGAAGACCTAGTCTACCAGTATGTCTGCCGATCGGCCAGTGGCCCGTCAATACCACGACCAAACCTATTTCTGTTTACGCTTGTTCTTAGCGTTTATCGTTGAATTATGGTCACATTTTCTTTACGACTCAAAACGTAATCACTCTTTCCCATCTCCTTTATGCAGATAATGCATCAGGATATTAATTTTAATAGAGCCAAAGTCCTAATTTACACTAAGCAAGTCTTATTGCTAAGCTGATTAGTTTGTAGGAGAGAAAGAGAGAGAGACGAGCGGAACATAAAAGTTTCTTTTCCCTCGTCTCTCTTGCGTAAAAAACTAATCAGCTTACTAATAAGACTTGCTGAGTGTAAAACGAAACTGAAACTGACAATGCATAAAGGATGCAGACCTGGATAGTTCGATGAAGTTACTATGTGTAGGAACTAAGATAAGTGTGGACAAAAAAATATCCTGTATACTGATATATCCTGTATATATCGCTCAGTATACAACTGCCTCTCATATGGCCAGTATTTAGCCTTTTGTATTACTTTAAAAAATCTAGCAAAGAGAGGGGGGGTTGGGGTGGGGCTACGTATTACTATCAACGGGTTACAGAAGGGAATCACAATGGACCCAACTGGGTTTCCAAGTGCAGGTACGTTGTAGTACCACGCTTCCTAACCTAACCTAACTAAGGTTGTGTTGGCATGTTGCTGAGAAGAGATATGAAGTTTTCAGATGAATTGGGTCCAAACATCATATACTTTTGTGTTACCTGAGAGTAGGAATGGGATAGTGCGAGTACAGATGGTGATGGTTATAGATAGTTAGAGTGAAGAAGAGAAGATTAATTTTATTTTTGTTAATTGTTATAGCGACATCGCAGCGCCTTCTGGTATTAAGTATGCGTATTACTTTGAGGTATTTGTCAAGGGTTTGAACTCGAGCTTTCGAACACTACAATTTACATCGTGGTTCACACACTAATTTAGCTAACAGCACCTCCTGGCTACATTGTTACAAGCACCTGCTATATCTAGGAAGGCAGCGAAAGTGTACAAGTTGTAGTTTTTACATTTCAATCAAGCCAATTTAATTCAAAAACACTCACGGCCTTAGTTAAAGTGGGGTTAAATTTTAAGGGCCGATGTTGAATGTGAACCACACCCAAACGTCAAGTTTTTTTCTGCATTTCATTTGACATTTCTCAATTTCAGACTAACACAATTTGAACTATGGAAAGATGGGCGTTCATATCAAAATGTGTATCGTGAAAATAATATTCAGTGATGAGGCACATTTTCACCTCAGTGGATTCGTCAATAAGCATAATTGCCGCATTTGGGCGAATAATAATCCAAGAGTGATTGTCGAAATACAAATGCACCCACAAAGAGTGCGGTTTATGGGCTGGCGGCATTATCGGTCAGGCAGTTACTGTGAATGGTGTTCGCTATCGTGAGATGATAACGAACTTTTTATGGCCCGAATTTGAAGATATGAATGTGGACCATATGTGGTTCCAACAGGACCGTGCCACTTGCCATACAGCTAACGAAACAATGGCTCTTTTGCGCGACAAATTCAATGGCCGTGTTATCTCACGTGGTGGCGATGTCAATTGGACGCCAAGATCATGTGATTTGATACCGTTGGACTTCTTTCTTTGGGGTTATTTGAAAGAAAAAGTGTACGTCGATAAGCCAGCAACAATTCAAGAGCTAAAGGATGAGATAATTCGGCACATTAACGGCATAGAACCTCAATTATACCTCAGCGTCATTGAACATTTTGGACAATCGGATAGAGGTGTGCCGCCGAGGTCGCGGCGGCCATTTGGCCGATATTTTGTTCCATACATAATTGAAATATACCATATTATCATAATAAAAAGAAATGACAATAATTTCCTATATAATTTGTGTCTTATTCAAAATCAACATCGGCCCTTAGAATTAAACCACCCTTTATAATCAAAAACTGGCATGAAGTTAGCATAAGTGATAAAATTTAATTACGTCTTGAGGAATTCCTCTATACCATTTGACATTAAAAATCGCCACATAATCTAGTTTTAACACACGATTACATCCTTGCATGATTTTTAATGTAAAATTGTGTGACAAAACACTTATATGTATTTTGTATTTGTATTTGTAAGGACGTCAATGTTTGAAGTGATTTCTATTTAAATATTCCAGACAAGTTGACTTGTGAAAACTACTTCTTTTGTCTTTCATTATGGATTTTCGGGTCGTACATGATATTCCACATGCACTGCCAATATTATCAGAGCAGCAATTCGTAGTAGGCACAATTCACTACAGTTTTATTTTTCTCTATTTTAAGGCATTCATACTGGGTTCGATTAATATCTGAACACAAAATGCAGTAAGTATTAATTAAGAATTGCTGCCTAGTATCGATAAATTCAAAATGTGCTTTCTCTTCCGTTTCCCGTTCAGTGGAATTTTTTCGTATTTAAGCAATTCCACATATGCATCCAAAAAATGTTAATAAAACCTATTAACCATGATGTTTTAATATTTTTAAACGTTGTACTATCTACAATTAATCTTATTGCGTGTACACCTTCTGGTTTTAACATTATCGCTGCATTTATGAATTGTAGATGAGGTACGACCCTGTTATGGTCTGTAATTTATTAAAACACATTTACTTAGTACTATTTTTTTTTTGGTTTGCCTATGCAGCGAAACATGTGAATAAGCAATAATGGATTCTCTAAAGGCATTGAATTTCATATTGCTTAAGCATTTGATGTTTTGCTTTGACCAATGGACTAGGAGGCAGAGTCACAGTCAAACTCTACCTGGACGAAAGTAACAAAAGTATTAGCAGCATACGAATCAAACTGATGCTCAGCAATAATAATAATAACCAAATAGCCAAACCATTATCATTACAAAAAAGACTATAGCCATCACTGCAAGTACCACCAGCAGCAGTATCAGTGTCATCAATAGCGATTGCAGAAGAAGTAGCAATAGCAACAAAGAACCGTAAAAACCCTAAATAAAAAGTTAACATCATCTCATCTTCAGCAATCGCCACAAATTCATCCAATGTTTTCAAATAAAAAAAAATTGAAAAAAAAACTTTAAGGAAATCTGTGAATGTTCTTGGCATACCGATCAACAACAACATGGCAACATCAACAAAATGCTTGAACATGCTTGGCATGCAAGCGTAAATAAAACAGCAACAACAACAGCTAAATAACATAAACCTTAAGGTTATATATTCAAAACATATCAGCAACAAGAACAACCAACAACGTACAGCAAGCAACAATGTCTTATGGTGGCAACTGTCTCAACTGATGTTGCACTACTATTTCGTTTAGTTCAAACCGAAAATGGCCCATAGGAATGTAATCAATAAGCAGTAACATCAACAGCAACAGCAACAGCAACTATCAGTGGCAGCAGCTGATACAAGTAAAAAAAATTCAAAAAAAAACTATAGTATTCGTATCAATAACAGCCATAACATTCGTTACAATTGACCGTCATCTTCCACCACAAGAAGCTGTTAAAGCAGAATAGAAAAGAAAAGCTGATTATTCGTATTTTTGTTTGTTTGTATATTGTTGCTGCTGCTGGTGCTGCTGCCTGTTATTGTTAATGTTATTATTGCTGTTGTTGCTATTGCAGTCCACCACTCACTTTAAGCAAAACATCACGTAAATGTTTAGTTTTCGATACACTGAAAACAAAAATTACTGTTACTGTAATTCGAACACAGAGTTTATAATTAGCAAATCTTATGATATCAACCAGGGTATTATAGGAGGTGCTAATGGCAGTTAGTTAGTTAGTTAGTGTTCGAGAGTCCAAGTTCAAAACCTGGCCAAAACCAGTCATAATAACATCATAGATTTTTGTGATATGCGTTAGTTTTCTTTGTTAGTGTATATCGCATCATCATCCTCCCTCGTCGATATTAGCAGCAATTAATCATCGGCGAAGTAATTAGCGCGTTGACTACAAAACCGAAGGTCCTGGGGTCGATCCCGGTATCCCACAATCATTACAAATAACAACACCACTCATTTTTCTGATGTGCATTTGTGTCCCTTTGTATCAGTTGTCGTAGGAAAGTTTAAGTGATAGTCACTGAATTATATCGACTTCAGCAGATAGTAATCCTAATGTAACATCAGAGCGCCTTCCTTCGTTGTGTAGCAGAATTATCGGCGAAGTAAAATAACCAATAAAATGGCTACTAAACGCAGCTTAAAAACATTTAATAACCCTCATTTAACACTAGAGGCGCTGCAACACTGCATTATTAAAAAACGTTAAGAAAGCAGAGTTGTAAAAGAATGAAGCTTTCCGCTATCTCTTCCTACACCAGCTGTCTTCTCTATCACTATCCCTTTCCTAAAGAAGGTAACACCTAGTAATAGTAGTAGGCATTCATTGCCTGAGTGCTACTCCTCTTTAAAAAAATAGCTGCATACCTTAAAGTAATACTCCTACTTAACACCAGAGGCGCTGCAACAATGCTGTACAAATTAATAAAAACGTATAAAATGCATACTTTTAAAAACGATAAAAATTAATTAACTTTCTCCTTCTCTCTATCTATCTGTCACTTCACTATCTGTACTTGTACTATCCGTTTCCTAATTTCGGGTAACAGGTAATAGGTCCCCTATTATTTGGACCCAAAAAGAGCTGAACACTTAATTTCTCTTCTCGGCAGTCTGCCAACCAAACCTTACCAGGGTAGCATAATTTCTTGCAACACCTTTTGCGAGAAACCATGCCAACTCCTGCACTTTGCAGGGGTTATAAGAAGCTCAAACCTCCAGAGACTTTGTCTACCCTAAGGCTCTCACTTACGTACATAATCTAGAACAAAATTGCATCAGGTTATCGGAAATAGAATACATAATGTGCCTCCAGGTGTATCCCGGATTACAAAACTATTCACCCTTATTCTAATTGTCGACATCGACGTCACTTTAACACAATTCCAAAAAATTGAGGATTGTTTACTCGCTCTCGAGAACAATTTTGTGCTATTGGCAATCTATTTCCGTTCCATAAGGTCTAGAAAATAGAATAAACCTGCCAACAGGATTTAGTTGTTTTCGCCAAGGGATACACAAGCCTTAATTTTTTGGTGTTGTGTTAAAGTGACGTCGATGTTGACAATTAGAATAAGGGTGATTAATTTGCTGAACATTGGCGAAGCCATAAATTTTTCTACGTGGGCATTGTAACTGGTGATTTTCATGAGTAATAATAAAATAAATAATTAATTGCACTTATTATTAATTCTAAGGGGGGGGGGGGGGGGGGGGAGGGAACAGCAATTCTTGGGGGCAATGCATCCCCCATAATGGCCTTTCTACGCCTGTACTCATGAGGTAAGTATAGCGCAGAATTGCTGTGCTATGTCTGCTCATGTATAAAATCTTGATGATATATTCTCACTTTTTCATGGAAAAGTATTAAAGCCATGATGCCAAACAAGGGAAAATGTAGAGCATTCGATATTAAAAAAAAATTAAAAATATTACCATAAGGACTCCGTTAATTTCCTTTATTGTATTCGGGTTTGCAAACCCGACATAACTCTAAATTGTAAAAAACGGCACAAAATATTTAACTTGCTACAATTTTGTTTTTTATTCAACAGAATACATGGCATTAATATTTCAACCGTGGCTTAACAACCAATTTGGAGCCACTGTTTCCATCATTGCTGGCCGTATGTGACGAATAACACGAACAATGTTTTTCTTTAAGGCGTCAATTATTCAATTGTTGAATAATACCAACACATGCATGACATTTATACTTGAAAAAGCTCATTTTACGAACATCCAATTTTGGGGCAACGTTTTCCATAAATTGATGCTGGTTTAGGAGGAGAAGCATAAGTGACTACACGTGGCCTCACAGAAACTAATCCAGATATGTCAAATCTTACGACCAATTGGAGACCAATTGAAAGGTAAATTCCTCGAAATCAACTTATCGCTAAATTATGATTTCCATCTTGTTGTAAGGTCATCTCGACCGAATAAATGTCACATTAATATGAAGTCAACCAAAAACTCATGCATCATGTTGTTGCAATTATCTTCTTGAATTGTAACACAAACTCCGGCTACGTTTTTGAAGATATAACCCCTATGGCGCCACCAGCGTGTAAGCAGTAGCTAGCAGTCTATTTTTGTGGTTATTAGGAGTCGGTGGTGTTTGTTCTGTATTGGTTTGTTTATTAATAAGTCCATTAATCCAAAAATGAGCCGCATCGTGGAACAAAGTTTTGCGTGAAAACATCGGATCACTTTTTAACTTCTCTAGAGCTTAGTTGGTAAACGGCGCAATGATGACTTATTACCTGAATAAATGTGGATAAATTGCTAACATTGCTCAGGCATTAATTTCCTCATGATTATTTGCCAGAGCATACTGCTCATTACTGGCAAACAGTAAGCGCAGTACGACAGTTTGTTTGAGAAGTAACCCTGTCGTAAGTTATATTCGGTTAAAAAAAAAAACACAATGTAAAATTATTTATAGAATTTGTAAGCCGAAATTCTAGCCAAATATTATATTTCGGTTGAGGTCTATAAACCTGAAAAGGTGGCGGTAGATGACAGTGTATAATCAGGCTCGCTGAGCTGAAAGAAGTACTTAGAGGTACTCAGAGTACCTTAAGCTGGATAATTGCATTAATTATGGTCAAACATTAAGCCAACATAATGGTTGGAGGCTCCATTAATCGTTTTGGCATTTAAGGAAGATCAAAAAGGAATTCGTAGCTGGGATGGTCTGTTATAATTTAATTTAAAGCTTAATTGGCGCAAAATCGGTAGAAAACTAGAAAAGCATTTATCATTGTGTTCATGACGATGCTAACCTTTCAATTATAAAGTACCTAAAGCTGTTTATTTAAAAAAGCTGCATTGGTTCAAGAATTAAACCCTAGTGATGAGAATCAGAAATTAGACTTCATTAAACATTCAATTGAGTGCTTTTCCTCGTTTACGATCGCATTGTTTTTGTATGAAATTGATTTTAATTTTAAGTGGTACGTAAATAAGCCGAACTGCCGCTACGGGGCATACCGAATCCGAAATTCAAGCATCAGAAGCCCCTTAATTCGTCTAATGTGACCATATGGTACGCTATGTCGTCGCCTCTCCTTCATAATAAATTTATTCTGGTCCAAAAGCTGCATTTTCATTTTATCTGCAAGAATAGCGTGTTTTTTTTTTAATTTTATCTGCAAAAAGAACATGTTTGGATCAGATGGGAAAAGATTCGCTTGGCGCAACCTCGTGCTGTAGTTCAACACAAGGCTATTAAAATGTACGGTAGTGGTCCCCTTATGACATGGGTGTGTATGCCAACCTCTGGAGTTGGTAAAATATATTTTGTGACTGGAATTATAGATTTGAAATATTACATTAACATTCCTAAAGAAAATATGGTGGAAAGGACCGAAAATCTCGGTATAAAAGGCGACTTTGTATTCTAACAGGACAAGCGCGCCAACAATAAGTCTAGGAACGCACGAAATTGGCTACTTTATAACTGCCCAAAATGGGAAGTCCTCCCCGTTCGCGTGAATTGAATCTTATAGAGCATATGGGTGTAGGCTAAAAGAAATGGCAGCTATGCGACGGGAAAAGGCTTTTGACGCACTTAAGGAAGTTGTAACAGAATAATGGTATAGTATTGAGCCTCAGTTATAACAAAATTTGCTTGAAGGTATAGCACGAAGTCTTCAACCTGTGATATCAAGTGATGGGAAAGTCAACCAAGTATTAAAGATATATTCAACACTAAAAACAAATATGGAAATTGTAGTGTCACACTTTGAATTTTTTTTTGTGTCGCACTTTGCGTGTGAGTAGCTGTATATAGACCCTCTTTTGAGACACCCTGCCCATGTCCCATGTACAGCCAGCCTTTAAAGATTACTGCTGCTCGTTATTCAATTTGAGAACTTTTTTCTCTGTCTAGCTACCTTCATGTTACGCTATTCTTCAGCTGGGGAGCAAATGGTCTGAGTTAATTACCTCCAACTGACTTTGTTGTGGGCTGTTCTTATTGCCTCATTCCATAAGAACCCTGTAGAGAACTCTGGGATGGTTGCGATGTGCCAATTTGTTTTTGGACGTACACGGGGCCGGACATTTTGGAGGTTGTACTGCAGCGCTGCTATGTCTACCTCGCAAGCGGATCTCAGTGTATGACCAATCCATCCAAGTTTCCTTTTGCGGATGTCGCACTGGATTGGTTATTGATTTGTGCTTCGGAGCAGCCAAGCACATCGAATAATTCTTTGTATGCAATGGTTAGTAAGATCTTGCAATCGTCATACGTCATTTTTGGATAGACTCCAAATTTCACATCCGTATAGGAGTCTTGGTTTCACACATGGTCTTTAAAGGTTTTGATATCTCGTATGATACCCATTTCATGACGCGCCTTGTTAATTCGTCGTCCTTTGCACCGCTGTTCGTTGTGATACTACAGCCAAGGTAACACAAACATTGTACATCTTCTATGGCGTTATTATTGAATCAGACAGGTGGTATTTATTCTCATTGCTTTGGATTTCCCTAAGGTTATTCGCAAAAAAAAAACAATTTTGAAAGAGTAATTATGGAGAGCTTTTAGTTTGTTCGAACATGTGTGCTAAGAGACACAAATCATCAGGATAGTCAAGAAGATCCTTTAGTTCAGAAAAGGGCGTCCACTGAATGCCGTCTGCTTATGTATGTTTGCTATTGAAATCACTGCATCTAGGACAAGCAGGAAGAGAAGTGGTGACAGAACACTGACTGACGTACTCCTATAACGATAGTAATTGGTTCAGACTTTTGACCCTTGTATAGCACCCGGCTCTGTTAGTTGGAGTACAGAACTTTTATAATGTCTATAATAGTTTCTGGTACATCTGTACGATGTAGAGCTCCCCAAATGATCGTCCTCACGATTGTGTCAATTGCGCTCTCAAAGTCCACGAAGAGCATATGAGTGGGTGAGTTGTGCTCATTTGCTTGCTCATTTGCTCATTTCGCGGAAGGCTGACTGTTCTTGTCTTAACTTTTTACATTCTCGAATTTCTTCTTTCTTCGGTATAGCTATTGTGAGGTCTACGGTCCGACAGTTTGCGATTTGTTTATTAATCCATACACTACAAAATCACCATTGATTAATTACATTTGCAATCCACGAAGGTCCTAAAAAATCTGTTAAGGTCTTATGTAGCTGTCGCGACCGATTTGTTTGTCTTTAGTTTTGCGATTGCATTAATTACCTAGCTTGGGGTATACGCTGCGGCTGGAATTTCGGTGTGTTGCAATAGCAGTAGAGAGAGTTTTTATTATGTAGCGACCTTAAATACTTATAAAACATTATTTTTATTATACTTTTCCAAAAGATTTCCTTTCAGTGCACAAATTGACAAGTCAGCGCAAAAAGCTGGGATTGGAAAATAGCAACAATAACAACAACAACAAATTATACATATATATTCTACTTGCCTCGTTTCACCAACCCAATCGGGCATACCAACAAACAAAAAAAATATATAAAAAATAAGAAATAAAAGGAACATGAATGTTCAAATAACCCAGCCATAACCAAATCAGTCGGCCAAACAGGCATCCAGCCGACCAACCAAACGTCCAAACCATCTCAAATGTAACCTATGGGAATATGTTGCTTCTTGCCTTTATTTTGTACGAATTTTTGTTGTTAAATATTCCTTTATTTGTCTGTACGTTTGTGATTCCTTACGTTCATGTTCGATATGGTGATTTGAGTGAATTTTCTATATGGGCTGCTGTTGTTGTTGCTGCCGCTGCTGATGTTGCTGTTGCTATTGAATGTGGTGGAATATCTTTTTAACTGCATCTGCATCTGGGGGATAATGATCCATTGTTTTGCATCTGAACTTGTTTTAAATGTCAGTGTTTCAACCATTTTTGGTTGTGTCGTCGATGGGTGATTCATTGGCTGGTCAAATATAAAAAGAAAATGCCAATGCGTTGTTGTGTAGAGCAGAGTCTCTTCTGTTTTTATTACTATTGCTATTATTATTATTATTATTATTTTTATTGTAACGAACGAATTTTGTTGTAAAATAAACAAAAATTTATTCATAAAAAGAAACGAAAATAACAATAATAACAGGCCAGCATTATTATTTCTGCTTATTTCCAAAAAAAATTCCATAATCCCAATAATTTTTGATTACTGTCGTGTATGTCGCCAATTTTCAGGAAGCATCTTTTAATGTATGGATTTTCATGACTTGTCAATAATATGAATTCTGATTTGTCTTTGTCGTTTCAGTTTTCCTCTTTCGTACTTGTGAATTGAATGAAATTGATTGAATTTGAAACTAATTTCCAAAAGTAGATACATGTATAAAGTAAAATAAAAGTTGGTAATATGTATACATTTGCTATTATACCAGTAGCAAAGCACATATTACTTAGCCTCATGGAGACCTTCTAAGCCGTGAAAGGAAACGCTAGCCTGGGAATCTAAAAGGATTTTGGCAGTCCACGAAAAGATGTTACACACATTTTTTTTCTTAATATGAAGTGTTTTAACTTGTTATCTGTTAAGCAACCTCTACAGGCATTTGTTTTGTCAATATACTTCAAAAATAAAACTTAATAAATATGTTTATAGAAAAACACTCCAAATGTTATTGAGAATTACATACACAAGCACAATAAATTAAAAAGCGTCAAACAAACACATTTCAATAGCAAACATCCATATTTGAAACTAAATTCGAGAGACCTCCCATTCTGTTTCAGACTTTAGGTTTGACTGATACCTAAAAGCAGAAAGTTCCAGGGTTCGATCCCGAACTCCGACAGTCATTAAATAACAACACCACACATTTTTCTGATGTGCATTAGAGTGCCTTTGTATTAGTTGTTGTTGGAAAGTTCAAGTGATGAAGGCATAGTCAGTGGTAACTGAACTATACCGATAGCTGCAGATACTAATCCTAATGTAACATTAGAGTGCCCTCCTTCGACGGTATTGTGTAGCAGAATCATGGGCGAAGTACAAAAATCAATAAAATGGCTACTAAACGTAGCTTTGAAGATCTAATACGCCTCATTGACACCAGAGGCGCTGCAGCGCTGTATTATTAAAACTGTGCAAAAAAGCTGAGTTGTAAAAGTATCAAGCTTTCCTCTATCTCTTTCTTCACTACCTGTCTTCTCTATCACTATCCCTTTCCTAAAAAAAGAAGGTAACGCCTAGTAATAGTAGTAGGCAGTCATTGCCTGAGTATTAGTTAGGACTTAGGACTTTGACCCCTTCTACACACGTAAAGTTTACTTTACGTATTTCTTTGACGAAGAATAATAACGAAGAATAATGAACATCGCAAAATGTTTTCTTTAGTTTAGAATCAAAATCTCGTAGTCCCTTGAGTTTGTGGGAGAGAATTGGAAGATAGAATTGGAGCTCTTTTTTTTCCTCTCCAGCCAACTCAAACTTTGCGTGTGTAAATGTCGTGTATATTAAATCTTTCATGCGCAGTTCATTTGCACTACGAAAGAAGAGCTTTTTTGATGTCACTTTTTAAAAACAAATTTAAAGAAGGAAGTGTCATCTATAACTAAAGTTTCCAATACAGCAAAGAATACTTTTAAATAATCTTTAAGAGTTGCTGTTTTTTATAAAATACTGAAATTCATATTTCATTGAAATAAAATTTGGAAAATATTCCATCGCCCCTCTACTAAACGTTTCCATACACTTTTCCATCAAATCATTATCGTATTTTTTAATAATTCTTTCATAATTTTATCTGCTTGCGTATGACGAAAACCAGGCAACAAACATCACAACCCAGGCCACCAACCACTTAAACTCAACTTTAGCTATCTATTCCTTTTTTTTTTTTTTTGGTTTGTTTTTTTGTTATTGCTTTAATGAGTCTACAACATATTTCAGTCAATTAGTACTGTCATAATTCATTTTTCTTAGTTCTTCTCTTTTCATCTTATTTCCATTTCCATTCAATTTATTGTTTTCCCTGTATTAGCTGCACAGTGTGCTGTATTTAAGACTTGCTCTTCATATACTCGTATTTGGAGACCATTTCGTTACACTTAATATTGCTTTGTGTTTGCTGCCTTTGCTTGCTTTTCATCTTTTGTTGTTTTGAAAAAACATTTTTTTTTTCATAATTTATGACTTCACATATGACGAGTTCCAGAAAATAATTTTCCTTTCATATTTTTTCTTAAAGATGCTCTGTTCCTTTTGGCAGGGAGGGGGTATTTTCATTTTAGTTCTGTTGAAAATTCATTACTAATGAAATATTTCATATCAATGGCATTTTATACATTCAAAATTATATTTTAAAATGTTTTGATTTCGATTCTGTTGCTGTAAATTGAAGTGAAATGTATGTTTGGTCATAAGAGTTGTATTTAAATTCTGAATTAAATCATAAGTTGGTTTTTGTTCAACACATTTTTCACTAATAATTCTCATTTAATTGTCTTTAAATTCAAAAGCTATTTCAATCCTATTGAACTCTCAAGACACTTTGAAAATATATTTTAGGTTTGTTTATTTCGACAACAAAATCAGCTTTCCAGCATTTTTGGTTTCTTAATTTGCTTACAATTTACATGAAGATTACAGCGTCACAAGGCTTTAAAATGGCAATACTGCGTGATATAATCATCATTTTGACAGCAGACACTTGTCTTTAAATTGGATTGTGATTTAATCGTGAATAGACTGACATCGGAAAAACTCCTCCCAACTGAAAAGGTTCATGGTTGATTTTACGGTTGGAATAATCGTCGCAATTATTTAGAACAGCCATGTATCGTTTTAGCATATATCTTGCTATAAAAAACAACACACAATCTCAAAGTTATAGTACACTGTGTATCTAAAAGCTGTTGTTGCTGCAGTGCTTTGTATCGAGCGAGACGTTAATGAATCCATTTAATCAAGGAGGATTTTTGTACCGCAATTAAATGATCTTAGTGAGGATTTCAACAAAATAGATCAACATGCTACAGTGTGTCACAATTAATTTATTATAAACAACAACAATTTCGATTACTGGACCAGCCAGTTGGCTTCCAACATCATACTTATGAACATGGTTTTCAGTAAAATTATCACGGACTTACGGCATCCATTGCTACGTAAAGTAATCGAGAATTGGATTTCACAATCACATTACATCCATATACAAAATTAACATAATTGATTTGTTGCTTTTTTTTCATTTGAGTTTATATACCTCTCAAACAAACACACCTTAAAGGAAATTTAAATCTGTAGGCATACAGTGTATCTTTTCCGCTAAGCAACCAATTTTTTGAATACGATTTATTTCTCTGCTTTTATATTGTCTTCCCATCACATATTATATAATTTCATCGCACCTCATCGCTTCTGATCTGATTTCCTCAACCTTCGCTTTCTTCTCTTCTGTTCTAATATATTTTCTTCTGTAATCCTGTTATCTTTTTCTATATTCTGTTATTCCCCTGAATGCACTTCTTTTCTCATCTCATCAGCATTCCATCATTATCTTATCATCATCTCATCATAATCTTATTGTTATTTAACCATCATCTCATAATCAGCTTATCATCATTTCACCATAATCTTATCATCATCTCATCGTCATCTTATCATCATCTCATCATCACCTCATCATCATCATCACCCACCATCATCTCACCATCACCTCTTCATGATCTTGTCATCACCTCACCTCATCATCAACTTATCATCATAATCTTATTGCCTCATCATCATCTAAATCATGTTATCATCATCTCACCATCAACTCGATATCAACTCGCTATCAACTCGCCATCATCTCATCATGACCTTGTCATCATCTCATCATGATCTTGTCATCATCCCATCACCATCTTATCATCACATGATTATCATCTCATCATCATCATCTTGTGATCATCTCATCATGATCTTACCATCATCTTATCATCATCGCATCTTATCATAATCTCATAACCATATTAATAATATTAATCATCTTATCATCATATCATTATCATCGTAGCATCATGTCATCATTATCTCATTATCATCGTATCATCATCTCATCACAATCTCATCATCATCTTATCAACATCATCTTGTCATCATCTCATCATAATCTTATCATAATCTTATCATCATCTCATCATAATCTGATGATCATATTAATCATTTTATCATCATATCATTGTTATCTTACCATCATGTCATCATTATCTCATTATCATCTTTACATCATCTTCAGCTCTGTATAATCTCATCATCTTCTTGTAATAATTTTATCAACATGTTATCATAATGTCATCATCATCTTATGATAACCTCATTATCATTTTATCATCATCTTATCATCCTCTCAGCATCATCAGATCAACATCTTATCATCATCTCATAATGATCATCTCATCATCATCTTACGAGTAATCATCTAATCTTATCTCATTTCGTGATGATGTTCAGGTCCACAGAGTTGGTAGCTAGAAATGTTGATGACGACAAGGACGTCGACAGATAGGCGATGCTAAAAACTTTACAGGAACTCAATCTCAAATCTAAACTAAATAGCGACTGTGGGAGAGTCCTAAACTTTCTTATGGACAAAAATTGTCAGACTAAATAAGGTTCCTGGTTACTGGAATGTTGAGGGAAATTAAATTGCAAATGAGTTGGCAAAAATAAGGTCGGCATTAGATGAAGGAATGTGTGATAGATTACTTAGATTACTAACAATTCATTGATATAGGGAACTCAAAAATTGCGCGTTGGAAGTGGCCAACTGATCCCATGGATAGTAGAGAGGATTGTAGAGTCCCGAGGTCTATACAGTCAAAATATGAGTTACGAAGATCCAAACCGCTATTGCACATTAAAAGAAAGTTGCTAGAAGTGTAGATAGGTGCATTGACCAGTCACCGCTCGCTCAAAGCGAGGACCAACGTTTGGGAAACTGTAACTCCATGTGATGTACAAGGATAAAGCGGAACCACAAACCATAGAGAATATCCTCTGCAATGGTTACAGTTTGCAAGGTGAGCAGAGTTTTTCATAAGAGTATTAATGATATCGCAATGTCTATCAGGGCCAGTGATCGGCAATGAATCGTTTTTTCGCTATTCATACTGTCTACTCACATCATTTAAACTCAAATACTCTGATTTACGCACACTCACGATGACATTGATTTATAAGTATAGGTTGAAGTAAATATGAATGCGACGTCAACATCATAGTCATACCACACTCACACTCATAAATCACATCAGTTTGATTTCTAATTTCAGGAAAATACTTATACAACTCACATTAATTCAGCTTACTCAGCTCATGCATGTACGAGTATGTTTATTTAAAAGTTTAGTTATTAAACAGTTTGCAAGTAGTATACAATAGAAATAAATAGAGTTGTTTTTCAATTCCTGCAAAAAAAGCAACAGAGAAACACATAAGACTTTAATGTTCGTATGCGAAGTTCTCATTGTGAATCATACTTATTTTGCATCGTCCATAGGCATTGAATTAAGGAGAGTCGATATCAACAACGTCATAAATCTGAGTTCGATGCGCACTTCAAACTTTCTAGTGAACATGATTCAGACAACATTGCAATAAGTATAAGTGCGCAAAAGTACAATAAATTATAAGTCATGATGCAACTCTACTCACTTTTTTCACAACTCATTCCTGTTCTCTGATCAGGCCCTACATCATGGGAGCTTTTCTGGGTATAATGCGGTTATATTTTACTAAAGCGTACAAATAGAAGGGAACCACAATATATCCAATTCGGGTTTTTGAGTGTAGGTGTGTTACAACATTTACCTTCTTAATCTAACTTAATTTAAATTATGCCTTTACGGGTAGAATTTACAATTTAAGCCTACTTTCAATTTTTTGAAGCGTCAAAGCCAGCGTGCGAGCAGCCACTCACAGCAAGTATTAAGAAGGCAAGTATTAAGGCTCCTGCTATTAGAAAATAGCAGGAGCCTGTCAATAGCATTCAGTTGTTAGCGACAACGGGTAGACTAGTGGGAATTTTTTTTTTTGTATTGCATTTACGTGATTTCGACAAATAGTTTTCAAAGCTATATATTTTTTTAGGTTGTTAATAATAGCTTGTAAACTTGCTGCACAACCCTCCTACATTTTTCTATAATGTATTGTGCAACTCATTGAGTATTTTATTCAATCATCTGTTCAATGCCTTAAATCTCTCACAATCTTAATTGTTTGATTTCGTTTTTCTAGCTGGAAGCACACAAATATACTTGCATATACATACATACAAATAAATATGTATGTATGTATATGTACTTATGTATTTGTATTTATATTAGAAAAGGAAACGCCATGTGAGCCATAAGTAATGGTAAAAATGGATTTTTGACAGATTTATGACTATCGAGCCGTCTTAATTTTTTGAATTATTGCCATCCAAATAGACGAGCCCGTTAAGAGCTGCTGTTTTTGTTGTTATTGCTGCTATTATTATTGCCTCTACTTGTATGTACGAGAATTTATTTGTTGTTGGTTATCTTATATATTTCATCTACTTAAGAACTGCTTTAGCTGCCGATAGCAAAGAAAACGTAAACTAAAACTCTGCAGGAAATGCTTTTTTCAAATTTATTTTCCTTGAAGAATTAAAAAAAAAGAAACGAGGGCAGGCAGCTTCTTTCTCTTCGCATGATGTTGGGTTTGTGCAGTGCGTTATATTTATATGTAGTTATATCGTATATTTTTCTTCTTATTTTCTTGAGAAGTGTTTTTCAGCAGCAACATTACATACTATGGGTGGTAAGAAAATTAAAAAAAAAATTAAAAAAAAATTCACTCAATTTTCATTATAATCGCAGTTAGTACAAGTTTTATTTGCTTTTGGCTGTCCGAATGTTGGGATCTTTTCAAGAGAAGTAAAGAAGTAAAATTTTACTTCATTATTCATACACATACACTTCTTGCAAGCACAGCAAGGAATGCAATTCTGGTGTACACCCAGGTTACTAAGCTGATTACCTTTCATAACTTAAATACTCATATGTATGTATGCAAATAATAAACTTCTGTAAAATTGCATTGCATTTACATATGTATATATTTTTACAAATTGCTCGTTGTAAACTTAATGTCACAAATGAATAAATATAAGATATATGTACATACATATACATATTCATAAATGAAATAAGGTTTGAATGTCAAACAAATATTTGAATTAATTAATATATTGATGACAATATTTTTATATACACGGGCAAAAAATTCGCCTTCATTATAATACGAAGAAAGCCCCAAATAATCAGCGCATCGGTTTACAAGTTGAAGCTCATGTTTACAATGTTTTGATACTTTTTATCTGTACGCTACACAGAGAAAAAACTGCCTCATAGAATCCAGAAGAATTTCTTCTCTATGAACCGATTTTGGGCTAAGGGTTATCCCAGCAGAAAGAAGCGAAGATTTTTTCATAGAGATTTCTTATTGTTTTTATGTCGTAAATCTTAATACAAGAAATGTTCTAACAAAATTAACCGAAACAACTAGAAGTGTTTGGAATTAAAAAAGAAAAAGTAAATTAGGACTCTAATGGCATAATGAAAAATTTCGAAATCCAAAAGGACTGACAAACTAGATATTCTGTATTTGGATTCAATTTCCTCAACAACTACGATAATAGAAAGTATTTTTCAAAGTCAAGTTTTATCCTAAACACTTAAACAAAATTATTTTTCTAAAAGATTGTGTTAGAAATTCTCTTAAAAACTATTGAGGTACTATTATACATAAGTATTTATAATTTTTTTCCTTGATTTAGGTTAAGAATTCTTGTGTCGTTTTATTGTTTTACAAATAAACTCAAATTAATAAATAATTTATTCACTTTTATTTGTCCAAATTACTTGATTTAAGAAAAAAATTTATTAATCGGTTAACCGGTTAATACCTACATTAAGCGATTATTAACCGATTAATAAGCGAAACCCTCGATTAATTAATTGAGCGATTAACCGCCGATTAAAGCAAAAACCCGATTTAATGAATACACTAGTAGGTAGACAACGTTGGTTGGGTCTACCCTAATATTTCCTGTTGAATTTGTGCTTCCAAAACCTCCAAGTAGTTCGTCTTATTCGCTTAAACTTATGATTTGAGATAATGTCATACGGAAAACTCTATATCGATATAAAGTTCTGTTAGATATATATTTTTGTGAAGTTTATTCGTACTGGCGGTATAATGTTCTTTGGTCATTTAGCATTTCGATCGTCTAAAATCTCTCAATTCATTGCAACGTCGAATAAACTTAGAGCAATTAATTCATCATGGCGACATCACAGCAGTGTCGGTCACCTTAGGCGTAGAACGGGACTTCATATGCTTCCGTTTTGGATTCTTTATACTCCAATAGTGCGGCAGTCCTGCTTAAATATGATGAAAATACTCGCCGAATAACATTGTATGCTCAACGAGAAACTTTACGTAGCGATTGGATTTCTTAAGGCTCAGTAATGTAAAGTAACTGCAAAAGTAGGAAACAGCTGATCGATGTTTTTATGTGAAAAGTAGGTTGCGTTACATTACATCTCTATAACCATTTTCATTACTTTTCACATAACAATGTCGATCAGCTGTTTCCTACTGTTGCACTTACATTACATTACAGTCGTCTAACTGAACCTTTAACATTAGGAGTACGTAATACATATATATAAATACGCTCTTGGCTCCCATAAAGATTTTTCAACATCACATGATACAAACAAATACAAAAATGGGAAGAAAAAAAAAACATAAATATAAAATTAACAGTTTTTATTAAATTCGTATACGGTACAAAATTCATACCACGTTTATAACAAACAAAAAATATTCGGTACCACACAGGCTCCACTGTGCACTGTATCTAATTAGTTCTGCCTGAATTATTTGTTTTCATATGAAATGTGAGTGTAAAGTAATGGAAGCGCATTCAAGTTGACAAATTCCTTTAGTGATATTCCGTTTGCTAGTTTATTTTGCATTTTTTGTCTATTTTATTAATGTTATAACAACAAATAAAAGGTACTCGCTACCTTCAAATCAAACAAATATTAAAGTTCATGTGATTTTTTAATCAGGCCAGAAATTCACATTTTATATTTTTTTTTAATTTATTATTTAATTTCCTTACGTTTGCATGTTACGTATAAAGAAGAAATAAAAATGAACTTGTGTGCTATTGGCAATATTTCTCTACACAATTCAGCTAATTTATTTTTTAATGCAGAAGAAAATTCATATTTTTTGTATTCCATAAAATGTTTTTAATTAATTCAAGTGTTTATTTGATTATTGAATTATCGGCCATGTCACAGAGTTCAATTCCGTTCGAAAACGGAATTCAATCCACCCTATTGTTGTAGGAGATAGTGTCTAAAAGAGAAAACTAAAGACGGGAATTTGTCCGGTGTGTTCAGACTGTTGAGGGCGCTAGTATGCTGGGTTATACTCCGGCTAGAGCTCGAACAAAGACAATAAGGAGTTAGGGAAAAAATTAATTTTATTTAGTTACAAAAAAAATCTAATTTTCCAGCTCTGGAGTTTTTTTTTTTTTTACACATATATTTATTTATTGTATCTTCAAAATATGAACTAACAATAAGTATTCAAATCTTAAATCTATATATAATTATTAGGCCCGACCAGTATCGGACATAAACTTAGTGATAGTAATTAATAATACATAAATTTCGTATTAAGCACAATAATTATTTTCAAGAAGTATCATTAGGGCCCTTGTGTCCCTCTTTTTTAGGCGGATGTCTCCAGTAAAGTTCAAGATATTACGAGCAAGCGGATTAGGATGTTACTCGAGTTTTGTTAAATATGTTATCATGCGTAAAATTTTATTTTGCTGTCGTTGGATTCTATCCACATTTGAAGCTGAAGCAGTGCCCCATAGCTGAATTCCGTAGCACCATATTGGCTTCAAAAGCGACTTGTATATCAAAAGTTTGCAGTCTAGACTGAGTGTTGAATTTCTGCCAATCAACCAATGTATTTGAGTTAACTTAAGTTTCATTTGAATTAGTTTAGCGTCAATATGATGTTTCCATGTAAGCCTTCGATCAAGGTATTTAACTTGAGAATGTTGAGGAATATTTTGATTATTGATTCGAATGGGGGAACAGGTATCTTTTCTTAGGGTAAACGTTATATGAACACACTTTTGTTCATTTACTTTAATTCTCCATAAGTTCAACCATATTTCAAGCTGGGTAATGTGTTCTCGGAGATTGCGGGATGCCTCATCAGGGTTTTTGTGCATACTCATACAGGCTGTATCATCGGCAAATGTAGAAGTGTGGATGTTATTGCTCACAGTATATATTAAATACAAGACTGGCCCCAAAATACTACCCTGTAGCACACCAGAAGATATACATTCGGGCACACTCATGAAGTCTCCTTCCACAACAGTAAACTTCCTATCAACAATGTAACTTTCCAAAAGTTGTTCTATATTTATTGGAAAATATGTCTTCAATTTTAAAAATAGGCCTTTGTGCCATACTTTGTCAAATGCCTGAGAAACATCAATAAAAAGGGCAGAACAATACTTATTTTCTTCAAAAGTCCTCCTTATAACTTGAACCAATCTATGCGCTTGCTGAACAGTGCTATGCTGACTTCTAAAGCCAAATTGATGGTCCGGGATGCACCCATTATCAGCTAAAATTGTGGACAATTTAGTCATGAGCAGCTTTTCGAAAAGTTTTGAAACTGTTGATAGTAAGCTTATAGGCCTATATGACTCAGCCTTGGTAAGATCTTTGCCCGGCTTCGGAATCATTTTAATCTTGGCAAGTTTCCAGTTATTTTGAAAATACTGCATTCGTAAAATGGCATTAAAAATAAATAGCAGGATTCTTATTGCAATATGAGGCAAGTTCATCAGCATCTTGTTGCTACTTCCATCAATACCTGGAGATTTCTTCGGATTAAGTTCAGCAATTAGTTTTTGTACATCGCGCATCTTAAGCTTTATGGGTCGCGGGGGTAGAGCAACTACACTCGGCTAATCAGCAACACCAGTACATGTGTTTGGGGTAAATACGTATTTTAAATGATTTGGAAATATGTTAGCTTTTTCAGTATCGCTTCTTGCCCAACCTCCGGTAGATGTGCGCAGAGGTGGCTTAAACTCAACGGGAGTTTTCAGCTTTCTAGCAGCGCGCCACAAAGAGTAATTAGATGCTGGAGTGACATCAAGACCTTCCAGATAATTTTTAAGAGATGCAGTTTTTTCAATTGCAAGTAACTCTTGGAGTCGTTTATTACACTCCTTAAATCTGATTTTAAGTTGTGGTGATCTGTGCTGTTGCCATTCCCTTCTAGCTCTTCTTTTTTCACGCACGACACGCTCAATATCAGTAGAATATATTTTATTAAATCCAGTCTGCGGATGGGAGATAGTAGCATGTTCAGCAGCCTGTGCAATCATTTCGTTAAGGTTGGCGATGTTATCTTCAATATCCTCGGATGTTCTTAGCGTAATGTTTTCCGTGCAATGACTACTAAGATATTTTTTGAATCGCAGCCAATTTACACGATTGATCATCTTCACATACGAGTGAGGTAAATCACTTCTCTGTGGGCTACAGATTGTAACGATCGTGGGAGAGTGATCGAACGAGAGATCTAAAGAAGCTTCAACGTTAATTAATTCCCTAGAAATGTTTTTTATGACGCCAAAATCTATAACATCCGGAATTTTATTTATGTCAGTTGGCCAGTAAGTAGGCCTATTTTTCTTATTGTCTATACCCAACTTTTCTTTTCAAAACATAAAATAAATATTTATATTGAATTTATAAAGAAGAAGAAAAAAATTAATTAGACCTAGTTAATTTTATATATCATAAAAAGTGTAAGCTTCCCAACCCTGGAATCATCCTTTTAGATTTTTCTGATTTCTTACACCAACATTTTTCTTTTTAGAATGTAAGAATATGTTTAATTTATAGAGAAAACTGTGAAATTAGTTTTAGTAGATTAGTTTTATATAACAAAAAAAAGTTAAAGTTCTCCAACCCTGGAAACGTCTTTATGATTTTTAAAATTTTTTTTTTCATATATTTAATACTAATTTTGTTGGTACTGAAGTATAACATAAGTCTATTTAACAAAAAACATAAAAATTAGTGTTAGCTAATTAGTTTTATTTGGCAAAATCAAGTGTAAGTTTTCCAGCTCTGAAACCGTCTACTCGATTTTGCTAATTTGCAATACCAATCTATTTTGGACCATTTTTGACACAACAGTCTGTAACTTTTCTGGGAGCTTCGGAAAACCGATTTCATGTACACCAGACGGACGGACGGACAGACGGACAGACGGACATCGCTTATATAAAAACATTTCATATGATAACAAAAAATTCGTGAAAAACTAACAAGCAAGATGCACAGTGGAGCCTGTTTATAATGAACTTAACGCAACGTGGCATTTTTGTTCGTTATAAAAGTTGTAAGAATTTTGTCGAGAATTCCAATTTAACAAAAATAACTGCCACTGATTCTCAAATACACTTGTCGTTATTTTTATTCAAATCGAGTTTTCGTAGCTTTTCAAATTATAAACGGCCCCATGTATAATTTTACTGCATAAAGAATTACACAAAAAAATATGTATAAAGATAAGCTAATTATAATTAATGAACTATTTATTAATAATTAATTATTAATTTTTTATATATATTATGTTATATATATACATATTATATTATTTACATATTATATTATATTTGGAACAGTTTATTTATTTTATTTCAATACTGAGGAATATCAACAGTTGTATCTAAGTGATTGACAAGAACGGTCTAGAATATCGTTAAGTACAAAAGGATATTAAACAAAAAGTTTAAAATCTCATTGTATTGTTATAATTTTCAATTCCAAAACTATACAAAAAAAACACTTTAAACAAAAAGGATTCTGGACTTTCACTAAGTTGTTAGATCCCAGAGGATAATAAATTAATTTAATTTAGTTAACAAACAAAATTATAAAAGTGTGAAAGTTTTAATAAAAAGCAGTGTAAAGCATATATTGATTAAAAAATTTCGTACAAGTGAGTGTTGTCCTTATAAGTTGAGTTTTTTTTAACAAACACAACCCACGAAGCTATTAGCTTGTCTGCGGAAAACACCCAGGGTCTTTGGCGGTAATCGAACCCACGACCTGGACTTAGAGGTCCAAGTGGTAGCATCGCTACCCACCAGAGTAGTACCCAGGGTAGCACCCACCACTCAGTTACTAGTATAGCAAGCAAGCGAGACAATCCTCCTTACTCTACATGTTAATAATTCATATAAAAGCAATTTAAACGCCATGCAATATGCAAGGATATGCGGAAGATAAGAGAGTGTGCTTCCAGCGATTGCTATAAAAATTATTGAAGATCTCAACCATATAATTCTATCACAACTTATAAATACTATTTTAACCATTCTGACTGTATAACTACAGCAAATACTAAATTTTAAAGATTAAGGATATATGGGAGGCAGGTTTGAACTTACGGTGATTACAAAAATAATGGTTAGAGAAATCAAATTTTCACATTCTATAAATAGTTATTAGATTACGTTGTCTTCTGACTAAAATTTTAAAATATATAAAATTTTTGAAATAAAGGATATATGGGAATCAGGCGTGTACTTGCAGTGAATAAAGTTATAATTGGTAGTGAGCTCAACTATAATATTTTATAAATAGTAACAAGTTTTTTTTAGACTTTTCAATAAAACCTGTGCTAGTGATAAATTTTTTAAATAAAGGATATATGGGGAGCAGGTTAGAACTTGCAGTGATTAAAACAATAATTGCTCAAATGCTCATTTATGACATTTTACAAATAGTAGTAGAAAAATTTTGTTGTATGCTGATAAAATTTTTAGTAAATATGCAATAAATTTTTAAAATTAAGGATATATGGGAAGCAGGCAAGTACTTGCAGTTATTAACAGAGAGCTAGCTCAACTAACATATTTTATTAATAGTATGACAGTTTTTGGAGACTTCAGCATAAAACTTGTATAAATATTAAATTTTTTAAATAAAGGATATATGGGAGGAGGTTTGAACTTACGGTTATTAAAAAAATTATGGTTAGAAAAATATTATAAATAGTTATTACATTACGTTGCCTTCTGACTAAAATTTTAAAATATATAAAATTTTTGAAATAAAGGATATATGGGAATCAGGCGTGTACTTGCAGTGAATAAAGTTATAATTGGTAGTGAGCTCAACTATAATATTTTATAAATAGTAACAAGTTTTTTTTTAAACTTTTCAATAAAACTTGTGCTAATGATAATTTGTTTAAATAAAGGATATATGGGAGGCAGGTTTGAACTTGCAGTGATTAAAACAATAATTGCTCAAATGTTCATTTATGACATTTTACAAATAGTAGTAGCAAAATTTTGTTGTATGTTGATAAAAATTTTAGTAAATATGTAATACATTTTTAAAATTAAGGATATAAGGGAAGCAGGCAAGTACTTGCAGTTATTAACTGAGAGCTAGCTCAACTAACATATTTTATTAATAGTATCAGTTTTTGGAGACTTCAGCATAAAACTTGTATCAATATTAAATTTTTTAAATAAAGGATATATGGGAGGCAGGTTTGAACTTACGGTGATTACAAAAATAATGGTTAGAGAAATCAAATTTTCACATTCTATAAATAGTTATTAGATTACGTTGTCTTCTGACTAACATTTTAGCATATATAAAATTTTGAAATAAAGGATATATGGGAAGCAGGCGTGTACTTGCAGTGAATAAAGTTATAATTGCTAGTGAGCTCAACTAAATATAATATTTTATAAATAATAACAAGTTTTGTTTTAGACTTTTCAATAAAACTTGTGCTAATGATAAATTTTTTAAATAAAGGATATATGGGAAGCAGGTTGGAACTTGCAGTGATTAAAACAATAATTGCTCAAATGCTCATTTATGACATTTTACAAATAGTAGTAGCAAAATTTTGTTGTATGCTGATAAAATTTTTAGTAAATATGCAATAAATTTTTAAAATTAAGGATATATGGGAAGCAGGCAAGTACTTGCAGTTATTAACAGAGAGCTAGATCAACTAATATATTTTATTAATAGTATGACAGTTTTTGTAGACTTCAGAATAAAATTTTAATGAATATTAAATTTTTTAAATAATGGATATATGGGAGGCAAGTTTGAACTTGCAGTAATTAACAAAATTATTTTCTAAAGAGCTCATTTATGACATTCCACAAATAGTTACACAGTTTTGTTAACTCCTGACTGAATTTTTGGGAAATTTTTAGAAATTATTTATATGAAGGATATGTCAGAACCAGGCGTGTCCTTGCAGTGGCTGCAGTAATTATTGCCAGAGAGCTCAAATATATTTAATAATTAGTAACAAGGTTTTTACAGATTTCTAAATAAGACCTTAATAAATATTTACTTTTTGAAATAAAGTATTTTTGTGGGGTGGGCGCATCATTGCAGGGATTAGAAAACTAATGGAAATAGAGCTCAAGCATTAAGGTCGTCAATGGGTCAACTATAAAATTCTATAAGCGTTTATGTTTTATTTATTTCGAATATAATTAAGGCAATTACTTAATTTTTAGCGTAAAGGATATGTGGAAAGTAGGTGTGTTTTTGCAATAATTCAAAATAATCATTTCTGGAGCACTAAATTATGACATTTTAAAAATAGTTACAAGGTTTTTTGTTCTAATAACTAAAAATTTAACAAATGTAAAATTTTGCGGGTCGGGGATATGTGGGAAGTTGGCGTATGCTGGCACTCATATAAAAAAAATGTTATTACCAGTATTTGCAATAAGGGATTTCAGTTAAATTTTCACGATAACTGTACCAGAATTTTATTTCCTAAAGTTGTTGATGTATAGCAGGGTACATATCCTTGCAAAAAATTTTTAAACACTTAAAATTTCAATTTATTAAATTTGTTCTTTTGTTCTATGTCACCATTACACTGTACAAGGTCATAAAGACTTATGGTGAGACAAGATTTAGTTGCTTCTAATTTTACGCTTCTTTATATAAGTGGAAGTCTAGTTGATAAAAAAAACAACTTGAAACTCCAAGTTGCTCCATTATTGGGGAATTCCTTATCAGTTTAAGAAATTTTGCAAAAGATATTTTTTTTGCTACAATTTGAATTTTTATATAAATTTGTTTACTACGCAACATTTTTTTGAATTATGTATCAATTCAAAAATCATTTGAAAATTTTTTTAATAAAATTAATTTTTATCTTTCATTAAAGAACTTGTAGTATTGAAAATATAGAAAAATGCTGATAAACGATTTTTATGCAAATCGTGAATTATTCATAACAGGCGCTACAGGTACAGAAGAAATACGATAATTTCTGATAAAACAAGATATTTAACTAAAAATTATATTTTAGGTTACTTGGGCAAGGCTTTGATTGAAAAGCTTTTGTTCGATAGTCCAAAAATTAAAGTTATTTACATTCTGTTGAGAAGCAAGAAAGCTCTCAGTCCCGAACAACGCCTAGAGCAGTTCAAAAAGGATAAAGTCTTTGAACGTATACATCAGCAGTGTCCCGAGGTACTTGATAAAGTGCATGCCATCCAAGGCGATAGTGCTGAGTTGGGTTTGGGAATAACGCCTAGTGATCTAAGCCTGTTGCAAAATGTCAGCATAATCTTTCACATGGCAGCCACTGTCAGGTGAGTTAGTTAGTAGCAAAATTATACTCAGTTCTTAACTTTAACTTGTATAAAACTTTAAGAATGATATATATTCTTAATGAATAAAATGCCTAATGAGTCCATATGTCTATTTGCAGATTCGATGAGGCTTTTCGCAATTCAATTTTGCTCAATACGCGCGGAACTTTTGAGCTGGTGAAAATTGCTGAAAATCTTAAAAATTTGGTTGTTTTTATGCACTGCTCCACTGCCTTCTGCAATGCTCTTGAGGATCGCGTGGAAGAGAGAGTAATAATGTCAAATTTTAATATTGATAATGGAAAGTAATTTGCTACATTTCACTATTCCAGGTTTATGAGATGCCAGTGGAATGGCGCAAAGTTATTAAGATTGCCGAAACATACGATGAAGAAACTCTAAATTGTTTATTCCATAAGTAAGTTTTACTTGTTATATTAAATATTATATGGAATATTTTTGTATCAACTACTTTTAGATATACGGACTTTTATCCGAATGCATATACGTTTAGCAAAAACCTCAGCGAACAAATGATTAAAGAGTATTCAAAACATTTGCCCATGTTTATATTCCGACCTTCAGTGGGTGAGTAAGTTTTAGCCTTAAAAATAATTTAATTTAATTATTAATTAGTTTAAATTGTGAAATTTTTCATGCAAATTTCATGAACTTTATTGAGTGAAACTTTTTTGATTTGCCAATGGCAGGGAGGGGCAGAGAAGAGAGTTTAGACAAAAATGTTGCAACTGATTTTCATCTCACGCCTCCTTTTGTTGGCAAGTGAAAAAAGGTTTTTAAGGTATAAATTTCATGACAACAATAAATTTTCAAAGTATCTGACACACAATTTTTCAACCGCTGATTGCAATGATCTATCTTTTACTTCCGTTCCGTTCCATAAAGTCACGAATTCCTACAAAGAACCTGCACCTGGCTGGAATGATAACATAAACGGTCCGATAGCAAGTATGGTTGGTTTAAGTATTGGCCTTATTCCTGTTGCCACCTGTAAAGGTGAGACAGCTTTGGATGTAGTGCCAGTTGATATTGTGACGAAACTAACAATTGTGGCAGCTTACAAGCGTGGTGTGCAACATATAAGGTTAATTAAATTAATTTGTAGCTAAATAAATTAATAATAATAACATAGTGTTTATTTTAACAATAAATTCCTAGAAAGGAGACTGTACCAAATGGGTTGGAAGTTGTAAATTGTTCTTCTGGTGATATATTTAATTTAAACTATAATGGCAGCTGGGAATTATATAATAAAGTATTAGAGAAAAATCCCATGGAAAATGCCATTTGGCGCTATGAACGTCCCTCATTAACTGGTTGTTACTACAATTTTCTATTGCAGGTTTGTAATCACATATATAGTCAGTATTACAAACATGCCTTGACTTCTTGTCTAACTTTAATATTGCAGATGTTTTTGATGAGCATACCCTTGGGCATTGTGCTAGATACAATATCACTGCTAACTGGACGCAAGCCGATGATGATTAGAATGTCCCGCCGCATTGTTTATACAACCAAAGCGATTTTATTTTTTGCTTTGAAGGAATACAACTTTATAAATAAAAATATGCTGGATTTGGAGGATTCTATACCACAGAGTGAACTGTAAGTAAAGTTTTCTACCATATAAATCATATTTATAAAAATAACTGAAATAAAATTGCATTTGTTGACTTATGACATGTACCAGGACATGCTTATGAAGGAATCTACCTACAATGATTTGTCCACGCATAGTAACGTCCAAATTTCTTAACAAGATTAAATAACACGGAATAGATTTAGTGAAATTTAAGGACATGACTACCTATCATGCATTGTATAAAAAATTTAAATTCCTGGCAACTCTTTCAAAGAGCACAATTTGGAAAGCTGAGCATTAAAAAACTAACAACTATTTTTAAAATGATCGCTCCCGTCACCACCTGTCTTTTCTACCCCTCTCCTAAAGACCTATGAATAGTAGCAGGCATTCATTGTCTGAGTGTTACTTCTTTCTCTCTCTCTCTCGCTCTCTCTCTATCTATCTCTCGCTCTCTCTCTCTCACTCTCTCTCTCTACAAATACAAATATATACATAGCTAAAAAAATCGTTTTTATTCTGCCAAGAAGTTTATTCGGTAGAAGGATATGCTTGCCTCCTCCTACCAGTCATAATTGCACCATATTTCAATTTGTTTTAAAAAATATAATTTTAACTAAATTTATGTTTAGACTTCACTAAACATAAGCAAATGTCGCTTAAAAGAATTATTTCAAGCCTGTGAATATTTGCTTGTTTTTCACTGGAAGGATACGGCTGACTTTAAAATTTATCATTTTCGGCTACAACAAGGACCACAATTTCCAGAATTATCACTTTTAAGTCTAAGAAAAATTTTACTTTAATTGAATTAAGAACATGTTTGCTTCCCATATATCCTTTATTTCAGTAATTATCATTTAGCCAGATTCAGTCTAAGAATTTACAAAAAAAAAATATAAAAAAAATATTCCCAAAACTTAAGTGATTCAACCCTTTTGAAATTTAGAGCAAGAATATGCCTTTCTCACACACATCCTGAATTTCAGCAAATATAAATTTGTGCAACACTAAGGATGAGAATGAGCTGCGAACTGGTTAACTATTTCCAGAATTACGACCTTTAGCTGTAAAAATTTTTTTACTTCCATTTTTTTACTCCTCGCATATCCTTTATTTCAATAATATATTTTTTTGCTAAATTTATACTTAGAATTTACCAAAAAATAAACAAACATTCCCAAAAATTAATTGATTCAACCTTGTGAAAATTTAGTTTCATTCATAGCAAGAATATGCCTGCCTCACGCATATCTTAAATTAAAACAAAATAATTTCTGCTAAAATTATGATAAGAATGCACTAAAACTATTTCAAGATCTGCAAGCTTAAGCTTTGAAAAAATGTCAGTTCAATTCGAGCATGCTACTCATATATCCCTTATGCCAATAAATATTTTTTAGCCAAATGTATTTTTTTTAATGTATGTATGTATGTATATATTTAAAATTAATTATTTCAACCTTAATGAAATTTAGTTCTACTCGGAGCAGGAATATGTTTTCCTCACACACATCCTGAATTTCAGAAAATTTAAAATTTTTGCAACAATTAGGATAAGAATGCGTTGAAAACTGGTAACAACTTCCATAATTACACCACACATCTGAGAAAAAAAATTCACTTCAGTTGCAGCAAGGATATGCTTGCTTCTCATATATCCTTTATTTGAAAAATTTTGTTTTAACTTAATTTATACTCAAGAGCTCTCTGAAATTTAAAAAATATTATCAAAATAAGTTAATTCAACCCATAAATTCTTAATTCAAAAAAACTATATTTTATTTAAATTTAGTAATACACGAAAAACCAGTAACTAACTCTCAAGTTATTTTGAAACTCAATGACTGTATTAAAGCTCTAAAGCTCAATGGAAATGCCTCTCGTATCGAATTCATACAATATTGTATTATACTGTACCGAATAGTCGATTTTCGTCAAAATAACGAACTCCGAAAAATGTGTCGCTTAAGATATTTTAGCGGTTATGGCTCGATATGTATGTATATGCTAGACGTGACCTGCTCTCCGATAGATGGCAAAACTTCATACCTTATACAGTTACGCTTGTTGACTAAATGTGACTTGCTGTCCGTATGTGTACATTTATTTTCTATTGTGAACAAGCAGTGTGTTATGAGTAGACAAAACAATTATGTCATATCCTACTAACACCACGCATTAGTGTGTGCATTAGTGTCCTTTGTATCAGTTGTTGTGGGAAAAGCTCTCGTGATGCAGGCATAAGGCACTGGTCACTAAAAACTATACCGACTTCATCAGATACTAATCCTAATGTAACATCAGAGCGCCCTCCTTCGTTGTGTAGCAGAATCATCGGCGAAGTAAAATAACCAACAAAATATCTGCTAAACTCAACTTCAAATACGCCTCATTTGACACCAAATGGCGCTGCAACACTGTACTAACAAAAAGCGTGCAAAGAGCAGAGTTGTAAAAGAATGAAGCTTTCCTCTATCTCTTCCTTCACCACTCTTGTCACCCTATCACTATCCTTTCCCTATCACCCTCACTCCCCATCTTCTCTTCAACTAACAGGTAGCTCAAAGGGATCATTGTATTGGACCCAAGTCAGCTGGCCTCTAAATTTCAGCTTCCTTACCAGCACCCTGCTAACCTAACCTAACCTAACCTAACCTAAACCCTTAATTAAGCCTTAAACATTTCTATAAATAAGACTGTACTAGTCTTTCAAAATATTAACGACTTATTATTACTTTCTTCCAGTACTGTCTACGGTTGCAAGGATTGTTTTATGAATATGGATTACAATGTGTACTTTAGCAATCTCGTGAGTGGTGTTAAATACTACATTTTCAATCAGCCACGACAAGCCACTGCTGCTGCCCTAAAACGTGCCAAAATTTTTTACATTGCCAACCGAAGTATAAAAACTTTGACAATTACATTATTAATACTTTATCTATGGTCAGTTGTATCGAAATTTTAATTTAATGTTAATGTAAACAAAAATAAAATTGCTTGAGGATATGGATAAAAAGTTAAGAGTGACGAACAAGTTTAATTTAAAAACAGATAAAAATTAACTATTTGTACAATTAAAAGCTAGCAGAGACTTTAACGGCAAGTTTTGTATGAAGAACTTGCGGTTAAAGTTCACGTTAACTCTTAATTATACATTGTGAAAAGGGACGTAAATAGAATAAACTTAAAATCTACTTAAACAAGGTTAATCTAATCTTTTTTGGCAATGATTTTAGTTCATGTGTGTTTCATGTTAATCTAACATGATTTATATATTAATTGTCAAAGAAAATTTTTCCTTTTGAAATAACTTTATTTCACGTTGATTTAACATACATACGTACTGTTTAAATCAAAATGAAGAATCATGTTGAATCAAAGTTTTTGCAAGTTGGAACAACATGAATTTAATTTAATGTAATAACTGTATTTGATTAAATATTTAACTTACGTGTTGGTTGACATAGACATCAGCAAAATTTTTATTTTTATATAAATTGGCTGCCCCGGAAAAGATTTTAACTTGGAACTAATCGCGTGGTAGTCAACAGGCTTACCCCTGCAGCCACAACAACTTTAAATATTCTTAAGATACACACTAATATGTATCATCTTGAATTAAATTTTAATTTAACACTATTTCATTGATCATTTAACATACAATTTATTTGAAAAGTTTTAGTTTTAGTTAAAAAAAAAAACAAAATGCTTTCACTTGAAAAGTTTTAGTTTAAAACAAAATACAAAATACTTTTACTTGACTCTAGGATTCTAACCTGCGATCCTCCGACTGCAAGACTAGTGCACTGCCTACCAGCCAGCAGCAGTTTGTCAGCTGTTTATACTCTTAAACGTCAAAAAAAAAAAACAACAATACAAAAACAACCTACACAACTAAGCACAAAAGTGTATTGCAGCTATGAACAAAGCAAATAAACACCAACACACTTAAACAACATATTATTTCTTGTAAATTTAATGTGATTTGAATGAATTTGGATCAAACCTTTTGCATGTTGATTTTACATTGGATTTTTTTGCTGTGTGTACCGCATTATATGTATATGCGGGGTATTAAAATTTGAGGATTCCTTGTAGATCTAATCAGAGATATTATTTGCAGCAAGTTTACTGGGCGTTGGAATTTGATCATTTTAAATAGATATATTAAAAGTTGAAATTTAAGATAATCCTCAAATTTTAAATTAAGGTATTGTTTCAAGTAGCTAGACACATGTGCTAAGTCCATATACGAATCTCACCACTTTATTGATTAATCAGGGCAATCATGAATAAAATTCCGCGTAAAACTTCTTCCTTTTTCAATTAGAATTTTTTGTTTTCCCTATTACTTGATATTAGTTGGCATTGTTCCACGGGAAAAAATTCACGCGAAATTGTAGTCATGATTGCCCTGTATAACTTTATCTTACTCCTCTTAGCCAAATTACAGCCAGAATAAACCCCAATACAGTAATTTATTTGTGACATTTATACGTGCATCAGCAACAGTTTTTCTTTTACATGAAGAGGTAAGCACAGGTTTAGTCGATATAATGTACGTAATGTAGTAATTCTTTTTTAAGGATAGATGGACAATATCAGTACCAAACGATAGTTTGTCATCGATTATGACACCAAGACATTTAAGACTACTAACTACCTCAATAGTTGAGCCAGAGATTTTCAAATCGAAGTTATCCAGTAGCTAACTTCAACCAGGTAATTAAGGTTAAAACACTTTCAAATATTCTACTTAATTTTATACATTATAAAAAAAAAACAATATTTCGTTGAAATATTAATTCAAGATTGTAAAAAAAAATATTTCTTTCAGTCTTGATTTGAAACTTATTTAAAACAGAAAATAAATTCATTTGGCTTTTTATAATTAAAATTAATTTGTTTTGAACTTAAATGGTTTAACTAACGTGACCAGGCATCCCGCTTTAGGCGGGATTATCCCTATTTGCACAGGTCCATCCCGCCTTATCCCGCTTTTTAGAGTTTTGAAATTTTCAATCTCAATCGATTTTTATTAAAATGTAACATGAATTACCGACGTACATATACACCCCTATCGTGAATAAAATGTGAAATTTTTGTTCCCATGAAATTTTCATTCCCCATGAAGGGAAATTTGCTATCGGAAACTTCATGGGAACGTTTGTTCCCGCTATCGATTCGCAGTGAATGTAAAAAACGGGAAGACTTGTAAAACTTCAAAATTAATTGAAAATCAGAAAAATTTTTATTTTATAGTGAAAAATACAAACATTTTTTGTTTCAAATACAATGTTTTTAAGTTTAACTTAGTGTTTTTAAATATTTTGGGTGCAGTGGAAAAAATTCTTATGTATGCCATCGCCATAAAATTAACAGTATATGGACCAAAGATGTTCATATTCAATGAAAAAAGGTGCTGTACGGAATTATTGTTATTAATTATTTACTGATATTGTCCTAAAAATAATTATTTATAATTAAAAGTTATTAATTGGAAGTTTAATAAAGAAATTACATTTCGCCTGCAAAAATAAATTGAACAAAACCAAGGGAAAAGTGAAAAAATCCATGTGAAAAATATTATTCACGATAAGAGGATTAAGAAGAGGGAACAGATTTCTGGGGAAAAATTATTCACGATTGCAATTTCGGGAAAACGGAAAATATTTTAAGGGAAAATCTGTTCACGATAGGGGTGATAATTATTTGAAATAAAGTCTTTATTTATTTAATTTTAAAATATGGCTTGTTCTTTTGTGTTGAAGCAATTGTCTTTATGTGAGAGCGCATAGAGAAAGGCACCTAGGGTAAAAAAAATAAATGTTCACTTTTTTTTTTTTTGATGTGGACAACATCTGAGCATCGAAGGAGACCGATCCCATGCCCCAAAAGTGTTCCCTCCCAGAAATATGCGCGTTTTATGAAATTGAAGTCAACGATTCTAAGGTTATGTGAAAAATTTTCGTACTAACAGAGTGATATTCACGATTTAAAAGAATTATAAATGAGTATTTATTATAATTCACAATTAATAATTTCAGAAAATAAACCTGGATTCGTAAAAACGCGAGCAAAATTGATATCAAGCTCATGGAAACAGCGCGCTAGGTAGAAAACAGTAAAAACCAACTACACAAAACAAGAGGTAGGGGTGACCTACGCGCGTTTTCAAGGTTGACCAACACGTTCCTGACGTCATGAGATGTTTCGCTTTCAACTGAGACCAATACCAACACGCTCAGTGATGGTACACCAAAGATACACGTATTTAAATCTTTAAAATGGCTCTCCTGAACAAAACCGGTTTTTACCCTTAGGTCCCTTTCTATTTTGCGCGTCACATATACGTTTTGAGATGAAAAGAAAAAAATTATAAAGGGTGTTTTTTTAGAGGTATAGAACTTCGAATTGAAATAAAACACAAGAAAATCGTTTTAATGTCCATCAATTTGGCTTTATTGGAAGGATAATTTTATGCCATTAATGTTTAAATATGATTTCGGGCATGTGGCCGCCGCGGCTGGCTCGAATAAAGCCAATTCTACAGGTCCAATTTTCAACCACTTTTTCGAGCATATGGGGCCGTATGTTGGCAATAACGCCACGAATTTTGGCTTCCAAGTCCCCTAACGTTTCTGGTTTGTTGGCGTAGACGAGCGACTTCACATATCCCCAAAGAAAATAATCCAATGGTGTCAAATCACACGATCTTGGTGGCCAATTGACATGTCCATTCCGCGAAATTATGCGCTCATCGAATGTTTCCTTCAATAAATCGATTGTGACGTGCGCTGTGTGGCATGTAGCGCCGTCTTGTTGGAACCACAACTCATCCACATTCAAAATCTTCAAAATCTTCCATAAAGTTGATGGACAAAGCTCCAATTGCTGTGCACGGTGGCGAATCGATTCATTCGGGTCCTCTTCAACACTTTGCTCTACAGCGGCAATTGTTTCTTCGGTGCGCACTGTTCGACGTCTCTGCGGATGCGTATTATCACATAGAGTAAACGTAGTGCGAAAACGATCCATGGTTAACCGAATTAATTGCTCTGATGGACGATTATGTCGACCATAAAATGGACGGAGCTTGCGGTAAACTTCGCGAACTGAACCATTATTTTCGAAATAAATTTGCACGATTTGCAAGCGTTGTTCTTTTGTCAACCTGTTCATGATGAAATGGCAAGCCAAACTAAATATTAATCACTTGACAGCTGACAAAATGGCCGCCAGTTAAAAAAGTGATGCCAACTTAAAGTTCTATACCTCAATAAATACCACCCTTTACTAGAAGTGCCACGCTTGCGATTCAATCTTTATTGAATGGAATTCTCATTATTAACATAAATAGAGTCATGAAGAATTTGAAACTTCTCACTACATTTGTTTCCAAATGTTTTTTTCTCTGTTCGAGAGGAGGCAGGCTCCCCTATCTAGTCCCGATTATTTTCTATTATCAGCAGAATCAGCGGAATTTCAAGTTTGCGTTTGTAGCAGATAGCAACATATTAATAAATTAATATTTAATTTACTTAGGAGGGGACAGACACTCTTTTTGCTCCATTATTGACTCCTTTTTAATAATACTTTTCTCATTATTGGCCTTACTGCTTACGAAAAAAAACGTCAAAATTTCGACTGTTTTGAGTTCCAAGATATCTTGAAATAAATGATACTTCTATGTGGGAAGCACCATGCCAAACTTAGATATTAAAAAAATTAATAGCCTATTGCTCCTTCTAGACCATCAGTAATACAATGTGGGCTAATCAGCAAGATCAGTACACTGGTATTGTATTTGAAGACAAACAAAAATGTGAAATTTATGAGAGGCACCAAGGCATTTCTGAAATTGTTCCCAGAGACAATGCCACATTATCAACCGAGTTTGTTTTTACTAAATTTCAATGTTCACCTTATATTAGTTTTCTAGATATCCACAAAGTAAATATTTTCAGTTTATGGGAGGTGCCACACCCTCATGTTCAACGAAAATTATAAAATCATTACATTATCGTTTGCATTAGATGCAAAGATATTCCAAAATACAAAAAAATTATATTCGTGGTGCCATGACCAATTTTCTTTTTAACAGCTTCTAAGGGCAATGGAGGTGTGTCACGCCCACTCCGTAATACTATTTTATTTAATTACTACGCATAATAAAAAAAAATTGGGACAAATCGCTCCAGCCGTTCCCCGATTTTAGATAAATTAAAAAAAGTGGGCGTGAGTAATTTTTTTGCGTAAAGAACCTAGAATAAGGGGAAGATTTGGTCCAAAGACCGGCACTGCGACAACTGATGGATCTTTTGTACATGTTCTTAATTGGTGCTATTACCAACAAACGACATTTGATTTTTATTTACATACATAGAGAAATATTTTTGTTTATAAATGTTTTTATTTATTTGAAGGCGTTTTGTTTTGAGTTGAAAACTGTGTTTCCGACATCCCGCTTTCTTAAAGATATTTATTTTGAAGTCCCGCTTTTTGGTATCTAGTATTTTCTTCAAAATCCCGCTTTTTGATCGATCATGTCTCGCTTTTTGCAAAAGGCATCTGGTCACGTTAACCATAACATACATATGTATTTGTGGCGACGAGGATGGGATAATGTCAACAGATCCTAGAATTTTGGAGTTCTTACAAAAGCAGGGAGAAACCTTAGCTAAATTAACCATGGGTACTTCAACAAATCAAGAAGAATTAATGGATAAATTGTCAAATTGTATTTCCGAATTTATATATGACCCACCAAAATTTGATTACTTTCAACGTTTGGTACAGCCGCCATGAAGATATATTTTTTGGTAGATGGTAAGAACTTACACGATGCAGCACGAGTAAGACTTTTGATGAAAAAATTGAATACTATAGCTTATGGGAAATATGCTGCCTACATTCACCCGAAAAATACAATCCAAATCTTAAAAAGCATCAAGTCTCAAGAGGATCTGCTATCTTACGCAGCTCGTATTAATGCATCATGTGAGCAGTTCAGTCTATCTGATATGAACGCAGACCAATTCAAATGTCTTGTTTTTGTGTGTGGGCTACAATCACATTCAGATATGGAGGTTCGTGTGAAATCTTTATCAATTCTTGAGAATGACTCGACTCAGACAGTCAACAAATTAATCGCAACGGCTCAGGGATGAACCGAATGATGAATCTAAAACGTGACACCGCTATGATGGAGGAAAACACAACATCAGTTAACTGCATTAAAAAAAAATTCAAATTTAAAATCTGATGACAATAAAAAAGTTCCAAGGACTCCATGTGGCTTGATGTATTATTCAAAATATTGCACATACATGAGTCATAAAAATGTTGTCAATGAAATGTAGTTGGTCATAAAGAGGGATACTGCAAAAGCCCAGGTAAAAATAGTTCATTTAAAAACGAATTTTCGTATAAGAATAAAAACAAGAATTATAAGAGAAAATCAGGCTCTCCACAATCAAATGTTGTTCAAATCCAGGCGCAAATACGTCATAGTCAATATTAATTATTTATCTTCTGACCAACGTCATTCCAGAGGGTGGCGTTGGCTGAAGTAGTTAGCACGTTGACTACCAAAACCGAAGGTCCTGGGTTCGAGCCCAGTGTCCAACAGTCATTAAAAAAATAACAACACCACGCATTTTTCTGATGTGCATTAGTGTCCTTTGTATCAGTTGTTGTGGGAAAAGTTCTAGTGATGCAGGCATAAGGCACTGGTCACTAAAAACTATACCGACTTCATCAGATACTAATCCTAATGTAACATCAGAGCGCCATTCTTCGTTGTGTAGCAGAATCATTGGCGAAGTAAAATAACCAATAAAATGGCTACTAAGCACAGCTTCAAAATTTAATACGCCTCATTTGACACCAGATGGCGCTGCAACACTGCATTATCAAAAATGTGCAAAGAGCAGAGTTGTAAAAGAATGAAGCTTTCCTCTATCTCTTCCTGCACCACCTGTCTTTCTCTCTCAATTAACACGTAGCACAAAGGGATCATTGTATTGGACCCAAGTGAGTTTGACTACAAATTTCACCCTTCCTTGCCAGCAACCTGCTAACCTAACCTAACCTAACCTAACGTCATTCCAACTGTGATGTCTAACTTCAAGTGAATACAGCATCAGACATCTCAATGATTGGTAAATTTCTTGGGATAAAACTGGGAAAACCAGGAAAACATTTCAAGAATCGTTTTGTAACAAGGGCATCATACAACAAAATCAAACTTTTAGTCAGGCTAAGACTGTGAAGTACAATTATGCAGTTTAGGGGCTCTCCTACAGTCACGAATAAGGTCCCATTTTACATTATGTCCCTTCAAAGCTTTTAGCGCAGCCTGGTTATCTTTAGCTACATTTCGGGCCATCAGTTCCGCTTTCCTGAGGATTGCCAAGACCTTAGCTGGGAAAACGAAGCATTCATTCGGGAGTTTGAAAGAACTACGATTGTTGTATCCCAAGATATAGCCACCAGCCCCTGTGCCTTCCTCCACTTTTGACGCGTCTGTAAAGACCACACTACCCTCCCTCCTAACCGGAATTACCAGTGAGGGTATTCTACTAAAATCAATTTCAGCGAGCTTAGTCCGTGAAGCCAGGTCTTACGGATCTCTGATTATTAAAACTGATCTCATTTAAGATTGATGTGTGACCTGTTATTACTGTCCTCACCAAACCTGCTTCTAAGAGTCTAAGGAGACTTCTAGTTGCCGTGCTCACCACAAAGTCCTCTATAGGAACTATAGAGGAAAGTTTAGTGTTACATAACGTCGTAGTACAAAACATTGACAATGCAAACCTTTTTACAACGTCCTCGTCAAGTGTTAAGAAGGCGGCAATACCGCAATAAACACAACGGTTTCGAAATTGTTGCTCATGTCTACAATGTTGCTCAACTTTTAGATCGCTACAAGATATAAATACCGCATTGGAAGTCAAGCAGCTTTTGATTAACTACGTATAAGAATAGAAGCAAAAAATTGCAAATACAATTTACAAACATACTATGTTTAATAAATTCGTCGCCATGCGTTTAGTAATTAGTTTTTTTTTGGCGGTTATGGCGCGATATCTGCATTGAAATCCTATAATTTTAAATCTTTACTAAGCCGTTGATAAAAAACCACTTTACAGTCAACTTAAAAAAATAAAATAAAATTGAATTTAGATAAATATATTAATAGTGCAAATATATTAAAATTGAATTTTTAAAGTCTAAACTTAAAATTATGTATCGAAAGGGTTAATACATTTTTTTTGGTTCCAGTAAATTCAATCTCATAAATTCTATCATATATGAAATATGCAAGATATTGTAATTTTTTTTATTAAAACACTGCTTACATTTTATATAAATAAACAAAATATGTGCAGCAAAAATAATTTAAACACATAATGGTCAATTTTTAAAGCTTAGGTACTGCTCTATAGTTTTTAAATACATTAAGGGTTTTCATGAGAACTCTTAAAATTGCCACTTGTGCAATTGGGCAAATTTGCGAGACTTGTTTTGTGAAGCCCCTTTTGAACTATTGAGCACACAGTTTATGTAAATTTGAAACAAATGACAAAAAATTAATTTAATAAAAATATAATAATAAAATTCAAAGCAATTTTTAATTTAAAAACATATTTATATATTTCTATAAAAATGTGTGTCTAAAAATGCGTAAAGGAAGCCAAAAAAAAAAATCCAAGAAGTTGTAGTTTACAAAATGCACAATTGCACTGCGCAAGTTTCAAGTTTACGAGTGAAAATTATTGGGCAAATTTAACAGGTTTGTGAAAATAAATTTACAAACAATTTTTAACATTTTATTTACGAGAGTGCACAAATTATTTGCACAGTTTGCGAGACTTTTAAACATTCTCATGAAAACCCTTAATTCATTAATTAGAACAAAATAAATAATTTGTTTTTCGAACCTACAGAATGTATAGAAAAATATTCAGCCAATAATTTTTAAACGAGTAAAAACTGGAATCATGGAAGGTAAGAATAAAATATTACAAATTTAATATTAATTAATTTTTTTTTTCACTATCTATAGAATTATACAAAAACATATAAACGACAAGCTAATTAGAATTAATAAAACATTATATTCTATATATGCATATAATGTTATATTGTATTAAATTTTGTACAGCCTATTTAATCAACAATAGCGAGGAACATTAACAGTTGTATCTCAGTGATTGACAAGAACTGTCGATAATATCGCTAAGCTTAAAAGGATATAAAATAAAAAATTTTATAGTTACAAACATAATATTGTTAAAATATCAAACATCCTAATATATAAAAGGAAATCTTTAAAAACTAAGATTTCACTACTTTAACTGTGTTGTAAGATCCCCGAGTTTACTAAATTAATTTAATTTAGCCAGCAAACAGAAAATTATAAAAGTGCCAAAGTTTTAATAAAATAAAAATTATTTTAAATAAAATGTTTAAAGAAAATATTGTGAAAGTGAATTTAGTCCTTATTATTTTAATTTTAATAATAATTAAATAGTTAAGTCGTTCTAAATTTTCTATATCTATTGGAAGGTTGAATACAGTGACTCCTGCCGTAGAAAAACATGTAAAATTAATTTTATTTAAAAGTTAATACGATTATAAATAAATAAAAAATAAATAGTTAAGTCGTGCTGAGTCCAACATCAGCAAATGTAATTTACTAAATTTTCTATACCTAATGGAAGATTGAATACAGTGACTCCTGCCATAGAAAAATATCTAAAATTAAGTCAATACGAAATCTTAATTAAAATTCACATTCTACTTTAAAAGATAAGAGTGGTGCTAGGCTTTAAAGCTTTAAGAATTTTCCGGTGTTAAGTTTTCTTTATCAGCACAAGAGGGCGCTTAGCGATACAATGGATTTTAAATTTTTCAGTAAAAAATCAAGGACCAAATATGAGGAGTCGCAGAACAAAAGGTGCTTTTTTGCTCATTTCAAATTTTTGGGAAATCGAGATTTATTTTTTTCGCCCCTTTAAAAAACACCAAGAACCTGAAATGCTAATAAGTTTTTTTACTTTTCCACAGAGGCATCTAACTGTCATAAGTCACCCCATTAAATGTTAAGATGTTTGATATACATAATTACATTTTTAATTCGGAAAAAGCACCTTTTGCAAAAAAAAGAAAGCAAAAAATCAATTTTTGTTAAGGAAAAAAAGCAAAAAAACACATTTTGTTAAAAAAAAGTAAAAAAGCACGTTTTGTTAATACAAGGAAAAGTACATTGTGTAATGCGAATACACATATATGACGATAAAATTTTGCCTGAATGTGGTTCAACCTGATCTAATATATTAAAAAAGCACCTTTTGTTAAGCATCAATTTTTTAGAACCCATTTACTTTGTAAAAAAAAATAATAATAATGCTAACTTGATTGTTTCTACAAGATTTCAACCTAAATATTATAAAAATACCGAAAAATCAATTGTTCGAGAAATGCGAAAAAGCACCTTTTGTTGTGCTGTGTTCAAAATTTCATAACTTGGGATAACTCCTTTAATTTTACCCACTTTTTATACGGGAACGAATCACTGTGCGACTAATTTTAATTAAATAATAAAGTTGTAATACCGAGCCATAACCTCCAATAGAGCTTAACCGACATATTGCACGTCATATTTTTTTTTTTAACAAAAATCTATTATTTACGTTCGCATATAATCGATTTAAGTTCGAAAATTATGTCGCGTCAGTGTTTTGGGCGATCATGGCACTTTTATATGTGTGGAATAAAAAAAACACTAATTTCGCTGTATTCACATCAGAAAATATTCTCTTTTTCCAATTAAGGATGTATGAGAGGTGGGAATGTCATTGCATTGAATGCAAATATAATAAGCAGCGACCTCAAATATTCAAGTCTAAAAATAGTTAAAAATTTTTGTTGCGTTCAATTTTAAATTTTAGCAAATATTCAATTTTAAGTAGCAAGGATATGAGGGAGATTGGAGTATGTGTTTCCATCGACTGTTATGAAAATTCTTGGAGAGCTTAACTATAACTTTATATAAGAGTTTATAACTAGTTTATGCGTTCTGACTATAAATACAGCAAATATTAAATTTTGAAGATTAAGGATATATAGGAGGTGACTTTGAACTTACAGTTATTAAAAAAATAACAATGGTTAGAGTGCTTAATTTTCCCATTCTATAAATAGTTACCAGATTTTATTCTCCTCAGACTAAATTTTTAGCATATGTAAAATTTTTAAAATAAAGGATATATGGGAAGCAGGCAAGTCCTTGCAGTAAATAATTTAGTTATTGACAGAGAGCTCAGCTATCATATTTTACAGATAGTAACAAAGTTGTTGTAGACTTCTGTAGAAAACCTAAATAAATATTAAATTTTTGAAATAAAGGACATATGGGAGGTTTGAACTTGCAGTGATTAAAAAAAATAATTGCTCAAGAGCTCATTTATGAAATCTTACAAATAGTAGTTACAAAGTTTTTGTTGTTTCCCGACTAAATTTTTAGCATACATGAAATATTTTAGATACAGGATATATGGAGAGCAGGCAAGTCCTTGCAGTGAGTAATGTAGTTATTGACACAGAGCTCAACTATCATATTTTATAAATAGTAACAAAGTTGTTGTAGACTTCTGCAGAAAACTTTAATATACATATATTAAATTTTTCAAGTAAAGGACATATGGGAGGCAGGTTTGAACTTGCAATGATTAAAAAAATACTTGCTCAAGAGTTCATTTATAACATTTCACAAATAGTAGTTATAAATTTTTGTTGTATTCCGACTAAAATTTTAGCATACATATATAAAATTTTTAAAATAAAGGATATATGGGAAGCAGGCAAGTCCTTGCAGTAAATAATGTAGTTATTGGCAGAGAGCTCAACTATCATATTTTATAAAAAGTAACAAAGTTTTGTACATTTCTGAATAAACGTTGTGATAATATTAAGTTTTCGAAGCAAAGGATATATGGAAGGCAAAGTTTTGCAGTGATTAAAAAAAATAATTGGTGAAGAGCTAAATTATAATATTCTAGAAATATTTACAAGGTTTTGTTAACTCCTGACTGAATTTTTGAAGGATTTTAGAAATTATTTATATAAAGGATATATGAGAACAAGGCATGACCTTGCAGTATATTTTGTAAGAGAGCTCAACTATAATATGTTATGAATAGTTGCAAGGTTTTCATAGACTTCTGAATAAGACCTTAGCCAATATTCACTTTTTGAGGTAAAGGATATATGGGAAGTGGGCGCATGATTGCTTGGATTGGAAACTTTTTAAAGTAAGCTTAAGCTTTAAGGTCTGTAAATAGACAAAGATTTCAACTATAAAATTATAATAGAATTTTTAAAATTGTTTTATTCACTCCGACTAAAAGTTAAAGCAAATACTTAATTTTTAGCGTAAAGGATATATGGGAGGTAGGCGTGTTTTTGCACTTATTAAAAATAATAATTCCTGGAGAGCTAAATTCTGATGCTTTAAAAATAGTTACAAGGCTATGTTGTGCAATAACTAAAATTTGGGATATATAAATTTTTTTAAGGTCAAGGATATATAAGAAACAGGAGTGTCCTAGCAATGTTTATGACAAAATGTAGTACTAAGGTTTAATATATATTTCTATATATATATATATATTTACAGGATTTAGTTAAATTTTTCCTCATGAATGTAGCAAATATTTAAACAAATTCTTGTTGCTGTAATGCAGGAGACATATCCTTGCAAAATTTTTTTTAACACTTAAATATTATTTGAATTTTTTATGATTTATTTATAAGAAATATGTAGCATATCGCTCATTTGCTTCAAATAGTGTCACAACTGAAAAAACCCAGTTTTGCAGAAAAAGCGGTTTTAAGTTTTCAATTTCCATACAACTCAATGAAGACATAAAAAATATTCTTCTCTCAGGGGGTGATGGTACAAGGTATTTATATGCAATTTTTACATAAGATAAAATGCGAAATGCCGCATTATTTTGCATTATGATACTCTTGAAGTAAATGACCGATATGCCCTTCCGTTCCATGGCGTCAATTACACTCTGCGAAGTCACTAATACTTCTACTACTAAAATAAATGATGAAAAATTCTAATGTTTCTACTCTATTTCTAAGTTTCTTCAGTTATGTAAGTGGAAATAAAAATGATTTAAAGCAACTTGTGAGATTTTTACTGAAATTAAAGTCCTCTCCTCCAATTCAGAAATTTTTCAAAAGAAACCTTTTTCAATACAGCTTTAATTTTCATATAAATTTGTTTACTACGAAACACTTGACTGCATTATATATTATTTCTATATCTCATTAAAGAACTTGTTGTATTGAAAATATAGAAAAATGCTGATCAACGAATTTTATGCCAATCGTGAATTGTTCATAACAGGCGCTACAGGTACAGAAGAAATAGGATAATTTATGATAAAACAAAATATTTAACTAAAAATTAAATTTTAGGTTACTTGGGCAAGGCTTTGATTGAAAAGCTTTTGTTCGATAGTCGAAAAATTAAAGTTATTTACATCCTGTTGAGAAGCAAGAAAGATCTCAGTCCCGAACAACGCCTAGAGCAGTTCAAAAAGGATAAAGTCTTTGAACGTATACATCAGCAGTGTCCTGAGGTACTTGATAAACTGCATGCCATCCAAGGCGATAGTGCTGAGTTGGGTTTGGGAATAACGCCTAGTGATCTAAGCCTGTTGCAAAATGTCAGCATAATCTTTCACATGGCAGCCACTGTCAGGTGAGTTAGTTAGTAGCAAAATTATACTCAGTTCTTAACTTTACCTTGTATAAAACTTTAAGAACGATATACATTATTAATGAATAAAATGCCTAATGAGTCCATATGTCTATTTGCAGATTCGATGAGGCTTTTCGCAATTCAATTTTGCTCAATACGCGCGGAACTTTTGAGCTGGTGAAAATTGCTGAAAATCTTAAAAATTTGGTTGTTTTTATGCACTGCTCCACTGCCTTCTGCAATGCTCTTGAGGATCGCGTGGAAGAGAGAGTAATAATGTAAAATTTTAATATTTACAATGGAAAGTAATTTGCTACATTTCGCTATTCCAGGTTTATGAGATGCCAGTGGAATGGCGCAAAGTTATTAAAATTGCCGAAACATACGATGAAGAAACTCTAAATTGTTTATTCCATAAGTAAGTTTTACTTGTTATATTAAACAATGTATGGAATATTTTTGTATCAACTACTTTTAGATATACGGACTTTTATCCGAATGCATATACGTTTAGCAAAAACCTCAGCGAACAAATGATTAAAGAGTATTCCCAGCATTTGCCCATGTCTATATTTAGACCTTCAGTAGGTGAGTTTTGGATTATGAAAACAACATTTTGTTTTTTTTTTTTGTCGAGAAATTTAGTATTATGTCTGTTTCCTGTTTTTGTAAAATTACTGAACTTATTTATTATTTAGTCAATAAAGTTAAACGATCAGAGCACGAAACGCGCGGACCAGAGTTCTCCCCAAGTAAAAATCAAAATGTTGGCATGCTTGCCATCTCTTTGCTTCAAACTTAATGTGAACTAAATGAGAATTCTGTTTTAAAGTAAAATATTTAAGCATTAGAAAAAAGCTTATTAATTTTCGTTTTGTCGGGTTTGCGTCTTAGGACACGTGAAGCTTTCATTGACAAATGTAATGCTGTTAAACAAAAAAAAATGGCAGCTTGTTATTAGCATTCGAATTCTTTATCGGACCTGGCGAACAACGAACAAGTTTAACATTTAAAGGCCAATGTGCAGTATTATTTTAATGTTTATTGTTTGGCAAAGGTCTTTTTCCAAGCTCATAATTTATTTTAGAGCCTTAACTTTAAAAATGTATGTCCTTGGAGCCTCTAGAATTTTTATTTTTTATTTCAAACTATATATCGCAAATATTTTTCTCCAATCAACATTTTACTAAAAATATACAAATTAATTAAAAAAAATTAATTCAGTCAGTTAGACTTTTGTCAGAAATTTTAATTTAATTAAAAAACTAAATAAATAATAAATTTAATTAATAAAAAAATTTAATTAATAAAAATAATTTTAATAAATTCAAAATCTTAGTTAATTAAAAACTTTCATTAAAAAATTCAATTTATTACATTTAATTATTGAAAAAAAAATTAAATATTAATAATTAAAATATAAATAAACAAAAATTTAAATAAACCAAATTCAATAAATTATATTTAACTGTTAAAAATAATTTATTTATTAAAAAATTTAGTTATTGAAAAAATTTAATTATGTACTTACAAAATTTAATTAAATAAAATTTTATTAATTAAAAAATTTAGTTAATTAAATAAATCAATTATTAGAAAAATTTAATTAATTTAAAAATTAATTAATTAAAAAGTCAAAATAATTAAAAATGTAATTTATTGAAAAAATTTATTTAAATAAAAAATTAAATCTATTAAAAATTTAATTATGTAATTGAAAAAATTAATCAGTTGAAAAATATTTCAATAATTAAAAAATTCAATTTTTTAAAAACATTTATTGATGCAAAAATTTAACTTATAAAAAATTTAATTAATTAAAAAATATTTAATTAACTAAAAATTTTAATTAATGAAAAAATTTGATTTAAGAAAATTCAATATATTTAAAAATTTAGTTCATTACAAAATTTAATTATTAAAAAATTTTATATAATTAAAAACTTTAATTACTTAAAAAGTTTATATGTATAATTAAAAAAAATTGGTAATTGAAAAAATATATATAAACATAAAAAATTTAATTAAATAAGAAAATTAATTAGTATAAAGAATTAATTAACTAAAACAAATAATTAATTAAAAAAATTTTCTAGTTAACAAATTAAATTAATTACAAAATAAATAAATTAAAAAATTTAATTAAACTCAAAATTTAAATTAAAATAAAAAGATTCAAATAATTTAAAGATTTAATCCAATTAAAAATTTTATTGAATTAAAAAATTCAATTAATTAAAAAGCTCTTTGATTAAATATTTCAATTAATTTAAAAATTTATTTAATTAAATAATGTATTCATAGAAGATGTTAATTAATTAAAAAATTATTTGACACAATTATATTTTTAATTGGTTTTGGATTTTTTTTAATTAAAGTTATTGATTGATAAGTATTTTTTTTTTGTGGAACAACAATATATCGCTACCTAAATATAGAAAGGTTCTAACTAATTATATTTTTGAATGAAGATGTTTTTCTATCGAAATATACAAACAAAATCGATTTAAAAAAATGAGCTAGGACCTTTCTATATTAAGGTAACGATATGTTTGTATATGTGTATCATGAGATTTGACAAAATGTGTCTTCTAAAATAATTTTTTTTTGTTTTGGGTATTTCTTCCTTGTATAAAGTTATGTCTTCACACAAGGAACCTTCACCTGGCTGGATTGATAACCTGAACGGTTCAGCAGGAACTCTTTTAGGTTTATGTCTCGGTATTCTCCCTATTGCATTCTTTAGGGGTGAAATGCAGCTGGATGGTGTTCCAATTGATATAGTAACAAAACTAACAATTGTGGCTGCTTACAAACGTGGTCTACAATATTTAAGGTTAGCAAAAGAAGTTTGCAAATTAATAAATTTATAACTATCGTATTTGTTTCTTATCCTGTAAAATCTGTGCAGAAAGGAATCAATGGACAATGGTGTGGAAGTTGTAAATTGTGTTGCTGGTGATATGTTTAATATAAATATAATTGGAGGATATTCATTAGTTAGAGAATCTTTGCAAGATAATCCTATGGAAAATGCTATTTGGTATTATGATTATCCCCCAGCAACTACTTCCTATTATAATTTCCTTTTACAGGTTTGTAATCACTCAAATACTAGTTATTAAGCTCATTTCCAAAACATCAATTGTTTGGTCGTCGACTAGTATTAAGAACGCTACGAACAAGCAATCACAGCACTTAGTGTTTCAAAGCTGATGCTCATGGTTACTATCGGCCATGTCACAGAGTTCAATTCCCTTCGGGATCGGAATGGAATAAACGTCAAAATGTCAAGCCCTCCCACAGTCTGGACACACCTGACAAATTTCCATATTTTAATTTTCTTTTTTAGACACCATCTCCTAGAAAAATTAGGTGGATTGAATTCCGATTCCGAACGGAATTAAACTCTGTGACATGGCCGTAAGTTGCGCAAATTTGTATCCGAAAAGTATATAAACTTTTGTGTTGATACGTTTTGGAAGTCAGCCTCATTCAAAGCTAGGAATTTAATTTCTTATAATTTCTTACCATTTCAGATGTTGTTTATGAACATACCCATGGCAATTGTGTTAGATGCAATTTCACTTTTTAGGAGACAAAAGCCGATGATGACTAAAATGTCTCGTCGTATTGTGTATACGGTCAAAGCACTTTCGGTTTTTTCTTACAAAGAATACGATATGATGTGTAAAAATATGATTGACTTGGAGGAGTATATACCACAGAGTGAAGTGTAAGTCAATAGGAGTATCATTATTATTGCTTTAGTTTTAAACTCGGCTGCTTTTAGGCTCATAAAATGTTGTTTAAAGCTGTAAAAGTTGTATTTCCATTTTTCGAATTGATGGCTTCTGTCCTGTATTCTCTACTTAACCCTTGCCGTTTACGTAACACGGACAATCGACAATGCACATCACTTATTTTATTTTGAGTGAAATTAATGTTTTGAGGAAATATGATGTGATATAAACTTATTTTCTATGTAGAGCGAGTGTTTGCCTTAAGATAGGATAGGTTAAGTTAGTTTAAAGAGAGGAGCCCATGTCAGCGATATAGACATAAGGTAGTAAAAGCCTGTTGTGCACTCCCAAATTAATTAATAGAAGCTATACTTAACATAAGAACCCATTAACATATCACGATTACCTACTAGGTGCCCTGCTTGTTAGTGTCCGACCAGAAGCACTTTTTAGCCGAATTTCAGGCCGAAAACTAATTTTTTTTATTAAACTAACAAGAAATCACCCGGATATTTTTGAGCTTAATGAATTTATTTTAAAGAAATGCAATTCATTTGCCATAGCTTTCAAAATTAGTTTAGAGGCCGAAGCTAAGGCTGAAGTTCGAAAAACAAATTCAAATTTCCGTCGATCCTCAACCGAACCTTGCATATTAAATTAACAAATAAAAAAACTTGCCCTCTGTTTCTACCACCCACACGGTCGACTTGAATATAAAATTTATATGAAAATCACTCATTAAAATTAAAAAATTTTCCAGACGAGTCGTCTGAGTGACTTGTGGAAACCGCACATGAGATTGTTTGAACCCCAGTTAATTCATTTAATAGAAAAATTACTTTTTTCCAATACTGCCCTAAAAATTCACAAGAACAATTTATTAAAGAGAAAAAAAAATAATTATTTTGTAATAGTGTAGGACCGGAGCGAAAGCAGTTCGTATGACGAACTTGAAGCCGAAGCTCAAACATATATTTCGAATATAGCCAAACTATGACCGAGGCTACAAACAAATTTCTTAAAGGGTTTCTTTCTCCCACTTTAGATCGTTTCCAAAAAAAAAAAAAAAAAAGGATTTGTCGAGGTCACCAAAGTAGGTATTTTCCTCTAATTGATTTCATCGTAGGAGTCAAGTCTCTTCTCGGCGAGCCATTTCTTCAATTTGAGGATCAAGAAATAGTTATTCATTTCTAAATCCGAAAATAGTGCGAATGAGGGATCAATTTGTAACCCGTTTCATGGATTTTTGCCTTGAAAGCTTCAAACTAGAAAAAGAAACAGCTTGTTTCTTGGAAAAATGTGTTAGATTTCTTTTTCTTTTCCTCATTAAATCGCCCCAATAAGTTGGCATAATATTCGCAATTGATTTTTAAACTTTTGAAGGTAGCAAATGTGGTTTATACCACGTGCATCCCAAAAAACTAGCGTAATGGTTTTATTAGCTGATAAAACTACTTTGGCCCAATGTTTCTGCTGGTTGGACTGCCAGATAGATACTTAATGCAGATTATACTTGCACTTTCTGACAGACAAACCCATCTTGACATCCTTGGGCACCGTTTCAGACTCACTGTTTGGTATATTGTGTTGGATATGCGTTTCGATTACGGTTACGAAACGGCTCAAAACCTCTTCCATTTCAACATTTTCGTCCATGTGAACGCGAAGGAAACAACAAAAGAGAATTCCAGATGTTTTCCTTCCACATGTTCGCCCGTCGAAACTCAGACATTGCGGCAAAGTAGTGCCATGCACTCCTGGAAAGTAGTCACATGATTGTGTTTGTGGTCAATTGTTAGCAAAAGCGTTATCCATTTTGCGGAAAGCCTTCTCATACCCAAGTGATCATTGACAGTTTAAATCACTTTGTCATGTGAGGTGCTTGTGGCTTTCACAATCTTCGATATCCGATCGGCCAATGCCATATCGTGAAATTTTTCAATTGTTTCAACGTTGGCTGAAGTAGTCAGCACGTTTACTTTAAAAACCGAAAGTCCTGGGTTCGAACACGGTCTCCGACAGTCGATATTGTGTGGCAGAATCATCGACGAAGTTAAATAACCAATAAAAAGGCGACTAAACACTGCTTCAAAAATTTAATGCGCCTCATTAACACCGGAGGCACTGCAACAGTGTCTTATTTAAAACGTGCACAAAGCAGAGTTGCAAAAGGATGAAGTTTTCCTTTATATCTTCCCTCACCACATGTCTTCCCTATCGCTATCTCTTCCCTATCAATCTCTCTCACTATATTTTCTTAAACTCATAGGTAGTATAAAGGGATCATTCTACTGGACCCAAGGTTAGGTTAGGTTAGGAAGGGCGGTGCCTACCGCACCTCCACTCGGAGACCCAACTGGGTCCATTGTGATTCCCTTCTATTGCCCATTACTGGTAATATTTACCCCTCCCATTTTTAGCCAGAAGAAACCCTATTATCCGTCATTAAGCCACCGAATCCCCATGATGAAGCCCCTGATGTCCTCTAGTTTACACTTCCCGACATCAGTGATGCTTTCATGGAAACGTCTGCTCAGCCATCTAAGCCTATGACGTTGCAGCTTCGGGCAGTGACAGATAATATGTTCAATGGTTTCTGGTTCCTCTTCATCCCCGCACATCCTACAAAAATCCGGAGTACCAATTTTCCACATGCTGGTTCTTGCTCTAACCGAGCAGTGACCTGTCAACGCGCCTATCACAGTTCGCATCGCCTTCCTATCCATGTCCAGTAGTAGTTTAGATCTTCCTGAGTCTAGTTTTGGCCAAAAACCCCTCGAGACCCTACAATCCTCCCTACTACGCCATGAACTGTTGGTCCTGCTTTCCACCCAATTACTGAGTTCCTTATAGTAATGACCTATCGGTAATTTCACCGATCTGTCAGACATTCCCTCGTCTAACGCTGATCCTATTCTTGCCAGCTCATCGGCAATTTCATTCCCCTCAACACTGCTGTGACCAGGAACCCAACATAGTCTGACACTATAGTTATCCATAAGCAAGTTGAGGGCTTTCCTACAGTCACTAACAAGCTTCGATTTGACATTGTGTCCTTTCAAAGCTTTTAGCGCTGCCTGGCTGTCGACGTAGAAGGTTACCTTTTCACCTTCAGCCACATTTCCGGCCACCAGCTCCGTGGCCCTGAGGATCGCCAAGATCTCAGCCTGGAAAACACTGCATTCATTCGGCAGTCTAAAAGAACTACGAATGTTCGTTCCCAGGATATAGACACCAGCGCCTGTGCCTTCCCCCATTTTTGACCCGTCTGTAAAGACTGCCCTACCCTCATACAGCCTATCGGAATTGACCCAATGGTCCCTATCCGGAATTACCATTAAGGGTGTCTTACCAAAATCGATCTCAGCGACCTTATAGTCCGTAAACCCTGGGGTTACGGATTCCTGATCACCAAAACCTATCCTATTTAAGATCGATGTGTGACCTGATATTCCTGTCCTCACCAAACCTGTTTCTACAAGTCTAAGGAGACTTCTAGTCGCCGTCCCCACCACAAAGTCCTCTATAGGACCCAAGCTAGACTCCAAATTTCTCCCTTTCTTACCAGCTGCTGCTAACCTAACCTAACTCTCTCAGGTGTGGAGACCTCAATTAACTTCACTAATTTTAGGTTAGGTTAGGAAAGATGGTACTATACCGCACCTCCACTCGGAGACTCAATTTGGTCCATTGTGATTTCCTACTGTTGACCAAGTAATATTTACCCCCCATTTGTTGCTAGAAGTGACCCTATTATCCTTCATTTAGCCACCGAGTTCCCATGTTGAAGCCCCTGATGTCCTCTGGTTTACACTATCCGATATCAGTAATGCTTTCATGGAAACGGCTGCTCGGCCATCTAAGCCTATGACGTTGCAACTTTGCGCAGTGACAGATAATATGTTCAATGGTTTCTGGTTCCTCTTCATCCCCGCACCTCCTACAAAAATCTAGAGTGCCAGTTTCCCAAATGCTGGTTCTTGCTCTGACCGAACAGTGACCTGTCAACGCGCCTATCAAGATTCGCATCGCCTTCCTATTCATGTCCAGTAGCAGTTTGTATCTTCCTGAGTCAAGTTTTGGCCACATAACCCTCGAGACTCTACAATCCTCTCTACTCCGCCATGAACGGTTGGTCCTGCTTTCTACCCAACTACTGAGTTCCCTATAGTAATGACCTATCGGTAATTTCACCGATCTGTCCCTATTTTTGCCAACTCACTTATTTTAGAAACAAACCAAAAAAAAACTTGTGTTACATTGTGCCTTCTCTTTTTCTATTTATAACAATATTTTCCTTTTGAATTGTCATTAAGGAATAGAACCAGCTTTTGCTGCTGACGATTTAGTATCAGAGCCTTGTTTTTGTGGTTTATTTGAAAATTAAATACATTTCAGAGATTTTCTAAACTATTAATTCACACATTTTTTTTAGCGCAACCTACGGAACGAGACAAGAAGGTTTGAACTTGAATTTTCCTGAATACTTTTCAAATTACTTGCGTGGCATTAAATACTATATTTTGAATGAGTCGCCAGATGCAACTGCTGCCGCTCGCAAACGTGCCAAGATTCTGTTTACTGTCAATCGAGTTATGAAAGTGTTTATAATTACCTTATTTATACTTTACTTGTGGTCAATAGTATCAAAATTTTAATTTTAAAAACGGACAAATATTTTAAATACATATGTTGGAAATTCATTAATATAAATTTATGTTTGTAAGAAATTTTGCATTAGAGTTATTATTCAAAATGGACAATATCATAAATTTAAAAATAAACTAAATGTGATTCAAAAACCAGACTAAAAGAGAGTAAGAAAATAAAATGTAGTCGTAGAGTGGAAAACCGCTAAAACATCCAAGTAAAAAAAATTTGGAAGTCATTCTAAAGGAACTACATTTTCATTGCTTCCAAAAAATCGATATTTTTAATTTGCCGATAGTTAGTAGGAAACCAAATAGAAGTTTATTTTAGCCATACAAAACCTTGTAATTCCTCTATAGTTTTATAAATTACTCACCAGAATTTAAAAAAAAAATCGTTTTTTTATGAAACTTATGAGCTAATTTTGGTCTAAAATTTTGAAGTTATTTGCTTAAATTTACATGAAAATAATGTTTCGCGTTTAAATTCCTATAAAAAGAAACTAATTATTAAAATAGATAACTATTAACCATTTTTCCTAGAATACAAAAAAGGAAATTTTTCTTAAAATCGCTTCCAATTCGGTGACCAGGCATCGAAAAAGAAAACTTCTTGCAATGACAACCCTATGTAAAAATCATTAGATCGGATCGAAATTTGCACTAGTTCCAGATCGCAAACTCTACATTTTCATGACTTTTTTGGTGTATCTTTTTTTACTGGGATAGATATGAGATTTTACTGTCGTTAGAAAGAGAAAGACGCCGCATCAACTGGCCAAAATATTTATTTGAAGTTGAAACTGCACGTGTCGAAATAAACTAATGTGTTAGGCTAATTTCTTAAGCTACTCTCTAGTTTTAAGAGTAGAAATTTACTCAAAATCGTTAGTGATTTCCCCAACGAAAAATCGACTAACTACTACACTAACCACAAGTAATGCAAGAGTTCGCCTTTTGACTCTCTCACTCATGGATATGTTAATGCCTTAACCACCAAAAAAATATTTTGTAAGTGGAAAAAAACTGTGCAGTTATTCCAAAGAAAATCAACAAGAAAAATTATTTTTAGTGAAAAAAGTGCTTTTCTTGTAGAAAGTTGAAATGAGCATCAGAACTCAATTCAAACGGTGTATAAAAAAAATAAAAAGAACAATTAATTGATAAATGTATTAATAATTAATAACCCCCATATTTATAAAAAAATAAAATGTGTTTGAAATACGTTTTAAATAAATTTTGTATGAAAAACTGGAAATAAAATACATTTCAAACTCATTTTAAAATGTTTCATCAATAGAAAAATTTATTGTAATGATTAGCGCAATCACTGACGAAGGCTTATGCAGATGGTGGCAATTGACTACCGTCAATGTCATCCCCATGTTAAAATCGTCAGTCTTTCGCATTGCTAGTAGTTAGTAGGCTGCTAGTTAATGGTAATGATTGTTGGTTAACGAAATAGCTAGACATTCGCTAGCTACGCCGACTGCAGGGTATGTAACAGTTTTTTATCTCTCCTCCTGTAAAATTTGGTTGAAGTGAGTTAGCTGGTTTACACTCTAACCGTAACGATTATAACACAAATACACAAAACGAATTCACTGACAATATTCATGTAATTTTATTTATTTTTTTAACTTTCAAAAAATATAGTAGCACTGGAAATACCCTATAGGAACTCAAACCCATTTGTAAGTAACTTCAAACTGGTTTTTTAATAATCACAACTGGTTGATTAAGTGACTTTTTTCCTTGTCGCCGACTCATTATTTTAACATAGGCATGTCATAGGCGGTAGTCAATTGGCCATCTCTGCATGACTTTTAAATTGACTACTAATTACTTATTTTTCAACCAATTTGTAGTTAATTAATATTATAGCAAAAAAAGATATGTATATGTACATATATTTATATTATATATATACACATATGTATATATTCATATATATCTATGTTAATATATTAATATGTTCATTTATGTCATATATGTAAATATTTATTATTATTATATTCACTAAAAATAAAAAATTCGTACATACATACATACATACATATATATGTACATACATAAATATATCCATACATACGTACCACTCATAGAAAATATTATTGAAATTATTTTTTTTTCAACACAAACCTTTGGCATTTGTTTTCATGGCATGCTTCTTCTTATTTTTTTTATATTTTCTTTTCATTTACTTATTTTGCTTTTATTTATTTCTTATGTGTGCTTCTATTCAATATGTTTGGTTGATATCTGCATGATATTTCAACCAATTTGTAGTCACTTGCAAAATAATTAATTTATAAGTTAGTGTTTTTTCTCAACTGATTATTTTATTTACTACAGGGTATGTACATACATACATACGTACATACATAAAATGCATATGCATGTATGTATGAGTGCATGCATGTATGTATGTACATATATATCTTTACTCGCATATCGTACAATCACATTTTCAAACCAAAAAAAAAAAAAAAAGAGGGCAGAGCTTTATCAGGAAACAAAGCACACGAACAAACTAAACAAGATATAATATAAAAATATAAAACTCAAAATCTTAAGACCCAACCATCATGCAACATTTCAAAGCTAAAACGATTATGCACCAGAAAAAATAAACTAAAAACTAAACTGAAAACATCAAAAACACTACAGCAACCAAGAAACCAAGATCTTTCCTACAAGTTTAGACAATTTTGATGGACAGAACAATAGAAAAAGGGGTGGAATTTTGTGGCACAAAATAAAAACAGACTAACAGGAATAACAAAAACAAAAAGTTGTACTCGTATAAGACATTACAAAAGCAAAAAAAAAGAAGCATAAACGACAACCAGAGAGTAGAAAATATAAGAAAGAAGTAACAACAATCACTTTTAGGGAGATCTGTAAGCGATTGTTGTTGAGAAGGTAAAACAAGAAGTTGCCACCACCATCGATTGGGTTGCTTCAACATATCGAAAGTGAAGACGCCTTGTAGACGTTGTGCTACAGTTGAAAACGAAAAATTGGAGCTCACAGAGAAGCAGGTTTTCTAAAAGAGGAAAGCACTCAGGGGATGACCCTACTCATGCAATGCATTGTGCTAGAACTGGGAAAATAGGTTATGGGAAGGAGAATATAGGGGTAGTAGTGTCTGGGGACATTTGATTTGAAGTTTTTCAGGTTGCAAGTGACAGGAAAGAGCTCCAGGTAGTTTGTTCCACATAGGATAAGTTTGGCTATAAAACGAATATTCTCGGTAATGCACAGTGCGATTCGATTAAGAAAGGATGTGACCTGAGGTTCTACTCTACTCTACTCTACTCTAGTCGAAAATTAAGAAAATGCTTTCGAATTTGCATGCTATTAACATTACAATTCGAAAGCATTTGCTTTCGTTTCGAATTACAGTGTATACCCCCTTAATAAAGCTGGTGTTGTGAGTAAAAATGTGCCGGTTTTAGGAACAAGTTCCCGGATTTCATCAGAACAAATTCATTTGTAGTTGCGATAGAACAAGGAAATGCACCCCACATTGCGTCGATGCTCCAATAAATCAATGGAGTTGGATACCCTACTATAACCGATGGCTTCTTCGGCCTCTTCTGTACTCGGCCGAGTAGCCGCAAAATATAGTTTGTAGTGCCGGCCCATACATTAGAGTTGTATTCCATTTTCGGTCGGATATACAGTGGTGGAAAAAAATATAGCAACAAGGTTTTTTAAATACGTTATTTTCTTAAAAATTTTATATATGGATATATATATAATTGTTCCTTTTAACTCCTACAAGGATCATAGAGCCGTAATTTTTCTTGAAACGGTTTCAGTAATCAGTTTGTTTTAAGACGCATGACTGATTCTGTCCGATCCTGGTGTTGCTGCAGGTATTTACTCCGTGCTGCGTTTAGGGTTATACCGACCCTGGCCGTTCCTCATAGCCTCGTTAGCGTACATAGCACACCAAATCTGATAAAACACAGTGGGTGATGAGGTTGACAGTTGGAGATGATTGACTGTATATACAAATGTATTTTTATATTCGCATCACTTTCCCATTGTTCCTCCAACATTTTAATAGCAACAAAATATCTTGTAACTTATTAATCTTTTAATTAAAAGCAATAACAATTTTGACAAAAACATCTTATAAACCTGAAATTTTATTAATGTTTTTAATTGAGGATGGACAAAATAATAGAAACAGAACAGGACTTTAATTAATACGCGATGCCAAAACTTGTTTAAAATGATTATTTTTTGTTGATCTTTCTTACTTGAATACCGCTTCCTTGCATCTGTGTTTCTTGGAATTAGCGACATTCTCACACGTTTCTCGTGGTATCAAATGCTACTGCTCCCTAATTGTTTTTTCAGAGTTCCGCTCTTTTGTGGGTCAAAAATCTCAAATGCATTTCTTTAAGATTCGCCACAGATGTGCTATGGGAATATGATCTGGAAACAGAAATTGCAACAATAAGACAATCACTCTATTGCTTATCAACCAGAGAACAGAAATGAGTAGTAAACAACTGAGTAGAGTTGAATCATCACTTATACTTATTGCAATGTTGTCTATGAATCATATTCACTCGAAAGTTTGAAGTGCGCATCGAACTCATACTTAGCAACATTTATGACGTCGTTGATTTCGACTCTCGTTAACTCAATGCCTCTGGACGATGCAGTATAAGTATGATTCACAATGCCAACTTCGCATACGAACATTAAAGTTCTCATTATAGGGTTATGTGTTTCTCTCTTGCTTTTTTGTTTTTTTTTTTGCAGGAATTGAAAAACAACCCTATTTAGTACTATTGTATGCTACTTGCAAACTGACTAAACTTTTAAAGAGTTGAGTTAGCTGAATCAATGTGAGTAGTATAAGTATTTTCCTGAAATTATAAATCAAACTGAGTTGATTTATGATTGTGAGTGTGCTATGACTATGATGTCGACGTCGCAATCATATTTATTTCAACATATACTTATAAATCAATGTCATCGTGAGTATGCGTAAATCAGAGTAGTTTAATTTAAATGATGTCTACTCACTTATATTTAAAATTTCATGAGTCAGTATGAAGAGCGAAAAAGCTATTCATTGCCGATCACTGTTCTTAACCAATTCTTCATCAGAAGGGATGTCTACCATCCATTTAAGACGCATTTTCTCCTTCGCAAATGGCAGAATTTTCATCCGAAATATTTTAAGATAATCAGATGCACATATCCTACCTTCTGTCATGTAAATTAGACCCATACCATTTAATGAAAAGCAGCTCCAAGGCAGGACAGAACCACCAAAATCCTTAAAAGCCCTAGGAGCATAAACTGTGCTTACTGGACGTCGTACATAGTTTTTTTTTCCACCGAATCCAAATAAAGTAATTTCAGTTTCTGTCTTGTTTACATGTATTTTGTGCGTGGTCGTCCTCGTGACTCTACTCGCGATTTGAGATGGATTGTGCTAAAAACCTTTTTTTTTAAGCATTGCCTAGTTTTTTTCTATTTCATCCATTGTTTTGCCGTCCTATAAAGGGGTTTTGTAGCATCCTTCTCCGGTGCAGTTCAATGTTTTCCACGACCTTTTGTATGTGTGATTTTAAAGAATTTCACATAACAAAGTTTAATGTAAATTATGACTTTTTAATGATAAATGTTGTTTAAGGCTCAGAATTGCAATGCTCTCATCTTGAGTGCATAAAATGCATTTTTTTCTATTATTTTTTTCCAAGAAAAATACTTACCTACACTAAGATATATCTTTTTTATTTAAAAATTCGCATTTCGAATTTTTTCAGTTAGTTTCTATTATTTTGTTCAACACTGTAGTAGTAGAAATAGTAAGGAGCTCAGAATGGGTGAAGTTTCGTTACCCTAGGCACTTGAATGCTTCTTTTGAGACTTGAAATATGCGTTCTGCCCATCGAACATCACACTGAATTTTCATGCGAGGAACATCAAGAGCTTCTGATATGCCGAGTGCACATCTGGCATTTCTAGTGTTGTCATTTTCAACGTTTGTGCAACGTTTGGTTTTATATGGAAAACAATGCCACACAACGAAAAATATCGGAAATGACTAACGTTGTCAGTAGTATACACTATAGCAATGTCACAAAATCCCATAAAGTATACACGGCATTACCCAGTTAGCCAAGAGCTGTTTAATAGCTGATGCTGTTTAATATACAACTCTTAAACGAATCTTCTGCTGATTATTGGGAAAGTGATATTGTAGCATTTCTGCTTAACGCTCTCTTATAAATCTTGACATGTTTAATCCACGATACATTTATCTAAAATATGTTTGTTCTTTTTTGTTTTAATACTTACTGTTATAGATTGTTATTTTTATCTTCATTTCTTCGCTGATGCTTTCATTTGAGTTTTGTGGAAGTAACTGACTGCTATTGACAAGCCCATGGTACTTCCTAGACCTTAGGGAACAGAAATAGACTGATTGTCAATAGCACAAAATTGTTCTCCAGAGCGAGTAACTAGACAAGCCCCGATTTTTTGGTATGAAATTGACGTGAAGTCGATGTTGGCAAATGGAAGAACACCTAATATTATCCAAATGGAAACTATCGCTTCGGCGGCACTCATTTAAGCGAACAGCACAATTCCTCGTGAGGCACCGATAGGTATCTCCAGGGGGCTGTCATTTCTTGACAAATATTTTCCTTTAAAACTGCCACGGAAGTTGGTTTATGCTGTTAACTTAAGGTGTGAAATAAAACCACGGGCAAAAGCCTATAGTAAAATGGCTCCATGGAAGCTGTCATTTCGCTACAAATATTTCCTTTTAAAACTGCCACGTAAGTTGGTTTATTGCTGTTAGCCTAAGATTTTAAATAAATTCACGAATAAATCAGGACCGAGTGGATTAGAATTAATATCCCCTTTTCAGGGAAGTCAAAACTTTTACTTAGTCCTAATTTACACTAAGCTAAGTCTTATTGCTAAGATGATTAGTTTTTTAGGGGAGAGAGACGAGGGGAAAGAAACGTTTCTGTTCCCCTTGTCACCCTCTCCAAAAAAACTAATTAGCTTAGCAATAAGACTTGCTTAGTGTAAACTAGGACTTACTGACAGCGAAGAGGACTATTATTTTTGCACCAATTGATATTTTTAGGGATGCAACGTCGTGAAGACCACGATAAAAAGACGACTTATTTGTGCTTAAAGGCACTTGCGCTCTTGCTAACTGAAAGGTTAGGATGGTCAAGAATATACCTATACCTTGCCGGAATTTCACACTATTCAATGTTGTGGCGGTGTGTGTGCCCCTTTCGAATGAAAGGTATGCTTGGCTGCTCATTGAAAGGGTTCCAATCTCTAATGTTGGCAGATATTATAGGCGCTACAGTCGCCGAATTATCAGTCTGACGAAGCTCTCCATAGCGTGTGAACTCCCAGCCAGTCACTTTTCTAAGATTGTGGGGGCTGTCACGCATTAAACTCAATAAATAAAAACTTTCTTTTGAGACACCTTGTAAAAGTTTCTAATAGGAATCTTTAAGAACAAGGAATCGAAAGCTGTATAGCCGTTAGTGGAACATATGGCACTTCTTGGGCAAGATGTAGGGTATTGACATTATGAGTATGTGTGTGTATAAGCATGTGTTTCAAGCAAGAGGACAATGGTCACCTTGCCACAAAAGAAAACCAGCAGCTATTATTCCCGTAAAATATTCTCGTACGTACAAAAAGAAATGATTTGCATTTTATGGCATGAAAGAAACCCTACAGAGAATAATAAACAACAAGAACAACAATAAAAAGAAACATAGAAATTGATGGATTCTTATTTTTTTTTTTCTTTAACAAATTCAACAAAATCAGTTTCAGCCAACCAAACAACATTTTAACCAACTTGTGTACTTCAGTATACGTTTCATATTCCTTCTTTATCGCTCACTCTTACACACACACACACACATGCATTTAAATACAAGCCATCTAAAACTATGTACGTGTGTATTTTAAACAGTTTTTGTTTTGTTGCATTTTCATTGAGCTGTCAAGTCATGTCTCCCATCAAAATGTCAGTTGATGGAAGTGTTTTACAGTTTTGGTTTTTGTTCATTCCTTCTTCATGAATTGCTTGCTGGCTGTTGCAGAGTCTGACTTAATGTTGATGTGTATGTGTGTATTTGGGTGTGTGTGTGTGTGTGTGTGTGTGTGTGCATTCAAGTTGAAAGAACCAATCAAAATGCTTTTTTGTTCGACATAAAAGGATTCGTTTTAAATTTCTGCTTTTTAACGACTTTTTACACAAGTGCTTTTGGATTTGTATTTTCAGTCTCTCTGCAATTGATGGGATGGATAGTTTTGCTTATTCTTTGTTAAGATGTTGTAAAATGGTAGAGATCTTAGAAAATTACGTATGTAGATAAGTATGTGTGATTGTAAGCGGGCAGGTATGTCTGCATGTACTTGATAAAACTGTGCAGCGCATAATAGAATTGTTTAGTTAAGTACTATTTTGAATAACTTTAAATATTTTATATACATATGTTGCACGTGTTGTGCAAAATCAACAAATGGAAATTATAAGCGAGAGAAATGATAAGCTTGAACAAGAAGTACATGCGAACTATTGGAACTAATGTATCTTTTAAGCGACACATGCAAATAACTATAACAATCAAAAATTAAATATTTAAGGTGACGACCGGACATTCAATTTTAAATATGTGGAAATCGAAATCTTGTATAATGTGCCTTACCTCAGGCTCAGCAAGAAAAAACTTCCCAAGGAAATCAGCAATAGGCAAATATTTTCATCCTAAACTAGTGTATAAATGATTCAAGCAAAAGGAATTTAGTAAGAAATTTTTTGGATTGATTATAATCTTTGATGAGCAAAATCAAAATATTATTAATATAAAAAGTGTTTGGTGGTGGTACTGCGTCAATTCGCTTATGAGCTGTCGGTTCAATTGGACTTACTTATGTTTATTATGTCATGAACCAAATGAGAATTCTATCAAAAATAAGTTTATAGTGAGTGATATAAACGACAATAAACCTTAATTACAGTGAAAATGAATGTTTAGGGACTTCGGAGCTTTTTTAGGGGCTAGTTTTATCCAGGTGCTTGATATGGACCAGTGGTCGTTAAGTAGTTAGCACCTAGATAAAATTGCTTTTAGATAACAAACCAAGGTATACTTTTCCTAATTTAAGCGCCTTATAATTTCTAAGAGCATGTAGATTTTATAAGTTAGTTCGAAATAGAAGCTGGTTAGAGTTTAAATTCAGAGATTTATTTTAAAGGACATGCTCACCGCTTGGCTTGATAATTTCTTTCCGAAGTCAAGAGACTTTATTGTTTTAAAATAATTTACTTACCGTTTTCTGAACTTCTCCGCGACCTCAGTAGGTTCCTAACTCGCAGCAAAGTAAAGATTTTAGTAACTGTCAATTCACGGCTCAAGAAGGCTAGAGCGTCGCTGTCTTAAGTAATAATCCCAAGTGAGTAATTAGGTAGCTTTTTTGAAATATGTATGTCATTGGATTATTTTGGCAAAATTTTCGAATATAAATATTTTGATTTGAGTGGACGCCCATTATCAGTTGTGTGGAACTGAAAATATGGCAAGACTAACTAAACGATGGCGATTAGCTATTTACTTGTACCTTACAAAAAATGTCAGGCAGAAATGCACTCATTGTGAATTGCTTGAATACACGTCACGTGCCTTATTTGCACATTTAGTGATGACTAAGACCTACTAGGCCTTACTATCCTACACAATCGCATAACTTTTGAAAAAATTAAACTCTGATTTAATGCTCATACTCGTACCAGGCTTGTATTTTCTGAAAAATGGTACAATTGTGTAGGATAGTGAGTCCTAACTTGAATAAGAAGCCGATAAGCAAGAAGTTATGAAAAATCATTTCTTAAACATTACTTCCACTTTTCTTACCAACCATCAAAAGGAGGAAGTTTGAGATATTACCACGGTTGCGAAAATTTAGTGTTCATAAGTCCCTCTGTGCACTATGAACCATTTGCTGAGTAAACTTTGTGTATATGGATGAAAGACGAAAGCATTAAGACCAACTGCAATACAATCTTATTTATGGTATTTCTGGAATTACAAATTCGAATTGAAAGAACGAAACCTAAGCTGACTGAGATCTAAATATGTATGAGTGAAATTGTATAGAAATGGCACCAGCACTAATACTGCAACTGCCTCAGTCCTATTAAAACTTGGCAAGTACGTTAAAAGTTCGACATCATTTAGTTGATTATGCAGATATGGATGTCATTTACTGGTTATCACGGATTTGGTTCTGGTCTAGGGATCCTCCATGGACCTCATTGCTTGCAAAAGAAGCCAATGGATATTAATGTGACCGCACTACGAAAGGAGATAGAATGAATTTTAAAAGTATTATATAGGATGAAAAAAATTAAGGAAATGGAAATATTGAAAATGCATTTTTTTAAGAAGGTTATTGATCTTAATATCGCCTCCCACAGTGATAAGCAATGGACCTGGGAAAAAAACACCATAGCTAATATTTTTAATAGGCACATTAGTAATATAAGGAAGTTAGAGAAAAAAATTGCTGATGAAATGTAAATTTGTGAAAAACCGTTTGTGCAAGCCTTGACCGTAAAATAGATGGCAATGATTTTGCTTCATATGTGTTGCATGTTAATTCATTACCTCATGTTGATTTTATATTTTAGTACTGTTAAATTATAATGAAGAGCCATGTTGAAACAAATTTATTTCAAGTTGATACAAAGTGAATTTGTACTGAAATAACCACAAAGATCCAAATATGTCAAATTTGTTTCCAGTTGAAAGAATGTGAATATTTCACAACAAAAATATACGAAACAATGCCACTTCCTCAACGTAATGCATGCCAAACAGTCATGTTTTTCGGATGTATTGGTTTCACTTCAAAATTCTCTGAGCCCTATAGTGAATTTTTTTTGCTGACGTAACCACCTAGTGAAAATAGCTCATCGCTGAAGAAAATTTTGTTCGAAAAACCATCTTGTTGTTCTAGCACCCAATCAGCATATTTAATGCACTGTGCGTGGTCAACAGGCTTTAAATGTTGGGTGAACGCTAAGAACGCCGTGGAATCGACAAATTCGGACTATCCGCCACAATTTCTCGAGCGGAAGCAATATTTTCAGTCTGACCACATCTTTAACGCTTAGAGTCGCTTCAAATATCTTTATAATCTTGCCAATACCTTAATGATGAAGGAATATGTGACAGATCGGTGAAATTACTGATAGGTCATTACTACAGGGAAGTCAGTAGTTGGGTAGAGAGCAGGACCAACTGTTTTCGGCGAAGTATTTAGGATTGTAGAGTCTGGAGGGATATGTGGGCAAAACTTTACTCAGAAAAAGCCAAACTGCTAGTGGATATGGATAGGAAGGAGATGCGAGTCGTGATAAGCGGGTTAAATGGTCACTGCTTGGTCAGAGCAAGAACCAACATTTGGGAAACTGGCACTCCAGATTTCTGTAAGACGTGCGGGGAGGAAGAAGCTGCAACTTCATAGGTTTAGATGGCTAATCAGAGGTTTCCATTAGTGATGTCGATAAGTGTAATCTTGAGAATATCAGGAGCTTCATCGTGGGAATTGGGTGGGTTAGTGATGGATAACAGGGGCTCTCCTATGTACAAATGGGGGTTAAATATTACTATTAACGGGTCAATAGAAGCGAGCACCCTTCCTAACCTAACCTAAACTTATCAATACCTTGCACAGTAGGTCGATTATGACATTATGACGAGCATAATCACCCCGTAACGCTTGAAAAGCGGCCAGCACTTGTGTACCACCATTCTTTCAGTAAATTTCAACTATTGTTATGCGTCCTTCGGTTGTTGAGCGATTCATATTCGTAAATGGCAAACCTCTCACTAAATAAATGCCCAGATAAATGCCAGACCGGTGGTGTTAAAATCACTAAATTGATAAGCAATGCTATAGTGAAAACATTAAAAAAAATGGCAACAATAACATATATGGCTGGTTACACCGAGTCTAATGTTAAAGAAGCTGGCTGGATTAAACTTCCTCCCAGAGGTAACTTTATAGACATCCGCAAAGAATGCGGTTTGAGGTAGTCCTTCTAAGATTTCTCACCTACCTAAAAACAGGTTATGATCTCTTAGCAGTCATAAAGGGCCACTGTGGGTGCTTAGCGAGGCACAATGCTTCCGATTGTCATCAATTGGAAAATGTAAGCCTGCCTTCTGGCAGCCCAACTATTAAGAGTCAATCTGATTTGCTTGTTCTTTCATCTACCAGCTGACAAACTGTATAATTGTTTAACTTTAACATTTCTTTAAAATACATATTATAATTAACTTATAAACATTTGCTGAACATTTCCTTTTTCTGTGGTACGTTCGAACAACCTGTTATCTTTATAATTAATTCGAGTAATTTGAAAACTGTCAAAGACCAAACAACCACTTTATTTAGCTGGCAATCCAAGATCAAATTAAATGATCTTTAGAGAAAGTTTTCAATACATTTTCAACTGCTATACATACATAAGAAAAAAATTCTAGAATTATTTGAGAAATTATAGAAATTAATAATGCTCATTAACCTTACTTCCCCTTTGTCAGTTGCTTGAGCAATAGGAATACTTGTGTGGCTCAACTATAGCAGCATGTATGTATGTATGTGTTCATAAGTATCTGTTTTTTTTTAAGTCTAAAATTTAATTAGTTATTTTAACAAATAATTAATCTTAAACATACATATGTGTGTAGGTACAGATATCTTTATATTTGTATTACAGTTCAAGTGGTTTGCTGGTGAAACTCCTACACTCAAGACGACTAACTACCTAATCAAGGATGGTTTGTTAAGGTACCTGCATTTACAAAACCATAAGCCATTCAAGTCAAGTCAGTCCGCCATCATTTCCTAGGTATCTCTCTTTGTGATATTTCAATTATTTAGTTTAACATCTTTTGCTGTCTAAATTTCTAAACGTTTTGGCTTATCATTTGCTAGTTAAATGCCTTCATTTAATTTTTTTGTAAAAGTCTTAAGCATCCATATGCTGAACATTTCTGTTGATCATATACAGACATATGTATGTATGCAGCAAGAACCCTGGATTACATATACATATGCCAGTCTATTCAATTGACATCATACAACATATGGGAAGACAGAGCAAACAGACACTTTTGTAAATGTTTTATTTCTTCTTTGATTTGATTAATTGTGTAATTGTTCTTGCATTTTTATCATCTTCATGATCACCCCAAACAACCTCATCATCACTGCATTGCATTCTCTCCCTCTCTTTTTGTTTCCTGCCAACACTTAAAAGCCTTCGTCGTATAGATATTTTGTTGTTTGCTGGTTTAACAAGGAAAGAATAACTCAATTGTTGCGTTAAGCAGTTTCCTTGTTGCATTCGGTTGCTGCAGGTTTAATATTGTAATTACAATTTGAAAAATTACTTTTGACAGTTTCGTATTTGTCTTGTGATTTATCAAAATCTCTTTTGAATAATACGTTTCTATTGTAACTTTAAATGAGCATCCATTACACATTTACATTTAATGCCCGTATCTGGTGGCTGTGCATTTCTTCATCTTACATCAAACACACACACATATATGATTAGATTTTTTTTCTCCCCTCTAGTCAGCCTAGAACCATATGCCTCTATGTCAACATTCTTTTCTCTAGCGACAATTGTACTGGTTGAAATGTCGACAACTTTGCTTTTATGCGGGAGTAGAAATACGTTAGAGACGTATGTATGTATGTATTTAAGTTTGTTGCCCCAACCCTTATAAAATTGTAGACGAGGGTCACTAAAATGTACTAGTGAATCTTTAGTTCAAATGTCTCCATATGGTCGTAAAAGAATAGTGCTAAAGTCTACTGGTAGATTTTCAATGGGAACCCTATGTTATATGTCAATACGCGATTACATCGGCTGGGGTACGCCTAGTCAGTAGTACTATTGACAATGTCACTAGTAAATCACTACAATTTTACTATTGACATCGAGCGAGGAAATATCGATATTGTAGACTAGAGCTTCTAAAATTTACTAGTGAATCTTTTGTGCTAATGTCTCCCAATGGTCCCAAAAGAACTATTTAGTCAGTAGTGTACAGTCTAGTGGTGGATTTTCAATGACAAGCTAATGTTAAATGTCAATAGATGATTACATGGGCTGGGCTACACCTGGTCAGTAGTACTGCGGACAATATCACTAGTAAATCACTACAATTTCACTATTCGCATTTCCTACAGGGTCATTTCAATTTGTATCTAAAGTCTGATATCTGTATTTGTTGTCGTATCTGTGGCCAGTAGTTTGTAGTTGTTGCTGCTAAACAACCTGTTGTTGGTTTTTGATTGTGCGTGTTTTGTTATTGTTACACCAAACAAATAAAGAAAAAAAATTAACATGTCACTTGTTTCTTTTATTAAGATTTTATTAAGTATTGAGATTGTTTTTCCTTTTTTTTATAATTTTTGTTTTGTCATAAATAGTTCTAGTTTATGGTCTGTCATGTTTGTATGCTTTTATTTTGCTTCACTGTTTGTTATGCGTTTTTCCACTAGAACTTTTTTAGATCAATATTTTAAGATTATTTTGACTAAAAGGTTTTTAAGATGATCTTTTGTTTAGCTGTACGAGGAGTTACTACTGTGGGACATTTGGTTTATTAACTATCCTAAAGTTGTTGGTTTAGACAATAAAGATACTTTCAAGATAAGCGTTACTCTTTGATTGGCTAGTTTGTCATTCAAATCAAAACTTGTAGCTGATAAAATGAATTTTATATTTTCGTTTTTTTATGTTCGTAGAAGCGAGGCACGGTGTCGTGTCTTTATATAACGAATGATTACAAATGGAAAAAAACTACCAAGCCTAATTTAATTTTCTAGCAATAATTTAAGTAATTAATTAAACAAGCTTAATTTAACATTTTTCGGCAATTAATTTGCTTCATATGTGTTTCATGTTGATTCAACATGATTTACAGTAACTTCTGGAAAAATGTTTCCTTTTGCAATAATTTTATTTCATGTTGATTTAACATTTCAGTACTGTTTAAATTAAAATACAGAGCCATGTTGTACCAAAATTATTTCAAGTTGGAACAACATCAATTCCATGGTGAAATAACACGAACAACCATGTTGAATCAAAGTTATTTCACGTTGAAACAATATTAATTTAGTTTAAGGTAGTCATTGTATATTATATATATATATATATATGTATAATTATTTATCTTACGTTGTTGTGTGTACTGGCAGATGTGTTTCAGATTAACATGAGCACCTGCCTTCAAGGCCTCATTTCCCGGTGGTCTTAGCACCGGGTCCCCATGCACCATTTTAGAACGAACCCTGTGCCCATTCCTCAACACTGAGGTACTCGGAACTATCTAAACTCTTTTTGCCGTAATGACTTTGTCAAAACAGTACTATCTGTTGTATGGCAACAGCAACTACAATAGTGTCTGGATGACCGCGTCACACCAACCACTAGCACTGGTTTAACACTAGAAAGCCAAGACTATTCTCCCAGCAACAGCCACCACGTACGATTTTCCAAGTTCTCACGCTGCGTGTGTAGTTGCTTACACTCACAGCGAAGTCTCCAAAAGAATACCTCAACCATTGCCGGCACAGCGCGACCACTCGTCATAGTTTAGACGCATGCCTGTGCCGCCAAATATCCAGTGAATACTCCGCACTGCTCAAAATCATACCTTTAACCCCGTGGGGTAGGACGAACTCGACATTTTAGCAAAGGATCTTGACGGCCGCTACATACATCCAAACTACTATAGCACCCCGCCTGTCGGGCAACCGGCACCCGTCTGGTACAGAGACAAGCATCTCGATACCTCGAAATTCCACCATAAAGGCTTCACCTCTATCGTCTTTTGAACTCAGGGTAGTTCCAGGTGACACTGCAACTGGTTGACATAAACAGGCCTGTTTTCCTTTTATAAATGTGTGCACATCCTTTGCTCTGTTTGCCAGATATCGGGTATTAACACATAAGCTATATGGGAAATGTACCAAAGGTACAACAGAAAAATCCACATGACCCCAGCTGGAGCTCCGGGATTGCCACACCCGTAGTCAAAAATAGACGATGAGTTGTATGAATAGAACAATCATTTTGATTACAAAATTTCAACAATTTGCACGCGTTGCTCTGTTGTGAGTCGCTTAATAATGAAATTTCAAAGCAAACTAAACAAAAAGCAACTATCAGCTGTTAAATGGCTGCTCAAGTAAAGCAGTGATGCCAATTTAAAGTTGTGACACACTAAAAAAACACCCTTTATATACCATTATGAATAAAATGGTTATTGAACATTATTTAATTGATCATTTAACATAAAATTTATTTGAAATTAAAATTATGGTAAAAAAAAATAAACAGCGAAGCTACTTTGATTTGTCTCCAGGATTCGAATCTGCGACCTTACTTACGACTATAAGACTATTACACTACAAGTAAACAACGACTCACTTGAGCAGCATATTATTTCTGGTAAATTTAATATAGATTTGTAATCAAAATGTTTGCATGTTGATTTTTCGGTGTGTTGCTACCTGACAGATGACAAGTCTGATTTATACCAAAAATAAATATGGAACGATATGCGCTTAAAAAACGTATTGTAATTGTTAGAATTCACTACAAAAATGGTGAAAATTTTGTGGTCGCAATTCACAAAATTAAAGCATTGTTAGGTCGTCCTATTTCCATTTCGAAGGAAACGTTAACAAGCAGAATTATCGTGAAAAAGCATGTCCACGTCCAACGTTTGCAATCGAACACTGATTATTAATGGTTGCGCAATAATAAAACCATTCTAATGTCAAAGGATAAAATTATTATTTTTATTTATTTTTTTTTTGTAAAGCGAAGTAACACTCAGGCAAAGAATGGCTACTGCTATTACTAAGTGTTACTTTCTTTAGGAAAGGGAAAGTGATAGAGAAGACAGGTAGTGAAGAAAGAGCTAGAGGGAAGCCGCATTCTGTTACAACTCTACTTTTTGCACGTTTTTTGTTTTAATAATGTAGTGTTGCAGCGCCTCTGGTGTCAATGAGGCGCATTAATTTTTTGAAGCTGTGTTTAGTAGCCATTTTATTGGTTATTTTACTTCGCCGATGACTGTGCTACACAATACCGACGAAGGATGTTACATTAGGATTAGTATCCGCGTAAGCATGAAACGTGCGTGGCTTTGTTATTTAATGACTGTTGGAGAGCTGCCTCGAACCCAGCATCTTCCGTTTTGTAGTTTTGCTAACTACTTTAGCCAACGCCACTTTGCTCCTGAAGCACAAATGTATAAATTGCATGGCTTCTTTACACTTATGTGTAAGAACTGATCCTCTGACTTATTTCTTGTCATCTCAAATGGGACAACATTTCCAGATTCTACCTATATTTATTTCCAGATATACAAAAATAAATATTTGCTCTTTATGGCAGGTGCAATCATTCAAACACATGTCTAGTCCGGATTCCTTTTTGTAAAACAAAGCTCATTATAAAAAGCTTTACTCACACAAAATTTCAAGGATATTCAAAAAAAAAAAATAACAATTGATATGTGAGCTGTCACGCCTTCTCGGTTTATTTCCACTATTTTCTTTACAACAATTCATAACATCAATGGAGAGTAAGTCCTACAAAAACTCAATGTTTTACCGCATTAGTTTCCAAGAGGTTTAAAAATAAATCTTTCTTGCTCATATGGGAGGCGCCACACATTCTTGCCCACTACTTAGTGATATATGTATCTTTTAAAAAAACATTCCCCTTATTGCGAATGGCGTCGTCGACGTCACATGAAGACAAGAGAAAAAATTCGGTTTTGACTACTATTTGTCGACAACAATTGACTACTATTAATATGCTCCATTAGAGATTAGTAAGAAATTGTCAACAAGAGGTAATTGTTGTCGATAAAGAGTAGACAAGTGACAATATTTAATGTCGTCTTGATGTGACGTCGACGACGCCATTCACAATAAGGGGGATTGTGAAAAGAGTTCTTAGAAAAAAATTTTAAGTCTTGAACTAAATCTTTAGTTCCATAAAAATCCTAAAATAAAAATGTCTTCTATTTGGGAAGTGCCACGCCCACTTAACATAAGGTTTATTATAATATTATCTCTTATGCAATAGTTATACATACAGAGCCGGACAAAACTATTCACACAACATACATCTTTGATTTTCACCTCTTATATATTTAGAATAGAAAAATACAGTTCGATAAGTTTTTTAAAAAGTTCCCAAAAAAGTTTTGGGGTTATTACAAACTTTTTTAAAATGCTTATTTTAGCAACGGGGTTCTCCACACCAAGTGATATGATGCTTGCTCATTTGGAAATAATTTTTGGCACAATTTCGGCTTTTGGACACATAGTGCACTGCGTAGCAAAATACAAAACGAAAGCAAACGTTTCATTTACGTATCATGATAATGTTGACTTATCGTATGCTTGGCGTACTTCGACTACGACAGTTTGGTTCTAGATTGAAGAAAAATTTTCCGGTTCACATGCACTAATGAACACTCAAAAGCAATACATACATTATGCTAATACATTATCTACTATAATGAGGAAATCAATGAGCAAACGTTTGCGAAACGTTTTTATTCCAAAAAGTTCAACTTTGATATGTTAGATAGCAAAATTTGTACTCATGGGAAAAAATAAAATTAAATGACGCAATCATTCAGATTGTTTTTATTTTACTCACTACATAAAACAAAACCGAAAGCAAACGTTTCCTTCTGTTCATTTACGTACTGCGATAATGTAACTTAACGTATTTGGCATATTTCGACTACGACTTCGCCACTTTGGCCCTAGATTTAAAAAAATGTTTGCGGTGTTCTTTAATCTATTATAAAAACGTTGTAGTCGAAGTCGAAATACTCCCAACACATTAAGAGGGATTGACTATATCACATAACGCATTGATTGAAATATACTCGTATACAAATGTACATATTTTTACAGGGTTATAAATCATGTCATTAAACACAAAGCAGAATTCTATAACAAACAAAAAATATAATACAAAATAAATTAAAACCCTTTTTGAAAAAAAAAATTCACTAAAATATCTCTCTTTCCCAAAGTAAACGATGAAAAGAGATATGTAAGTGTAAACTTGACAACATGGCTTTCATAGAATAAAAATTTTAGTGGAAAAGGAATATAACAAACAACTAATCAACTTTAGTTTTTGACAATAAAATCCACCTATTTCGTTGGTCACAAATAAAAATAAAAAAAAAGAAGACAAGCCGAAAGGAAACAAAATTGAAGATGTTCATGACAGAGACTCTTCTTAACTACAATACGATATATGTATAGTATATGTACGTATTTTTATATAAATGTGTATGTATGTATGTATATATGTACATATGATGGCGAAGATGTCGTCAACACTGACAATGACAGCGACAGCAATAAAGCAGCAGATAAAACTAAAGCTAACGAAGACAGTCAATGTTTATGAGCATGAATTTGACAGTTGGGTAGGGGTGAGAATATGGTTGGCGGCCACAAAAGGGAAAATGAAACATGTCAAACTTATCAAATTTATAGTTTATAGAAAAATAAAATCCTCAGCCATTGATTCATTCAACCATTCAATTTTTTTTATATACATACATACATACACATGTATGTATGTATTTTCTTTTTGTATGTGTATGTTTAACATTGAAATTAAAAGAAGGAGGAGTTTTTGAAATCACCAAAGTCTTGATAATTTTTTATTTATGCTTGATATGTATTTGAAAAACTCTTATAACAATATACATACGCTACTTTCTACCCTTGCAAACGGGCACCACCATACATACATTCAGTGATTATAAACATACATACTATATGTCTGTATGTATATATTTTAGTGACTATACATCACACACGTAATAAAACAATGTCACGCAATTTAAAACAAACTGTCAAAATTTGAGTGATTTACAGGCAGCAGACGGGACGGACACAATTTTCGTCTTTCATTCTTTTCTCTTTTTGTTTTTAAGTTCTTTTTTTTTTTTTTTTTGAAACAAAATTTTTTGTTTCATGTATAAAATATTAGATACGATACAAAGATATGAATTTGTTTTAAACTAACATATACAAACACACACACATATATATTTATTTATGTATCCACATTTGTTATTGTTTATGTACAGGGCTCGGAATTTTACGGGAAAAACTTGAAACCAAGCCTTTAAAAAATTTTTATTTTATAGTTATTTCTTAGAGAGAAGTAACACTCAGGCATTGAATGCCGCCTACTACTATTACTAGCTATTGCCTTTTTTAAGGAAAGGGACAGAGGAAGAGAAGACAGGTGGTGAAGGACGAGAGGGAGGAAAGCTTTATTACTCTGCTTTTTGCACGATTTTAAATAATGCAATGTTTGCAGCGCCTCTGGTGTCAATGAGGCGTATTACATTTTTAAAAGCTGTGTTCAGTAGCCATTTTATTGATTATTTTACTTATCCAATGATTTTGCTACACAATACGGGAAAAGGAGGGCGCTCTGATATTACACTAGGGTTTTCATCAGCTAAAGTCGATATAATTCAGTGACCAATGACTATGCCTTCACTTTCCTACAACAACTGATAAAAGGGAACACTCAAAGGAATGCTTATCAGAAAAATGCGTAGTGCTGTTATTTTAATGACTATCGGTTTTGTAGTCAACGTGCTAACTACCTCAGTCAAGGCTAATTTAGGGGAAAATTTTTTTAAAACTTTTCTATATTCTTACACCGAAATGATCTATTGTGTTAATATACCGAAAAGCATCTTTCGGCATAAGCATCTGCAATCAATGCATCTGTAATATATAAAATATCATTGAGAAAAAAAACAAAACTTTTGTTTTAGAATAGGCCAGGTTATGTTGAAAAGAGGGACAATCAATATTGATTGCCCCAATGCTTTTATAGCATACGAGGGCGGTTTGGAAACTTCTTAGCCTATCAATGAAAGAGAATAGTTAGTTTTTCAAAAATATTTTTATTTTTCAATATAATATCCTGAAACTTCAATACATTTAGTCCGACGCTTTTCTAGCAATTCTATCCCTTGATTAAAATAGTTTTCCTCAAGGTCTTCAAAATAGTGGTTTACAACTGTAATTGCATCTTCATTTGAGGTAAAACGCTTGCCAGCAAGGAATTTTTTTAGATTTGGGAACAGGTAAAAGCCACTGGGAACCAAACCAGGAGAATAAGGTGGGTGGTCAAGCAACTCGTACTTTAATTCGTTGATTTTAGCCATTGTTAAAACACTCTTGTGCGCTGGTGCGTTGTCTTGATGAAAAATTATTTTTTTGTGTTGTAAGCCAGGACGTTTTTCTCGAATTTGTACATTTAATTGATCCAAAAGGTTGCAATAGTACTCTGAATTTATTGTTTTACCCTTTTGCAGATAGTCAATCAATAAAATACCTTTGAAGTCCCAAAAAACCGTTGCCATAACCTTACCAGCCGATTGAATTGTTTTTGCCTTCTTTGGGGCACTTCCTCCAGCTTCAGTCCATTGTTTGGATTGTTCTTTTGTCTCTGGAGTATAGTGATGGATCCATGTCTCATCAACAGTTATGAAACGACGCTTAAAATCCATTTTATTTCGCTTAAAACGATCCAAACAAGCTTGAGAAATTCTTATGCGTTTTTGGTCGACTGTTAACAAATGCGGCACCCATCTTGCAGAAAGCTTTTTCATCTGAAGTTCTTCATGCAAAATAAAATGGACTCGATCATTTGAGATGCCCATGATATTAGCTATTTCACGCACTTTTATTCGTCGATCATTTAATACCACATCATGCACTTTGGCTACAATTTCTGTTGTTGTTGCTGTTTTTGGACGTCCACTACGTTGTTCATCTTCAATGCTTGTACGAGCACGTTTAAATTCAGCAACCCAATTATTTACTGTTGCATATGAAGGAGCACTTTCACCTAACACATTCACCATATCATTATGAATTTCTTGTCCCGATAGACCTTTTTTATGTAAATATTTAATGACACCACGCATTTATAATTTTTCCATTGTTAAAAAGTCGCGGATGCGTCTTTTGTGAACACCTGTTTCTATATGAAAGAGTTGCCAGATCGAAACAAAATTTAACATGTGTTCATAGCAGAGATGGAAGTTTCCAAAACACTTAACTTTTTTCTGTTTATACCGAGCTTTTTGTGCTAGGCTAAGAAGTTTCCGAACCGCCCTCGTATTGCACGCTCTTATGAAGAGTAATCAACGTAACCTAATCTATCAAACCTAGTCAGTTTAGGAACCTAGCTTCCTCAATAGAAAGAGTGGTAAAATTTAAGGTTAGAAAGTAAATAGGCTTAAAAACACGTGTTTTTTACAAATTCCATTTTATTGATACCAATGCAATGTACCATGGCAATGTAAAGTACAAATATGTGAATTAATAATAGAATATGATGTCGAGCAAATGTCCACCTCTAGCACATCGGCTGACGTCTGCTCTTTTCACAAAATTTTGAACCTCATTTTGTTTGTTACACCTTTGCTTATCTCTTCGATGCAGCACCTAACTTCATCTTTCAGAGCGTCAATTGTTTTTGGTTTGTTTACGTTAGCCCGGTCTTTCAAATTAAAATTCACAAATTCACAATTAACATTTTTTGTGCAAGAGTGTAGCGTTTAATGGTTAAAATTTCCCCAGTTTTTACTTAATAAATGTCAAAGGATGACAGCTCAATTTTTGACACTTCATCATTTGACAGCCATTTATTTCCTCAAACTCAAATTTGCCCACCCTTTACTTTCTTAAGTCCTTCCAGTCGGACTCCCTTAAATATTCGATATCAGGTATCCCATACGGAATACCGCTGCCCTAACTTTTCCGAATACTGGGCAGTGACACAAGTAGTGTTCGAGAGTTTCATCACCTTACTGGCAAGCTCTATATATTGTATCGTCAAAAACATTAACATGTTCCAGCTAGTTTTTAACTCAATGTGTCCAGTTATTATGCTAATAGAAATTCCGAAGTGTTGGCCTTTTTGAATTTAGAATTTCTATTGTATTTTGAGTATTTAGGTTTCCTTACAGAATTTCGCTCACACTTTGAAACATTAAAATTCTGCCAATCTCTGGTGTGTTGTTCCATAGTTCATTGTTTCAGCTCATTTGTTAAATCTTGAAAAGGTTTAGCGTTTTCTAGTGTGATAGTCTTCAGTAATGATCCAATCTTTGCAGGCTTATCCGCCTCTTCCTTTCAAGAGACACACTGATGTACTTGAATTCATTATTATCTTGATGTCTCTTTAATAACTGTATGAAGTAGATAACACTTCCTCTCCATGTGTATGATTATTATGATAACCACTCTCCTGAGTGTTGGCTTATTCAATCTTGGAATCTCTTCTGACTTCTCCACATCCAGATTATCCCACAGGATGCTCTTTACTCTTCTCAAACTAGCATTTTTCGAAACTCTTTCATTTTTTCTAATCGCCCAGTTTGAGTTTGGTTTTGCACCTCTTAAAGAGTAAAAAATTCAGCAGTGTGATGTTTTACAAAGATGCTCCCTTCTTAGCAATCCTATCAGCCTCTTCGTTTCCCGTTACACTTTGATGTCCCGGTATCTATATTACCTGAAACATCTATGATCAAAGAAGATGACACTTCGAACTCTAAGGAAATGTGGCTGTCTTCTTTGATGCAGCCATTTACATATAATGGCATCCTGAATCTCAACAGGAATAATTTAAGGCTGGTTACTGGTTTTCTATCCTCTGTGGAAAAAGTAACCAAATTCGTTCATCTTTGTGTCGTTTATGTTTGCAAGATGATGAGACGACGACACACATTCCTTGTGAGTGTATCATATTATGTGAAAGCAGAAGGCGGGTTTTCTCAATATCTGTACTGACTTTTATAAGGAGAATCATACAGAGATTGATGTAATCTAATTCACAGATCTATGGTACAAACGATCCACCAGGTGTCGCAGTGCCGGTCTTTGGGCTAGATATTCCCCCTATTATATTCTATATTACCTGTAGATCCGTACGGTATGTATTTTAGTTTACCTAATTTTTTCATTGAAGGACGTTGCGAGATTTAACCTTCTTCTTTATTAAGGCTTTGACAGCAGCTTAACTATTCGTAAAACAATTTGCTTTAAGCATTTTAACTATTTTTGTAACGGCCATGATGTGAGTCTGAAAAAACTGTATTCCAATTCGGCAAACTCGACTCCTGTCAAAGAACCCTCTTTCCGCTCAGTCAACACTTTTCTAACCGTCTCTGTAAATATCTTTTCCTGAGTTATTTGAAAGGCTTATAGTGCGTTTACATTTGAGCGACATCTAGTTGTTAAGTAATTTCAGGCAAAATCTAGTAAATTTCCCATAAAAAATAAAATCTACTTCGTCACTAGGTTTTGTCAAAATCTAGTTAAAATCTAGTAGAACTTATTAATGCAACTATGGTTTTTTTCTTAAAATTTGTACTTGTATTGTATTTGTAAAAATAAGCTTGCGCACCTAAAAAAAAGTGTGTGAATTAGCTACAGTGCAGTTGTTTGGTTGAAGTTTAAGAAAATTTTCCGTTAATGGGCATTGTTTTGGATAGATAAGAAATCGTGATAAATGTCAAAAAACTTGGTATAAACATTATAGATTTCTCTAAATAATAAATATTGAGCTAATCTAATAATGTTAGCTGTTTTCTTTTTGTATCATTTACATTAACCAGCACAGCCTGGAAATTATAAATAATAACTTATAATCATAAACAAATTGTCTAACTCACGTAACCAAATTGATATTTAAATTAAACCAAAATTTTAAAGTCTAGTTTAATTTTTCTTATCTGCTTTAGAAAATCACATTAATTAATAAAAATGTTTCATTTTATAACAATGGAAACAGCTGTATCTAAGCCCAGTTATTTTTCATCAAAATATTAAAAATGTTATACAAAACTAGCTTACCACAAAATGCTTTGGTAGCCTCCCTTCCTTTAAAAAAAACAATTCTACTGAATTGATAATCAATATCAGAGGCGGACACTTTGCTTCCCCACCCACAATTTCAATTAGTGGAACTTTTTCATATCCAAAAAGAATTTTGAAAATGGGTCCATAAAAGTAAATTTAAAAAAAAAATAGTGGGCCTTGTACTTCCATATGCAAAAAGCATTTTGAGAATTGGTTGACAAATGATGAAGTTATTTGATAATCAATTATTGGGCAGGGAAATTTGCGACATCCTCCTTCTTTCTGAATTAAAAAAAACCATTTGGTAGATATTTTTATATGCGAAATTATGACTGTTGACATTATAAAATATGTGGAAGGAGTAACATAATTTAAGGAAGTGGGCGCGGTTGAAAAAATAGCCCATAATTCAATCTAGAGTCCCAGTTAAATGTTGTGAAAATTTCAGAAAGATCAGTCCAGAAGACTGGTCTCCTATAAGCTACAAACAAACACACATTCCGTTTTATACATACACAGAGAAAAAACTGCCTCATAGAATCAATAAGATTCCTCTATGAAACGTTTTTAGGCTAAGGGGTAACCCAGCAGAAAGAAGCGAAGATTTTTCATAGAGATTCCTTATTGTTTTTATGTGGTAAATCTTATTAATTTTATCAAGAAGAAAACCACATAAAATCAAGAAGAAATCTTATTATTATTCACAATTTTTTTTACTCAATTTCCGTTTTTGGCACCAAAAAAAACAATCCATAGAGAAAAACTTCTTGATTCTATTAGATTTTCTTATAAACTGTAAACTATAGGGATTTCTTATTGATTTTACTAGGTTACCTTATTAATTTTTTTAAAAAGGTTTTCTTCTTGATTTTATTAGGCTGCCTTATTGATTTTTTCAATCAGGTTTTCTTCTTGATTTTATTAGGTTCCTATATGATTATGTGTAAAGCATCTTATTGATTTTTTTAATAAGGAAATCTTCTTGATTTTATGAGGTGTCTTGTTATTTCGTTTCTATAAATAGACATAGAGAAAATTTTTTAATGATCTTTTTCATTTTTGTATAAGAATGTTTGCACAATAATTTCAATGGTTGTTCAGGCTGCTTGTTAGCATATTGGGTAGAGTGCTTGTCTATCAGGTAGAAGTTTGCTGGTTCAATACTTGGTGAGGAAGTTAGTTAAGAATATAGCCTAATGTGTATGTATGTATGTATAAATAAATAACATCTACAATATACTAAATACAGAGAATGAAGACGCATTTTTTTTATTTTTTATTAAAAAAATTAATAAGGTAACCTAATAAAAACTACAAGATTTCTTCTTGATTTTTTCAAAAAGGTTTTCTCTATGAAATTAATAAGATTTCCTTATTGAAATAAAAACATAGAGATTTCTTATTAATTTTGTTATATTTTATGAGGTATTTAGTATGCACTGCTTTCTCTAAAAATTATTAAGTCTTAATTTATACTTAGCAAGTCTTATTGCTAAGCTGATTAGATTTTTAGGAGAGTGAGGCGAGGGGAAAAGAAACGTTTCTGATCCCCTCGTCTCTCTCTCCCTCAAACTAATTAGCTTAGCAATAAGACTTGCTTAGTGTAAACTAGGACTTATAGGATTTATAAAGGCTTAATAAGAAAACTTTTCTATGAAAATTTGTTTTAAAAAGCCTTAATAACTTTATAAATAAGTATAGATTATACGAGTAGCTTTGGTTTAGCCTCTCATAATTTTTAGAATTTGTACGAAGAATACAAACATTTTCAAATAATATTTTTGTTTTCCTTTCAATGATGACGTGATTTCGACAATCAAGCCCCAAATAATTACTTTAAGTTATTGAAAAGGGTTCGAAGAAATAAAAAAATGCAATAATAATAATAAATTACAAAAATATTACAGAAATCACTAAAAACTATACTCAGCAAAAAAATGCAAAAACTTTTAATATTTTACAATAAAATCATTCGCATAATTCGCATTCATAAAACCGGTCGAATAAGAAAATGATTTATTGTCATCAAAATCCGAACCCTGCTTATGACATACTGGTGTAAGTATGTGTTCGTCTGTGTTAAGTTAATCATGTAGAGAAAGAGATGATTATGGAAAGGAATTCGTTTCAGTTGACATCACAATGGGTTGTCATTTACTTATTTATTATTATTATTTTTTTTTTCATCTTTTGAAACGAATTCTTATTTAAGAAGTTCATAAATTTTTTAGTCATAAATTTCATAATTTTCATATGACAGCCTGCCTTCCTTTCTCTCTCTCTCTCGCTCTTTTTGTAAATTTAAAATCATTCAATAGTACACATACATATGAAATTTTAAACGCTCATTGAAACGAGTTCACAGATCCAGATTCAAGATATAATGAATTTAATTTAATTCGATCTAGTAATTTAATTTAATTCGATCTAGTAAAGAAGCCAAGGAAGTCTTCTTGGGAAAACATTCTCAAGAAGTCATGAAAATATAGAATTTGCCATCCGAAAGCAGTGCAAATTGGACCATATCTAATGATTTTTACAACGGCTTGCGCCATTGCAAATGTAAGAAGTATCCAAAGCTGTTCTCAGATCGTTTTTACGTCTGGGTTGTGACCTATTTTCATTGTACATTTCACTGGTACGCCCGATTTTGGAATATGGATCAATAATATGGGATCCAATTTATTAAACTCACAATACACTGATGCTATTGAAGCGGTGCAAAAGCAATTCATGTTATTTTGTCTTCGAGGATTACGATTTAACCCAGTAAACTTGCCTTCTTATTCGTCTCGACTTGCCCTTATTAAGCTGCCTACTCTAAAAAGCCGTAGAACTATGCTGAACGTATCATTTGTCTTCAATATTATTAAGGGTGATATCTGTTCCGGATTTTTGATCAACGAAATTTCGTTTAATGTTCCTCAACGTACACCCCGCAATTTAATTCCTCTATCGATAAAAGTTTATAGAGTCAATTATGCTGATGCCGATCCTCTTAGAAGAATGTGTTACGAATTTAATCAATTATATAGATTTATAGACTTTTCATTAAATGCTAATGTTGTAAAGAATGCAATTGTAAATTTTCTAAATTCATAATTTTGTATTTTTTACGGTTCCGTACACCAAAGGTGAAAAGGAACCCTATTGTTTTCGCTACGCTGTCCGTCTGTCCGTCACAGGCTATTTTCTCGAGAACCGTAAGAGCTACGGAACTGCAATGTGGACAGAGTGTGTAGACCTTTGGCCGCTACAACAACAAGTACATCAGAGTTAAAAATTAAAGGGTGTTCCAAAACGAGCAACGAAAAATGTTAAAATCCCATGTAACATACACTTGAAATTTGTAAGGTTAGTGTATTTATTAAAGGGTGTTCCATCCGTTTATGCAATTTTGACTATGTAATTTTGACAACTTGCGGTATCTTGGAAACCGTAAGAGCAAAAATATTGAAATTTTCAAAAACGGTAAAACTAAAAAATCTAAACATTATAAAATCGCCAAAAAGTAAAAAAGCGCCAAATTAAAAAAAAATTTAAAACTGAAATAAATCGCGAAAAACCGGAAAAATCGCCAAAATGAAAAAACTGATAAAATGAAAAAAAAAACCGCAAAACAGAAAAAAATCATCAAACTGAAAAACATCGCCAAAATGAAAAAAAAAAATCCCAAAAACAGAAAAAATCGCCAAAACGAGAAAAAGCAACAAAACTAAAAAAAAATCGTTTAAGCTAAAAAAACGCAAAAAACGCCACATTAAAAAAAATGCTCAAAACCGAATGTACGGAACCCTTCGTGCGCGTGTCAAAGTCGCACTTTACTGAATTTATTTATATTTTTTCTAATTTATTTAATGTTGTGAAATGACAAATAATAAATAAATAAACAGTGAAATTTATTAAAAATACGTTTTTGATTTTTTTTTTGGTGGTTACGTGGTGTTGCATTTCAGCTGACGATATATAGATGTGTATATTTTTTGTCTCTACCACAACCCATTCAGAACTCCGTAAGTTTAGAAAAATTTCGAACTGTAAAACAAAGTGTTATTGCAGTATTTTTTTATTTTAATTGATAATTTCACGATGTTGCCACTAAAACACTGGACAGGCATTTACTCAAACACTATTAAAGGCATTAATGAATAGCGAAAATATTAACAAATCTTAATACATAAATACAAAAGAATACTATATTAGTCGCAATGACTTAATGACTTTTAAAATCAATATTACACCCCTTGCAGTTAACAGCCAGCCATAACTTAAACACCCGCAAAGTCACGTTCTCAAGAAGGCCTTTTATTCATCAAACGCACACGTACACGTACACATCCATACACGAACACACTCACACCATTAAAAGAAAAATGCAGTGCGCCGCACACTGTCGCGAAGGTGGCCAAAAATTAAAAAAAAAAAGTTTTAAATTAAAACGAACAAATTACTTTTTTGCATGTGCAATATTGTAATTAAGTAAAATAAAAAGGAATTTTTTAAAAAACGTTTATTTTTAAAGAGTTTTGACGATTCTGCAACAATTTTAAGCCAGTATTCAACTATTTGAAAATATGGTACGGACACATGCAAACTTTAACAGTTTAATTAAAATTTTTTTTAGATATTGCACTACAACTTCCAATAAAACATAAGGGGAATATTGTTATAATATGGCTACAATATATTTTTTATATGCCGTTGCTTATAATGTAAATGGAAAGAAAAACATCTGTGGGTGAAAAAAGTAGCAGTTAAGTGTTCTATAGAAAAAAAATATATATAAATATATTTTTCATTGCAAATTTTTTGTATTCCTGTCCACCTTTTCCCCCCTCACAATTTATTTTTACAATATTTTTTAAGTTATAATTTGTATATTTTCAGTATATTATTTACTTCCAGGACATTTGGGAAGGACACGAGTCCTTTAAATTTAAATGGCCAAATTGAAGGTGTAATTTATATTATATATTGCGTCTAGTTAAACATTTAACTCACTATAAGTGAATACAATTTTTTTGTTTCACATTTTTGAAAAAGGACATTTTTGAGATATGCGTATCCTTTCTCTGAATCGACCGAAATTTTTACGAAGCATTAAATATGTTAAAATTATTGTCTATAAACAATTTCATTGAGTTACAATTATTTTTCTTCCTGTTATGGAAATTTTTTATTTCAGGATATATGGGAAGGACACGAATCCTTGGAAATTAAATGGCCAAATTTTATGTGTGATTATATTTTACCAATTAAAGCATGTGTTCCAAACTTCATTTTTTTACGATAACTCCTTCTATTTTTGGCCGCTCGTTATATGAACTCACGACACTGTGCGCCGTAGATATATGATGGTAGCGCACAAATTAGGTAAATTTTGCTTAATGGCCATAAAAACTCACACAACGACCTTCAGCGAAAAGGTCTCTCAAAACCAACCCGCCGCCTTTACAGAACAAAAGACACAGTTTGAGGTTTTTGCTGACAGCTTACACACAATTTTCTTTAATTTTTATTGCAGATTTTCTTTAACAAACAGGCAGTTTATGCAACATGTTGTAAATTTAGGTGCATTTGTGTATAACTAAGAAAAAAAAAAAAAAGGAAATCTGATGGTGGTGGGCACGATGCAAAATCACATACACAAATATATACTTATATGCATACATGTGCGTATTTATACTTTGCATTTCTTTGAAATTTTTTCTTACCAGCCAAACCAAAATGTTAATCAGCCAAACGGCAACGATATGGCAAGGAAAAGTGAAAATTTGTCATTGGGCTCGTAAGTATATGCAACAGCACTTTCGCTGGTCTTGCACGCACCAACAATAAGTACAATTGACTTTATGACTGTTGCAGATACAAAATATTAGATACAACGCAGCAAGATACAAACATAAATTAAATGAACTGTCAAAAAAGATGGAATTTTTGTTTTCTAATTTAGCATGACTCTTTTCCTTATCCTTATCAACTATTTGTCTCTTTTAACTTTTAACAGTTTCTGCTTTTTGTAGCAGCAAAATATTTAATTTAATTGAAAAAAAAAATAAATATTTTACACCATGAAGAAGAAAAATTTAAGCAGATGCCTGCCGTATCTATGGGATACACAACTCATCCAAAGTCTCATCTCTCAGTAAAAATATTTATTTATGCCATATGGAAAATATGAAAATTATGATGATTTACGGCGTTTTTTTTCGACAAGTACAGTACAGCGTACAAAGCAGCAGGATAATGGAACGCAGTTATTTAAATACTTGTATTTTTATTTATTTTCTCAATATAAGCAAAATACATCAGAAATTAACAAGCCATAACGATTTAATTTTTTTATTTAAATTATGCGGGTGATTTTTTGTATGGTATCTTACAGGGTAATTTTTTTGGTGTGAGAAAAAAATATTTTCAATTAAAAACTCGTATCACTTATATGATTGACAAGTGCGTTGGCTACAAGGCAAATGACGGTCTTCGAGAGCCCGGGTAACATCCCAGCCCAGACTTTGTTAAATCATTAACACCATTGAGTTTTCTGACACGTGTTAGTGTCTATGCTAGTGAATACAGCGGCGCCCTCTTTCGTCTTTATTTAAAATAACTAATAGCATTGCTACACAGCTTAAGGTAATCTGACTACTCAACATCAGAGGCGCTGCAATGATGCTATAGAAATTAACAAAACGCGCTTAAGGGCCACTCAGACTATTATACTTTGTATTAATACATGTCAAAAATTCAAATAATACGTGCAAGTGCGATATTGTGAATGCAAAATGTCATAACGAATGGTAAATAATACGATAAAAATTTGACATCCCATAATACTTGACCATTTTTTTAAAAATTTTCTAAACGATAATACTTTTCATCTGATCAGGGTTGCATTATTACAAAATCCAAACTAACAAGCCGTCTGTTTCGACGCCGATGCCGTGCCGTCGTTTATGTTATATGTCTTTGTATTAAAACGGATATAAATATTGAATGTGCTTATCGTATTGAATAATTTTTCGTGTAAGACATGTCTGAAAGTTAACGAAACTATCGTATTTTCTTTTTATTTATCTTATTTAAATCAACTACTTTAACCGCCGTCTATTTTCAGAGGCCGGCACGACCACAGCGTACATGAAACTGCTTTACCGCCGGAAGGCAAAGATTAATGTAGGCATGTTAATCCTCAACAGCTGTTTTTTTTTTTTTTTTTTTTTTTTTTTAAAAAAGAGAAGTAACACTCAGGCAATTAATGCCTACTACTATTACTAGGTGTTACCTTCTTTAGGAAAGGGATAGTGAGAGAGAAGACAGGTGGTGAAGGAAGAGATAGAGGAAAGCTTCATTCTTTTACAACTCTGCTTTTTCGCACGTTTTGAATAATGCAGTGTTGCAGCGCGTCTCTGATGTTAAATGAGGCGTATTAATTTTTTGAAGCTGTGTCTTGTAGCCATTTTATTGATTATTTTACTTCGCCAATGATTTTGCTACACAACGAAGGAGGGCGCTCTGATGTTACATTAGGATTAGTATCTGCTGAAGTCGGTATAGTTCAGTGACCAGTGACTATGCCTTCATCACTTGAACTTTCCTACAACAACTGACACAAAGGGACACTAATGCACATCAGAAAAATGCGTGGTGTTGTTATTTAATGACTGTCGGATACAGGGATTGAACCCAGGACCTTCGGTTTTGTAGTCAACGTGCTAACTACTTCAGCCAACGCCACCCTCACCCTTTGCTTTATACTTGTGTTTTTAATGTAATATGAGGTGTGATGGTGTGAACATAAAATGTCAATTTACGTTAGATATTTTGATAGTCGAAACAAATGTGTTTAGATTTCTTTTTCGTAAAGTGTGATGAAAGTCTTTATACATGTATAATAGTCTGAGTGGCCCTTTAGCAGAGTTGTAAAACAAGTTAAGTTTAATTATGTAATTAACTTCACCATCTGACCTCAATTCACTTGCCACAAAGGTGCCTCTTGTTAGCGAACGATATTAACGATGCCGCGCATCCGCTAGTTGACGAGATTTAACTTTTGCTGAGGCATACTGCAATACTTTATAGTTATGTGCTGCTATCCAATCTCTGGAATAACAAAATAACAGATTTGTGTACATATTTATTAAAAAGGTGTAACGGAACAGTCTGAGTTGAAAAGACGATGGAGTTGAAGCCTTTCGGGGTGGAACTTCGATGCCTAATCAGTAGCACTATGGGCACCGGTAGCCCAGCAGTTGATCTGGCGTAATGATTTAATGGGTGGCGATTTATCCGCTATCATCCATTACCAAAAACCCATGGGGTTAAAAAGGTCATGCTCACCAAGGCAACTAAACAATGGATGGTGTTTTTGGCATGAATTGATGCAAACCCAATATGAGTAGTGGCGCTGTGCCGCTGGTGAGGGTTTCTCCTGAATATGCGGCAAATATGAGCAATAACACCACGAGAAGCTTGAGTAGTGGCTGTGGTTGCTACCAGAAACACTGGGAGAAAAATCTTGGGTCGCCAGTGTTAAAGCAGTGCTAGTGATTAGTGTGACGCGTTCAACCAGACATTATTATAGGTGCTGTTGTCATTTAACAGACGCTGCTCTGACTACGGTCAGATCAGTGATCGGCAATGAATCGGTTTTGCGCTATTCATACTGACTCATGAAATTTTATATAAATATAAGTGAGTAGACATCATTTAAATTCAACTACTCTGATTTAAGTATACTCACGATGACATTGATTTATAAGTACAAGTTAAAATTAATATGAATGCGACGACGATATCATAGTCATACCACACTCACACTCATAAAACACCTCAAATTGATTTCTAATTTCAGAAAAATACTTATACAACTCACATTGATTCAGCTCACTCAACTCATGCATGTTTGTTTATTTAAAAGTCTAGTAATTAAACAGTTTGCAAGTACTCGTAGTATAAAATAGTACTAAATATGGTTGTTTTTGAATTCCTGCAAAAAAAAAAGCAGTAGAAACACACAATCTCATAATGAGAACTTTAATGTTCGTATGCGAAGTTTGCATTGTGAATCATAATTATTTTGCATCGTCCATAGGCATTGAGTTAAGGAGAGTCGAAATCAACAACGTCATATATGTTGCTAAGTATGAGTTCGATGTGCACTTCAAACTTTCGAGTGAATATGATTCATAGACAACATTGCAATAAGTATAAGTACGCACTCATACACAAGAAATTATAGTAAATTCTACTCACTTTTTCACTACTCATTGCTGTTCTCTGGAGCAGATAGCTCAAGTAACTTAGCAAGGCATATGTTAATATTCAGGGACAACTTTTATCGTAGATTGCAACCTATGTGTTCTTTGCAAATCACATAGTGCTTTCTAAGGCTGCATAGGTGTTGTGCCAACACCCAGACTCTTCTGTGATATTCTTTTACAACATAGAGAAAGACGTTTATATTAATCGTAGAGGGAGTCTTGCATAAACCACCTCAGGTATCGCATGAGACTCATGTAGGGATTATCTAGCAACTCGTGTAATGCTCAGCCGTGTAATTCTTATATGATTCATAGAGACACGAGGCAAAAACGGCTCATTCGATGATGATTTGACGAATCGCATAATGCTCGGTATACTTTTAACTTTGTGCTTTATGTTGAGTAAACATTATACCATAGTGTGTACTAGTGCCAACGTTTATCATTTCCGATGTCTTGTTGTTGTGTGGGATTGCACACATTTTTAAAGAAATATCAGAAGCATTATACACATATAATTTTAATCCTTACTTGCCTCCAAATATTATAAATGTGAAAGTGAGTTTGTTTGTTTGCTACGCTTTCACGCTCGAACCACTAAACCAATTTTGAAAATTCTTTCACCAATGGAAAGCTCTATTAGCTGCATCAAACATAAGCTATTTTTTTTATCCGGTTCGGAACCGGGTTTTTTTATATTTGGTAAGGATTTTCAAACCGCTAAACTGGTTTAAAAAATTCTTTCACAAATGGAAAGCTACATTAGCAGCGGCAAACATCACCCAATTTTTATTCGATTCGAAACCGGTTTTTTATATTTAGTTTGGATTTTTTCCGAAAAAGAAATTTTTGGGTTGGTGGGTAATTTTTCTTTCGGGTTTAAAAACCGATTTTTATTCTGTTTTTAATTTTTTATTGTCTTTTTGTCGGTTTTTATCGTTTTTTTAATATCATATTTATGAGTAACAAATAGCAAAGCATTCATAAATTTTAAGTATAGTTTCCAAATCTTCACATCAACGCGAGCGGAGCCGCAGGTAAAAGCTAGTTTTTTATATAAGAAAAACACTTATATTTTTTAAAACTAAGTATTTGTTTTGAGTTTTATTTTTACACAAAAACAGAAAAAAAACTTTTTTAACCATCGTCAATTAAACATTTTAAGATTAAAAGGAGAGTGATTCTGAAAATGCTTGAAAATAAGAAACAAATAAAGTTCGAACAATATAAAATTAAACCAAAATATAATATTGTTGTTTTTGTACTCTTTAAATAATCATTAGAAGAATTTTTTTGGGACTGAAATGTTGAACATTTTAGGATTAAAAGAGAGCCTGTCAGAAAATGTGTAAAACAAAAAATAAATTAAAAAATACATGTTTTTGTTACTGTTTATATCATCAGAAGCTTCTTTTAGAAGCAGTATGTTAAGCATAATAGTCTACCAAACAGCCAATGCTGGCTGGCTATGATGTTTTTAACTATATATTATTTTTAAATTAAAAATTCAAACCCTGAATTTTTTTAATTTCTGCTGATTGACATCTTTATTTTGGTAATATGGACAAAATTTTAAAAACAAAATTGTTTGTATAGATTAAATTAATTTGATAACTCAAACCATTTGTTTAATATTTTCTGTGTATCAGTGAGAGATTATACAAATATATTTTTTTTTTTTTTTTTTTTTTTTATAAAGAGAAGTAACACTCAGGCAATTAATGCCTACTACTATTACTAGGTGTTACCTTCTTTAGGAAAGGGATAGTGAGAGAGAAGACAGGTGGTGAAGGAAGAGATAGAGGAAAGCTTCATTCTTTTACAACTCTGCTTTTTCGCACGTTTTTGAATAATGCAGTGTTGCAGCGCCTCTCTGATGTTAAATGAGGCGTATTAATTTTTTGAAGCTGTGTCTTGTAGCCATTTTATTGATTATTTTACTTCGCCAATGATTTTGCTACACAACGAAGGAGGGCGCTCTGATGTTACATTAGGATTAGTATCTGCTGAAGTCGGTATAGTTCAGTGACCAGTGACTATGCCTTCATCACTTGAACTTTCCTACAACAACTGACACAAAGGGACACTAATGCACATCAGAAAAATGCGTGGTGTTGTTATTTAATGACTGTCGGATACAGGGATTGAACCCAGGACCTTCGGTTTTGTAGTCAACGTGCTAACTACTTCAGCCAACGCCACCCTCTCAAATATATTTATTTGCCACGTCTGACCCTGCCTTTCAGTTTAATTTGAAAACCCAAGGCCTGTAACAAAAACTGTTGAGTTATTTCATGATGTCTGGTTTTCTACAGAAACGTACACATTTTAAAATTATAATACAACAATAATTTAGGAAATTTATCAAATTTATGATCATCAATTGGTTAAAAAATAAACGGCATCTTTGCCTTTCATCTTCACTCTTTACGTTATTTTTTTAAATTTTTTTTTTTGTAGCAACTCTTAAATTGACTTGAAAATTAAAATATTTTTCTTCATATTGATTTCTATGGCAGCAACGACAATAGCAACAACAACAACAACGACTACAAAATTTTGTTTATGAGGCCTATTTCCTGGCACTTTAAAAACCGACCTTTTCATTGGCCGCATAAAACTCGGCTGTCTGTGTCTTTTGGTTTATTTCATATACATTTGTATATAAAAATCTCTTGATAGATTTATGTTAGAATTTCTTTTACTTACATATTAAATTATAAATAAATGTTTCTATTGGTGTTATAGTGTGTGTTTTTAATTTAATTTTTTTCCATTCACTCATTCACAAGTTCGTTAAATGTCAATCTCAATTATTAAATTTATGCTGTTTATGGTTCTTTTATGTATATTTAATATTACAAATGAAATTCTGTTATTATTATTTTTCAAAAATTCTGGGAATCTGTTGGATTTTAGTGATTCTTTTTCTTATCAATTTTGATGTAATTATAATATATTAATCATAATTTTAAAGATTTGTCGATTTCAAATGACAGCTCAGCCGTGCCTTAGATGGTGCTAATCTTTTAAAGAGCAGCGGTTGCCAAAGTGTATTTCTAAGCTAAACCGTAAAGTGTTGTTAATCAATTTCATAATATTTAAATTTAAAGAGTTATGTAGCCACGGCGAAGGAAAAATATAACTGAGAAAACCATAATCAAACATACTATGATTGATTTATATGGTTGCACTCAAATAATATGAAAAATCCCATGTTGTTGTTCCTCTAAATGTCCTCTTTCACTCAATAGATAGTTTATGCTTAATGCTCCATTGGTTACCGAGTTATAGGCTTTTTTCGGAAAAGTACTTAAAAGTAAAAAAAAAGAAAAACACGGCAAATAACGCTAAAATAACGCTATTCACACAATTAACCTGTGTTGCCGTGTTTTTCTTTTTTTACTTTTACCCCGAATTGAGTCCCAAAATCATGTGTTGTTAAAACTTTTTCATTTAAAAAATAAATTTTTAATTGAAGAACATGCATATCGTCAACTGAAATGCAAAAGCACGTAAGTAATAAAAAATACCAAATCGCATTTTTAATAAAATATTGAATATATATATATATATATATATATACAGTCGAACTTCCATAACTCGAACTCTCTAACTCGAATTTTCTCTAACTCGAACTAATTTAGTTGGCAGTAGCGTTAAAAGAACAAATCACATACAATTCTGTAACTCGAATTCTCCATAAGTCGAATTTTTTTTTTGGGATAATGGCGATTCGAGTTATGGAAGTTCGACTGTATATATCGAAGCACATGTCCCTACAAATTTTCAAGCCTTCATTGATTTAAAAATGAAAATAAAGAAAGTTTACTTTAATCACTTGAATAATTTTGTTTAGTTTTTTCTCTCTTCTAAAGCATTTCGGCTAACGATATATTACAAATAAATGAAGCAGTAACATTAACCCGGCGAAGGTATATGAGTACTGACGAGAATATCCCCGCTGTAAACGAAAGTATGGAAGAAGCACCAATTCTGGCGATTCTTCGCCTGTTGCAGGAATTCGGGTTCTATCCCTCCACTAATTTTGTTATAGATAACAAATTTAAGGCCTTCTTTTAATTTCCAAAGTTGTATAAAAAAAATGATCATGCCACTTGATATGTTTTTAAATATAAGGTACGTTCGGGCGAAAAATAAGAAGAATTCAGGAAAATAATAAAAAAAATCCCATTTTTTGGAATTTTTCGAAATTTTTTTGGGAATTGTCCAAAATGCCCACGAAATTAATTAATTTAGTAATTGCATCAGCCGAGAGAATTTTCAGCCGAAAATATTGAAAAATGCGAATTTTACAGCATTCCATGCAGGTAATGCGATGGTTGCTACACCATGATCAACGATTTGTGTTGTTTGAAAAATGTATGGTATTGATACAAGCGGAATCCGGTTTCAACAGAATGGCATTGGGTTTCATACTGCGATCGCAACCAATGACTTAATCAAAATTTGGCTATAAGTCGTTTGCGAGAAATGGAACTGTCACTTGGCCTTCAAGGGCGTGCGCTTTGACACTTCTGGATTGTCTGTTGTAGGGCCACCTGAAGCCACTGGTTTATGCTGATAAATCAGCAACTATTGAGGAATCGGGGGCCCACATTGTTGGTGTTGTTCACGACATATGGCCAGTAACGGTGGTCAAAAATTGGAAGCCCAGAATGCGGATCGCCAACAACAACCATGTTGTGGGCATATACTTGCAATAATTTGCAATATTTGTAACAAAAATGTATTTTGAATAAAAATTTAATTTTGTTATAATTTTTAATAATTTCTAAATCTAACGGGCCTAAAAAGTTTCGACAACGGTCCCCAGCACACACTTTGATCATAAGCGTTCATGTGTTGTTGCCAGTTAATGCAAATTTTTGCTTTACATGTTTATATTTCAGTGCAAATGGAATACGAGAATTGTTTTGATTCATCGTATTGCAATTTGCTGCAAGATTTTTTGTAATGAAAGCTAAGATTGACCACCACAAATCTGCTGTAAATTTACATATATTGTTATTTTGTGCCCTTAATTATGAAAGTGGTCTAAGTATTATACATTTTTCTTCGAAATATTAAATAAATATTGAAAAAATTTAAACTTAAAATGTACGTAAACTAGGTTTGTTTAAAATTGTTCGTCAATGATTTTGCTTCATATGTGTTTCTTGTTAATCTAACATGACTTACAGTAATCTTCAAAGACATTTTTTCCTTTTTAATTTTTGATTTATCATTCCTGTACTGTTAAATTAAAATGAAGAATATAAGCTATTTCAATTTGAAACAATGTAAATTGGATACTGCAGCACTACGTAATAAAATACAAAAAAAAGACCCGTGTCTCCCAGTGTTCTCCATGTCATGCACTTTTTTATGGGCGCCCAAAGATTTGGGGCCTTGGTATTATTTTTGCATTTCCTCAGGCTCATATCTTGCAAACCGCTCGGAATTTTGATTAACTGTCTGAGGCAAGTACCTTGTGAACACATAAAATCAAAAACACTGCATCTTCAATATCAAAATTTGCAAAAAAGTTGAAAAATTTCGATTGTTTTTTACCTTTTTTCTCCTGAAACTGCCATAGGTGACAAACCGTTCAAAATTCAAGAACACAATTAACTTCAAAAATGTACCTAAGATCTTAATAAACAACTTTCTAGAACATATGAATTTCCCTGGACTGATTCTTAGCACCATTTAGATAGCGCTTAACCAGCCGCAAAAGTGAAAAAGTTCCCGAAATTTTTTTAATTTTATTTGTTTGGAAATTTTTCACATTTCAAGTTTTCTAAACGGTGCTAAGAATCATTCCTAGGAAGTTCTTTATCACAAGAGCTACAACTTTGCCTCAGAGAGTAAATCAAAATTCCGAACGGTTTGCAAGATATGAGCCTGAGGAAATGCAAAAATGACACCGGGGCCCCAAATCTTTGCGGGCCCATAAAAAGTGCATGACTTGGGGCAAAATTGGGAGAAAAGGGTTGTTTTTTTTTTTTTTTTGTCTTTTAACACGTAGTGGTGTCCGTATATGATTATATTTTTCCGTGTTGCACTGTGTAATTATTCAACCTACATACGTGTGTATATTGGAACAAGCACCAGAAATGGAAGAAATGGTATATGTTCGGAAACCAATTCAGCACGTGAAATGGATCTTAGACTCTAAGATGAAGGAAGAAGCGGAGGAAAGTTGGCGTGCGACGAAAACTTGCAAAACGTCTAAAGGGGATATTAACAGGACACTGCTGGACGGCTTCATATGCCGTCAAAATAGGACAAATGATTGACGGCACCTGCAGGAAATGTAAGGAACCCAGGGTAATTGAGACAGTAGAACATCTACTGTCCGGCTCTAAGCCGCACTAGGTATGACTGCCTTGGTGATCACACTTTTCGTAGTCTTGATCTTGTATCGGGAATAGAAATATGTAGGCTGCTAAGGTTTGCTAAATTTGTGTGGGAGTCATTCGATACAGGCACCGCGAACTAGGCCGCCATACTTGCTGATTTCTTGTCACATTTGGGTATCGCTAAGGATCAATCTTGGTCTATGCGAGGTCCTTTGACCACCCAGACTAACCTAACCTAAGCACCAGAAAAATGTTTGTATGTATATAATTGGCTTCCCCTTCCAAGATTTGATCCGAACTCATCACGTGCTTACCGCTGCAGCCACAACAACATTAAATATTCTTTATATACACACTAAATACGAGTATATACCGACATGATTTAAACTTTAATTCAACATGATTTAATATGATTTCAAATCAAAAGTTTTTGCATGGTGATTTACATTTTTTTGTGTTAATAGATATTAAATAATTAATAGAGACTACCCAGCTAAAAAAATATGTATGGAGCATATATGATATCCCATATATGGTTCGGATCCGAAAAATGAGGGTATATGACCATATATGATAATATGTATTCATACATTTTCATACATACATTTTCGTGCATACATACATATGTGTAAATTCATATTCACATTTATTAAAATTACTTTTTTTAAGATTTTAAACATCGAAGTTGTATTTGATGAAACATTTGATTGGTGGATAAATAATTAAAAACGAACTTAAGGATATTTTTCATAATTTTAATAGAAAATGTGTATCGATTACTTAAAAAACACACAAAACTTATCTGCGTACATAAAATTTAATTTAATAAGAATTTAGATTAAAAACTATTGGAATTAATCATTAAAAAAAAATTATCAATTTTATATCAACACTAGTTTTCAATAATTTTTTTTGCAGTAATATGAACTTTGTTTCTTAAAAATATCTAGAGTATTCCGATATTTTCTATAAAATTAATGACTGAAATATCCTTTAGATTATTTCGTTTATTTAATACGGCCGCAATGTATAAAATCGTACAAGAATGGGGTTTATTTTTTAAACGTTAAGGCTGTACGCATATAAACTTTTCAAACCGTATGTATTTTCTAATAGATTTGCAATTCACCAGTGATAAAAAAGAGAGAAAAAAGTCGAGTTAATAAAATGCAAGCTTTTTTGATTGCAAAAACAATCTTATGTGAGATATCATGTATGCATACATGTTTATATGGATTCATATATTACATCTTATTTCTATATTGGATCCACATATGAAGAGCTTCATAATTAAATTTCCATATATGACCTCATATACATATTATAATAAATTTCATATATTAGTCCATATATCAATTCATATATAATACTTTTGCAATGTATAATCCTATATATTTCCATACATGAATTCATACATATTCATATATATTTATATACATTCATATATTAAAAATATATGGACCATACATATTTTTTTTAGCTGGGTAGTACAACTCTAAATTAAAATATTGCATAATATAAAAATATTTTTTTATTTGTTTAATAATTTAATTAGTGACTCTTTGACTAGAAATTTTGTTTAAGAAACTCTGCCTCTCTTTTTTTTAGTAACACATCTCTCTCATCTTCTTGCTTCGACTTGACTTATGCTAGGAACACAACTGGGACGAACGACGAATTTTTCGGTGCGAATTTTCGTCATAAAAAATAAAACACATGTGTGCATATGAAAATGAACACAACACCGCCGTACAACGAAATTCGTCGTGCGTGACGAATTCTGAGATAGATTTATTTCTAATTTGTACGCCGACGAACGACGAAAAAACAATTTTGTCTCTCTCACTCCTTGTCTTTGTACACACAATAACTAACTTTATCAAATGTAAGAGAGGAATTCGCTGCGTAAATTCGTCGTTGTTGTGCTTCACACGACGAATTTACGCAGCGAACTCTTATCGACGAATTCGTCGACGTGGACGAAATTCGTCGTTCGTCCCAATTGTGTTCCTAGCATTAAGCTTTAAATTCCATTTCATTTTTATAACATTTCATCTATCTTATACATTTTCAATCTTAAATTTGTTACGCTAAAAATTTATATTTATTGATTAGAAGTCATCTCGTTTGGTATGAAACAAAAATACTATTAAATATGTATGTATATGTATTTTGATTTTATGGCCATCATAAATTTTTATGTCTAAAGAGTCATAATATTAAGGAAAACGCATGTATAGCTTCGAGATGAGTATCTAATAATTATTTCTAAGAAATTTTTTGTTATATTTTTGTTAGATTTATCTATGAAATTTGATAAGAGAAAAAGTTCTTTTTGTACATTATGAAGAGATAAAGTATTTATTATAGATTCTTTTTTTTATTGATTAATTGATTTTGAATTATGTAATGAGCGAAAGCATAATGTTTTAAGTCTAACTTGTTTGATTTTGATTCCAAATTATTCCTTACAACAAAATCAAATCACTAAAACCATCGCGAGTTAAATATTTTAATACAAATAACGCTCACATGTTTCACTTTCTCACGCACATAATTCAATCACTTAAAATGTTAAAAGCAATAAATTATTGATTTGTGTCTAACGCTTTAAAGCAAATCAATGAATTTTACTTTGACTATGACGATGATGATGGTGATGGTAGGAAATAATCCTCATGAATCGCTTACACAAATACAAACGCACCTTTTTTCGTTCCAAAAATAAAAAATAAAAAATACAAATAACTAGAGACCCACACAAATCTTTCTTATTTAGTTTATAGTTTGTTGTACTAACCTTTTGTTAGAAACACATCATGCACACACACACACACAAACTATCTATCTAACAATAGTTACTAAATTATTTGACAGCCACTCATCGTGTTGTTATCTTAAAACGAAAATTTTAGTAGAAATGCTCTAGAAAGACATGAGATGATGTTGAAGAATGTCAAAGAAGGTTTTTAATGCCGGCCTCAAATGCAAACAAAATTAAAGTGTAATAAATTAAAATGAAGTTTTAGAGAGAAACATTTACAAATGTTTAAAAATTCAATAAGTCTAAATAAATAAAAAGATGGACTGACAGATTTTCTAAATACAAATACATACAAGCATTTGTCTTTAAATTCTAAAGAAAATGTCATGTGAAAGCAGATGGAAATGTTTTTTTTTTTCATTAAAGTCATTTTATATTAAAAATAATGTGTAAGCACCTGCTAGCTTATTAATTCTAGGGCTAAGGACTCGAATACCTTCAAAGTATTTCGGCTGTTTCGGCTTTTTTTAAAGGTGATTATTGATATCCTTTTTATGAAAGTGATAAAAAGGACCCACATGACAAAAAGTTGGAGGCTTAAACTATTTCACAAAAATAGCGTTCCTGCGTTTTTAGCATAAAAGTGTTCAAGGCATCCCTCATCCCACAAGTGCAATATTAAGGCGCTATGAAATTAGGCCTAAATAAGAAAGTGAAACAAGGCCCAATAAAAATTAGGGAATTTTTATTTAATTTTTTTTGCTTTATTTCATTTTATTTCATTGGGCTTTATATTGTGTGTTTTTTGATAAATTTTCTCTTGGGCCGTTTTTAATTTTAAGGCCTTATTTCATAGCGCCCGATATTAACCCTCAAGCCCATTTAAAGTTTTGGCTTAATGGTGGTGTTACAATTCAATTACTGGGTTTTGTGGATTGAAATACTCATACACACTCACACACACAATTTTTGTGTTATTATACATACATATGTATATGTACATATATATTAAGGGGTGTTCTGTAACTCGCACGTTTTGAAAATACTGATACACACACTATTTTTCTGTTATTACACATACATATGTATATGTATATGTTTGTATATTAAGGGGTATTCTGTAACTCGCAACGTTTTGAAATCGCCTAATTTCTAGGAAAGAGCTCACATAAAAAGTTGATTTAGTGCAGCTTTTTAATTGGTTTTACTGATTTTATATGTTTAAGATATATTTTTCGAATTTAACTTCGAATGCACTAAATCGTCCGATGAGTAGAACTCTGATTTTCGGTTTTGGAAGTCGCACCATTTCAAAACGCGTCGTTTGTAGAACACCCCCGATTGTTTACTTTTCTTTCCTGTTGTAGAGGCCGCAACAAGATCATTCCGCTACACTCGATTGTGTGATAGATTTTTTACTTCACTCCAACGTAGATTTAAGCGGGTTAGTTCAATTTCGGTTTTGTCGTTTCCAAGTTTGTGCTAGGCCTCCTCGTCTTTGACTGTCTTGTGTATATTCCAATTTATAGCTTGTTTCACGATATCGTCCGATGGTTTGCGCATACTGTGGCCGATCCAACCCCACTTGCGCTTTTGGATTTCAGCTGTGATTGGCTTCTGATGGTTTCTGACCAAAGCTGAAAATTTTGGGATTGTTCTTGTTCTTCTTCTTCGAAGGATCTTCCTTAAGCATTTTTTAAACAAAACCTTGCGTAGATTTAAGTTCTCGTGGTGATGTGTCCCATGTCTCGTATTCGTATAATAGTGTGGATTTCACACACATATATATATATAAAGGAAGAGTTCCATACTAATTTAAGCCGAACAAATTCTTAACGGACTTTATTCATATGACTGGAGATGTCAGCTTTGGAGTTTTTCACCTTTATTCGCATTATATATATGTATATTAGATTTTTTAGTTCCTATAAGTAGCATAGGGCCTCAAAGATCTAAAAGCGTCCGTACATTCCAAGTTCCAAATCGTGTCTGGTGTTTAAAGCTGAAGGTCGTCATCAGAGGAGTTGATTGGATAATATTTTAGTTATTCACCCTTATTTTAATTGTAGACATCGACGTCACTTTAACACAACACCAAAAAATTAAGGCTTATGTGTCCGTTGGCGAAAACAACTGACTCCTGTTGGCAGGTTTATGCTATTTTCTAGACCTTCGGGAACGGAAATATATTGCCAGTAGCACAAAAATGTTCTCGAGAGCGAGTAAACAAGCCCCAAATTTTTGGTATTGTGTTAAAGTGGCGTCGATGTCGACAATTCGAATAAGGGTGATTATTTCTTGAGGTTTCGGTAATCAGATGGTTTAAGATGAGCAGCTGATTGGGCTACCACATCCGATCCTGGAACTGGGGCTGCCAGCATGGCCTCCACGCGGGCTGGCTTAGAAGCCTTATATCACGTTTATATAGCGAGCCGCTTCCAGCCGCCTCTAACATCAGGAACAGTCGCTGGCAATAGGTGGCTATTGGTTATTTAAAAGTGTCAATAACTCGCCTCTGAGACTCTCCACTCGGAACCGTTGGTTGTCCGCGACTGCCTTAGCAGCTATTCCGCATATTTAAGGAGCTTTCCACTAACCCTAACCTGTGGACGCGTCCGGTACCATTCAGCTCTGCTTCCTTTCAGCGGGTTTATTAGCATTGCTTTTGTTTTATTGATATTTGTTGTCAAGCAAACATTAGATGCCGTTTCCTGGACCATTGTCAGTTTAGCTGGCATATTTGAAAATTTGTGGGTGAGTAGGCATATATTGTCAGCCTAATCCAGGTCCTACAATCTTTCCTATAGACATCTTCTATTGGCCGTTGACTTATGCATTACTACATCGAGTACGCAATTAAAAATCAGTGGCGAACACCACATTGGATTCTAATTTTCCTGCTTAGCAGGTTTTCATAGAGGACTTGGCAGCTAAAGTTCGCTTAAATGCCCTTAATGAGACTTATTATTTGGGTGTGCATCTTTACATTCAGGATGTGGAAACCCTTTTCAAAATCTGTAAATATTAGGTAAAGAGTATATCTCTACTCTACAGACTGTTGAACAATCGCTCTTATGCTGTTGACAGCTTCTTCTTTTCTAAGCATAAAGCTATGTACAGACGATTGTCAGATCTTACAAAATAGTTAGTAACGTGTGCTAAACTAGCAGCTGACAAGAAATTGTCAGGCATCTTACAATCGTGTGAACACATTGTAAAATTATTACCGGATCTGAATAATTTTGCATATGACAACCGGGTGAACTGACAATTTTTCGACTGACGATTTTGTCGGATGAATTTATTGTCATACAACCGTCTGGCAATAAATTGTAAGATTTTCTGAAAAATTTTATAAAACCGTGTGAACTGACAATCTACAATCGGCCATGTCATAGAGTTAAATTCCGTTCGAAATCGGAATTCAATCCACCCTATTTTTGTAGGAGATGGTGTCTAAAAGAGAAAACTTAAATACGAAAATTTGTCAGGTGTCTCCAGACTGTGGGAGTTGGTGGTATGTTGGGGAATTAGCCGGGCTTGACATTTTGAGTTTTTTTTAAATCCGATTCCGAACGGAATTGACATGGCCGAAAAATTATTATTATTAGTTTAAAATGCATGTCACAATGACTATGGTCGTCTTCATTCCTGGTCTTTATTTTAAAAATGTATGTTGATATTATTTTGTTCTGAGAATCAAAAATTTTAGTCTCTAGTCACAATGTTAAATTTATGAATATTTTTCAGTCACAATACTTTCTGCGAATAGGGATGTCCCCTTATTAATTGAACATATTTTATATTATACTCTTATTTATATTCTTTACTCATCTTTTTTTTTTTTGGACAGAGAAAATGTTATACAAAAATTTCAATCAGCAAGTTGCTTGAATCAATGAAAACCTTAATCAGTTTCTAAATTATTACCTAAATGATTGTATCAATCAGCAAAGTTGCAAAAAAAAATTTTTAAATCTGTGTTTTGTTGTTAATTAAAGAAATTTTTATATTCGATTGAAGATACTGATTTAGATCCATATGCTCAACACTTCGCTGGTGAAAATGGGAAAAAAATTTTCAAATTTCAATAAGAGAATAAATGTCTGTATTAACATAATCATATGAATTTGCTGTTGTATTTTAAATAACACTATCTCCACTATTTGGACCTTTAATCAATTATGTTGCATGTGTGTCCTCATCATTTTGATTACTGTATGACAAGCCGCACTAAGAGCAACAAAAACCAAACAATTCCATATATTTTTTTATATATAATAAAAGAAATTAAATAAGCACTAAATATTATACATATATACACACGCACACACACACACGCACACATACACACACACATGCACACAAATACGCACTTTATAACTGTGCTAACGTTCTATAATACCATTTAAAGTCTTTCAACATTTCATTTGAAATGATGCGACGATAAATCAAGGATAATCTACTTTTCAGGATCATAATTTTTGTTATAAATTGACAGGCGCAGTGTCGCAATACAATATACCAGCATACACACACAAACACATAAATTTATGTTATGTTATGTTAACACACACACACACACACACACATCCATATGTATTAAAACCAGGCATAACAGAAATTGTCATACTGTCTTTTCAAACACCAGGCATATCACAAAACGCAACCAACAACAATAAGCAAAAACGGATCCATAACAAAAATAAAATATGTTTGTAAGGCCAACATTCCAAATAACAACAAGAAATGTAAAATGAAAAGTAGGATGAAATGTGAAAAGAAAGAATAAACTGAAATGTTGAAAAAAAAAACAAAAATAATAGAAGAAGCAAAGTGACAGATTTATGTATTTTAAACAATACACACTCACTCACACACACATTTAAAAATTTGTACACACACACATAAACACAATACACACACACAAAACACATACAAAAAGCAATGAAGACTGAACGCACTTTACGCACATCAAACAAAATTGATATACTATACGCTTACGGCAAAATACGAGGCCAAGCTTTAGAGGCCGCTACCAGAAGAGTGCCGGTATATGACATATTTTTTATAATTTAATTAGAATGCCAAACTGCAGTTTGTGGAGGTATCGCACAGTGGGATGATGGTGGCTTCATGCAAGTTTACCCAAAAAAAACTATAAGACCTGGTCTATACGATAAAACATTTGCTGCGAAATACTTTTAAATTCTTTTTATAGCTATGCTATTTATGTCACGATACAGGAGCTAAGAAGTGATTTTCGTAACAAAAATAATCGACACTATTACAGTTATAAACTTATTTTTGTTTTGATTTCCTTGTACTTAAAACCAGAGTAAGAACGAAACGAAAAAACAAAAGAAAAATAATGCGAAGGATTGCTGTATTTGTTTTTGTATGGTTTTTGCACATGAACACAAGTCAGAGAACATAGCCGATCGGCTGTAAGCCGGTTCACAGCCGCTGCCGGCCACAAACAATACATTAATTTAATAGTACGCCGCTATAAAATGAAATAATGGGAAACAATTGCAAATGTTTTGAAATATTTGCGGCGAATTCGACATCATCATATAATATAATTGTATTGCATTGTTATTTAACACATTAAGCTTGTTTCATATAGCTAAGCAGCATAGCTATAACCGGGTGTCCTAAGACACCCTCTCTTCGTGTCCACACAATGAAGTTTTTGTTTAACAGCTGATGAGCCTAAGATGAAAATGAGATGTTCGACTAGAACTGCAGTTCTAGTTAATACGTGATACAAAGTACCCTTTTCCCATCTTTCCTCTTTCAATCATAAATTCAAATGTTTCGAAGTAAACATTTAATTCTGTGAACGGGTAGTAAGGAGTGGTCACAGATCACCAAAGTACCGAGTATTGTACTGACTATATCAAGAAAAATATACAAATTCATCAAATTCGACCGCCCACACTCCGCCCATGCCAACCCAATAAATTTTTTTTCGCAAAAACTTTTCCTATTCAAACAAAAGTCTTAAAATTTTGTAAATAAAATTTCTAGAAAATCCCGCTCATAAAACCTACACAAACCTGTTTTTTGACACACTAGCTCCCTTTTCTCGGAGAAGGTCAGATATACTTACACAAGATTTTTATTTTTAATATTTTGTTTATTCTTCATCTATCATTTATTTGACTACATTGTCACACTCCAAATTCTTTTTGGATGGTTCATGCCTTAAGCCACGGACCGACGAAAAATGTCAGTGTATGTCGAAAGTATACTGCATTTCCTAGAAAACATAAATGTATGCTTCCTGTAGTAATTTGTATTTAATTAAATTTCACAGCAATGAGTAGTACTTTCGATCATCGATAGATATGACAAATCTAGTTGGACCAGATAATATCCTAAGCAACAGTTCCCATCGTATTATTTTTGGCAATAAGTAAAGGCTCAGTTACCCGACTGTAATGTAAAGTAACAGCAACGTAGGAAACAGCTGATCGATATTTTTATATGAAAAGTAGGTTACGTTACATTACATCTCTATAACCATGCCCATTACTTTTCACATAACAATAACGATCAGCTGTTTCCTACTGTTGCAGTTACTTTACATTACACTCGGGTAACTGAGCCTTAAGGAGTTGACAGAACTAGTTAGTTGCAGGCTTGTCTGGTTCAATTTCCCTTTTAAAAGCAAAATACCTAAGCGGGAATGCCAAAAAAAGATTAAAGTAATCGGTCAACACTAGCGGTCCTATGTATAAGCAAAACTTGGCATGAAGTTAGCATAAGTGACGAAATTGAATTAGGTGATAACGAGTACCTCCATACAATTTGACATTAAAAATAGTCCCATTAGCTAATTTTAACCCACTACTAAGTCCCAGCATGATTTTCAATGTGAAGTTTCATGGCAAAAATCTTTTAAGATCATGTTAAATTTTGCCGCTTAGGCTAACTTCATGCCAATTTTTGCTTATACATAGGGCCGTAGTTAATTTTAAAAATTGGTAGCATGGCGCACAGTGAGGCCAAATCACTTTATCGCTGATCAATTCACACAATAGTGAGGTTCGCTAAATTTTATAAGGATAACTCTTACAACAAACTGCAAGTTCCAACAAAATCTTTGCGTATGGGAGTGGGAGACGGGTACTCCCAAATACAAAGTAGTTATTGAGTAATTAAAAAACATTATCTTTTTATATAAGAAATACCGAAACAGGAACAAAATGCACATAAAAAGTACTTGGCCAACAAAACAAGAAAAAATTTATGATTTTTTTTATTCACACACGCTCCTGAATTAATCGCCATGCGAATTATCCAAAAATAATTTTTTTTTTATTAAGCCTAAGAAAGTTAGCTAAAATCACACAAGTTATTTTTTAAATCATTCTTATATTGTAAATACAACCACGATCACGCGTGACTAGTGCGTGACTCACGCGCAACAAATCATAACATTTGTACATTTCTAGTAAATACCAATAAAACCATGAGAACAAGAACAACAATACAAATGTTAGCGAAGCTCCTTTTATTGATAAACTCAGCAACTGAGGATATTATTATTCACGCTTATCGCGAATAAAAGGCGAACATTTTGTTCACGTGAAATATTTCGCGTGACCAAGAAATCGTGAGCAAAATTAGAAAATAGTATACTGACACAACAACAACGCAAACATTGGCGATCACAATTTTAGGGAAAGGGAACACATTTCACGTGAACTTTTATTCGTGATAAGGGTTATTGATTCGTACATGGCTTCTGCGGATCACCGATGCGCAGCAAATGAGAGCGCTCATTTGTTAAAATTTTAAGGTTATATGCTCTTACTATGAGTTGAATTCAATTTTCGATCTTCGCTGGCTGTCGAACATTGAAAATCGAATGCTTTTAGTTCAATTCATATTATGGGCATCGAAAATTTCGTTGAGCAACGAATTCTCTATCGAACAGAATTTATTTAGCTTTCGATGAAGTAAAGTATTAAAAAAGTAAGTATTAAGAAGTAGGTTATGAAGGGCGGTGCTATACCGCATCTCCACTCAGAGACCCAATTGGATCCATTGTGATAACAGTAAGTATTAAAAATTTAAAAAATCACTTGGAGTGCAATCACTTGAGAGCAAATTTTAAAAATCAGTTTGAGTGACATTCACAATAATACCAAGTGAAAATTCGTTCCATCATTACTTTCGACTACAGTCAAAGATCGAAAGTTGCTCGTAATATAAGATCCATAATCTTTGCTTAACTTTATGTCAACTTAAACTGAAAAAATCCATACTTCTTGCACTTCCAATATAAACATTAAAAACTAAAGCAATTCCACAAATAATTTTAATAAAAATTTTAAGCAAAACATTTGAGTAAATACATAAACTTGATGATTTCAGAGTTAGATTTATTACTTTTTCAAAATTACTTAAGCTAACTAGGATTTAATTTTGCAAAGTTTTTAGCTTATAACGCATATTTCCACATATTGGAAAAAAAATTTTCTGCAATAAATACTTTTAATTAAAAAAAAATCAAATACAAAAATCAATTAAAAATGTGATTGATTCAATTAAATTTTTGTTTAAATAATTGTTTTAATTTTTAGTTTAGTGGACTCAATACAATGTAGTATGGATGAAAAGGTCCCTTAATCTAAGATTCTCATATTTTTTTTCACAGTAGTGTTAATTAATTTAAATTAAATATTTTTTCCATAAAAAAAAAATCAAAACAACTTTTTGGTTTGCCTTCGTTGCATTTGCAGATTTTTGTGTTTTTTCATATTTTTTTTTAATGATTTACTGAAATGCTTTTTATATGTAAGTACTAGGGTGTGTAAGTATGTGTGACGACTTGAAGTTGAGTTTCTTAAACAATTCAGTTGGCTATTGCCTGAAGTTTGTATATATTTGTATTTATTTTTATATTCATTTATATCAATTTCATATAAAAAATTTTAAATCACCAAAATAGAAATTATTTAAGTTTTCTGTGCATTTGGCGGCTTCTTTTCTAATACTCTCAAATGTATAGTGTATATGTATTAGTTCCGTTCAGAGTACGAAAGTCAACAGCGGGAAACGTTTGCTTTCGTTTTATTTTGCTCTTTCTCCACAAACTTTCGAAGTACGTTAATTGCTAAAGCAAATCCAATCGATGGGATTTTATTTATTTTTTTTTTGGGAAACCCCAAAAATTTATAATTTTTTAAAATAATTAATTATGTGGAGACAAGAACGCATGTGAATCAAAGTAACATTTGCATAATTTATTCAATGCAAAAAAATTTTTACTATCTGAGAATTCATTATAAGGAGATCAAAATACACTGAAATTGTAACAAAAAAATGTGTTTTTTAAATCAATTCATAATAGGGAGAGTTTCATTTTATAGATATTCACTATAGAGAAGGCGACGATCTATCGAAGGCGATGATTTGACCCCTGACCTATCTCTCGAAATTCTCCTCGTAATACGTTCAATATGTCCATTTTCTTCATCAAACCATAATGCCACCGAATCCATCACTATTTCATTTATTTTAGCTTTAACAAAAACGCGTACAGCACAAAAAAATTTGTTTAAAATATTTTTGTTTACAAGTTTTGACAATTCATATTGTAATTTTTCGCTAATGTGAATTTTGTATTGACAGTGTTGCTTCTTTTTGAAGTTATTTTGCTAAAGCGTTTGCGTCAGCAATATAGAGTATCAAATTATACTCTTATCGCATTTACCTTTCGCACCAAACTGGCTTTCGCATCTCAAAAGAGAGTAACACCCCTGGAATCATCCTTTAAGATTTTTGTTATTTTGTCTACTTCTTTTAAAAATATAAAATATGTTTAATTTAGAGGGAAAAAGAAAATATGTATTTTGTTGGTTACTTTTACATACCAAAAAAAATTAAACTTTTCAACCCTGCAATCGGTTTTTTATTATTATTTTTACTACCCGTTTAATTCTTATTCAAATATAAAATATGTTTATTTAATCAACAAAAAACAATTCAGTAAAGTGCGACTTTGACTGGCGCACGAAGGGTTCCGTACGTTGGGCTTTGAGCATTTTTTAATACAGCGTTTTTTTTTAGTTTTTGACGTTTTTTTTTTTTTGAGCTAAAGTTATTTTTTCTTTTGTTTATTTTACGCTTTTTTCTCGTTTTGGCGATTTTTTTTTCATTTTGGCGTTTTTTTTTCAGTTTGGCGATTTTTTTCATTTTGGCAATTTTTTTTTCATTTTGTCGATTTTTCCCATTTTTGCGATTTTTTCATTTTGGAGATTTTTTTGATTTTGGCGATTTTTCATTTTGGCGATTTTCCGGTTTTTCGCGATTTATTTCCGTTTTAGAATTATTTTTAATTTGGTGCTTTTTTTCGTTTTGGCGATTTGTTTTATTTGTTTTGGCGATTTTTTTTCGGTTTGGCGATTTTATAATTTTGGGATTTTTTTGTTTTAGCGTTTTTGAAAATTTCAAGAAGTTTGTGCTTACGGTTTCCAAGATACAGCAAGTTGTCAAAATTATATTAACTGATGGTACACCCTTTAATTAAATTTTTTTTAAATTTTACTGTTAATTGTTGTAGTCTGTATAAAAATACACAAACCTTACAAAATTCAAGTGTATATACATACAATTGTATATATATTACATGGGATTTTAACATTTTTCGTTGCTCGTTTTGGAACACCCTTTAATTTCCAACTCTCATGTATTTGCTGTTGTAGTGGCCAAAGGTCTTATGGTTCTCGAGAAAATACCCTGTGGCAGACGGACGGACAGACGGACATCGTAGCGAGAACAATAGGGTGTCTTTCCACCTTTGGTGTACGAAACCCTAAAAATTAGTTCCAGCTATTTACTTTTGTATGGCAAAATAAAGCTTAAACTTTCCAGCTCTGAAACTATATTTGCGGTTTTGCTGATTTTCAATGCCAATCTATTTCGGACAATTTGTGACACATCATTCTAAGACCGAAGTCTTTAGCTTTTCTGAGAGCTTCGGAAAACCGATTTTACGTACAGACGTACGGACATCGCTTCTTCGTCTTCGCTATTCCTTACAAGGACCTAGAATATATATACTTTATGGATCACATATGAATATTGTGGAAATTACACAAGGTATGACGAACCTTTATATGTCTACCCTTTGCCATTTTTGGTGATGTTTATAAAAAATATTCAAGCAAAAATTTTATGAAAAATTTCAGACACACACACTTTTTTTTGTCACCCAGTGTACAATAAACACAAGCAACTGAAACTGACATAAAGTAGACGAATCGTATAGCAAAAAAAAAACACACACACACACATACACATCAAAGGACAATTATGCACACAAACTCCCAAAAGTAAGAAGAATTTGAACTTGATAATGGTAAGTGGATGAAATATGTATTAAAAAAAATCTAAGGAGTTACCCTTATTTGACACATTTTAAATGTCATTTGAACATGCGAATGACCGTTTTTATGGCATTTAATACGCACCGAACAGCAGCAGCAGCAGCAGCCATCTTTATTTTCATCTTTGTATGAAAAGCGACAAGTTTGAGTGAGTGTGAGTTTGAAATTGTCGAAATACTTTTGGACATTAAACACGTTTCCTTCATATCATATATGAACATTTCAAATGATGTTGAATGTTGGATTCATTTTCATTTTTGCCATTTTATTGAAAACATTAAATCATTCTATCAATTCATTTAATGCTGAAGTTGTTTTTGTTGTCGCTTGAGAGTTATCTAATGGCAGTGGTTTTTTTTTTTGGAGGGTTAGTGTTCAAAAGAAGTTTACGTTCAGTTAAAGCGAATGGCTGAGAATATCTTTTGCTTATGAGCTGCGTGTGTGTGTGAGTGCGGGAGTGTGTGTGTGTGTGTGTGAGTGCGTGTGTGTGTTTTAGTCGTTAATGTGGTGATGTGTGCTTGATAAGGTTTCATTTTAAAAGTGTCAAGGAAAAGGACATTATTTAGTACTTAAAATGATTCATTGGAATTTAGAACATGATTTTCTTCTTTGTTCAAAAAAGAAATATGTATGTATTTCCTTATTCTGTACTGTCATGCTTTTTGGCAAGTGTGTGCGGCAGCAAAGACATTAATGTTTCAGGGTAGCAAAAAGGCAGTGGGCGAAGAAGGTTTATGATTTCAATTAAATTTATGGGTTTTTGGGAAAATTTGGTAATCTCAATTTCTATATAAAATAGTTTAATGTGGTCGCGTAAGTTTAATCCTAGAATAGAGGCTATTTAGAAGTTTTTTATAAAAGTTGCGTTGCATGTTTCAATTTCTTATTTGTAATTTATTTATTTTTTTTGTTATCTACAACAAAGAAGCCTCTAGCAGACAATTTTGTAGCTGATTTTTTTTTTTTTTTAATTACTTGAAAGACCGAAACAATTGCCAATAGAATGCTATTCGGTGAAATTATGACTGGCCCTAAAAATATTTCATTCGAAACTAAATTTTTGTTAACACTTTTAATGGTAATACAAACAGTTTTCAGAATTATAATTTTATTGGATTTGATTAAATATTTAATTGATTCAATAAAAAATTTAAGTGATTTAATAAAAAATTTAATTGAATATATAAAAAAATATAATTTATTCAATAAAAAATATAAGTGATTAAATAAAAATTTAATTGATTCAATATAAAATGTAATTGATTCAATAAAAAGTTTAATTGATTCAATAGAAAATTTAATTTGATTCAACAAAAAATGTAATTGATTCAATAAAAATATTTAATTGATTCAGTAAATTAATTTAATTGTTTAAAAAAATATAAGTGATTAAATAAAAAATTTAATTGAATAAATAAAAATTTAATTGATGCAAAAAATTAATTTTTTTCAATAACAAAATTTAAATGATTATATAAAAAATGTATTTGAATAAATAAAAAATTTAATTGATTCAATAAAACATTTAATTGATGCAATAAAAAATTTGAACTGATTCAACAAAAATTTAATTGATTCAATAAATTAATTAATTGATTCAATAAAACAATTTAAATGGTTATATAATAGATGTATGTTACTTAATTATATGTATATAAAAAATATAATTGATTCAATAAAAAATTTAATTTGATACAATAAAAAATATAGTTGATTCAATAAAAAATTGAATTTGCTTCAATAAATTAATTTAATTGATTCAATAACAAAATTTAATTGATTCAATAAAAAATGTAATTGATTCAATAAAAAATTTAATTGAGTTAGTATATTAATTTAATTGATTCGATAAAAAAATGTAAGTGATTAAATAAAAAATTTAATTGAAAAAATAAAAAATTTAATTGATTCAATAAAACATTTAATTGATGCAATAAAAAATTTAAACTGATTCAACAAAAAATTTAATTGATTCAATAAATTAATTTAATTGATTCGATAACAAAACTTAAATGATTATATCTATCACTATCCCTTTCCCAAAGCAGGTAAAACCTAGTAATAGTAGGCATTATATTTAAAATTTAAAAATTGTTCAAATGTTCTGATTGAAAGTATTTGTATTAGGTTTGTTCATGTATATTTGCGGAGCAATATTATTTATTTCTGTGTATCTCAAAATTAATTGATATAAAAAAGTTTTTTTGAATTATAAAAAATCTTTGGAAAAAATGTTGTTGATAAAAGTTTAGGGCAAACATAAATATACTCGTATGTTTACTCTCACTTTATCCGAAAATAAAGAATATTGAGTTCTACTGGCACAAGTAGTGAATTAGCAAAAATTATCTCCTAATACTAGCGAATACTTATAGCGTCTTAAATATTAGCAATAATTATGCAAAGCATTCACTTCAAGTTAAGCAATTTCTGTTAACTATAACACATCAGCTCACGTTTCGTTTGAGAACAAATTAAGCTGTCTGAGTATAAAACAGTTGGCGTGCACCAACAACATCAAATTCAGGTTTAGCAGATATTTTTCGTAACTTTATAAGGGAAAACTTCATCACAGTATCAGCTGTTAGTTTCCTTTAGCAACTGATTGCTCATAAATATTATCATTGTTGTTTATTTGTTTTTGTTTTTTTTTCATTACTAATTCCACAATTTATGTCTCTGTCCTTAAGTCCTTTAATGTAATTAACTTTTATAGATAATATATGATTTGCAAAAAAAAATAATTTTAAATTGTTAAAAATTTTCATAATCATACAAAATCAACTGTCTAAAATGCTAATTTTTTATTCCACAATACATAATTACAATTTATTGCAAAGTGCTATGAAACATTGTCACAGCTTCCTCTAAATAATCATAAAGCGATCAACAAAAAAAAAATACGTGCAGCCTTCTGCTAAATAAAAATATGATTGTAAAGGTATGACAGTATAGAATGGATATGTTGAAAATATCCATAATCAAACGCATGACAAACACAAATGATAATAGTAACTACAAGCTGGTGTTGCGAGAATTTTAAAAGCCTTAACTACATACAATAATTGATTAATGTAAAGTGAAAAATTTAATCTTTTATTTATTAAATTTTTCTTGCAATCCTTTTATAACTTTGTTCAAATTCATTTAGACTCGCATGAGAATAATAACTGTCACTGACATTGTACTCAAGCAGTCATCGGAATGTAAAAAAGTGTCGTAACTCTTATCAGATTTCTGACACTAAGAACTTTTGTAATTTTTGTTCAAATAAGTGTAAGGACATACCCACTTACCACTTATCCTTCATTTGAACAATTTAGTTTTCAACCAAACTGTTAATAGTTTGCAAAGAGCGTTAAGCATAACTTCGAAATTTATCCAATAAACTGCTCTATTAATTTTTTTTTTTTGGGCAAGGACATTGCCCATTCCCCATATATCCTTTATATAAAAATTCTAATTTATTTACGAATATTTTGAGATAGCAGAATAAATGATTTAATTACAAACGGCAAGTATTTATAAGCGTATGCCATGAAGAATTCTCGAAAATTTTATTCTATAAGCTACAAGGACATGGCATACATCCTTTATATTAAAAATTAATTTTCAACTACAATTATTAATGAGGTTCATCAAAAACTTGCGACTTTTTCAATATTTAAATAATAAAGGGTTAGTAGATGTTATTCCAATCCATACATGAAAATATATGTATTTAACAGAAATCAACAAATTAAGTTAAAAATATATCTAGACCAAAAATAAATTGGTAACAATTTGTAATTCCATACAGAGTAACGATCACAAAAATTTTAAGGCAATCGGTGCAAGGACATGCCTAACTCTCATATATCCTTTATATTAAAAAATTTTCGATTGATTATTGATCATTGAAAACTACTGAATTTTTCTAGATTTATACCATAAAGCGCCATTGTAGATTTTATTGTAATCCGTGCATGAAAATGCATAATCAATATTGTTCAGAAATAAATATTTTAAGCTAAAAATACAGCAAAAGGAAAACTAAGTTAAAATAAATAAATAATATAAATATTTATAGATGGCTACATAGTATAGCTCTCAAAAATTTTATTGCAATCGGTGCAAGGACATGCCTGCCTCACGTATATCCTTTATTTTAGAAAATTTAAATTTTGCTACTAACTTGGATGGAGATGCTGCCAGAACTGGTAAAATTTTCTTAACCTTTCCATTAATGCAATCTGATACACTTCTTTCCAACTAAAGTGTTAGGAAATTTTTATCTCTTACATACTCCATATATCCTTTATTTCGTAAACATAATTTATAATGCCAATAAATATATATAACTATTTATAGATTTAACCACTGAAGTATTCACATGAATTTTATTGAAATCGCCCTAGGGATATGCACATCTCCCATATGTCCTTTATTTTATAGATTCAATATAAGTTACCACTATTTTCAGAATAAAGTAATAGATATACAGCAAAGTGTTTTCTTCAATTGTTAATAATTCAGAGCATCGAAAATAAGAGTTTCTTTAAAGAATTCGAAAAAAAAGATCAAACTATTGTCAGTGTCAAATTTTTTTTATAGTTTGGAAATTCCTATATTCCTACAGCGAAACGCTCTGATAACTTTTTTTCAATCAAAGATTATCTCCAATATATTCGATGATATTTTATAATCAGTGCCTTTCACATCCTTTATGCTAAAAATGTAATTTTTGCTACAGCTTTTATAAGAATGCGCTTAGTAATTATTTTGAAATTCATGCAGTGAAGCCTTTTGGCCAATTTCGTTTCAATTGGTGGAAGAATATGAAAAAATTCCCACATATCATTTATTTCAATTTTTCAATTTAAGACACATCCTTTTGAGGGACGCAGCAAAAATTAATAACAATTTTTGAAATTACACATTAAAGTAATCTTACAAATTTTGCTGTCATCGCCGCAAGGAAATATTGAACTCCCTCATGTCCTTTTTCTGAAAACTTGAAGAGTAGATACGACTGAAATCTTGAAACTGTATTCAGGCGACTTAAGCATATTTTTTATACGTCGGCGTCGAATTAATCTAAGAATTAAACTTTAATTTTTCTCTAGCCAAGACAACGACCAGCTTCATCATGTCCTTTTTATTTAAACTGAATATATGTAGCTGCATTTACAACCCGTATTCAGAGAATTTCAATAGCTATTTCTAGCTGTATGCAATGAAGCCCTACTTTAAGTCTTACTTCAATCGCTGCCACATGTGCTTTTTTTAAATTTTAGCTTTGATTGTATCCTCAATTTTACGAGAATTTATAGCCTTTTCTAGCCAAATTAAAAAGCTCTAGAATATTTTACTCATATAAACTTAAAAATAAGTCTTGCTGCGATATATCTTTTTTCTTTAAAATTATATTTTTGCCATTGCAATAATTACAATCCAGCGAGGGTTGGGTAAAAACTTGTAAAATGTTGTATAGTAGCGCTGTAGTGAATTTTATTGCAGGCAGTTCAAGAATATGTCAATTTCCCACATATCTTTTATTTGAAATTTAATATTCGCAACATTTGGAAGTAAAAAGCAGTGCGATTCAATAACAATTCCTAAGCTTATGTAATAAAGCCTTTTGAAAAGTTTTACTTTAATCGGTGAAGGGATTTCCAAACATGCCATATATCCTTTATTTTAAAAATTTACTTTTAGCTACAAATATAACCTTCCTGTTAAGGAAACTGCTAGCCTTTTTGGATTTCACAATGAACTGATTTAGATTTCATTAGAAACGGAGTATAAGCAGATTTCGCTCTCACATATATCCTTTTTCTTAGAAACTAAATTTTAGCTATTGTAATGATTAGAATGCAGCGAGGGTTGGGTAAAAGCTTGTAAAATTTCATATTGTAGCGCTCTAGTGAATTTTATTGCAGGCAGTTAAAGGATATGCCAAGCTCCCATATATCCTTTATTTTAAAAATTAAGGCCGAGTTTACATCTGTGTGCCATGTGCCCAAAAAAGCTTAACCACTAATTACTAATGAAAAATTGTATGATTCAGACACGTATTTATTAAAATTAATTAATTAAAGGAAAAATTTTACATCACTCGGTGCAAGGACTTCTCTACATGTCATATATCCCTTTCGTTAAAAGTTATATTTTAGATACAACTATAAGCATAATGCAGCGAAAATTGGCAAATATTACAAGATCTACTATGTGGAACTGCAGGCCTTCAAATTTTATTGCAAGTTGTGCAAGGATATTCGAACCTTTCTTATATCGTTTACCTTTAAAATTAAATTTTAGCTGCAATTGTTGTCAGAATACAACGAAACTTAACAACAATATCCAGACTTATTTAAAGATTCGCCCTGGAAGTTTTGTGTTTCACTGCGTTCAAGGACATTCTCAACTCCCATATATCCTTTATTTTAAAAAATCTATTTTAATTAATTTAAACAATTAAGAACCCTATTTTGTTATACATACATACGCAAATGAGTTACAAAACGAACTTAAACTTTAAGCTGCCGCTTAAAATACGTTACAGGCTGCATCATAATAAACCCGTTTTGCGTTTGAAACTAAATAACATTTTGAAAATTTACATGACATTAAAGAGATAATACAGTTTTAATAAATATCTTCAATCTGCTGTCAATGTAGAAATATAATATTTATAAATGATAAAATTGATGCAACTACAAAAACTACCATCCGATGGTAGATTCTACAATTGTGATATAAAAACGTAACTTTTTTGTATAGACATACTATATATGTACATACATACATACATATGCAAAGCTATTTGGCAATTAAAATATTTTATGTGATATACATATACACATAAGTATGCAACAATGTATGTACATTAAGATAACATTAAATTATTTTTTTTTACTTAGACAGTTTTTATGAAAACTCGTATATCACAGCCTTAGAGTATGACCATTCTATAAACTCATATAATATGTACAATATTTTAACCTCCAATGCTGCCTTTGTGTATGCGTGCTTTCTCCCCACCAACTCTGGCAAAAATATGACAGGTAATAAAAATTATTTATGCGCATTAAGGGTTGATAAATATTATTATTATATCAGCAGAAAGCTTTATGGCAAAATAAAATGTTTGAGCATTTGGTGGACTGTCACACTGGAAAATGAAAGCATGGAAGAAAACTGGGAACTGTCAGCACTAAAAGCATACAACACATTTATTTAGTTAGCGCTGACAAATGTTCAAGTTAAAGTTGTAAAAAAGAAAGTATATATGGGTAATTCCATTCTCACGGGTGTGACCAAGATACTCGTACATAAAAATAAAAATATAAAATTTATAATTTAATATTTAACAGTTATTCTTATTAATCTAACTAATAGTTAGACCGTGAAAGATGCATGCTTCCTGCCCAGAATGGCAATCAAAAGGCTGTGACGGGTGTGACGTTACAAATTTCATAATTCTACCTTTCAGTATATATTCTGTAAAATCTTTCGTAAAACGCACACAATTCTTGTGATTCATGTGCTTATTTTAGGCTGTTAAAATTGTAAAAAGAAAGCATATGAATATGGCTAATTCCATGCTGACGGGTGTGACCGATAGTAATTTTTTTTTTTGCTATAATCCAAAAATATATAAAATTTATCATTTAAAAAATGGTGAGGTTTACGTTTAACATTTAATATTGAAAAAACATGATTTTTGCTCAGAAGCAGACGGGTGTGACCAGATAGTAAATTTTTTTTTGCTATTATCGAAAAATATATAAAATTTATCGTTCAAAAAATGGTGAGGGTTACGTTTAACATTTAATTATGAACAAACATGATTTTTGCTCAGAGCCACCATCAGAAGCCAGTGACGGGTGTGACCTTACAAATTTCAGAATCATATCTTTTAAGATATATTCTGTCAAAAAATTTTGGTGTAGTAAATTGTTAAAAATATTTTTGATTGTATTGATCCCTTTACTCCACAAGTCAGACTTGTCAGACTCGACTTGTCTAGAAAATTTTTATGAAAATCATTGTAAAAAATGTTGCGCTTTTCATATAAATTTTTTACTTAAGTCCAGTGTCTGGGTTTTGAAAACAGATATTAAATAATTAATGCCTGAAAAATAATAAATTTTCTTTAAAAAAAAACTAAGTTTTCTTTAAAAAAAATACTTTTTTTATGTGACGGGTGTGACCTGGTCAGAAAACTCGAAATATTTTATGAAATTTATGTGATTCTTGTGCTTGTTAGAGGTACCAGAGATTCTGAAGGAATATCTTTGGAGAGTTGCATTTATTTTTGATGGACTTCGAGGAAGGTTACGTCTAACTTTAGTTACTGCCTTTTTTAATGATCGCTGTGATGTAAAACTACAAATTTAAGATGTATTCAAAATGCTTCACATTTGACTTTCATTATTTTATTGCTCTTAAATTTTTTTTAATGCGCAGTAACAATTTTATTAGAGCTTTAAATGTTCACGGTGACGGGTGTGACTAAAAATTTTAATACTTCAATTAATCCACAAAAATTACTCATTATAAGACATACAAAGATAAAAAAACATCAACAAAAAGCAAACAAGTATATATACGAATATAGATAGGGCTGGTTTACCAATCAAAACAAGTTTTAAAATTTTGTTTTGGTTTTGTCGAACGTTGTCGACATCACAAACCGGCCCATAGTGATAACGATTTTTATTACAGAAACCTTAAAACAGACACCAAGCATACAAAGAAGGAGATAAGAAGAATTTTTTGTATAGGCTCATTTCAAAGAGTTTCCAAATTGATGAGAAATATAAATAATTTTATTTTTTCTTTTCAATTTGTGGACATCAGCTGAACGGTTTTTATTCATAACATATACATCATTAAATATTGTTGTTACTGTGTGATATCATTTTGCGTGGAATTACCCATATATTAAATGTACTGGTATAAGAAAAGGGGTTTGTTTTGTTTCATTCCCTTTTTTAATATCATTTTACTTGTGCGAGCTTGTAGAGGCATATTTGCTGTCTTCAGCTCATTTGTATTTTTGGTTATACATAATTCATTTTTACTATTACACAAATCACAAATCAAATTTTTGGTCATATGACATTTATTATTACTATGACTGAGTATAAGTAAAAAGCCTTGATTTGCGCCATTATACCATTTGCTATGAATACAATTCTAATATAAATTGGAATAAATCTGATTGTCATAAGTAAACTTTGAAACATATCCTTAGCGTGATTGGCGTATTTGGACTTAGACTACGACGTTTTGATCCTGGATTAAAGAAAAATATATTTCTAGGTTCTTTGTATGTTACAAAATACACTGAAATTTAAAAAAAAATTAAAATTGAAGGGTATTCTGTCAGTTAATGCTAAGTTGACTATGTAATTTTCACAACTTCCTGCAACTTGGCAACTGTAAGAGGAAAGCTCTTAAAATTTTAAAAAACCGCTAAAACTAACTAATCGCCAAACTTAAAAAAAAATCCCAAAAGGAAAAATCGCCAAAATAAAAATGCGCTTAAGTGAAAAGTATCACCAAAAATAAAATAAATCGCTGAAATACCAAAAAAAAAAAATTACCAAACTGAAAAAAATCGCCAAAACGAAATAAGTGCAAAGAGTTAAAACTCGCTAAAACTAAAAAATTGCAATTAATCGAAAAAAATCGCCAAAATGGAAAAAGCACCAAAACTAAACAAAATCGCTCAAACGAAAAAAATCGACAAAAACTAAAACATGCGCCCAAAACCCGAAAAATATCACCAACACGAAAAAATCGCCGCTACGAAAATCACCTAACAGAAAAAAATCGCTAAAACTAAAAAACAGCAGAAAAATATACAAAAACCGAAAAAAATCGTCAAAACGAAAAAAGTGCCAAAACTTTAAACTCGCTAAAACTAAAAATTGCAATTAACCAAAAAAATCGCCAAAATGAAAAAAGCACCAATACTAAAAAATCGACAAAAGGCTATAAAAAAATAACGGAAAAAATCGCCAAAACGAAAAAGCACCAAGACTAAAAAAATCGCTCAAACGAAAAAAATCGACAAAAACTAAAAATTTCACCAAAAACCGAAAAATATCTCCAACCCGAAAAAATCGCCGAAACGAAAAAAATAAGCAGAACCGGAAAAAATCGCTAACACTAAAAAAACAGCAGAAAAATATGCAAAAATCGGACAAAATCACCAAAATGAAAAAATTGCCTAAAATTAAAACTCGCTAAAGCTGAAAAAAATGCAATTTATTGAAAAAAAATCGCTAAACAATAAAAAATCGACAAAAATAAAAAATTCGCTAAAATCCGAAAAAAAATTACCAACCCGAAAAATCGCCAAAGAGAAAAAAATCTCCAAACCGAAAAAAAGCGCTAAAACTAAGAAAACCGCAGAAAAATATGCAAAAACCGGACTAAATCGCCAAAATGAAAAGTGCCAAAACTAAAAAATCATTAAAACTAATAAATGAATATCATAAATCGCAAAAAGAAAAAGCGTTAAATTAAAAAAAAAACGTCAAAACTCGAAAAAATCCAAAAACGGCAAAACTAACAAAAGGCAAAAAAAATTTTTTAAACGTACATCAGGTAAGATATTCGATTATATAGGCTAAACTTTTTACAGTACTACATATTCAGTGTACGTACGAAGTCCTTTGGGTGCGAGTCAACGTCGCACTTCGCTGAATTTATTTCAGTTTTGGTTTAATGAAAAGCACACATGAATCAAATACGAGCAAACTTCGTTTTTTTGTATAAAAAAAACATCTTAAAGCGAGGAAAAGTAAAATAAGTTTTTTAAATTTCATCAGGATAACAAAATTTGCAATCCAGCACAACAGCTGGTTATTGAACTTGCCACATGCTACTAAAACAATCGTCTGACAGCGTTGCGGCAATTAGTCTCATATCAACAAAAATATTTTGTGTTTACATGAAACGTTTGCGAAATATTTTATCTATTTTCATACACTGATGGTGACAAATAAGGCTATCAGCGTAAAAGTGGTGTAAGCCCAAACTATTTAATTATTTAGTTGCTCCATGTTATGTTCTGTGAAAAAACGATTTTTCAGCTCTATCTTCTCTTCAAATACCACAAAGTGGCTTACTTTAATTTTGTATTAATAGTTGGTAACGTAAAGAACGTATTTATCACCAGAACAGCAAAAAAAAAAAATAAATAAAAAATGTGGGTTACACCACTTTTGCACTGATGGCCACAAATAGTCTTGTTAAAATAGTTCTAGCTTTATAAATACAATCATAATAAAATATTTATGCAGACCTTTTTATTTGTCTGCCTTTATAAGGGTTTGTTTTTTCGCCTGCTCTCTGCTTCTGCGTTAGCCTGTCATTATCCTTTTTATATATTATGTTGAGATAGCGCGAGGCTTCTTCTTTTCAGTTCACTACAAATCATTTAGAAATATTAATGTCAAATGATTTTATTTACAGCAAGACATTAGGCATAGAAAAGTAGTACTTTACCACCACCTCAAATATAATTGTAGCAAATGCCAACATTTTGCTACTGGTGTGTATTTTAAGTATCATAGTTTTCGCAATATCGGAGTCCAATCATTTAAAATTAACAGACAACAAGTGCATTATTTTAAAAAATCCGAAAAGTTTAATGTTACCAACTTCAATTACATTCGGATTTTATAAATACAAAGGAAAACCTGGCGTTTTGCTTCGTCTGGAGCTTGATGTGTGGGTTGGCTTCTTGCCCGACCAGCCTAAGACGAAGAAAACTGAGAGGGCATGAGAAAAAACCGATTAAGGAAAGTAAGATATGCAAATAAAAAATAGCGAAGAAATTTAATACGAAATGTGTAGAATCAAACAACCACCAGCAGCAACATTTACTTAAAATTCCAAAAGGATCATACAAACACACAATATCTTGCCCTTTCATCATTTCCAGCAGCGAAATAAACCATCTTGTATACTCCAACATCATCAACCAGCAAAAGTCAACATCAAAAATAAAGTTTGGCATTTAACATCATGGCCGCGCGGCGACTGGCTGTCAGTCACCAGAAGGAACATGAGGATGTAGAACTTAGAAGAAGCATAAATATCTTTGCTGGTGTAGTTGTGCAAAATGCAAAATTTCCAACAACCAACACAAAAAAAAACAGAAATAAATAAATTAAATAAAAGAAAAGACGGCAGTAAATGTCACGATGATAGACGAAGCTGAACGAAATTATAAACACGGCCAAGTCATCAAACAACAACAATAATAGCAGCAACAAAAAAAAGATTCTTAAGGGAAAATCACAAAAAAATAAAATAAAATATCAACAACAAATAAGTTTAATGGGAAATTTAATAAATTTCCTTTTTTGTTTTTGTACTTGGGGGGGGGGGGAAGGATTGTTAAATTAAACAAGTAAAATTTTACCAAAAACAAACGACAAAAATGGGTGGTACACTTGATGAAATATAAAACAAACAACTCTTAAGTTAAATGGAAAATATAAAGGAACTTTTCATAATGCAAAATAAAGGACCTTTTCATATTTAGCATTGCGTGTCCCTTTTTCGCTGATTTTTTTTCAGTTTTGCCACCATATTTTTCAATTTCTTTTTAGAAGCATAAAAATAAACATTTTCTCTCTCCCTATCTCTCTCTCTCTCTCTCTCTCTCTCTCTTTGTGACATGAATAAATCACTCAAATGTATAAAATGTTTTCCAAAAAGGTCAACAAAAGGTCTGTTATTATTTTCTTTTACCATGCCTGTTGTATACGATTAAATTTATTTTATTAAAAACCTAGAAGTGGCGCAAATGGTGATTAAAATAATGTTCGCTGATTTTAGATATGGAGAAAAAAAAATTAATCGGCCCTGTTCTGAAAACCGAATCAGAGTAAATTTCTCGTTTTCAAAAAATTAATAATGGTCCTGCAGACGTGTTTAAAATCATACACGATCATTTTTATATCACATATGATATTTAAGAATCTATGTATATAATTAAAAAATTTTAAAAAATCTAAAAAAAATATTTCTATCGTCGGAGGTAGTTTAAAGAACAGGGCGGAATATATACATTAATGCGGGTCGATTTAAAAATCGCACAAATTACAAGGAAAATCGTATTCTAGGGATCAAAATAAGAAACTTTGCCGAGGCAATCATACCTCTAACATGAAAAAATTGATGTCCCGACTTTTGATCCGAAGGGTCAAATTTTGAAAAATCTCACTTTGACCCATTTAGAGTTCCTGATATACATATATATTGATATATGACCGACCCCCACTAATTTTTGAGGGCCAGCCCACCTATGCCAGTGACACACCCTATGGAACCACACCTGGGGGGTTCTCCATATAAATATTTAAAAAAATCACAAATGTTTGTACCGGGAATCCACTAGGGTTGGTTCCAGGGGGTGTGGGTCGGCCCTCCAAAAGTAGTGGGGTTCGGTCATATATTTTGACTCGATTGAGGAACTTTAAATGGGTCAAAGTGAGATTTTTAAAAATTTTACCCTTCAAGAAAATTTGACATTTCGGATCAAAAGTCGGGACATCAAAATACATTTTAGAGATATGGTTCCTTCGGCAAAGTTTCTTATTTTGATCCCTAGAATACGATTTTCCTTGTAATTTGAGCGATTTTTTTGCCTCCATACAAATCGACCCGCCCTAATATACATACACAGTATGGCCAAAACGACCTTCTGTCTTCTTCTACTCTTCTCTATACTGTTCTATTCTAATCTCTAATCTCTTCTACTCTATTTTACTCTTTTATACTCTAATATATTCTGTTCTATTATATTATATACTAATCTGATACATATATCTAATCTAATATACACTACTCTAACTACTAGGGCGTGTCGGTTTTGAGAAAAAAAATTTTTTTTTGGTGATTTTTGTAAATGAGGAGTTCTAGAAATGTCTTTTGATGTGTTTTATTTGAATTTAAAAGGTTTTTGCTTATTAAATCTGTGTCAGTTATTATTTACTGATAAACGAGTAGTAAGGGTTTTCATGAGAACTCTTAATGTTGCCATTTGTGCAATTGGGCAAACTTGCGAGACTTATTTCATGAAGCCCCTTTTCAACTTTTGCGCAAACAGGTAATTTCAATTTGAAATAAACGTAAGCAAAATGATTTAATAATCAGGGCAATTAACAATAAGACTTGCATAGTGTAAACCATGATATAAATATAGAAGGTACTTCCATTCTCTCATTTTTTCTTGACATTCACCTTCTGACAAGGATAGGTATTTTGAAGTTTCCAGTAAAATCGTGCTACCGTATTAATTTAATATTTCCCCTCTGTTTCCTGTTTGTTTGAAAATTTTATTGAAAAATTATTTCAGAAGTTTTATTTATAAATTCAAACAATTGAAAAAAAATGTGATGATAAATGTTTTATTACCTTTGTAATAAAACATTTGCTTTGTAAATGTATTGTGGTGTTAAAAAAAAGCGAAAATGAACCAATTGTTGAACCAGCAAACTTCTGACTGATAGAGAAGCACTCTAACCAATATGCTAACAAGCAGCCTGAATAACTATTGAAATTATTGTGCAAACATTCTTATACCGAAATGAAAAAGATCAGAAAAAAATTGTCGCTATGTCTATTTATAGAAACAAAATAACATGACACCTCATAAAATCAAGAAAACTTCCTTATTAAAAAATCAATAAAATGCTTTACACACTCATATAGGAACCTACTAAAATCAAGAAGAAAACCTTAATAATAAGCCTAATTAAACCAAGAAGAAAAGCTTTTTAAAAAAATCAATAAGGCAACCTTATAAAATCAATAAGAAATCCCTATAGTTTACAATTTATAAGAAAACCTAATAGAATCAAGAAGTTTTTCTCTATGGATTGTTTTTTTGATGCCAAAAATAACGGAAATTGAGTAAAAAAAAGTTGTGAATAATAAGATTTCTTCTTGATTTTATGTAGTTTTCTTCTTCATAAAATTAATAAGATTTAGCACATAAAAACAATAAGGAATCTCTATGAAAAAATCTTCGCTTCTTTCTGCTGGGATACCCCTTAGCCTAAAAACGTTTCATAGAGAAAATCTTATTGATTCTATGAGGCAGTTTTTTCTCTGTGTATCTTTCGTACGATTGGCGATGTAATACCGATCTGAGACCCTCAGATTACGAAAAGAAATGTAATGAATGATGTCCGTCTTCTGTGGCTACTTCACTTGCAGACATAGTGAGTCATGCACCATGCAACATGCACCATAAAATTCAAAAAACCTTCTACTCATATATTTGAATTGGAAAAATACCACGTCTTATGGAAACGTATTTGAAAGTAAATTGCTCCGTAAGGATCAATTGCTTCTGCTGTGCTTTTTCTTCTCTTCCCCCTAAAAGCAACCCTTAATCCCACCATATGCAATCACTATTAGTGTGAACGTTTCATGCTCTGCAGTTTCGTAACTGTTTCCATCCCCAGTTCACTTCTGTATTATATTTGCCTTGAAGACTACATAGTTCAGTAGCTTGTTAGACGAAACATCGTGAGTTAATGCCCTCAAGTTTTACGAACTGACATTTTACATTCTACAAAAATTAATAGATTTTGAGGAGAGGAATGTTGTTTTTCCTCTCGCCTCACCAAGTGAGGATTCTGCAAGAAACCTTGCATCATTTAAGTTGGGAATAAGCGTGTAATAAAATTCAATAATAAAAAAATGGTTATTTTGATAATTAAATTAATTATCATACAACATTTCCGAAACTCTCTTTCCTCTTTAATTGAAAAGAATTCCCAGAACTTGTAGCTATTTTAAAATTAAGTTTTATGCAAACCAAATTACCAGCTTTCCAATTAAAAATTAAAATCAAGCGGCAGCTTCAACTTAAGTGTTAAAATTTAAATTAATAAAAAACATTTTATTATATCATTGAACTCTCTAAATGCATAGACAAGAGTTGATTTGTTTTGCAGTTCTTTCTTTTTAGATAAAAGCATTACAACTACACGAATAGTCATCAACTACATTTTCATTCTTCAAATTACTATAAAGACATCGTTTTTAAAAAACCATAAAAATTGTTTTTTTTCAATAATATAAAATAATATCTTTAAATTCAATCAATAAACCTAAATCAAGCCAATGGGATGAGAGCATACAACGAGAATGAAACGAACACGTTTCAAAATGCATATACGACGAGGAATAAGTTACAATTTAATCGCTTTCGATAATATAAATCAAAGGAATTTATTGACCATTTACTTTATAAGACACACACACACACATTCGCTCAAACTCCCAAATCATGGCCGTCCGTGCCTGGCCAAGCAAGAAGCTGCAGTAAAAACAATACAAAACTCAGTCAGAGTTACTGCATTAAATGGACACGGGCGACAATCTAGGCGACAACAACTTCAAAAAGAAAATAATAAAATCTAGATGATGTTAAGAAAAAATATACAAAAAAATCAATTCCAAAATAATGACCAAAAAAACATTTAGAAATTGAAAAGTTGATGGAAAAAAGTAATAAAATATTTTTATAACCAGTAGAAATAGAGAGAGAGAGAGAAGGGTCTGCCTTAAGTTTCAAACAGCAAAAACTAAAACATCAAATGGAGTTTGTAAAGAACAACTTGAACAACAACAATTCTAAATGGTTGAAAACTATTTAAAATCTATAAAACAAAAACCATCACAAGAATGAGATTGATATAATAATCTTTGGATGCAAGAAATAAGGATTTTTGTTTTAATAAATTGTCTCAGCACAACATAAAAAAATTAAAAATAAATAATGCATCAAAGTCGACTAATGCCGGCCATACACTACACAAGTTCAGTGCTCAAGTCTGGCACTGCGTAAACTAAGCTTGTGACACACACACACTATACAAGTAAACTGTGCATTTTTTATTTTAATTCGCCATAATTCTAGGAATATTTGTTCTTCGCTCATTTCTTGTTGTGAACTCTTAAAAAATCACTACGTCCTAATTTACATAATGCAATTCTTATTGCTAAGCTGATTAGTTTATGGGAGAGAGAGACGAGGGGAACAGATAAATTTCTTTTCCCTGGTCTCTCACTCTCTCCTAAAAAACTAATCCGCTTAGCAATAAGACTTGCATATTGTAAATTAGGACTACACAACTGAGCGTTTGCAACATACACTACACAAATTCACTGTACAGTTATCAAACTTGAGCAAATATCAAAATCATTTTGATATTTACTCAGTTTTCACTGCGTAAATAGCACAACCACCCCCATACACTACACCAACGCACTGTACAGTGCCAGACTTGTGCAGTGAACTTGTGTATTGTATGGCCGGCAGAAGCGGAAAGCTGCGGCTGTAAATTTAAGAAGTTTTTCGCACAAGGAAAATCGTATTTTAGTAACCATTTACAACAAGTGTAAATGGATTCCACCACGTTACTTTACCATTGCGTTGTAATACGTTTTCCATGCGGTTTCTAAATGAATAAACAAATAGAGACTGTATGCAGTGAACATCAATTAAAAAGGACTGCTTAAAAATTGTCACGCGTGAGCATCAGCGTGAGCGTGACTGAAAAAGTGATTCCTTTTTTGCTTTTATATAAAACAAAAATAACAAAGTAAACATCACTTTTTAATTTTTTTAACAATTCTCATTTACTGTCACTTTATCAAGAGTGAATGATTTCAAATAACGACTGATTTAAAATTTTTGAAAATTAAAAAATTTAAAATTTATAGGCAGATTTTGTAAAAAAATTCGTTTCTAAACGTTTCAAATTGGTATGAAAAATAACGAAAATTCGTTTCAAAAAATATTTTTTCCATACAAATTTCAAAACGAAAAACACGTTTCTATTTACAAAATTTGCCTTTTAAAGTCGAAGGTGAAATATTAGAAAAAAAGTTGCAATGCGTGAGAAAATCTGAGCGTGAGTGAAAAAAAAATTTTTTTGTGAGATTAATAAGTGTTAAAAAATTTAAGAACGTTTAAAAGGATCCTTCCGAAGTTTGATTCCAAAAAAACTTATTCAAAGCGGTTTAACCGTTTCGCTGTAATTAATTATGACCACAAAAAATAGTAAACTTTCCTATAGTGCAGCTGCGGATATACTAAGATGCTACATTTATAACTCTGGAATAAATGAGGATTTCCATTAGAAAACCTCTTAAAAAAAGTCGCTTGAGTGTCTGTGACATTTGGAGGAGAATCACTTTACTCAAAACAACACACACAATTATTCCAACATTAAAAAAAAAAATCTAGAATGGAGAAGGGATGAGCAGCAAGGCTGGAGTCACAAAATACAAAATCAAACAACTTGGAAAAAAAACATTTTTAGAATTTCGGACAAACTCCGAATATGTTCGAAATCTATTAAAAATCTGATGATACATAAAGGCTTCAAATAGAGTGAATTAAGTATCGCTAGCAATTTGTCAAAGTGATCCAAAAAACTAAAATAGAAACTATACATCCTTAATTTCAAAATGCGGGTAAGGATGTGATAAAAATTGTTGCTTCAGCTAAATTTAATGAAAAATTCCTTCAAAACAAATATTAGCAATAACATAAAAGTCGGATCAAAACATTTTTAAAATTTCGGACAAACTCCGAATATGGAAAATATCATCAAAATCTATTAAATATCACAAAATAAGTGGCGAATTTCATAAAAACTCCGAAAACAAAACAAAAACGCTTCAAATAGAGTGAACGAAACTCGCAACTTTTTTTTGATTTTTAATAGATTTTGAAGTTTTTTTTTTATATTCGGAGTAAGTCAGAAATTTTAAAAATATTTTGTTCCAGCTTTGCTGTTATTAGCAACATATGCTTTGAGTGAATTTTGCATTAAGTTTATTACATCCTTACCCGCATTTTCAAATTAGCTTGAATACATATTTTCATTAAGGATATACGAGTACATATGCTTTCTATTTTAGTTCCTTCCATCATTTTGAAAAAAGACTAGTGGTACTTATGGCGTTTTCCTTTCTAGGAAAAAACTGAAATATAAAGGAAATATTCCTAAGGAAAATATTTAAGTTAATTTGAAAATGCGGGTAAGGATGTGATAAAAATAGTTAATGACTTCAAAGCACATATTAGCAAGAATAACAAAGATTGAAAAAAAATATTTTGAGAATTTCGGACAAACTCCGAATATGAAAATAATCATTAAAATCAATTAAAAATTACAAATTGTGTTAATAAGACTTTCTATATGAAATTCGGAAAAAAAAATAAAATAAAAGAAGCAAACTTTAATTAGAAGGAGAGAAAGCTGTTAAAAATTATTAAGATTCGGAAAACAAATCTAACAGAGAAGAGTTAGAGGGCTAAAATGTTCCTCTATTCAATATACGGCAGAAATACGATTTAATCAAAAAAGAAGAAAGGAGTCTTAGGACACCCGGTTATAGCTATGCTGCTTAGCTATATAAAACAAACTTAATGTGTTAAATAACAATGCCAAAAAAATTATTATGTCAAATTCGACGCAATCATTTCAAAACGTTTCCATTTATTTCCCATTGTTTTATTTACTAGCGGCATACGATTAAATTAATGTATTGTTTTGTGGCCGGCGGCAGCTGTTAGCCGTTTTACAGCCGATCGGCTGTGTTCTCTGGTTTGTGCTCATGTGCAAAAACAACACAAAAATAAATTGATTTTTTGTTTTTGTTCCACTCAAAACAAACAATTTGTTGCGTTTATTTTCGTACTCTGGTTTTAAGTACAACGAAATCAAAACAAAAACAAATTTATAACTACAATAGTGTCGATTGTTTTTGTTACGAAAATCACGTCCTAGTTCATGTTTCGTGACATAAATAGCATAGCTATAAAAATAAGAAAAACAAAACTTAACAGGAAAGAAATAAAGCTACTAAAAACATTTAAGATTCGGAAACATGTTTTAACGGAGAAGATGTAGAGGGTTAAATAATAGGTGCCCTGTATTTTAAATCAAACTGCTTTTATATGAAAGTTGAATTTACCTTTAAACGGATTTCAAGCTTTTACTAATTTGTCTTGTTAAATTTCAACTTCAATCAACTTTTCAGAGATTTATAGTAGAATTTAATGGAAAATGTTTTAGTAAAACTATTTTAACCCATAATGACCCCGTGTTGAAGAATACATTTTCGCTCCCTTTTCAACAAAGGACAAAGGGCCCACATGAGTAGGAGTCATAGGGTTAAAATGTTCCATAAAAAATACTCTTAGTAAAATTTTACTTAAAAAGATCTTACACCTAAAATGCAAGTTGTCAATTATTGCACATTATTTAATTTTTCATAAAATTTTTGTAGTATGTACAATGAGCTAAGTTCATCATAATCATCATCATCATCATTATCATTTTAATCATCATCATCTTTATAACCATCATGTGTAGACACTTAATTGTAATATTTGCTTCATTTTACACTCAGTCGTCAATTATGATGGAAAATAAATTTTCAATTGATTGTTATTTGATTGTCGATTTATTGACTTCACTATCAGATGCATTTAAGTGTCATTAAATTTGAGCGTGTCTGCCAGTCTTTCGCAACTGGAGTTTTTATTCTTTTCTTTTTAACAAGTTTTAAGCATCGGAAGACATAAATTATAAAAATTTTTATTATTGTATGTTTAGATTAATTTCAGTTGAAGCGAAAAGAAGAATTTGTAGTTACATAAGAAATATTGACATCATTTTAGTTTAACCATATCAATTAGTTTCAAAAGTATACGATTAAATTAAATATATTTAATATTATAAATATTTAACATTATTGTAGTTGTCCTTAAAAAATATGTAAGCCACTTCTTTACAACAATTGCAACAGGTACATTTATTCAATTGTCTACCATAAATATTTATTGACAGGTATGTATGTTCTATCTCTTGTGTCATTTTAGTTTTTCCAGTATTTAACTGAAAACCAATGTCAAATATTTTGCAGCCTCAAACCCTTGAAGTGCATAAAATCAAAAAATTAAATAACAATTCCTTGACAATATTGGCCGCAATCGCCAAAGTGTTAAAACAAACACACAAACATACAAACAAAATCCGCACAGATACACAACCTTCTGAAATTTTCATTCATATATTCAACTGTATTTTATACTAATGCCACATTTTACTTTTTTTTTGTACCTTTAAAACCCGTCGCCTGCCTCTACAGATGCAACAGCAGGAATAACAACAACGACAAAATGCTTGACGTTGCACGTTTATAACTCCTATTTACACTTAAAGAAACGCGTTACAATGAAGGTAACAATGACGTTGATAACATTTATAGATCCTTTGACAGACATCTAAAGGAGTTGCAAGTTGTAGCAGGGATAAAAATAATACAAAAATTTTTAAGTTTTAGAAGAAAACATTTTAATTAAATTTCTATTTATTTAGTAAAATAAATAAACTTATTAAATTTGTTTTAAATATCTAAAATTTCAGAAAATATATAATTTCAAAGCAATAAATTTATATAAATATTTTCTTTTTAAAATTTAAAATTGGAATTTAATATCTAAAATTGCAAAACTTTCAATAAAGAATTTTAAAAAATATAAAAATTTTTGGTAGGATTTCGAAAGTTCCATCAAGCAGTTATTATAAAAGGTTTAAATTTGTTCTTCTAAACATTGCGATTTTCAAAATAAAGGATATGTGGAAGGAAAGCATATCCTTGTACCGATTCAAATAAAATTTACCCGAGACATACATTTGTTTATCCTAGAAATAGTAGTAAATTTTCTATGCATTCTGATTTAATTAAAATTTAATTATTTTAATAAAGGCTATATGCAAGTTATGCACATCCTTTAACCAATTCCCATCGAATTTCGCAGTTAGTTTGAATATTTACGTGTATATGTATATGAACAAAAATTCTAGCGACATTATAAACACAATTGTGTTATTTATTTCTTCTTTTTTGAAGCAAGGATATTCCGGGATATCCTATTTTTCATCAATTAAAATAAAATAACCCGCACATGCTGAATGTCTAATTTTAAAAATACTTTCACACTTTGGCTGCATTCAAGTTGAAATTTTTTTAGCTAAAATTTAATAATAAAAATAAAGGATATGTGGAAGTACAGCATATCCTTGCACCGATTAGAATATAAAATTTAGCTTTCAGCTCAAGTACTTCATTTTATTTGCAACAACAATTTCTCGCTGCTTTTTAGACACAATTATGGTTGGAATTATATATGATAGATTAAGGACATACATATCGTTGCCCTTATACAAAAAGGACCTAACTCCCTAATTTTTTTAATCGAGTTTTTTGTATATTTCGATAGAAGAACATCTAATGAATCGAAAAATGCAAAAATCTCCACTTCAAAAAAGTTATGAGTAGGGCCTTTCTATATTAAGGTAACGATATGTATGTATACAGTTTGAGTACTTTTTCGCATCAATTGACTTAAAACTACCCGGTAGACATAATTTAAAAAATAATTACAAAAATTCGCTGCTTTACGAATAGAACTGCAATTAAAATTTAGTAGAGAAAAATAAAGGATATATGGACGACAAGCATGTCCTTGAGCTGATAGAATTGAAATTGCAGAGGCAGTTTTAGCGTACAGTTCTACAAATAGTTGTAATATTTATTGTAATTCTGATAGTTATTTTAGCGAGAATAAATTTTTTTGCTATAAAGGATATGTGTAAGATAGCCATGTCCTTGCAGGGATCGCAATAAAATTTAACAGTTGGCCTATCCATATAACTAATTTTAAATTTAATGAAAAGCTTTTGCTGTAGTCATGTGGTTGGATTTTCTTAAATAATGGTTATGTGGGATAAGAACCGTTTTTTGGCCAAAGTAGACAAGTAGCCTAAATATATAGTTCTATAAATAATTAAACACTTTTGCTGCATTCTTATTTAAAATTAAATTATAAAAGTAAAGGACATGTGAAAGGTAGGCAGGTCCTTGGCCTTATTGAAATGAAATTCAACGGAATATGTTAGTGCATTGTTCTACAAATCTTTACAAGTTTTCGATGCATCCTGACCGTAGCTCTAGCCCAAATTGAATTTTTCAAGTAAATGATATATGTGGCTGTTGGATACATCCTTCGACCGATTTCAATAAAAGTTCTCAAAATGTTTGCTCTTTGCTCTTTTGCATTCTGATCTTCATTTAGCTAAAATTAATTTTTTTTATATAAAGGATTAATGACAGATAGGAATGTCCTTTTACCCTTTGTAAGCATTTATTTTATAGATTTTATTTATTTTTTCTATTTATTTTTATATAAATTTTGCTATAAGCACACATTTGCACTAATTTTCGTTAGAATTTAGTTTATACTATTAAGGATAGGTGGTAAGCTGTTCCTATTGAAATAAAATTACTCAGAAATCCTTTAGGTATGTTATTAACGCACTTTCACTACATAAGGCTTGTAATTGTAACTTAAATTTCGTAGTAAAAATATAAAGAATATACGGTTGATCAGAGTGTCCTTGCAAGGATTGGGATGAAATTCGTGAAACAGTTTTGTGTGCTACTTTTCACAAATAGTTGCTTATTTGCAATGTATTCGAATCATAACCGTAGATAAAATTTAGTTTAAAAAAAGGATATATGGAGTGAAGACATATTATTGCTTCTACTGCAATGAAGCTCAGCATAGAGTTGAGTTGCAAGGCATTCGACTCACAACTGTAGTTGAAATTTAGGTTTTGGAATAAAGGATATATGGAGGGAAGTCATATTATTGCTTAGATCGCAATCAAACGCAGCACAGAGTTTAGTAAAATACTTCTAGAAATAGTTACAAGTTCGGAATGTATTTGAATCATAGCTGTAGCAGAAAATCTAGTTTTAAGAATAAAGGATATATAGAGGGAAGGCATATTATTGCTTTGATCGCAATGAAACGCAGCACAAAGTTTAGTGATATATTTCCAAATCGCAATGCATTTGAATCATAACTGTAGCAGAAAATTTAGTTGTAAGAATAAAGGATATATGGAGGGCAGGCATATTATTGCTTTGATCACAATGAAACGCAGCACAGAGTTTAATGATACTAGTTCTAGAAATAGTTACAAATTCGCAATGCGTTCGAATCAGAACTGTAAATGAAATTTACTTTTTAAAATAAAGGATATATGAAGGAAAGTCATATTATTGCTTCCACTGCAATGAAACTTGGCATAGAGTTTAGCGATAAAGTTCTACAAATAGCTACAAATTTGCAATGCATTCTAATAATAACTGTACAAAAAATTTAATTTTTAGAAAAAAAGGATATATGGAGGCAAATCATATTACTGCTTCAACTGCAATGAAACACAGCACAGAGTTTAGTGAAATAGATCTAGAACTAGTTATAAATTTAGTTTTTAAAATAAAGGATATATGGCGGAAAGTCATATTATTGCTTCGACTGCAATGATATTCGGCACAGAGTTTAGTGGCACAGTTCTACAAATAGTTACAGAGTTTCGCTACTTTGCAAGCATTATTGTCGGTGCAGTAAAAATTTTTGTATATAAGAATTTATATGGAAGTCAAAAATTTTATTTTTTTATTTCGATAAGGTTCACCAACAAGAATGACTTATTTAATGTCACACTTTCGCACGAAATCGTTATGATCGCACCAAATCGCAAAGAAAATTTCAAAGATTTTTTAATATATGAAAATTTACTTGCTTTCAAAGTATTAATACGAAGTCATATTAAAAAGTTAAAATCATTGCTATTGATCAGAGTTTACCCTACTAAGTCGGTTACTAAGAAGTGAGTCTTATTTTCCTTTTTATGAACTTTCTGCCTATATCTACTTTTCGCCCGCCTTTTTATAGTGTTGCAACATATAGCACATATTTTAATAAAACTTCAATACCTTCAAATGTCTGGAAATAGCAACAACGGCTGCGGTGCAACCAGCTGTATTATAAAAATACAACAATAACAATATTAACACACCGACAATCAGCATTAACTTGGTCAAATGCATCATACATACTCGTACATTCGTGCATGAACTGCCACAATTGCAATGCAACATAATACAAGTACAATGCATACAAAAGCGTTAACAATTCAGAATAGTTTGTTTAACAGATTCTAAAATAATGCAGGAACAAAATCCAGTAAAATAAAAGCTCAATATGAACTTGTGTTTTTTCTTTTTATTTTTTATTTTTTGTATGCGAAAATTTTATCATTGACACATTGTATAATAAAACTTCAACATTTGCATAAAAGCCCAATAGGATGATGGCCAATGGAGGGGACATTTAAACGGGAACGGAGGCTTGCAGGCATATACATACATACAATGTAGGGTTAATGTTGCTTGCAACTGCGAGGAGAGACAACTGGCACACATATGGTTTGACACACGTCGAGAACGACGACGATTGTGAGTCTGTCTTATATACAACATATATATATATTTTTTTGTAATTTTATCAATAGAAACAACAACAACAAAGCATAGAATTAATAAAAAGGAGACATTTTCAATGCAACATGTTACAATATCATACGCTCGCTCCTTCCTTCATTCCACTTTCACAAGTGTCACACATTATCACAGCGAACAAAATCCAACTACAGTAATGTGTAAAGAAAAACAAAACAAAGAAAAATATAATTTCATTGTTCTGTGTTATTGTCTTGCTACTGCTGGTGTGTTGCATTTATATTTGTTAAAAAATAATACAACATGATATTGACACTTGGTATTTTAGCGAAATATTTCGCGTTTTGCCAAGTGTCAGATTTTATTTCACATTGAGAACATATTGAAAGTTGTGATTGTTTTGGTACTGGTCGGACAAGGAGTTTGTTTCTGCTGCAACAAGTTATTGTTGTCGTCTGCTAGATATAACGTTACTTACTACATGAGCAACACATTTTAATTGACACTCCAACAGCAAGTGCTGATCATCACAGTGACGTTGTTGCATGCTGTCGGTTAATAAACTTTTCTTTTTCTAGTAAATAATTACTGTTACCAAAAGCTTTATAATAAATTCTGTTTGGACTATTAAAGTGTGATAAATAGAGTTAGGAAGAGTTAGAGGAAAGCTTCCTTATTTTGCAACTCTGCTTTTTTGCACGTTTCTAATAATGCAGTATTGCAGCGCCTCTGGTGTCAATGAAGTGAATTAAATTTGTAAAGATGTGTTTAGTAGCCGTTTTATTGGTTATTTTATTTCGCCGATGATTCTGCTACACAATACTGACGAAGGAGGGCAATCTAAGGTTACATTAGGAATAATATCCGCTGAAGCCGGTATAGTTCAGTGACCAATGTCTATACCTCCATCACAACAACTGACACAAAGCGACAGTAATGTGTATCAGAAAAATGCGTGGTGTTGTTATTTAACGAATGTCAGAGACCTGACTCGATCCCAGGACCTTCGTTTTCAACGTGCTAACTACTTCAGTCAACGCTCCACAACTTTGAGTATGCACATCTAGATAGTTAATGCCGAGGTTAATAAATAATCTGAAAATTATACGGCAAATGACGAGCAGCACTAAAAGCCTTGAAGGATCGAAACTTGTTAGTGATTGTAGTAGAGCCCTCAACTTGCTTATGGACAAATATATTGTCAAGACTACTTTGGGTTCATGGCTATAGCAACCGTTCCTGGGGAAATACGGAGGATTGTAGAGTCCCAAGTTCGGCTAGGTGGCCAAAACGTGACTCAAGAAGATCAAAACTGCTAAGGGATATGAATAGGAAGGTCATACGAGTCTTTATAGGACCGTTGACTGGTCACTCACTGCTCGGTCAGAGCAATGGACAACATTTGGGAAACTGGCACTACTTTCTGTAGCGAGGACAAAAAGGAACCGGAAGCCATCGAACATATTATCTGCCAATGCCCGAAGCTGCAACGTCATAGGCTTAGATAACTGAGAAGACGTTTCCTTGAAAGCACTAGTGATATCGCAAAATGTAAACTGGAGGATATCAGAGGTTTTATCATGGGAATTCAGTGGCTTAATGTCAGAGTTAAGAGGGGTTCTTCCTGATACAATTGGGGTTAAATTCTTATTAACGGTTATTAACAGAAAGGAATCACACTGGTCCATTTGCAATTGTGTCTCCGAATGGAGTTGTGTTGTATGTAGCACCACTTTTCCTAACCTAACCTAACCTAACCTAACCTAGTGAAATCACCGCATGAAGGATTTCACAATATTCAACACAACGTAAAATTAATTTTCTCTCTTAACGTCTATTTAGATTAAGTGGGTATTCGCCTCTAAATAAAAGGGTCCCTTATGAATAAAGTTTTATGAACTAAAACAAGATTAGCGAACATGTCAAGACATATGCTTAGGGCACATTTTATTGGAACAGAGCTGGAAGCATTATTGCCACCTTCTTTGCTGTAGCCTCATAATATTGTCGTGCAATAAGAGTCAAATCAACTATGGCGATGGAGAACATTCTATCAGACTTACCAATTGATATACAGGTTAGATACGAATCAGATTTGACCGTCACAAGGTTGATGATGAGGGAAGAATGGCTAACAAGAGAACATATAACCAAACACAGAAGAATAATACATATCTTACCCACTATCATGTGTTATAAAATTCCAATTAGATAACTACAAACCAACAGCATTACCATAACATCACAAAGCATGGAATGGGAGAGAGCAACAAATACAAGAAATAAACCTAGACCTGTCCTATACACAGACGTTTCGGCAATTGCTAAATGATTGTGTAGCAGATATGTTCACCTGTCGGATCATAATACAGTCTTTCAGGCTAAGATCATGGCTATTACGGAAGGTATTAAATTGCTAAAGAACATTAAGAACAGATTACCAATCCATACCTTTAAAAATCATACAAGTTCAATCTCAAGGCGTCCTTCAGTGCAAAAACGAGGTAGTCTCATGCAGGTATTGTGGAAATATCGAGATAATATGGATTCCAGGACAACGAGGTATCGATGGAAACGAAAAGAAGGATAAGATGACACGATTTGGATCATCACTGAACAGCATCATACTAGTATATGCCAAATCTTTTCTAAAATTTAAAAACATTCTAAAAGCAGGGGATATGGAGCAAAACATCCGACATTGGCAGAACCGTACTGTTGAAAGAGTGACCAAAATTCTGTGGAAGAAAGGCAACAGAGATTCTGAGATTAAAAAGGGAAGACGGTTAGATAGTTGTACGCCAACGTCATTTGAGAAGACAGCAGACCCAAAGCAAGATATAGAATACGACGATTAGATCCTATTATTTCACCCTGCTGTGCACTTGGCCCATTGGAAAGACGGTACCATAGTTGTGCGCCAACGTCGTTTGAGAAGACTCCAGACCTTACGTAGAATAACATTGTCATGTGGATCATTTCCCTTTGTCCTAAACGCAGGACTAAATGACGAATAGTGTCGCCAGATGATGTTCCTTGGCCGTAATATTTTTGACAGCTGAACAACGATTTGCTAAGCAAGGCGTAGCTATTTTCTCGCGTTCTTTTGCAGCGAAGGGATTCATGATACAATTTTTTTTATTAATTTCACGTTTCAAGGACATGCATAGTATGTCTTTCAGTCAATCCATTGAAAAGTGTCAAAGCTATGAGATGTTGCCGCACCGGCGCACATGGTACTGACTAGAGAATGACAAAAGTATAGTTTTAAGTACTCTTTGAGTATTATTCGTCGAACAATTGCAAACACGTACATTAATTTTAAACCGAATACGTATAACTATAAACAACCAACAGCTACATATGTTTATACACATTCCTTAAATTCCTTAGCAAAAAACAACTAAAATTGTGTGACCAAATACAATCATACCCATAAGTATAAAAATACTCTGGCTATAAATCGAATACACATGCATATATACAATAAAGCCCGCTTCATTGATATTAAAAATATATTTCCTAGTTTTATTATGATTTAAACTTGTATCACTCTATAAAAAACACCCTATATAGTGGAGAATGATGAATAAATATCCCGAGTATATTTATTTTCTCCGACTAAATATCCATACTCTGAGTATAAGCATACATATATATATTTAATCCATTTATTCCTAGGAGGCACATAGGGCAATGAGTATAAGCATACATTGACTATAACTATGGCAGTGTTAATACGCTTGATACGCTTGTGCCTTTTTATTTACAGTAGTAGCGTATTTTAGTTTCTTCCATAAACGAAGTAGAGATGCTCTCATATGTTGGGATGGGCTATAGTCGTAGTTGCTTGAGAGAACATATGTTAGCGTACGAATTGTTTGCGCTGCAATTATGATTATACGCAGTTACTAAAATTAAGTATATTTGCTTAAGTACTTTTTTTTTAGTACACATTGTAATTCTCTAGTGCTGGCATGCAATCAGAAGGTGCCAATCAACAAAACTCCACTTTAAAATAACTCAAATTCTAATCTTTCCTAGTACATGCAACTTTTTAACATCTGGGCCAATGTCGACAACTATGGTTTCTGTTTTTTTCTTATATTTAAAACATAAATAATTTTCGGCCTCATTAATTAACTTATGATTCTCCGAGCAAGTCATTAAATAAGTATCAAGCTTCTGTAATAAGAAGTGCCATAAATTAAACAGAAATAACACGCAAATATTAAATGATTATATTAATTAATAATTGTACGTTGTAAAAAATGTAAAAAAATGTACATCTGTGAAATAAACATAAATCTTTTGATTAATAATCAAACATGATGACCTCCATTTCAGAAACTTAAAACTTCAAAAAATATATAAAAATAAAAGATTAGTTATAATAAAAAGCCATTATAGAATTATGGCGACTACCGAAGGCAGCGTGTTTTCGTCATCATTATCATCGCTACGAACTCAATTATTATTAAATTTGAAAACATTTAATAACTACCTTCTCAAAATAAATAAAAAAATAAATTAACTTTAAGCAGACTCCTTAAAACATTCCATAAATAACTTTCTCACACTTAGTTTGAACTGTGCGGCATGTGTTTGGACAGACAGAGAAGAAAAATAAAAAACAATATGCGAATAGCAAGCAGACAGATAGCCAAATGTGCATTTTGTACAACATTCACAAATGGTTAAAAAAATATGTATGTCCAAATGTATGTTTTCTAAGCAATTTGGTATTAAAGTCTTATGAACATGCAACGTAGTTGTTGTTGTTGTTGGGTAAAGTAACGATTTGAATATTCCTTATTTGTTGTGTGAGTCGGTTGTGATTTGAAGCATTTGCCACATGAAGAGTTTAAACTTAACTCATTGGTGAATTGGGTTTGTTATTATTGGTGATTGCAATTGTTGGTCCCTGAACCATGCCTTTATCGCATTCTTATCTTATTTACCGGTAGTGGTTCGCGTATCTAAAGAATTTAGCCGGAAATAGTTTACTCCTTTGCGATAATAATCATCCTGATTGTGTCGGACATTGAGGAGAGAAATCGTGGTTTTTTTGTAGTAGATTAAAGGAAAATTGTACTACTTTCCTTTAATCTATTACAAAAACACCAAGATTTCCATCGCAAACGCCCTACACCATCCGGCTGAACATATCATAGTGTGTGAATCCAGGGGCTCGTGCTAGAAACAATCGACATTTACGTGGATAGTCTGTCCGCTAATAAGACCCTTGACGCTAAGACTCATTGATCCTATTTAAATAACCCTATATCCAAATGGCACCTGCCTACGGCACCAAAGCATACGGGAAAATGTAGAGATTCAGGAATATACAAGATGAGGCACGACTTTGGCGATTATAAGCTCACGCAGTTATATCAAATATTCCCATAATTGAGTTGGCAAATCATGATGACAATGAATGTGTTCTGAAGCAGATGTTATCTGAATGATGTAGTCCTCTTCTTTTTTCTTCTTATGAAGAGAAATAACACTCAGGCAATGAATGCCTACTACTATTACTAGGTGTTACCTTCTTTAGGAAAAGGAAAGTGATAGAGAAGACAGGTGGTGAATGAACAGATAGAGGAAAGCTTCATTCCTTTACAGCACTGCTTTTTTGAACGTTTAGAATAATACAGTGTTGCAGCGCCTCTGGTGTCAATGAGGCATATTAAGTTTATCAAAGCTGTGTTTCGTAGCCATTTTATTGGTTATTTTACTTCGCCGATTACTATGCAACACATTACCGACGAAGAAGGACGCTCTGATTTAAAATTAGGATTAGCATCTGCTGAAGTCGCTGTAGTTCAGTCACTGGAACTTTCCTAAAACAACTGATACAAAAGGACACTACTGCGTCAGAAAAATTCGTCGTGTTGTTCTTGAATGACTGTTGAACACTGGGCTCGAACACAACTGAAGTCGCTTTAGTTCAGTCAGTGGAACTTTCCTAAGACAACTGATACAAAAGGACACTACTGCACGTCAGAAAAATTCGTCGAGTTGTTCTTGAATGACTGTTGAACACTGGGCTCGAACACAGTACCTTCGCTTTTGTAGTCAACGCGCTACCTACTTCAGCCAACGCCACTCTCTTATTCTCATCTCATTCTCAAAGCAAGTAGTGTTGTGAATTACAACTATTATTTACTTGAAAATCTTGTGGTACAATACAAATCAACCATTATTGAAATTGTGAATGGCAATATCAATGGGTAATAGGTTGGGTTGACTCTCAGACAACCAAACTAAATTGAGTTGCAAACGGTAATTGGGGATTATATTTAGCTGCAAAAAAAACTTCAGTGTTTGGACACGAATGCAGTTTCAAAAGGTAATTTAAAAATGTTTCACAGCAAATGTGGCATCGTATCCATTTTAAATACAATATTGAAGCCATGACTTTTTCAGGATGCGTAATGCCAAAAAGGCGATATTGACCGTTTAACGAGATCTTTAGGTCTGACCTCTCCAGACTTCTGTCAGTGAATTTTTTTGAAAAACAAAGTATAAGCCAACATAAACTCAGAGCGTCTGGGAAATGCAATATAAATGGGGCATTTACAGGCAGTGACTTGATTGTTGTTTCATTCAGAGAACGATTGAACTAGGAAAGATGACCAGAATCTTAACGGGGCACTTACACTTACGTGGGCACTTGAACCGGATTGGAACCGCAGATAACAATGAATTGCAAGGCATGCACGTAGATCAAGAGTATTAGGGAACCCATCTGGCCCAATCCCCATGGATTGAGGCATGCAAAGCTAACGATTTGAACGTATAAGCAAAATCGTTTCCTAGTTCTCATGTCCTAGAGTAAAAACATTCTAAGAATGCTACCAGGCTTCCTCACAGCCCATTGCAGACTGATAGAACACTTCAACATTCTTGGCATTCAGCCTGTTCAGATTCTGTGATTAGGACGATGAAACTACAGAGCGTATTCTGAAGCAGTGTGAAGTGTTATGCCACAGAAGATATATCTAATTGGGCAACCACCTATTGGAGGATTGGGATCTGCCAACACTAGACCCACTGGCAAAATTGGTATTCATCAGGAGAGTAGGTCTAGATGGCAAGGGATACAATAGATCTAGTCTGGTCGCATGTTTCCTATTTAACTTAATTCATTCATTCATTCATTCAAGGCATGCATGGAGGATATTGAGGTAATAAAGAACTTTGTTTGTCATTATTCAGCTTTCACCCAGCCGAGATCCCGTTATTACGTCGTTATTTACCTTAGGGTATTGACTGGCAAAGATTGAGGGATTAAGTCAATGATACCGTTGTATCTTAGCATAATCGTAATGGCCCCTCTTGTTCAACCTAACCTATTCAACATTCACATAACGATACAAAAACTTATGCACCCTGCTTGTTTACAATGTAACTGATACCACGGGAGCTGCTGGGGCGAAGAATATGAAGAATCTCGCTGGATGTTTTGATGTAGCACTGGCTTAAATATTCAGTCAATCACTTTTCGCAGCATTTGGGTTACCTTCAGGAAGCGCCATTAACAGACCAGCAGGGGTTTATTCAAAAGTTCTGTCTGGTTTTCAGAAAGCTTAAGTTCCGAAGCCTCCTAAAAACAATGTTTTCAATTGGAGCTCTGACTGTCACCAAAGCAAGAGAATACGATGTCAGAATATACACTGATGGATCAATAATGGTCTCCGGTGTCATCTCTAGTATATTCAGATGATCTTGGAATAGAATGCTCCTTCCGTCTCCCTAACGAAGCTACTATAGAGTGCTGATTGATTGGAAGGTAAAGCCGGTGTCTTTGTCGACAGCCAAGCAGCTAAGGTCATATACCACTTCGTCTATTCTAGTCGGGCAGTTTAAGAGTTTGCTATCTAGGATGGGTGATCAGGCCAACCTCATCCTCATCTTGGTTCTAACAAATAACATAGTTCAAATAAGGAACGGGCGGACGAGCTGGCTCTGCTATGAATGCCTCCAACGCGTAATCAGTAGCTATGCCGTTTGGTACTATTAGAAAATGCATCTTCAAGCATTATCTCTATAAAGTTGAATACAGATGGAGCAATATAAACACGTGCAAGGTTGGTAAGTAAATGTGGCCCTGCTACAATAAACAAGTAGAAACCGTAGCGACATCTCCAGGTTCGTTGCGGTCATGACGGGGCAATGGACGGTCGGCAGGTATGCTAGTAAGACAGGCGTGCACTGCAATGAGTTCTGCCGAAGCTGTCAAGAAGAAAGCAAAGAAGAGCAAATCTTTCATTTTCTTTGCGAATGTCCAGCTTTGTATCTCTCAAGCCACATCCTTTTTAGGTAGTCATGTACTAACGATCTTTCAGATTTATCTGAGATTGGGTTAAGTGACCTTATTCGATATCTCCACGCAACGATTTGGATCTAGAACCTATCAAAGCATCCGTATACTTCAACAATACGGTTCTACATAGGTTGACACCGACAAGTGGAGTGGTCTTTCCAAAAGAAATCATCTAGATTCTGCTTGAAGAAGGCAGCCACGTAAACCAACCAACCAACCATCACCTAAGGCTAAATAGACCAAGACAAAGACTGGTCGATCTGCCATTGAATAAAAACTTAAGGATATCATGCGGACAAATTAATTTAATCATTTAATTTCATTTAACTTTCCGAACGATATTACACAAATTCTGACAATTCTCTGGAATCTCCAGTAGAGGTTAACGAAAGCAAACAATACTGATGTTGCGAAATCCTAAAGGGCCTGAATTTGGTAGTCACCACTATATATAAAAATTTTTAGAGCTGTATAGCAAAATAAATCTAAAATATTGGGCGTGTAACTCAAAAGTTCGGGTTTTTTTTTTGCATTAGTATCTACAATGTACAAAATTTAGTGCCTGTCCCAGGATGGCGATGAAAAACGTTCTATCGAGAACTTGTATTGAAAGCAATAGTAAAATTTGTTTTATACTCGTAGTCGATCGAACGTTTTCTTTAGACATCGTGGGACAGGATGTTATTCAAGGTTTTGGACATGGTTAGCCATGGCACTCTCCTATCTTTCTAGCAACATATCGAGCCATAATCGCCAAAAGAAACTTAAGCAAGACTTTTTTGGACCTGGTTTTTTGAGGAAAATCGATTATTTACGATCGCAAATTATCTATTTTGGTTTTAAAAAAAATAAGTTCGAATATAATGTCGCTTGAGCATTTGGGGCGGTTATCGCACGATATGTATTCTGCACCAAAATATTTACATGTGTTTGAGATCAAGCAATAATCTCGCCTCTCTCTGATACCCCCGTTCTAAAGTGAAGCGTATTCGAGTGAGAACGCTTTGCATCAATCCAAAAAAAGTGGTACTGGGACGGACCAAGCTCTGGACTAACAGGCGCAAGAGAGAGAGAGGGAGAGTTTTTAACTGGTCTTGCAATATTTGGCCTTCAAATATGGTCGCATATTTCAGACATTTTTTTATTTGTAGTAAAGTGCAGCACATAATTTTTAAATTATACAAAATATACCATAAAAATAAATCAATCACCAGCGATTAATTGAACAACATTCATTAATAAAACAACAGCAGCAAAAAACAAGTAAGAGTGCTATATTCGGCTGTGCCGAATCTTATATACCCTTTACCAACGTACGTACATATATATAGTATACAGACACATACATACATATTTGTTTTGTGAAAAAATTTATCATTTTTTTAAAGTTTCCATCTTTGGAGCTGTAATTTTCTTTCAGAAACATAAAATATATTCAATTTATAAAGAAAAAGAAAAAAATTGTTAGACCTATTTAATTTTACATAACACAAAAAGTGTGAGTTTTCCAACCCTGGAGTCATAATTTTGGATTTTTTTGATTATTGATACCAATCTAGTTCTTTAAAAAATACATAAAATATGTTAAGTGAAAAAAGCAAAAACGAAATAAGGAAAAACTTAAGGTCAGATTTTGTAAATTCAAACGATTTTTTCGTTTTGAAATTTGTATGGAAAAAATATTTTTTGAAAAGAATTTTCGTTATTTTTCATACAAATTTGAAACGTTTAGAAACAAAATTTTTTACAAAATCTGCTTATTAGTTTCATTTAATTCCTTTAATATTAAAAACTTCAGTAAAGTGCGACTTTGAATCGCGCACGGCTTTTTTGAAGTTTTTTCTTCAGTTTAAACGATTTTTTCAGTTTTGTCGCTTTTTTCTCGTTTTGGCGATTTTTTTCTGTTTTTGGAGGTTTTTTTTATTTTGGTGATTTTTTTCTGTTATTGGGATTTTCTTCATTTTGTAGATTTTTCTCATTTTGACGATTTTTTTTTTCATTTTTGCGATTTTTTTCTGTTTTTGGGTTTTTTCTATTTAGGAGTTTTTTTCTTTTTTTCATTTTGGCGACTTTTTTCTGTTTTTTGGGTTTTTTTTCGTTTTGGCGATTTTTTTCATTTTGGCGATTTTTTTTCATTTTGGCGATTTTCTTTCATTTTGGCGATTTTCTTTCATTTTGGCGATTTTTTTTTTATTTAAGCAATTTTTCCGCTTTTTCGCGATTTATTTTAGTCCTAGAAATTTTTTTTAATATGGCGATTTTTTTCTGTTATTGGGTTTTTTTTCATTATGGCGTTTTTTCCTGCTTTGGGGTTTTTTTTATTTAGGCGATTTTTTTCTCTTTTTTGGGGTTTTTTCATCTTGGCGATTTTTTTTCATTTTGTCGTTTTTTTCCTGTTTTGGGTTTTTTTTTCATTTTGGCGATTTTTTCATGTTTTTTTGGGGTATTTTTCGTTTTGGCGATTTTTTTGTTTTTCGCGATTTTTTCCGTTTGGCGATTTTATAATTCCTTGATTTTTTAGTTTTACCGTTTTTGAAAATTTTAAGAGTTTTGCTTTTACGGTTTCCAAGATACAGCAAGTTGTCAAAATTGCATAGTCAAAATTGCATTAACTGATGGAACACCCTTTAATTTAAATTTTTTGAAATTTTAGTGTTAATTTTTGTAGTCTGTATAAAAATACACTAACCTTACAAATTTCAAGTGTATATACATATAATTGTATGTATATTACATGGGATTTTAGAATTTTTCGTTGCTCGTTTTGGAACACCCTTTAATTTCCAATTCTCATGTATTTGTTGCTGTAGCGGCCAAAAGTCTACACACTGTGTCCAAATTTCAGGTCTGTAGCTCTTACGGTTCTCGAGAAAATACTAATATAGTTTTAGACATAGTTAATTTTACATATCACAAAAAGTTAAAGTTTTCCAACCCTGGAAACGTCTTTTTAATTTTTTTTATATTTTTTTTTTGTTTAAAATACCAATTTTAGTCGTACTGAAGTGTAAAATAAATTTATTTATTAAAAAAAAATAAAAATTTGTTTTCGGTAGTTACTTTTATATGGCAAAATATAGTTTACGTTTTCCAGCTCTGCAATCGTCTGCCCGATTTTGCTGAATTTCAATACCAATCTAAGTTGGACCATTTCTGATACATCAGTCCAAGAACGAAGTCTCTAGCTTTTCTGGGAGCTTCGGAAAACCGATTTCACGTACACCGGACGGACAGACGGACGGACGGACGGACGGACGGACAGACGGACATCGCTTATTCATCATCGCTATTCATAAGGACCCAGAATATATATATTTTTTTGGTTGCAAATTAAAATTATGGAAATTACACACGGAATGACAAACCTATATATACCCTTTTCCATTTTTGGTAAAGGGTATAATAAGAAGAAATTAAAAAAAAAGTTTTTCATAAAATAAGTAAAGGGAGAAAGAAACGAAACGTCAATATGGAATTATGGAAGCTTTGTTGGCGGCGTTGAAAACACTGAGACGATGAAAGAAAGAAACAACAAGAAATGTTTTAACATGTTGTTGATGTATTTTATTTTTCAAACCTACTGGAGATACACTCTCAGATAATGATGTTGATGACGATGACGATGAGGAGAATATGTAGTATGCTGATGAAGCATATCACGCAGTTTCATTGCAATCATTAAATTGAGCAGCAGCAGCAACAGCAGCGGCAGCAGCAACTATTTAAATGAACTCTAGCCATTTTTAAAGCTTTTGGATCCTAATTCCCAATAACGAATTTAAGCAATTTACTCAAATACTAATTTATGACTTTTAGATCCACAGGTAGCAGCAAAAACAAAAAGACCACAGCAATAAGCGCAAAAGAGGAAATGATGAAAAATACCAACCAACACAAATATCTTTACGCATCAGCAGAAGAAGCATCACAGGTAACATCTATCTACCAGTAAACACCATAAACATATCACTCCAATCAACCAACTAACTTACGAAAAATGCCAGCACATACAGCATACAGATTTTTAAGACAGATGCGAATGCATCATATGATGCATATTGGAATAAAGAAGACGAAAAACGACAACAAGAAAACCATTTCATTATTTTGATACCAGTCTCCTCCATACTGGAACAACAACGATTCTCATGTTGTGATCTTATACTCGAGCATCGCTAAGAAAAGTTAAAGAAACTTCATCATCATCAACAAGTCTTTTAAAAGCCAGAAGCTTTACACTGTGTACTCGTATGCACCTCGGTGCTATGAAAATAAATAAATAAATTAAAAAAAATAAAAACAACTGGTAAAATGCATTTGACTGACAGTTTTAATATGTTCAATCGACAACAACAACAAAATACAGAGAAGAAACAGCATACTACTTGTTGTTGTTGTTGTGATCGCCAGTGGTGTATATGACTGGGTTGTGTGTAGGAGCTGAAGTTAGCAGTAAATGAAATTGTAAATAATCTGCACAATTTTCTTGGTGTGGGGAAATAGTTTTTTCGATTAAATCTTTGGCAATAAGGACACAATGCTTAAGCCAAATATACCAACGTATAAGCCAACCTAATTCATTATTCCATATGATATTATAAGCCGAAAAAAGATAAGTCATTGCGCAATAAGTTCCTGAAAAAATCGGGAAAAATAATTGAGATTTTGCCCAAAGTTACTTTTGAATATGAAGATTACAAAGGTGCCATTAACTAAAAATCAGCTTATTTCGACTTAACCACATATTCATGCATATACTTCAGTATATTCGGTGTTTTCAAACACTGCTCTCTTTATTGTTGCAGATAAAGAGTAGCCAAGTGATAAAATTTACTGTCGTCTTGATGTGACGTTGACGACGCCATTCGCAATAAGGCTGATTGCTTTTCTTTACTTTAAGAAAAATCGTTATCTCTGAAAAGACTCGTGTTTGCATTTTAGTAATTTGTTATATAATTAACTGGATGTATGTGAAGATATATACGAGTTTAACTAGCAGAGACAGCAACCAAAATGTCTAACATAGCATTTTAAGCACATAACAGAGCACTGTTAGGTATTTAACAGTAGTCGCTAAATGGATTAGGATTCCAAATCCTTGGAAATGGATTTTTTTTTTTGAAAAATTGCTCTAAAATGTAGTTTATGAAATTATGAAAGTAGGATGGTGGAAATACTCGTATGTCTGGTAGAGCCAATAAATTAGATTTAAGAAAACATAATTTTCTTGAGAAGATTAGTGGATATTTTGGTAAAATATGCAAGAGCACACCTACTACACCATATATGTGTGGTACTCTGAAGGTTTCTAAATGTGACCCAATTCAAAAATATGATTTTTTAGTGAAATTTTTTGAGAAGATTAGTGGTAATTTTGGTTAATTAACTGGTTATATAACTGGTATATACGGATTATATAACTTGTTATATATAGCTGATTGTATAACTGGTTAAGACCGGAGTCTTATTGAAGTGTTTTCTCGACCTGCAATGGCATGTGATGAAGCCAGTGAGCATGCTAAGATTATTTTTACTTAAGGACTTCACGAGCTTTAAAAATATTTTGGTTATATTACTGATCTCCATAGGTTTAACTATTCGGATTCTAATCCGTTAAGGTAACCACACATTTACAATAAATAAAATAAAATTGCCCGCGTATAAATTTTATTGGTAATATGGAACAATATATTGGATAAGATATGTTGATGAAATATTTTCTAATGTATTGGCAACATTGTACAATAATTATATCCAGTCGTGCGATTCAGTAACTTTTAAAGATCCGACAATCTATATATATTTTGTCGTTAGCAACAACGATTGTGTGATTCTGTAACTTCTTTTTAACGATAGTACGCAGTTGATATTTTCTGTTGATTTTTGTCGATAAAATTAACAGCACATAAATTATTGTCGCTTAAATAACGACACAGCTGACATTAACCTACAGCGAATATCGTTAAAAATGTTACTGAATTGCAAATTCGATCAATTTTTGTTACAACTACTTTAACGATACGATTATCGTTAAAAAAATTAGTGAATCGCACTACAGGTGCGTCACTAAACATTATTTTTCCAATTGAATTGAATTACTTTTAAACGCACATGTGTGTGCAAATTTGGTTTACTTTTTTTTTGTAAGAAAAATTGCGCAATATATTTTTTTAATATTGTGCAATTTATTGAATAGTGTGAAGCAATACAATGTAGTGTATCTGACAATTAGTACGTAATAAAGTCCTGCACAAGACTATTTATAAGACCTTTCAAGACATCGAAATATTCTAAAACAAACGCTAAGAAACACTGTTGGCAAGACAAAGAACTCAAAAAAAATATTGCCAACAGTGTTGTTTAGCGTTTATTTTAGAATATTTCGCTGTAGTAAAGCGTTTGAAAAATGTCGCATGGCTTGAAAGGTCTTATAAGTGGTCTTGTGCAGGCCAATAGTCGTAAGATAGCGTACCAATAATCGACTATGATAGTTATAATTAGCAATAAGTTAAGTACACTAACAATATTAATTATAAAATTACACAAATTAAATTATTACATTCCAATTAGAATAGGAATTTAAATGGAAGCATAACAACAAATTGTAATGCATTGGAAATTGTAAAATTAGTATAAAAGAAAGAAATTTAAATAAAGAACATTACTTATCCTGCCTAAAACCGGCAACTTTTTAACCGACTTCAAAAAAAGGAGGAGGTTACAATTCGTCTGTATTTTTTTTTGGGGGTGTTACTTCATAATTCGGTACATTTTGGACCGATTGTAAAAAATTTTTTGTTGTCTGAGAGTCTTTAGCCTCCCATTGGTCCTATTGTAAAAAAGTGGGCGGGGACACACCCAATTTTTTTATATTTAATTTTATGATATTCTACTTATTTGATTGCTGCGAAACCTATAAAAAACCTTTGGATCTTGTAATTACACAATTTGAATGTAAGAAAATGGGCGGAGTTACGCCCATTCAAATTTATTATAATCTTTCACGCGGTTCTCTTAACCGATTTTTACGAAACTTACCACACACCTTGAACTCTAAAATAGACACAATCCTTAATTTAAAAAATGGGGCAGAGTCACGCCCATTAAAATTTAATATTTTAAATGGTAGTACTTTACACTTTACTTTTTACACACACATATTCTCAACACGCACCCTGAGCTCTGAAAACACACACAATCTTGCATTTAAAAAATGGGCGGAGGGCGCTCATTATAATTTAATTTTATATTTCACGCACTTCTTCTTATCTTCTTCTATCACATCTTTGTATTGAAGTCGGTTTTTATTTGCAGAAATAATTATTATATTTTATCACAAGGAGCTTACACTAGCTCTAAACAGAAAAACTCATCACAGAGTTCTTCATCTGAAATTCAGCCAGTGGCGTTAGTTAGCGCTGGCAAATGTACGGATTAGAGATGCTAATCGGGACAGGTTTTTTGAAATCCCGGGCTTCGGGATTTAGTGATGGAGTCTCGAAATCCCGAACCGGGACTCCGGGATTTTCGGGACTTACAAAATCCCGAAAACATTGTGCACAAATGTGCGTCTTTATATTAAAAATAATATTTTAATTTTACAAAATATTTTTTTTTTGCATATTTAAAGGGTATAATTACCTTTAATTGCAAATTTTCATTGAAAAGTGCAATGTATGTAACATTTTTCCTAGAAAAGAAAAAGCCATAAGATATATTATTTATATGTACATATATAACATATAATATTGGGTTGTATGAATAAAAAAAGGATTTGCTTTTTACTTAAAAATTTGTTTAAAAAAACAAAAAACACACATATATTTGGGGTTTTAAAACAAATTTTTAAGTAAAAGCAAATACTTTTTTCTATTCATACTACCCATTATCTACTAAAATATTTATTCAAAGCAAATTTTTTATTTTAACTTTTTATGACGAAGTTTCTAATAATTTTTGATGTAGAAGATGACAGTCAAAAACATTATTTATGCAAAAAGCGGGATTCAGATAATCCCGAAAAACCCGGGCTTTAATATTAAAAAATCCCGGTCTCCGGGATTTGTATAGTCCCGAAAATCCCGGGATTTCCGGGCTCGGGATTTCCCGTTTAGCATCTGTAGTACGGATAGGTTAGTTTATTTTACCATTATTAAAATGCGTATCAGTACATGGCGATCCTGCCAAACAAAAATAAAAACATACCTGTAGAGTTATATATACCGGCATGTCAAAACTCAGACGCACCCGTTTACACGCCAGGGCCAAGGAAGCTGACGATAGAGGAATACCGCAACAGGCAGCAAAGGCATTGTGAGGCGAGACTCACAACGATTCCGAAGTAGAGAGACCACGACATAGAAGAGGCGCAAAACTAGTGAAAATCCGCAGTAAATTAACTGCATTGAGGGAGACAGTGTACGTAATCATAGTAATTACGAACAAAATTCCCTGAGACATTTTTCCCGGGGATCAATTTTAAACAATAGCAAGTATGTATGTAATAAGGAAAAAAATTATAATTGAAAAAGGGAGAAATTTCCCACGGAATTTTTATTCATAATTGCCTTGAATAGCAATAAAGTACTCAATAATATTGCATAGTATATGGGTACTTTTAGAGTCCACAGAAGGTTTGTGGTACGACCAGAGGTCGCAAAGGTATCTTTATGAAAAAATATTCTAGCAAAGATAATTTTTCGTCAAGCATAATATTCGCTCACCAAGTACCGGGTGATATGTTAGGTTAGGAAGGGTGGTGCCAAAAACGCACCTCCACTCTGAGATCCAATTGGGTCCCATTGTGATGCAATTATCAGCTGATATGATTGTAATTATTATTTTTAATTCATCTAATGCTACGGGAACATTCTCGGAATCAGATATATTTATCATACAGGAGTAATATTATGTTTTCCTTGCCTTGCAACGACTGAAATTAGATATTCGCTCATCTAATAAAATGCAATCATGGTACTCAGTGCAGGCCAACATGCAATCTTAGATACTTTTCTTAATTTACAAAACAAAAAGTTAAATTTTAGTGCATACACTTGCATTACCACCACCACCACCACCACGAAACTACTCCGACACAGTTCAATTTAGTTGACAGATGAGCAATTGCTGCCATGCCGTGCTTATGTTTCGGACCCATCAATATTTTATTTATTTTCCCCGAGTCTTGTTATTTCTCCTTCACTCTTGTGGAGAGAGCACTTGAAATCATTGTGGTGTTGTTATTGTTGTTGGTCTTAATATTTGTACTGGCCTGTTTGCCTGCCAATGAATGTGAGGTGATCGCACATTCTTAAATTTTTTTTTTTTTTTTTTTTTGAGAATGTGTGTGTGTGTGTTTTGGCACTGCTGTTCATGATACAATTATACAGGTAACCGCGAAGCGCCAGCTGTTTTGCTTGTTTCGTGGTGCACTCTGCCAAATGTTGTTTATGTTTTACAAACACACACACACGCTGTGTATCTTTCATTGCTTTATGACAGTTGGCACCAGAAACTAGCAACAAAAAGCCCTGTTGTTTTATTTGCTGTAAATTTGTTGTCGATTTGCGGTTACCTGTATAATTGTATCATGCTGCTGTTCTTCTTCGATTGGAAACTTTGGTTGCCTGGCCAGTTGAGTGACGGCCACTGACTGCTTTATGAGCACGAAGACATGCTGCATGCAATAAGTTTTAGGTTGGTTTGTTTTTTCTTCTTTTTTTTTTTGTTGGTGGCAATAAATGGCTGGCTGGCTGGTTGTTGTTGTTATGTTTTTATCATTGGTAGTCACTCTCATGATTTTGTAGGTGCTTATAAACGTAGAACAGCGTCTACACCAGTCTTTAGGTATATATCTACTATTTGCTGTTGTTGTTGTTGTTAATGCAATTTGAGTTATTTGCTGCAACAACAATTGCTGATTGAACACGCAAATTCATTCGTCTTTGTTGCAGTTGATGCTTAAAGAGGTCATTCGAAAAAGAGACCTTTGGCAAGTGATGGAAAATATTTGACACCAAAAAAGAGATTTCATTAAAAGATACCAATTGGTTGTAAAATATTTTCGTGTTTATGTACATATGTATGTACCATATTTATGTATGTATGTATGTATATGACAAGTGGAAAAGAAAAGAATTTCATTTTAAATGGTGTTGGCCAAAAATGTTGCTCATAATAAAGATGTTTTGGTGTCAAATCTATCGTAAGCGTTTCCTGTTGCTTTCACTGTAATTTATGTCTTTAAATTTATGTTATTGTGATAAAATATTTATACAGCAATATTTTCCGCTCATGTTGAATAGTTATGTACATATATCAGCAATATCAATCTAGATTAACTACCATTTTAATGACACCGCTTCGATAATAAACCTTCAAATAATAAATTGGCCATAAATCATACTTGTGTATTGGCATTGCATTTGCAATGTTAAGCCAATTTAATTAACTTTATTTATGAGCACAAGGCCCGAATATTATTGCCAAAACTTGATATTGTCTTTTAAGGTACCTTGGAATGGCCCCCACGTCAACAAAAAAAATAAAATCAAATAAATAAGTTTAAAGTTATTTGTGTTTGTTCATTGACAACGAATCGAAAGTGCACTAAATTAAATTAAGAATTTAGTTGAAATTCTAAAAAAAAACTTGGAAGAGAAGATACAATAAAAAATTAAGGAGGTCGAGCTGGCATGAGGTTCACCTCTCAGACCAGATTACATGATCACATGACATCATTCTGCGACATGTATGAGGAGAACAACTATGGAGGGAAACAGACTTTTGTTATCAATTTCGATACGGTTTCGGTATACGAAATATATAGTTCAACTTTACAATAGATTCTGATATTGATTCTGATTCTGAGGAAGAATAAATACCGCCCATTATTGGTTTGACCCATCTACCATTTTTTTTAAATGCGTTGTATGGGGTATACATATATTTTGAGCATAGCTGTTAAGTAATGATTACTAATCGTAATGATTACTAATTTGATTACTTTTTTTAATGGTGAAGTAATGATTAAATTACGATTATACTCAGTTTCGCATGAGTACTAATTGATTACGATTACTAATAATGGAAAAGAAATCTGAATTACTTAAAATTACTAAAAATAATCAAAAAGAATCAAAAGTAATCAAAAAATAATCCGATTACTTCTAAGGATTACTTTTGATTCTTTGCGATTATTTATTAAGAATCAAAAGTAATCTTTGAAAGTAGTCGTATTACTTTTTGATTATTTTTGATTCTTCTTGATTATTTTTAGTAATTTTAAGTAATTTAGATTACTTTTCGATTATTAGTAATCGTAATCAATTATTTATCAGCAATTCTTTTGAAGGCAATTATATAATCAATACAATTCTTTTTAAAATGTAATCTAATTGATTAATCGCAATCGAAATTTAACAGCTTTGATTTTGAGTATCCACTTTCTGAATCCAAAACAGGTTTAGCGAAATTAATTATGGTTTCCGAGATATTAAGCATTAATTTTGCTCCATATCAACTATTTTAAGGTTTAATATATATTGTTTTGTCGTTTTTCTCCATTCTGACTAGATAGATAAAATTTATAGATATTTTTTGAAAACTAAATCAGGGGTATCAAGAATAAAATTCCATGTGAAGTTTTTGCCAGGGAAAAATTCCAACTAATAGCAAATAATAGGGAAAACAAAAAATTCTAATTGAAAAAGGGAGAAATTTCACGTGAAATTGTATTCATGACAGCACTGAATATAATACTGAAAGATTTTTTCGGTTACTTCACTAATTGTTACAAAATTCTTGTGAATTTAATAATTCTAGTGAATATAATAAAAAATACTTGTGGTGCGATTCAGTAACTTTTAACGGTCCGACAATCGTAACTTTTGTCTTTACATTTTGTAGCTTGCAATAACGATTGTATGATTCTGTAACTTCTTGTTCACGATAGTACGCAGCTGATATTTTCTGCTGATTTTTGTCGATAAAATTAACAGCATATAAACTATTGTCGCTTAAATAACGACACAGCTGACATTAACTTACAGCGAATATCGTTAAAAATGTTACTGAATAGCAAATACGATAAAGTATCGTTATAATTATTTTAACGATGCGATTATCGTTAAATAAATTTAGTGAATCGCACTGCAGGTACCGTAAAGGTTTTAAGTTTTCTCTAAAAGATTACTTTTTATCATTATTTCTTGAGTTTTATTGTTCGCTTAGAAAATAAGAGTTAATTTCCGAGTTTTATTTATTCCTCAGCGAATAGATAGATATTCGTTGCTCAACGAAATTTTCGATGTTACTCGTAATTATATGAATTTGAAATTCGATGTTCGATAGAAAGCCAAGATCCAAAATAAAAAGCAACTTAAGCTTAAAGGTGCAATCAGACGTGCCATAACCATAACCATAGAAAACAACCGTGCGAACCAAACTAATGGGCAACACTCTATTTGCTTATAGGTGTCTCGCCATAAGGCCATAGCTATCACTATGTTTCGCACTGCGATTATAATTGTAATAGAAATGGCGATTAATCGCACCATTTAATCGTAATCGCAATCGTATTTGAAGCCATTATTCGCTCGATTACGATTAAAACTTTTACCCTTTTTCAAGCAAAGAATTTATGTCAAAAGTCTTCGCCAAATAAAGTTTTTTCTAATCTAAGATTCATTTAAAATGTTTCAATTTGTTTAACTAATAAAGTTAAATTAAAAGTTTAAATATAAAATAAGTTCAGAACATATGTATTGCAATCAAATCAAACTGCTTATAGTCTAAAATCAAATGCCAGACAAAGTTTTGCCGTCTGCAAACCGCATACAATATATTTCGTACCAGTTATAAAACGACCTAATACAATTAGATTCTGTCTATACATAATTAAAGGTTTTGTGGCCAACTTGTTCTTAACTTTTTAACTTCTCAAGCCAAATAAAATCTCTCAAATGAAATGAAAATAACATTGATTTTCCTACTTTTTTTGGTCACTTCTAAAGCGTTTTCATATTTTATATCGTAGGTGGGTTGATGCTATAAATTTGCTTAGAGATACCTAGAAGTACATAACGATCACTTGCTGCAACGTCGTACTGTCTCAAAAATTGCATTAGGATTGATAAACATATTTTTTACTCGGTTGGCAGATAGGTACAGTTTTCTTATCTTTGGACCGCGCATTACAAAAATTATATTAAATAAGGCAAAAATAATAATACAATGGCATCGATAAAAATACGAAATCAAATAACAAGTAGTAGTTAAAAAAAATTAAAAGGCCGACTGCGACCATAAAAGGACCATATAGGACCATTTTGAACCAACCAAAAATATGTTGAAAATGTAATATTCGAATAAAAAATTGCAATATATTGCATAAAATAATACCTAACTAATTTACTTACATTAAGCATTTTTTTCACAATATTAGTTGCATGAAAATGTTTTTATTTGTTAACAGAAGGCCACAAAAACAAATAAGATAGAAAAAGGTGCTGAAAATACTTCAAGAGATTTATGTCACGTTATTTTTTATAAATCACTCTCTTATATAGCGCTGCAATTACCGAAAAGAAAAAGTTTCATTGTTGACATAACGGTATCTTTGTTGACACATTGCCGATATAACAGCAATATACTCCTCTTTGGATACGTATTGGTGGATTAATGTTCAAAAAAGTGAAACTGGTGCGAAATTAAAGTCACAATATCTTGAAAAGGTCGATCGATTATGACGACCATAAAATGGACATCATTTACGAAACACACAGCACGAATTTTTATTATAAAATTCAACGTTTTGAAAGTGTTGTTCGCTTGTAAGTGTATTCATGGTGAAATGGCAAACCTTGCTGAGCGTTTTTGGAATTGCCACAATTTACGAATCTTTTTTTTTCAATAAAAAAATTTGCACTGCAAAAACAAATAGTACAAAAGTCACACCATATATATTATCTTATAAAAAGCAATACTTATTATCAAACACAAAATTATTTTTGTGTAGTTTATAACTAGGGAAAGGATTTTCATATATGTTTTTTGTCGTTGGTCGCAGATCAACATAAATAAAATATCTTTGCGAATCAACAAATTTGCGCCAAAATGGCATCGATTTGTTAGTGCATACCTATTTTTGCATATTTTGTAATAAATACATATTTTTGCATATTTAATTATAAATGTATATTTTTAATGCATTTTTTAGTTTTTTCATGCTTAAGTAAAATTTTGGTTTTTTGATTAGTTGCAAAGTGTTTAAAAGCTGCAGTTTTTACAATTGTTTAATAACAAAAAAAGTGGAAGTCGATATATCGCATTTTTTGTGATATTCTGCCTTATCGTGGTTGTCGTATTTCAAATACGACTACGTCAGTTTGGCAATAGATTAAAGAAAAACTGTTGTTTTTCTATTACAAAATCCTCGTAGTCAAAGTCGAAATACGCCAAACACGATAAGGGGGATTATTGGATATTCAAAAGCACCATAAGATTCCTTCAACTCATTTGAAAAATGCAATACATTGGCTTAAGTCAAGAATACTAATACCATTGAATATTAAAAAAAATCAGAGCATGGGATAATAGCCCTTTTAAAAACAAAAATGTTTATAATTCTTTTTAAACGCTCTCTTACTGGTTCCGCATTAATTTCATGTGGATATAAAGTGCTTTTGTAGGCTCCTTTGCGTGTTGCAGCCTTTAATGTAAAATATACAGTGATACGATACGGATACATCCTATAGTAACTAGATGGGGCACGTGGCAGAAGTCTTTCGGATACTATATTTCTATTAATAAAATTAAATAAATTTTAAAATCAAAAAACTTAAGCACTCAATTCTTATATTAGCTTTCTTGTTCACAGTATAGCCCAATTAGAGGATTTTGTTACTTTAACAGCTAAAGTTGAATTAATTGCAGATGCGATAAAAAAAATTTTGCTCTGAAAATAAATTAGAAATAGTTATACAAACAAATTATGGACTTAAAAAATATGAAACAAATTGCATCAATAGTTTATAGTTCTAACAACTAAAATTTAGAAACTGAATATTCCACAAACGCATTGAAATGCTCACCAATAACTTCTGCTGACGTGGAACGTTTATTTTATTCATTTATGTACGTAAATAAAAGTTCGACTTAACTTTCTTTTGTATTTCATATGATTTAACAAAATATTTGTTAAGAAAGCATTGAGCTTTTTATATAATTTTTAATGCTCTTATGCAAAAACGATTGTTAAAGTTAAAGCATGCTTTAAAACCGGTTTTTCCATACAAAATTCGTTTATTAAACCAACTTTAATTTTAACAATCTTTTTTGCATAAGTTTTTAATGACAAAATATTTGTTAAGGAAACAATGAAGCTGATTTTTTTAAGTTTTTAGTGTTATTTAATTTTGGAAAATAGTTGATAAATGCATATTTTATTAGTTTTAAATACATATTTTTATATTTTTACTGCATATTTTAGGTACATAAAATGCGATTTTAAATGCATTAAAATCCTTTCCCTATTTATAACATTTTGGATAATTTTAAAGGTTTGTCTGTGTAAAATTTAATTTAGATTTCGGCAACACTGGTGCATACCTATGTTTTATTAATATTCACCAAAATTTTTTATCTTATTGGGATTCTTGTTATCCAAGTATTCCCATTCTCTTATGGATAAATATGAATGTATGTATGTATGTTCTACAATGTACATATATACATATACATATTTACATAGTATATTGTTGTTATTGTTATTTTTGCTTTTCTTACCTTCTTTTAATCGGCCATGGTTAGCAACATAAATTTTAATACATTTTATTCACCCGATCCCGAATACCGAAATGTTTATACACTCGCGAAATACTCGTATTAAATTTACTCACCACGACATGTCATTAAAAAAACTTATCTTTTCACCGAATTATTTGGAAAATATTTAGAGCTCTTTATACATACATACATATGTACATACCTACATACATATGTATGTACATATGTATGAAAATATTAAATTTATTTCTAGGGTGCCCAAAGAAACGCCAATAAAACACTATTTTTGCACTTTTACTCTAATACTGACTTTAATGACATTATTTACGTGCATAAATACCTAATCACTTCAAGAATATTATTATACCCTTTACCAACAAAAATGGTAAAAGGGTATATATAGGTTTGTCATTCCGTTTGTAATTTCTATAATATCAATAAGCGACACATAAAATATATATTTTCTGGATCCTTATGCATAGGGAAGACGAATAAGCGATGTCCGTCTGTCCGTCTGTCCGTCTGTCCGTCTGTCCGTCTGTCCGTCTGTCCGTCTGTCCGTCTGTCTGTACGTGAAATCGGTTTTCCGAAGCTCCCAGAAAAGCTAGAGACTTCGTTCTTGGACTGGTGTGTCAGAAATTTTCCAAAATAGATTGGTATTGAAATTCAGCAAAATCGAGCAGACCATTGCAGAGCTGGAAAACTTAAACTTTATTTTACCATATAAAAGTAACTACCGAAAACAAATTTTTATTTTTTTTAATAAATAAATTTATTTTACATTTCAGTACGACTAAAATTGGAATTTTAAATTAAAAAAATATGAAAAAAATTAAAAAGACGTTTCCAGGGTTGGAAAACTTTAACTTTTTGTATTATGTAAAATTAACTATGTCTAAAACTATATTAGTATTTTCTCGAGAACCGTAAGAGCTACAGACCTGAAATTTGGACACAGTGTGTAGACCTTTGGCCGCTACAACAACAAATACATGAGAATTGGAAATTAAAGGGTGTTCCAAAACGAGCAACGAAAAATGTTAAAATCCCATGTAATATACATACAATTATATGTATATACACTTTTTATACAGACTACAAAAATTAACACTAAAATTTCCAAAATTTTAAATTAAAGGGTGTTCCATCAGTTAATGCAATTTTGACTATGCAATTTTTACAACTTGCTGTATCTTGGAAACCGTAAGAGCAAAACTCTTGAAATTTTCAAAAACGGTAAAACTAAAAAAACAAAAAATTATTAAATCGCCAAAACGAAAAAAATCGCCAAAAACAAAAAAAATCGCCAAAACGAAAAAAAGCACCAAATTAAAAAAAAATTTCTAAAGCTAAAATAAATCGCATAAAACGGAAGAATTGCTAAAATGTAAAAAAAAAAATCGCCAAAATGAAAGAAAATCGCTAAAATGAAAAAATCGCCAAGATGAAAAAAAAACCGCCAAAACGAAAAAAACCCAAAAAAACAGAAAAAAGTCGCCAAAATGAAAAAAAACCCAAAACAGGAAAAAATCGCCAAAAAACAAAGAAAAAATTGCCAAAACGAAAAAAAAAATCGCCAAAATGAAAAAAATCGCCAAAACGAAAAAAAACCTAAAAAACAGACAAAAATCGCCAAAATGAAAAAAAAAATCGCCAAAATGAAAAAAAAACAAAAAAATCGCCTAAATAAAAATAAAAACAAAAAAAAAATCGCCTAAATGAAAGAAAATCGCCAAAATGAAAAAAAATCGCCAAAATGAAAAAAATCGCCAAAACGAAAAAAAAACCTAAAAACAGACAAAAATCACCAAAAGGAAAAAAAATCGCCAAAATGAAAAAAAATCGCCAAAATGAAAAAAACCCCAAAAAAATCGCCAAAATTAAAAAAAAAACAAAAAAAAAAGAAAAAAATCGCCTATTCAGGCGATCAACCCAAAAACAAAAAAAAAAATCGCCAAAATGAAAAAAAATCGTCAAAATGGGAAAAATCTCCAAAATGAAGAAAAGCCCAAAAACAGAAAAATATCGCCAAAATGAAAAAAACCTCCAAAAACAGAAAAAAATCGCCAAAACGAGAAAAAAGCGACAAAACTGAAAAAATCGTTTAAGCTGAAAAAAAATTCAAAAAAACAAAAAAGCCTACCTTTCGTGCGCGATTCAAAGTCGCACTTTACTGAATTTTTTAATATTAAAGGAATTAAATGAAACTAGGTTCTTTCTTATTTCGTTTTTGTATGTATTTTTTAAAGATCTAGATTGGTATCAATAATCAGAAAAATCCAAAATTATCACTCCAGGGTTGGAAAACTCACACTTTTTGGGTTATGTAAAATTAAATAGGTCTAAAATTTTTTTTCTTTTTCTTTATAAATTGAATATATTTTATGCTTCTGAAAGAAAAGTTTGGCGTATGAAATTTGAAAAATGAAAATTATAGCTCCATAGATGGAAACTTTAAAAAAATTATAAATTTTCTTACAAAAAATATATATGTATATGTACGTACGTTGGTAAAGGGTATATAAGATTCGGCACAGCCGAATATAGCACTCTTACTTGTTTTTTTATTACATATTATATAATTATACAAAAACACTTTACCTAATCTTTCGAACTTTTAATAATGCACTTTTTTATGAAACGACGAGGCGGACGATCAAAAGAAAACTGATGCCAATAAAAAATGTCAAGTTCAACAATTATGTATGAGTTGAATGCATGTGCGTATGTATGTATGTATGTAAGTATGTACATAAGTACTGAATTTAGCTTGAGTGGAAGAGTATGTGACAAAATGGAAATTCGCAAGTGCTTAAAAGGTGAACCAGAGCTGGGAAATAAGCTTTGCAAATCAGTAACAAAAACATAATTTTAGAAAATTTTCTTGACCATAATGGTGACAAGTTTTTTTTAAAGAATATTGTTTTATTTTTAACAAAATAATTAACACTCTAACAGGAAAGACCGTCTCCAGGCGGTCTTCGATTTTTGATCCTCAGTGGCACATTACAAGTGTTTTAGCTTCAAAATAAAGAAAACTATCCTTAGGCCGGGATCTGTGTGACATGTGCCAAAGAAAGCGTAACCACTAATTACTAATAAGAAACTGTTTGGTTCATATATATATATTTATTGATTTAAACAGTTTCCAATCATATTGGATTCTATAAAATTGTCTCTAAATTATGCATGAAGGTGTTTAACTTAACAAATACGTGTCTGAATCAAACAGTTTTTCATTAGTAATTAGTGGTTACGCTTTTTTTTGGCAAATGGCACATGAAATGCCAGATGTAAACTCAGCCTTGCAATACTTTTTTTTCACATTTGTTTGAGTCCCTCATCATATTCTTACAAATCGTCTGGCAATTATGACCAATCAAGTGAAAAAAGTCAGCAAAGTAGAACTAACAATTATTGTGAAAATTTAACTTTTCGCAACTAGTAAAAAAACTAATTTAGAATAAAGCAATAGACTTCAAAAGCAAGTAAGTACCTAGTTAATATCTTATATTTAAGTTTTCTTACATAGCGTCTATACCTGATATTAACTCTGATAGAATATGAGAGACAACATCGGCAGAGTAAGGAGAAAAATATATTTACATTAATATTAATATCTATATAGGGGAAAACGTACTCCTGTATATATCATAATATTTCATAATTATCATGCAGCCGTACAGTAAACATCTTCGTTTATTGTAATAGTAATGTTTGTTTCATAAAAATCTTGGCATTTCCTTAATACATCGTGTATAATTAAAACATTTCCGCATTATTTTTATCAAAATATATTAATTTTCACTTAAATACACAAAATTCTCTTCACGTATTTATATATGTGTGCGTTTTTTGACACTTGATATCATAATATTGTTTTCTAAATATATATTATGAAAATAATATTATAATATCTGATATAATAGTAATATAATACTAATATTGCAGTCCACACGTAATATGATTCTCTCTGCTATGAAATTTGACGTTTGCTGATAGAAATATATTTGATATTATATCAGGTATAGACGCTATGTTATGTTTTTGAAGTAAACAAAAGTTAAAAACTATGCTTTTTAAGCGAAATAGTGAAGAACGTCTCAAGACAGTGTTGCCGGTTTGTGTGTACAAAAATATCCCTCTTTTTCAATGTTTTCATCTTCGATATGTTATTGTTTTATTATTTTCATCCCTCTATATTACATTTGTATAAAATATGGTTCTTACTAAGCTTATTTATAAGAAAAATATAAATTTGGATCAAATGTCTAATTTGATAGATTGAACAACTTCGCAGGTACGTGAATCCATTGAGCCACAGCTTCTCTATCACTTTGTATCGAAAAATTTGATATAGTCCATTTACAATTTTTTTTTAATTCTGATGCTAGAACACATGCTATTAATTTGTATATTCTAAATTTTACCTTAAACAGGTGTAGTATATGTTTTAACATCAGGACTCACAAGAAAATTTATGAAAATGATTCAGTAGCCAGAGCACAGGCGAGTATGTTAAACGGTGGCAATAATGAAGATAAGCTCGAATTATTTTTAAATAAAAGAAATAGCATTAAACCTACAGACTCGAAGAAAAGTTGTAGAAAAATTGTATTTAAATTGAATGTGTAGGTAATTTTAACAATGTTTGCTGGCCCAACTTTCGCATTATGACGGTGCGTATCTGGACCGCAGTCCGCCTATTGCCGAAAGCAAGGCTAGAGCTTTTATTTTAACGAAGGCAAATGACATACATTTAACATAATTTAAGGAACTATTTGCACCAAATTCAATACACTTTAACAATTCTGCACGAACAAAAAAAAAAAATTAAAAAACTACGATATATTTTAAAATATTAAATTTGCTTGTGTCGTTCTACGTGTACGTGACCGATGACATTTTATGTTAAATTTAATTCTAAGGCCCGTGGCACAATAAAGCCGTCATACGTTAAACTTCGCCTTTTTCAACTGAGATTAACGTTTTATTTACTAAATTAAACTTTTGTTGTTTCTTTAGTTTAATTTTATTTTTGCTACCACTAAACCCTAAAACGGAACATACCAAAATAACCAACCTATATCTGTCAAACTACTCAACGTACGCAAAAAGTTAAAAGTTGACCAAATTTTGTACTTTGCGTTGACGGACACGTACTGAATGTAACCGACCTCATAAGAAACCATGTATTTCAACTTAGCTGTCAGTTGAAAAAGGTGAAGTTTAACGCATGACAGATTCATTGTACCCCGGCCTTAAGTCTCTGCATACATACAGTCAAGGACTAAATGCTCCATGCAGCCATAATTTTTTGGGGTTTGACAACATCTGGGAAAAATTGTAAGAAATTATTTATGCCAATATTTAGGGTGCTGATAAATATGTTTATACAAAAAATAAAAACGGAATTCATAATTATAATAACTGCAATATTGACAAAAATATTAAAAATTCATTGGACAAAAGTCTCCATACAGGCATAAAATATATGAAAAATACGTTCGAAATGCATGTGCTTTTCATCTTGTTTGAAAATTCAGTGATTTGGGGTACCAAGCCGTCAACAAATGGCATCAGAATATGGTCTAATATATTTTTAAAATAGCAACAGTTGACATTAACTCCGAAAGTATCTAAAACAGTTTCCACGAATGACGCGATGTCCCTTTAAACATTTACACTGCTACCACCATTATTAACTGGATTTAAATTTAATTCGTTATTATGCATGAGGTAAAATAAATTCAATAGCGTCATTTGAAGTAAATATTTTAGACACTTTCAAAGCTAATGTAAACTGTTGTTATTTTAAGAACATATAAGACCATATTTGCATGCCATTCGTTGCCGGCTTGGTACCGGAAATCACTGAATTTTCGAACAAGATGACAATCCCATGCATTTTGAACCTATTTTTCATATATTTTATGCATTTTTTGTGCATTAAATGTTCTTCTATCGACTTTTGCATACATAACGAGTTAGGGCCTTTATATATTAAGGTAACGATATGTACATACATTTATACAGGCAAATCTCGGTATAACGAATCTCGCTTTAACGAAAATCCGATATAACGAACGTCCAAATATTTCACATTAACAACCTTATATAGCGAATAATATCCTAATTTTATACTGGATATAACGAATGATAAAGAGAAAATCGCAAAATAAAAAACAAAAACTTGCTAGCATCATATTTCTAACATTTAGTTTTTCTTTATATAGCGACTGTTTTGATAAAGGTGTGCTCTGTATAACGAACGGCAGAAAAAATTATTAAACAAAATCTACAGCAGCTTTTTTGCAAAAAAAAATTCTGGTACTGTTAGTTTGTATTTGGTAGTTTATTTAAAAAAAATTGTATTGTATCATGTCTACAGTAATAAAAGTTAAAATAACACTTGATAAAAACTTTGCGATATAACGAATTTTTCAGTATAACGAGTGGGCCTAACATTATATCGTTCGTTATACCGGGACTCGCCTGTATATGCAAAACCTCATATAACTGCTAAGTCAAAAGGTAATTTTATTAATAAAACTGATACGTTCTTTGTTAAGATTATTAAAAAAACAAAAATATTACATTATAGTTTTAAACTAGGATCGCTCTAAATTTGACTACTTGGCACTACTATGTACATGTATGTTTGCAGCTGCAAAACAAAAAACGAAATAGGAAGATGTTTCTTTTCAAGCAAATTTAAAGCGCGTTTATGCCAAGAAATTGAAAAAAAAGCATTTATATCGTGCATGTCTACACAAAAATACCTTATAAACTATAAAAATGGTACAAAAAGGTAAATTTTTAATTTTTTCTTAAAAATGAAGTTTTGCATTTTAGATGGCGATATGTATATATTTTACATTTTTTTGATAAAATCTGCACTCGTAGTTAAATTTTCCAGATCAACATTATATATATACAAACATGAAAGCATGGATTTGCAAGTATTTACCTTTGACCTATTTTTTAAATTGTTTTCCATTAGCGCTAACTTTGAAAAACTACGTTTTGCAGATCTACTACTGTGGGGTTAAGTAAATATGTATGTATATAAACGGAAAATACGTATACTTTGAAAATAAGTTATCGCCAAGGCCAATCTTTAAACTTCCTAGCGCATGCAAAAATATTCCAGCATAAGAAATTTTATATATGCGATCTTAGTTTTGGTCATTTAGTATTGGTTTCTAATAACTTTAAGTCTTTAAAAAATACCGGATCCATATGCGTTAGTACACTGAACTTTTTATTCTTAATATCAATTCTTGATAGTATTTCTCCGTACGGTTTTTGATAAAAAGTTAAGTTTGCGCTTAATAACAAGTATACTATTCTTCGGAAAACCTTCAGTGCACACACATATCGAGCCTTTTTTTCAATTTTATCGTAAGCGACATGTTATCGAATATATACTTTTTTATTTATATTAAAATTGAATGAGCCTTCCCATAGTTAAGAAATATCCAAATGCCAAAATTTTTGATAACTTTAAGGTAGGGGCTACAAAATTTTGTCGTAAGCGACAACTTACGTATAAAAACATGTTTGAATATATAAAAAAACCTTCTCCTGATAAATTAAATTTCTTTTACGATTAAATCGAAAATAAGGCTCGATATGTATCTCACTTTCGGCTTCATGGACAATATATACATTTGTATATATTGTCTTTATTTTCTACAATTTTGGTATTTGGTATTTACCAAAAAAAGGGGCAAAATATCACAAAAAGTAGCAGATTCAGTTCATTAAAAAAGGGGGACAAAAAGTAACAATTTGCCACTTTAGTCCGTCACATGGTCGCGATGCTACTGTAGTTCTTTGAACACAGAAAAAAGTATTCACCAATTAATATTTTCAACTAAGAATTTAATTGATTCAATTAAATTTTTAATTGTATTTATTAATTTGAGTGGAAAAACTTAATTAATATTATTATCAAATTGCTTATAGGTGAAAATTTAATTAATTTTTTAATTGATATTACAAATATTTTAATTAATATTACAAAATCATTCATATTACTTTTTTGTGTGAATGCACTACATACAATCAATTCCCAGTTCCCAGCGCTGAGGAGAGGCAGATGGCTCAGCATAAGTAAATAAGAGTATTTATTTATTTACTTACACACACATCCATACATCTATGGATGAGTGCTAATTGTTTGTTATTAAGTTAAGCAATATGTTTAATAAACATTGTTTGTATACATTTGTATCTAAGCTGTGTGCACAATGTCATGACCAGCGCTGTCAATTCGGCGCTTTTCGCACAGTTTTTAGTGCTTTTTGAAATTTTCTACGCGAAAAATTTTGAAGTTAGTGCTCAGTGCTTTTTAGGGTTCCGTACACCAAAGGTGAAAAAGGAACCCTATTGTTTTCGCTACGCTGTCCGTCTGTCCGTCTGGCCGTCTGTCCGTCTGTGCGTCTGTCCGTCTGTCCGTCCGTCCGTCTGTCCGTCACAGGGTATTTTCTCGAGAACCGTAAGAGCTACGGACCTGAAATTTGGACAGAGTGTGAAGACCCTTGGCCGCTACAACAACAAATACATGAGAGTTGGAAATTAAAGGGTGTGCCAAAACGAGCAACGAAAAATGTTAAAATCCCATGTAATATACATACAATTGTATGTAGGTATATACACTTGAAATTTGTAAAGTTAGTGTATTTTTATACAGACTACAACAATTAACACTAATATTTAAAAAATTTTAATTAAAGGGTGTACCATCAGTTAATGTAATTTTGACTATGTAATTTTGATAACTTGCTGTATCTTGGAAACCGTAAGAGCAAACTTCTTGAAATTTTCAAAAACAGTAAAACAAAAAAATCTCAAAATTATAAAATCGCCAAACCGAAAAAAAATCGCCAAAATCAAAAAAAAAATCGCCAAAACGAAAAAAAGCACCAAATTAAAAAAAATTTCTAAATCGAAAATAAATCGCGGAAAACCGGAAAAATCGCCAAAATGAAAAAATCGTCAAAATAAAAAAAAATCGCCAAAATTATAAAATCGCCTAACCGAAAAAAAAATCGCCAAAATGAAAAAAATTGCCAAAATGAAAAAAAAATCGCCAAAATAAAAAAAATCGCCAAAATTAAAAAAATCGCCAAAATTAAAAAAATCGCCAAAACGAGAAAAAAGCGAAAAATAATCAAAAAAAAATTATTTCAGCTGAAAAAACGTAAAAAAACACTGTATAAAAAATGCTCAAACGTACGGAACCCTTCGTGCGCGAGTCAAAGTCGCACTTTACTGAATTTATTTATATATATTTTCGGTGCTTTTTGTTTCGAGCGGTGGCACTAAACCAGAAATTCAAAGCGAAATTTCCTCATCTATTTTATTTTTCGAGGAAGTCTATCATTTAAAAAAGCTGTGAAGTTAAATGGAGCATTTCAAAAAATTCTAAGAAGATTGCACAAGACTTGGTTGAAGAAATAAGCGCCATATTACCCTCAAACTTTAACATTTTAAGTATAATTAATGTAAGCAGTGTTTAGCCACACAACAAAGAAGACCTAATACAAGTATTGAGTCCACTATCGAGTTTTGGGCAGAAGTATAAACTAATAGCGATTCAAATAAAATGAACTCGTTTGAGGCATTATCAAAAATTGCATTAGCATCAAACTTCTGTCACTTCCATACTTAAACGAAGAAGTTGAACGCGCTTTTACCTCTATGACTGTAGTTTAGTCTAAACTACGTAACAGAATGTCCTTACACTTGGTTAACACTTTGCTTTATATAAAAATCGGCCTGAAACGAGACAGTTTTGTTGTGAATAGAGCTGCCGTTTTTGTTTAATTGTAACCAAAAATTTTAAAAATCTTTCCCAATGTCCAATATTTTTTTCATTTCGATTACTTTTTTTCTATGAATATTTTTGTATATAACTTGATAAACTTGCAAATCACTTTTTTTATATTTAACTTTGTTATTTATATTGCGTTTGCTACACAATATTTTTGACAGCTTTTTTATTTCGTTCAAAATTTATTACCTTTGTCACATAGTTCAGCTGCAGCAGAAATAATTTATTTACAGCATAATTTAATAACAACCAAGTTTGGTAAGTCTTGATTTAAAAAAAAAAATAAACTACTAAACCCATCCAGTTCAAAATGTAATCCGCTCTTAACCTAATAAATACTTGTCAAAAACTGCCAACTTGACTAAACTCGAGTGATACGTTTTTGCCTTGACAAAAAATAAATAACTTTTTTTTTTCAATAATAACTTCAAAAGTCTTCGCCAATTGATTTTAGAATACACTGATTTCTATAGAATTAAAATGTTTATAGAATGCCTCTAATTTGACGTTTTAGGAACGGGATGCAAAGTCAACAGATTCCTTTATTTTTTTATATACGTACAATAATAATAAAAATACAATTTTTTTAAATGTAGTGCTTTTTACTTAAATTACGCGCTTTTTCCTGATTTCAGTGCTTTTGAAAATTTGAAAGTTGACAACGCTGGTCATGACACTTGTGGTACATTTGTATTCTGTTTTTTTAATACATCGTAAAAATTTTAATAACTTCACAAATTTTTTCAATTGAAGAAATAGTATATTCTATGAATTTGTGTTTTTTTTTAACAAATCTTTTCACTTTCTTCCATAAACTTAAATACAGTGAATCAATAAAGTTGTCGGAGAAACGTAGAAAAAATTTTTATACCTACAATTTTTATATTTTTACTTTATGATAACAAATAACACGATATATTACTTTTAAAAAACAACAGATTAGGATTTTTAGAATTTATTTATTAACCAAAAAAAAACAAAACTAGTTTATTTACATATGAAAATTCGCACCAAAAAAAGTAGTCGGACAGTTGGAATACTTTTCGCTTAAGCTTTGGAATTTAATACAATTTAATATTTCGTAGGAAGTCCTTTGCTTTTGATAACTGCTTCTAATCTTCTTGGCAGTAATTCCAAAAGATTTCTGCATCTACATAGGTACATAGAAGGCTAAATTTTCGCCCATTCTTCCGTTATAGCTTTTGCGAGATAATTTTTATTAGAAAATACCTATATATTTTTTTAATTCAGTTTCTAAATGTGCCCACAAATGCACAATTAAGTAGACGTCCGATGAGTATGGTGATGTTTCTAGGTGCTAGAACCTGTGGACAGCTAAACATTGTCCTGGTAGAACTGGAATATGTCTTTTATACCTAGCTTTTCGACACTCGATGTACAATTTTGTTTCAGAACTTTTCAGTTTTTTACTTGGTCCATGATGCCATTTATTATATACAGTTCCCCAACTCCAGAGGGTGAAATACAATCCCAAACTAGAACTGAGCCGCCTCATGTTTAATAGTACCTTTTAAATTTTTTTCTTCCAGTTCTTCATTAGGCTTTCTCCATGCATAGGACTGCCCGTCGGATGTAAATATATTCAATTCATTTAAATCGGTAGGTTAGGTAAGGTTAGGTAGGAGGGGCAGTCAGAAACCCGGACTCACTTAGACCGTTTTGGTCCATTGTGATACCACGGAGACTCTGCTTATGCGGAGTCCCCACCGTCGAACCAGCCAGAGCTCAATATAAAGCTGGTAATACGTTGAAGTTCAACATTAGCAACGTCAGAAAGTTCCCTGAACTCAAGAGCGCCCATTATGGATATTCTCTTTCCTGCAGTCCAGGACAGTGACAAAGAAAATGCTCTATGCTTTCCTCTTCATCGATATCCTGGCAGCTACGGCAGAAATCATTGTGTTCAACCCGTAGCCTTTGAGCATGCCTACCTATGAGACAGTGTCCGGTTAACACGGACACTAGTATCGAGACTTGTTTCCTATTCTTCAAAATTAAGAAATCATTACCTTCCTTATTTAGGTGAGTCCATAACTGCCTTGTGATCACGCAATCGTTTCTTGTGACCCACCTTCTATTTGTTTCATCTTCTGTCTTGCGCCTAAGTCTGAGTTTGCAAGAGAGTAGGGGTAAACCCACACATTCCAAATCCGGTGGAACCTGTAAGATTGTCCCAATTCTAGCGAGCTCATCAGCCCTAGAGTTCCCCTGAAAGCCTCTATGCCCTGGGATCCATATGATCCTAATATCAAACTGCTCTGCCATCTCATTTAGAGATGATCGGCAGTCGAGGGGCTGTTGTTGTTCTTAGAAGCGGGGATTCGAGGGCCATAATAGCTGCTCGACTATATGTTATTCAAAGTCGTTGAAGTGACATTCACTCTCAACCAATCCGCACCTTCTCTTATAGCAAGGATCTCTGCCTGAAAGACACTGCAGTGATCCGGCAGTCGCTTTGCAATACGAAGACCTAAAGCCCTCGAAAAGACTGAATAACCCACACCTTCATCTGTTTTGGAGCCGTCCGTATAAAAATCAACACTTTTTCTTCTACCTGGAGTTCCATTCATTCAGGTTTTATAAAAACGTTCGTGTAGTAGAACAGGGGAGGTTTGGTCAATCCTCCATCCCCTAACTTCATCATCAAGTATTCTACAGTGGCCGGTTCCATTTCCGTTTCACAGAGAGGTACATCGTTCATCAGTAAAATGGACTTTATTCCAAAATGAAATATGCATGATTTAATGCTTTTTGGAAAAATCTAATCGTTTCTATCCATTAATGTTGTTAATATAATTCTTTTTACGAGCGACTCTACCATTATAACCATTATTTCTCAGGAGTAATGTGACAGTTTCTGGGTTGCAGTCCTTATTTTTTGCATTGAGCGATTTCATTTGCCAATTTCGAAGCACTTATTTTGGGATTTTCCTTTACCTGTTGGCATTAGTAAACAATTTTGGCCTTCCAGATTTTGGTTTATTTTCCAGGGTATTTCTATACCTTTTAATGCTATCATGGTCTGTTGATTTTGGTCCTTCGACTATTTTCCCAATCTCTCGAACTGTTTTTCCTGCTTCATAATTGTTTACAATAATTTTTCTGACTTCTTCTGATGTGTATGACTTTGCTTTTGAAATTTAAAAAAAAAATTTTAAATAAACTTTATAAAAACGAACTTCTTTGTGTCATTTATAAATTGCGCATTTGTAAGTGATGGTGAAAATGCTTGTCAGCTAAAAATAACGGATATCATGAAGACACTTTGACAATAAACTTAAGTCGTTGGTTGGTTTCCGGTTTGCGGCATAGTATATTCAAAATACATTAAATCTGCAGCAAACCAGAAACCAACCGACGAAGTGTTGCCATATGTCCGAATACTTTTTGAGGTGTTTTTGGGGCTTTTAGTATAAATCAAAAACAAAATTTTCGTTTAACTAGTACCAACATGGCACAAAAGAAAACATAAATTTAAAAATCTTAAGGCTTTTTTAGAATGAGTAATTTTCAGATCAACAAGATTGTAATGTTTGTACGGCGACATTATTGATCCACTGTAAGTACAAAATCTCAATCATATAAATAACCGAAGCGACAGACCAACTATTTCCCAGATAGCATTTTAAAATAATTTACATACATATGTGTATACATAGATAATATTTATGTTTATATATTACATATGCATCACCCGATTCATAAGGCCATAAAAATTCTCCTACTACATACATACTATGTCAACCCGTATAAAAAGCCAATTTCAAAGGCATAGTTTGCACCTGTCAGTCGATTATTGCATGACAACTGGCTTGCAAATCATGACATGAGTTCAATTTGTGACAATTATTATGGCAACATTTCAAAATAAGGCAGCACAACGGCTTAAATTGTATTAGCGCAGAAACAATAACAACAACAACAACATACCAACACAAATACAATAAAAATTTTATAAATAATAAAAAATTTCAGCGAAAACAAATCAATGATTTTTATCTAAATTTGTTATGTGAGTTTTGTACGAGTTTTTGTTATGCTGCAATTTTGCTTTAAATGTCATTTGACTGAATTTTTTTTCTTTCTTATTTGAACTTTTTGCTTACATATTTATTAGCCTTCCATAAAGGGTCTTGCAATATGACTGACAGGTTTTTTAAAACAAATTTCTCTCTTTCTATTAAATTTGTTTGTACCTTACGTTTGGCACTTCTCGTTCGGTTGGTTGGAAGCAATAAGCAAATATTACCAAAATGGAAGGTGGCTGAGCCAGCTGTGGGTAGTTAATAGAGATGGACACCTGGGTTGTCAGATATGACGATTTCTCACTAAGCTGGGCGATTTTTCAACTTGTTTGGCGTCTAAATTTATGATTTGGCGACATGGCGATTTTTCTGGCCATAAATTAATTTTGTTGGCGATTTGCAAACAAATTTCTGTAATTCAAAAATTATTTGTTGGAGGAATAGTTTCAAAAATAAATTCTACCAAAACTCGCCAGCAAAAATTAAAAACATTTGATTTTGATGATTTTTCTTATATTAATTATAGTAATTAATGAATTTTAAATTTTGATGAGGGAAATATACAAGAAATAATTTTAGGCAATTTTATTTCTACTTTTGGCGTTTTTATGCAAAATTTTGATTCGATTTTTTTTATAAAATTGTATAATAAAAAAGTTTTATATAAGAAAACAAATTTATTATCAAGTAAATATTAAGCAAAACTGCAATAAATTGTTTTTGATGACTTTCGGCGTTTCGTAAAATCAATTTTGAGATACACGGCCATGTCACAGAGTTCAATTCTGTTCGGAATCGGAATTCAATCCACACCATTTTTGTAGGAGGTGGTGTCTGAAAAAGAAAACTAAAATACGGAAATTTGTCAGGTGTGTCCAGACTAGGGGAGGCGGTGGAGTGCTGGGGAATGTTCCGGCTAGGGCTTGACATTTTGAGGTTTATTCAATTCCGATTCCGAACGGAATTGAACTCTGTGACATGGCCGATAGATCAGAAAAAAAACCGATAACCCTGATGGGAACGTGTCATGTTTTGTTTTCGTGACACACGCATAACTCAACACCAAGTGTTCGTGACAGAAAATTTAATTTCGTGCGTTGTCAGGTCGTATGGTGTTGATCAAAATTTGCACGACAAAATAACAAACGATTTTTGATGTAAAATGTACATATGCATGAATTTCGAGTAAAGAAAATATTAAATATTTTGTATCGTTAAACCCTCAATTCCAGCAAATTTTTTAATAAAGTTTGGGTCTATCTATCTATGTATCTATTTAAATACAAAAAATATTTTTTTGCTACTCGATTTGATTTCGTGCGTGCTGTGTCGCCACGTCTCCAGAAAAAGTTTGGCATGCGTATTTCGTACGTGTTGGACATCTTAAAATTCATGTTCAGGTCGTGTCTTGCTGAAAAAAATCGGCACGCGCCAATAACTGCCAGGTATATTACATACATTAGGGCGGGTCGATTTGTATGGAGGCAAAAAAATCGCTCAAATTACAAGGAATATCGTATTCTAGGGAACAAAATAAGCAACTTTGCCGAAGGAACCATACCTCTAGAATATATTTTGATGTCCCGACTTTTGATCCGAAAGGTCAAATTTTCTTGAAGGGTCAAATTTTGAAAAATCTCACTTTGACCCATTTAGAGTTCCTCAATCGAGTCAAAATGTATGACCGACCCCCACTAATTTTAAAGGTCTGACCCACATATGCCAGTGGCACACTCCCCGGAGCCACCCCTGGGGGTTCCCCATACAAATATTTGTGATTTTTTTAAATATTTGTATGTTATACATACATACATATATATCAGTTCCCTTGGCTCCTTATATAGGGATACTAATAGTATAGTGATGCGTCCCTACAGCCTCTCCTGCTCAACTGTCAATCTTCCCTACACATGGCGTACCCTATTGTTAGCTGACGAGGCTCTTACGACCGACCATGTGTCGTGGATAAATCTGCACTGTCAACTGTCTTCCTGGAGACGAACTGGCAGCCTCAGATCAAGGATCGGATGCAGAAGCCCAATCAGCTACTTGTCTTAAATTAAGCAAATATTAACGAAACCTCAGGATAACTGTTAGGTACTCAATGTTTGTTTATTCACATTTGAGTTGGGGCCCCGTCATTGTTATTCTGCGCACGTTATATCACAGATGATGCTTTGTGGCTTTTAAGCCGCACTGTAATTCAGTAAGAAAATTTAGGACGTTTTTGTTTGAAAATGCTTCTGAGTTCTTGTCTTTGAAGTCTTTAAATTATTTTCTTCAAAAATGGTTGTTGTCTTTGATAATGAAAAATATAAATATTATTGCCATGTTTTAAAACATAAAAATTCAATCAAAGCATTATACAATAGTTTGAAAAAATACATGAAAAAATATGTGTTGGATATAATGTTTAGAACAAAATCATAAAGTAAATACACGAACCTTCTAGCATAGACAAAAAATAATAATCGTTTTAAAGAATCAAAACTGCTTCTTTTTTTCGTCCATAAACAAGACGATACATTCGTCGAACAGAATTAGGGCATCACTTTACAAGTCAATAAGCCAACAAACCAGACAACCAAATTTCCGAAGTAAAGAGAACATGGCAGCTGCCGAGGGCAGTGTTGTAGATAACACGAATCGTGCAACAACTGGAGCTACACCAGTAGTCAATTGGAAAAATATTGCGTAAATATCTGGTGTTTTATTCTTACAAAAGCCGTATGAACTTAATGAAAGATCCTTTTTATATGGTGTATGTGTGTGTGCGCGTATGTGTTTGGGTAAGCCGTTGCTGCTGCTGCTATTGTGTTTTGACTGTGGTTGCATGTTGTCCGTTTAAGAAAAAAAAAATGAAAAATCTAAGAACAATAATTTCGTAAGATTTTGTAACTAATTGCTTTAGATACGATTGTTTTGTTGATTGTAATAAACTTAAAATGTATATGGGCGTGTTTCCTATAGTTTATATTTTTATTTTTTCAAGCTACAACCAAATATGTGCATGATATAGAAGTATACTGATTTCTTCCGTTCATTTGCAACACAATTACTTAATAGGTAATAATTTCGTAGATATCACAAGCGACACTGCACTCGTCTGTATCGAAAAAAAAGCAAACGAATGCCATAATTAGACAATTCGATCGGAATCGAATTTTATTTATTCTATATCGAATGCGACGATTAGGCCCCTGGTTTTTTGGAGAAGTTTTACATCAAATCAAATCGTATTTAAGTATCCGATGTGGTTGGATAATATGTGATATAACTCAAGTTTGTGGCATGAGTGGCAGAGCACTTTCTTTATGCTGCTCAATTCACAACCTTTTGTCGCAGGTCGTACGAGTACATGAATTGTTGCTATTTAAAAAAAAAACCTAATGCTTACATATCGTGGGTTGGTTTCTGGTTTGCGGCATAGTATATTCAAAATACATTATGTCTGCAGCAAACCAGAAACTACCAACAGCGTTTCTATACCGTAGGACTCCGACATTAGGTTGTAAATTGAGAAAATATATTTTCCTAGTTCTTAGTAAACTTAAGGCTCAGTTAGCCGACTGTAATGGCATGTAACTGCAACGGTAAGAAACAGCTGATCGATATTGTTATGTAAAATATAATGAAAATGGTTATAGAGTTGTAATGTAACGTTACCGGAATGCACGAATCTGCACACTACTTTTCACATAACAAGATCGATCAGCTGTTTCTTACCATTGCAGTTACATTGCATTAAGGCTCAGTTAGCCGATTGTAATGTTAAGTAACTGCAACGTAGAAAACAGCTGATCGATATTTTTATGTGAAAAGTAGGTTACGTTACATTACATCTCTATAACCATTTGCACTAATTTTCACATAACAATATCTATCAGCTGTTTCCTACCGTTGCAGTTACTTTACATTACAGTCGGGCAACTGAGCCTTAACCATTTGCGTTACTTTTCACATAACAATATCGATCAGCTGTTTCCTACTGTTGCAGTTACTTTCCATTACAGTCGGCTAACTGAGCCTTTACAGTTGGCTAACCGACCCTTTAAACTTTAGTCAAGCGATTCATACGTGATGGCATCCATAGATCTTTAAAATTAATATAAAAAAAAGTCCAACAAAGCTCACACACATTTTGATTTATTCCAATTTAAGAGCAGGAATTGCTTAATAAAATACCCTTCATAATACGAAAGTCATAAGTCTGAGGTCGTGTCGTCACACCCGTGAACGTACAACTTGTCACAGAAAAACAACATACGATTGACGTATCACTCAATTTGTTTTCGTACGATTGTCGATACGATCACGAATGTAAAGATTTGCTCCCTAATTACAGTGTGTCCTTATCAATTCAATGATGATAATTTCTATCAGTGTAGCTGTTGAACCAAGATTTATTAGCAAGTATTTAGTGCAATTTTGTATTATAGTAAGCCAACTATATTCGACTAAGCCCTCCATTAAATTTTATTATTTAAACATTGTACTCAAAACTGTTGCATTTAATTCGATCTAACTTCAGCTGTTATTGTTTCGCTAGGAGATTATTCTTATATTTATGAATGTAAACGAAATATATTACGATTATTCTTATGATTAACTTGTATTTATGTTTCTTTTTTTTCTTGTTTCAGTTTTAAAATGAAATTAAATTTTATTATTATTTTATTTATTTGTTTACACTTGTCTCTTTGGCACACCTGAATATTTTCGCTCCGTTATTTGTTCGATATGAAGCAAAGTGCATGCATGATGTTTTAAAGAAAATTTCGCAAGAGTCTCTTTGCTTGCAAAAAAATATATATATATATTTTAATGAGATTTATTTAATATAAAGTTAGTTTATTTTTTGTAAAAATTTTAAAGCCGGTATTTAAATGTTGGTGGCTCAAGGACGTATTGAATGTGCCCTATAGGCTTATATAAACAAGATTGTAACAACTTTGCTCAATTAATGAATTACATTTTAATTACATACATATATTATCGACATGAGCTGATTTTCTACTGTGTAGGAGATTAAAAATAGTAGAAAAGAGGCTGCTGAATATTTAGCTACAGCAGCAAAGTTTTAGAACAATTTATAGATAAAACTACTTTTTTGAATGTTTTTTTTTTTTTAAATTCACATATTTTTGAACGTTTTATCGATTCAGAATTGTTGGTTTATTTTTCGGAGGGCTGACTTATCGTTTATATTTAATATTCTTCAAAACTTTTACTAAGCCCACTTTGTTAATAATATTTTCGCTTAAAAAGTGCCCTAAAATCGTACTTTATCAATAACTCCCGATTTTGAGTAAATAAAAGAATTGCTACAATAAAAATTAAGAAAAAGAAATATTAAGAAAAAAAAAACTGGTTTTCAGGTGAAAAAACTGCACATAAGAAATTCCTTCGAATTTTTATATATTTTTTGGGATGGAGGGCTGGGTTAGCCCTTTTAATGATACTTTTTCGAAATTTTCAACGGCAGCACTGCTTCAGATTTCATGGATATACCCTTTAATTTGGTATATGTAACCTTCTCCGAGAAAAGGGAGCTAGTGTGTGAAAATGAAGTTTTGAGAAAAACGCATTTAAAGTTTCATAACGCATTATCACTTTGAACACACCTTCAGTTGGGCGATGCGATTTGGTATGGTTAAGTTATGATTGGGTGCCGACTTTGATGACAACTTATTCTATACCCTTTTAGGTACCAGAATCAACTCTAAGTCCAAACTCGTTTCTTGGCACACTAGGTCCCTTTTCTCGGAGAAGGTCACATATATTTCGTCGAGTTTTATCTCATTCTACCTATAAGATATCGAATTATTCAAATGAAGAAAGTGTGAAACTTGTTTTTCTTTTGCAATAAGGCAAGGCAAATCAATATTAATACAGGAAGTGCTACTACGTCCGTATGAACTCAACTTACAAACATTAAATACCTAGAAGGTGTGTTCCACAAGATTTTGTACAAGTTCGGACTAACGAGAGAAAAACTAAAATTACTCTCTGAATATGCAAAAGTTATCCAAAATTGCTGGAACGCAAAAAACCATAATTGCCCATCTTGAAATACTAGTGCTGCTTACTTTTTAAATAAAATTTTATTTTAGTCGCTTAAAACGCATAACATTATAAAAACACAAAATTTGCATCATTGTCAACAGCTGTAAAAAGTAAATTAAAAAAACTCCAAAAAAGTAGAAGCTGCGTGAATTATTGAAAAAAAACATATATGTAAATCATTTTTCTTCATACCTACTAAAGAAATGGAGAAATGTGCACAAATGTACTTGCAACTTCAGCATTATTTCAAAAACATTCCATTATGCTTTTTGATAAATAAAAATTTTTGGCTTTATATGCAAATTTTCTGATTAATTTTTCAGTTTCATAGGTATGTAAACAAAAAACAATTCAATTCTTGTCCGAACTGAAGCATGGTACTCTGTTCGAAGTTGTGAAAAATTTTCAGTGCCATTCGTTATTTCGCGTGAAAAATTTGACATGTACTAAATGTAGCCCAACTCGCGGTTTTTTAAATAAATTTCTTGCTTTTATTGCTTGAAAGTATGCAACATTGTTAAAATTCCGTGCGAAAAAAGTACTGCTCATGTTGCTTCGCAGCTAAACTAAAATGATGCCAGATTAATTTTGCATGGAAAGACATGATTTTCCGTGTTTTTCACACCAAGAACAGAGTACTACTCTTGCGAATTTATTTCGCAAATATTTCATACCAAATACTTTTATATGTAGTTTTACAGCATTTCGCACGAAATTGTGAACAGAGTATCAGGCTTTACCCAGAAGAAAAAGTTCGTACTAGTTTGTCAGCGATGCCAACTATTTATAACCCAAACGCGCTATACTCCTTCTCAAAACGCGCTAGAACGTGCTAAGTTACCATTATCAACAATTTATAGTCAAAACGCGCTATTTTCCTACGCAGTAAATTAAATTTTAATAAAGGTCGATGTATGTATTAGTAAATACGAGTACAATTAATTTTTTAGTAACTCTTTCTCAGATTATGCAATATTGTTTCTTCGAAATTATATCCTAAATAGGGATGTAACGAATGTTCGCATTCGCTTTCGCATTCGCATATAACTCGCTTACTTTTGCTATTTGCATTCGCTTTTGCATTCGCTAAACTGTATGCGAATATTTCAAGCGAATATTAAAGACAAAAAAAATGTTGTATTTCTTTTACGAAAATAGTTTACGATTTTAAATTTAAGGACGAAAATTATTTTAAGCCAGCATGAAAAAGATACATGTAAAGCAATAATATTTTAGCGGAAAACTTTTCTATCAATAAGTTCTCATAAGTATAAAAATGAAACCCAAATCCAGCGGTGTTTGGAATATTTTTCAGTTTTGAAAAAGAAAAGACAGTGTTTGATCAAACTTTCGAACGCCATGCATTACTTCGTAGAAATTTCAAATCCAAAAAATATTAACTAGTCCTTGTTTGTTGTAAATTCCACGCGAAGCAAGTGGCACTCATATTATTTCTCATGAAAACTTAAAATGTTGAAGATATATTTCATATGTTTTTCCCAAGATGAACAGAGTACTACTTCTGCAAGATTTTTTCAGGAAAAATTCATTCCAAGTTTTCTTCATATGTATTTGACAGCATTTCACATGAAATGTGGAATAGAGTACCAGGATTTAGGGCTAAAGTACGAATGAGTGGATTGCCTAACATTGTGTAAACTTATTTTTAATTATTATATATACATACCTACTTACTCTTATATAAATTTATTTGCATGTGATATTTTAACGAATTGTAATATTCGCACTCGCTTTCGCAAAAATTAAAATGTATTATTCGCTTTCGCATTCGCATTCGCTAAACTGGTATTCGTTACATCCCTAATCCTAAATAACTAAAATCATGTAATACGGAGTCAGTCTCGCCTTCCAAATATTCGACATTCTTATTAGTTTCGATTTTAATTTTATTTGTCAAACTTTGTAACATATAAATTGTCGAATAGTGTTGCGACTCAAATGCTTTTTGAAGTACATACAAAAAGAATAGATAGATCCTTAATAAGTTATATACTCTTTTCGGGTCACGAGTACGAGTACATATTTTTAACTGTGAAATTTCAAAATATTTGCCATTTACAATATTAAACTGCGTTTTTAATTCTAACCGCAGTAAAGGCAATTTTATTTTCAACATCTGAATCATTAACGAATTTAAACAAAAAGTTTAATTTTGTTAAATTTATACAAAAAAGTAAAAAGATATTGAACTCAAATGATATTTTTGACTTTAATCAAAACGCGCTAGTTTAGCGCTTTTTTTATTAAACGCGCTGAGACGAAAAAAGCGCGTTTGGCATAGTTAAAACGCGCTAAAACTAGCGCGAAAGGCGCTAAATTGGCATCGCTGTAGTTTGTACAGGAAATTAAAAAAATTACTCTCTCATTCGCTCTCAAAATTGTAAAAAAATTGCTATCTGGAACGCTTTTGTATAACTTTGTACAAGTTCGGACTGTTTTGTTATGCATCTGGAACAGACCTATTAATACAGAAAAAAGTGAAAAAGTACTAATAAATCTTAACACTGTTATATTAAGCAAAATGGGTAAAAATATGGCTTCAGATATCGGAATTAAAATAACAAAATACAGATTAAAAAGTAAAAATGAAAAACTGCATAATTTGCAAAAAAAAACTGCAAAACTGCTCAATGCTTAAAAATCTGCTATGGAAAACTGCACACTTGGCAACGCTGCTCTTGGCGCTAATTTAACTAAAAAAACCCATGTAAATTGAATTGATCTCTCATTTATGTTGATTTGTTGAGTCACTCAAATATAAGCAATTGCATATAACTATGTTTCTAAACATATTCTGTATATTATATAATTCAATCTGCATCTATACATATTTATATGTATATATTCCCATATATAGAAATTTGTTTGCGTGTACATAAAACTCTTGTTAGCAGAATTGTCAACTCAGTGCTTTTTGAACCGTTTTTAGTGCTTTTTGAACTTTTAGACTGGAACAATTTTGAAGTTAGCGCTCAGTGATGTTTTAATTAACTTTTGGTGCTATTTTTTCGTGGTATTAACTAAAGCCTGGTACTCTGTTTAGCTACTTAAAACATTTGTAACTTCAATATTCAGGCTACATAGTTTAACATTTCAATATGGGCAATTCCCAGGCGACGGACGCGACATTCGTTCACTTTTAGTAGAGCAAAAAAACAGGAAAGGAATGTAAAGATCCCACATACCTACATATCATCGGTTGGTTTCTGGTTTGTTGCTGACATAATGTATTTTGAATATACTGTGCCGCAAACCAGAAACCAACCGACGATATGTAAATATGTACATGTGTCTAAAGTGTTTTAAAAGCAATAAAGGAGTAGTGTATTTAAGAAAAAAATCTTGGGCGATATCAATAATATAGTAAAAAGATATAAGCATAAAATAGAAGTTATTTTTGTGCACTTATACAAATTTACATAATTCAGCGAAATTTTATGAAGAATTTTGTGTTTGTGGAGTCATGTAAATTCTCCGGATAAGGAAGTGACCAAGGTAGGGAAAGGGCGATTGAAAGAAACAACCAACTTTCCTAGTGGTGTAATGTTCAATGTTGGTAATTTTGTAAGAATAATTGTTGCTTGTCTCGGGCTTAAGTGTAGGTTGACATCACACGTCCTGAAATCTCCGGCTCTGAGCTAACCGTGCAGATACACTTAAGTGCCGTAAGAGGCATGTAACAGAAATGGCCATATTATCTGAAATCATTACAAGAATTGTATTTACTAAATGGAATGGCAATGGAAATTTTGTAACTTCCCTAGATATGCATGTATATATCATTCAACCATATTTGGAAGTAGAACACATTTGGAAGATTCGAACTTTATTATTAATAGTAATAATGCTTTGAAATTATTTTAATATACATAATTCGTTTTGCAAAAATTTTAAAATACGATGGAGCATACTCATACTGATAAACAAAGTAAAGGGCACTGCCACGCGTTCAATATATATTGAACGCGATCCAGTATCGCGATATTTATTGAACGTGTAGCATGCACTATTGATGGATCGCGATTCATATCGCAGAATAGCCTAAATTATGGAATTCAGATTGTGGATCCCAGATAGCGTAATAAATATTGAACGTGTAGCATTTTCATGATATTAGATCGCGATACGTTAATAAGAATTGAAATAAAACAAATGAAATACAAGACGAGGTGCAAAAAATTTAACAAATAAAAAGTAAAAAAGTTAATTACATTTGTGTAAAGTTTATTTTAATAAATGATAATGGCAGAAGATAGTGAAAGCGAGTGGGTGCTGCCGGTGGACTCAGAATTAACGACCGAAAAAATTATTTTGAAACTTTAATTTTTAATTGGGAGGCATTGCTGGAGTTGTTGGACTCGTCGGCTAAAGCATATTAATAAATTTATTATTAATAAACGATCCGCACAGCACAAAAATAACGTAAATACTGACGCGATAAATATTGAACATGTAGCATACGCACGTGATCCATCAATCCATTAAAATGGATCACGATCCAAATACCACAATATACATATATCGAACGTGTGCCTTTAAAGTATACTTTGTTTTGAATAAATATGTGCCAGTGACATTTAAGAGTGCCGTTTGAATCCCTCAGTTATTTTAAGTTTACCTAATTATTTTTTTTTTTAAATCTACGTCTGCACCTGACATGAATTTTTGTTGTGACTTGAAGTTATAACTGAGTTGTTAAAACAAATGCACTAACAATAATGTTATAACTTGAAAAAAGCATTAACTTGAGCAGTCTACACACAACATCAATGTTATTTTTTGTTTTATCTCTCTTAATTTTATGTTTCTTTTTTTTAATTTTTTGCAAAAGTTTTTTTAAAAATAGATACTTATAACCAGGGAAACCGCAAATATGCTATTGCATGATTTTTCTTGTATCACGTATTAATGCGGGGACAAGATTTTATGAATTTTGGCATCGATTTGTTAGTGCATATTTTACCCTTTAAAGCATGTTTATGCATATATCATGCATGTTTACACGCATAATTTTAGCATATTTTCGAGTTTTTAGAGCATAATTTACGCTTTTAGGGCATATTTTGATACTTTATAGAATTATTTTATTCAACCCGCTTGGCACTACCATTTTTTTTAAAATATCAACCCATTCCGAAAAAAATTATATGAAATTTTTTTTCTAGCAACTCATTAAAATTTCATTTTCGAAATAAAAATTTAAGTTTTAAAGAAAAAATTTTTCCTGCGTAATCTGGGTTAATATACTTACAAATAAAGGGGTTGGTCCAAATTTTTGTTTTTATTTTTCGCCATCTAAATCTCTGTTTCAATGTTCCATGATGTGTATAATTTTTTTTATATATATAACGCTGTTTTACGGACGTTAGTTGCAATACAAATTCAGTTTAGCTATGTGTGATTTACTCTGCCCTGAGAAGACCTTGAAGGAACATTGTAAGTGTATGAGAGTTCATTAAGATGAGACAGAAACGATTTTTATTTGAATTTCTAGTCCAATATTTTGTTATTTATTGAAATAAAAATTATAAATTAAAATCTTGTCTTATTTATCCAAAGTACAGTTCAAAGCCTTAATTCTGATATCGTGATCTTTTGAAATTAAAGTTAAATTCTTATGCATCCAATACAAAATGAGTTCGTATTATTTGCTTTAGTCAAAATTTTTATAGTAATTTTGTTTTAACTTGCACTTCAAACCCAGTTATTCTTTGTTAATTATGTTTCCTTTTTTTGTTTGTGTATTTTTCTTCTTCTTATTTTATATGCAAATGTTGTTGAATTTTTGATTAAAAAATATATTTTCATTTACAAATAAACCAATTTATTATATTTTTAAATAGTTAAATTTTAGTTAAACTGGTAATTTTGCTTCATCTCAGGTGTTGTTTTGAGTTTTGATGCTGGTAACACTGAATTCTGAACTTCTTTTTGCACGTCATTCTTCTCACTATAAAATCCAAAGTACATACTACTTTTGTATATACTGGTATGTACATTATACAATGTAGTATATATACATACATACATACATCGATGCACTCATCTTTAATAAATTGATGAACTTGATATTTTTTTATGGTGGGTTTAGTTTTCTTTTGATCGTCCGCCTTGTCGTTTCATAGAAAAAGTAAATAAGTGCGTAGGTATGTACATACATACATATGTATGTACAAGTAGTTTAGTAACTAAACTTTAGTTAGAAGCCGGTGTTTGCTCACATACATAGATACATATGTACATACTTGAGTATTTAATCATGTATGTTAAATTATTAAATTTAAATTAAATTTTAATTCATATGTACATAAATACATATGTACATATGTATGTATGCACATACTTACATAAGTATTTGGTGTAATAAAATAAATATTGGAGTGGTTATCAAGTGTTACAATTAAAACTATTAAAGTGCAAAAATAGTGTTAGTTGTTAGATTTTAGTAAAAAGTAATTTAATTTTGCACAATGATACATTTATGCACATTGGTATGTCATATACATACATATGTACATAAGTCAGTGTTGCCGAATCGCGGGTAATTACCCGAATCAGGTGTAATTTTTATGTGCATGTGTAGCGCGTGGGTAATTGCTCTCAGGTGTAGTTCACGGGTAATTTGAAATTCTTTTCTTTTATATAATATATACATATATGTATATATGTATGTATATATATAAAATAAAATAAATGATTGTCTGACACCGTTGCTGCAATTTTATTATTTAAAGAAGGTACCTATACAGAAAAACGGCAATAATGGGTAATAGTTATAAAAAAAAGTATTAATTTTTTACTTAAAAATTTGTTTTAATATCCCAAATATGTGTGTGTTTTTTTGTTTTTTAAACAAATTTTTAAGCAAAAAGCAAATACTTTTTTTATTCATACTAGGTACCCAACAATTTTAAACCTCTCCTAAACAATAGTAATACAAATTTAAGTTCTAATGACCTCATTAGTTTAAGGTTTTTATGTTGCTTTTTATAATGTAATTTTTCCTTGTATATTTCTCTTTAACTACTATATAGTATAACAAATACTGAATTACTTTTAATGTATTTATTTGCTGTTTGTAACAGACTCTTATGAAAGAAAATAGTTATCAAAAACGTATTGTTTGTTGTGTATTCAGCTGGTATATATTTAAAATATGTCAACTCAAAAAAGCTAACTTTTCAGTAAAACGAAAAAACTAGTTAATTCGCTCATTATTGTAAAATTAAATGATGCGGCTTCCATATTATGGTTTAAATATGCTTGCTAATTTATAGATCAGAAAAAAAAATTATTTTGCACTGGTTTGCGTATTTTTTTGTGATAGCATATTTTAGTCGATAAAAAAAAATATTTTTTTAGAGTTAGCATATTTTGTCGGGGAAAAAATTAGATTTTTTTGAATATGTTTATTTTTTAATCAATTTGTGAAATATTTTACTCAATACTAGATATAAGAATTGAAAAGCTACGAGAAAAACCCTAAAATACCAAAAAAAATATAACTGAAAGCCTCTTCCACCTCGATGTGGTCAGCTTTGCAATTCTCTAACTCAGTCTCTATTATAGCAAGGTCACTCCAAATTTTCAATTTCAAAAGCTTACATCATTGACTATAATCGCTCCATATATATTATTTCTATTTGATTGACAGTTTAAAAGTTATACATATATTTCCAATTTTTTTTATCGGAACCCCTATGTAATGATATGTTAAAAGTGACCATGTCTAACTACTAGCCATAGGATAACAACATGCGAAATGCAATATGATATGAGGTAGATTTATAATAAATTACATATTTAGAGTTAGCATTTATTTTCACCAAAAAATTTATACTTTGAGATAGCAGAATAAAAAATTTGATTCAAAACGAGAAAAAATAATTTTTTGATTCGAAAGTTATATCACAGGTGAATATTACATAGGGGAGCTTTTTGCCATCGGAAACTCATTTTGACCAAATTTGAGTTGACGTATTTTTAATATACGCTCTCGATATGTTGTATTACACTGGGGCTGATACCGAATCATAAGTAGACCTTAAACAAGATGTTTGAAATGTGTCAAATATTTATTTGAATATTAGGTGTAATTTCGTTAAAATCGGGTAATTTTGGCTCATTCGAAGTGTAATTTTGAATATATATTTTGGTAACACTGACATAAGTACATGTGCATATGTACATACATACATATGTTTGTATGTAGTTATTTTGGGTACTCTTTGCTCTACATAAAAAATATAACGGGTCTCGCGTGTAGGGTAGTGTTGTAGTTGTTAGATATTGTCTGGTCATTGCACTGTGTTAATACTTGAGTGAAGATATTTTTTTATGACGTATCGTGGCGAGTAAATTAAATACATATGTACTTATGTACTTATTTCGGTATTCGGGATCGTGTTAATAAAATGTACGTACATATGTACCTACATATGTACATATTAAAATTTATGTTGCTAACCATGGCCGATTAAAAGGAGGTAAGCAAATCAAAAATAACAATAACAACAAATTACATACATATGTACATACATAGTATATTCATGGGTATTTATCAAACATTAATGTAAGAGAATGGGAATACATAATAAGAATCCCAATTAGCAGCCTTGTCAACTCGGTGCTTTTCGCACCGTTTTTAGTGCTTTTTGAAATTTTCGACGCGAGGAATTTAGAATTTAGTCCTCAGTGCTTTTTTAAATGCATTTTCGGTGCTTTTTGTTTGGAGCGGTGGCACTAAACCAAAAATTCAAAGAGAAATTTTCTTATCTATTTCTTTTTCGAGGAAGTCTATCATGGAAAAAAACCATAAGCTCTGAAGTTAAATGGAGCATTTAAAAAAATTCTAAAAAGATTGTAGGTACAAGACTTGGTTGAAGAAATAAGCGCCATATTACCCTCAAACTTTGACATTTTAGGTATAATTAATGTAAGCAGTGTTTTGCCACACAACAAGGAAGACATAACACAAGTATTGAGTCAACTATCGAGTTTTGGGCAGAAGTATAAGCTAATAGCGATTCAGTTTAGGGATGAAACGATACGAGTAAATACAAGTAAGTACTCGATACTTTTTCTTAGAAACCAAGTACTTTTGGTATCGATACTTTACTACCGAGTACCGATTTGGTGGTATCGGTAAAAAATACTTGTATCGGTCAAAAATACTAATTTTTTATTGGCGCAACAATGTTGAAAATGAGGCCAGTTTAACAAAATTTGATTTACTCGTATTAAATGTAAGTTTATATTTATTTTATATGTATATATGTATATTAACGTAAGTTCGCGAAATCAGGCCTTATTAAAGGCCTGCAAAGCAAACTTGACTGGTACGGTCAAGTCTGTACAACTTTCCATTCTCTTTTCCTCTCTCTCCTAAAAACTCAAGACTTGACGACTCAGACCTGACGTGTGTGAATCAGGACTATCTAACTACTAAAGAATCTCTTATGGAAGGCCTCGACTCTTTCATATAAAAGATAAAATATACATTCCACATACCCTTCTATGAGAATGGAAAAGAGAAGGAGTAACATGTTTGGTTTTGTTTTTCTTAACAAAGCAAAAGCAAAATCCATAAATTTCAAGGCCTTTCAGAACTTCTGTCGCAAGAAGTGAGAGTGGAAGTCCTACCTCGCGATGAAAACGCATGTAAAAAATATATGAGCATGAAATAGAGTGATTAGGCTTTGTAAATTCAAAAGAAGTAGTACAAAGGCATTTAGAAGGCATCCTTACTGCTTCCTTTTCCCGCTGGGTACTGCTCCTGATGACGAAAATATTTCAAAGTGCATACATACATACATACATATTAAAGGGTTGCATTTGTATACTTATAAGTATAGACAAACCACATACACCATGGTATGTACCATGTAATTGTGGTGAGAGCGAGAGAACTTGTATAACAGTTCTTGTGTGTGTTTGCATTTCGAAATGGCAATACAATTAAAACAGATAACAATTGCTTGTTGTATTGCTGCTTAGGAACTGTTTGTATATGTTTTTGCTCACAAAAACATATTGTAACACAGGTATATGAAAATAAACACTGGTACAACAAATAAATGATGAGCAGCAGAAAGCCATAGGAAATATTTCTTACGCTTTGTTCACATTATGAACATACACATTTACTATGTAAAATGACACTTTTTTGTACACATAATATTTTATATTGTATATGCAAAAAATGGTTCTAATTTTACAAAATATGCATAGAAAATTCAAGTTAATTGGATTTAGTCAGTATTTTTAATAATTTGTGTAATTTGTGCATGTTATTAACACTTGCCAAGTAAATAATTATTACAATTATTTTTGGTTTGTTTTTTTACGCAGATATTTGAAGCTTTTCTTGATTAATTAAGATGTACAACAGTGAAAGGAACACTGAACACAATAGAACCTACTTGAAAGTATAGGTTCTATTATACTATCAAAGGTTAATAAAACTATAAACTCAATTAGTGATTTTGGTGACCAACTTTATGGGCTTCCATAGACTTAGAAAATCAGTACACGCTCAAGTTTTTGCCCAACAGCTAGTTCAGGCTTGGTGGTAGTACTTATATGTGACTATACATACCATAATGTAGCTAAGAGTTCACTAAAGGCCAAACCCACGATGTCGACAACGTTCGACTTGTCACACATTTACATTCAAAACAAAAACAAATGTAACAACTCGACCTTGTCGATATCGTGGGTCAGGCCCTAAATGTTAATATTTTACGAAAAAAATAATTTCTATTTGCCTTTTTTTTAGAATAACAAACAGGGACTTTTAACGTATTGCTAACAGTATTTGACAAAGTTGTAACTAAGTTAGACCTGAACTAGTTTTGTAAACATATCAGTGTAACCTGAACATGTCTAGGCAATTTTGTAATCAATTGCAAGTTTAAAGTTTAAAAAATTGCGAAAAGAATATTTTATTTTTACAACCTACAGATATTTTATATACAACCTATAGATAAGACTGATTCTAACAAAAATTTAATTGAAAGGGAAGTTAATAAATATAAAAATACTATTATACACCTACAGTGTGATTTAAATATTTTGAAATGGTGGGATGATTGAAAAAATGAGTTTCCGCTGTTATATAAGCTAAGCTGCCGAATATTCTCTATACCAGCATCTAGTGCTCCTTCCGAAAGGATATTTTCTGTAGCTCGGGCACTAATAACAAATAAACGATCACAAATTGGTACTGATGAAAAATCATTCAATGAAATTTTATTTGTGAATATAAATTCAAAGAACCGAATTTCGTTTAAGCCTATCATATACATATGTATATATGTACATATGTACATGCCGATACCTTAATGTAGAAAGCTCTATTTCTTCTATGAAATATGCATACAAGAAACTCGATATAATATATATGTATATGCATAAATATATGTATGGATATGCATATGTAGATATATGTATGTACATACATATATTTTTGTATTGCGTAATTAATCTACTTTATATTATATGCTTATCTTGAATAATTGATTTTTGAATTTAATGATGTACCTATGTATGTCTAAATTAAAAAATTTAATAGTTTTCGTTGCTTAATTTTTTAATTATATCACATTAATTTTTGTTATATTATTATTGAATAATTGATTTTTTACTACATAAAGTATGTTAAAATTCAAAAGACAATAATTATTGTTACCTGATTTTTTTTTAAATTCGTATGTACCTGTGTATATTTATTTTTTATATATGTACATAAGTACAAAAAAGAATTACTTTTGTTACCTTATTTTATTAAATTATTTTAATTTTTTGGTGAAACTCATGAATGATTTATGAGTTTTTTATTTAATGGGTAAATTGAATAACAAAAGCATTTGCTTTTTACTTAAATTAAAAAAAAAACACATTATTTTTATTTAAGATATTTGTGTTTAACTTCAAAGCACTCAATTAGTTTTTTTAAACAAATTATATTAAATAAACGTTATGAAAAAAAATCAAAGTAGCATAAAGCAGTCTTTCATTCATCAACAATGGTAATTTTTTCAACACACCATGTTGTACTTATGTTAAAAGCAGTTTTACGTATTTGATTGGTTTCAAAAAAACAGATCCAAACAAACATGTTATTCTCATTTGCTCATTATACAACCACACAACAACAGTTTTGAAAAACAACCATACCTACTAGAGACAGAAACGCTAATTAACATAGCTAAACATATCAGAACCAATACACACGCAAAACTGTTGTGAACAGTTCCAACTGTGCAACCCTTTAATACATATGTGTGGGTGCTGTTTACATTCACTTTTGTTTTCACTATTTGAAATCATATGAAGAACTGGACCGATATAAGTAAGTATCGATGCTTTTCATTCGATACTGAGTAGGTATCGATTCTTTTGAACCGATACCATATCAAGTACAAGTATCGATACCTTAGTGGTATCGTTTCATCCCTAATTCAGTTAAAATGAACTCGTTTGAGGCATTATCAAAAATTGCATTAACATCAAACTTCTGTCACTTCCATATTTAAACGAAGAAGTTGAACGCGCTTTTACCTCTATGACTGTAGTTTAGTCTAAACTACGTAACAGAATGTCCCTACACTTGGTTAACACTTTGCTTTATATAAAAATCGGCCTGAAACGAGACAATTTTGATGTGAATAGAGCTGCCGTTTTTGGTTAAATATAAACAAAATTTGTAAAATTTTTTCCCAATGTCCAATATTTTTTTCATTTCGATTACTTTTTTGCTATGAATATTTTTGTATATAACTTGATAAACTTGCAAATCACTTTTTTTTATATATAACTTTGTTATTTATATTGCGTTTACTGCACAATACTTTTGACACCTTTTTTATTTCGTTCAAAATTTATTGCCTTGTCACATAGTTCAGCTGCAGCCGAAAGAATGTTTTTACATCATAATTTAATAACAACCAAATTTGGTACGCCTTGATTTAAAATAAACTACTTATTAAGCCCATCGAGTTCAAAATATAATCAGCTCTTAACCTCATAAATACTTGTCCATTACTACCAACTTGACTAAACTAGAGTGATTCGTTTGTTCCTTAGCGAAAAAAAAAATTAAATTTTTTTTTATAATAACTTCAAAAGTCTTCGTCAAATTGATTTTAGAATACACTGATTACTATAGAATTAAAATGTGAACCGGATGCCTCTAATTTGTCGTTTTAGGAACGAAATGCAAGGTCAACCGATTCCTTAATTTTTTTATATACGTACATATCGCACACTAAATCATAAAGAGTCACAACTCAAAATTATAAAAGTGCCTTTTCTTTTTTATAAATCAGTTAATTGAAGAAATCTATAACGACCTCAACAATTTCTTTTGCAATACAGTTTTCTTGAAGAATATAAAACACCGTTATGCTTGGTTTTATGTCACATACTTGCGTCATTTGAACAATATCAAAAGTTGTTTGCAACTACTCAGCATCTGAAATTTTTTGAGTTGTGACTCTTTATGATTTAGTGTGCGATATGTATTTATGAATAACATTTTTTTTAATAAAATTAAAAAAATTTAAATTTAGTGCTTTTTTACTTAAATTACGCGCTTTTTTACTTAAATGACGCGCTTTTTTCCTGATTTGAGTGCTTTTTAAACTATGAAAGTTGACAACGCTGCCAATTAGATACAAAGCTTAGATGATTAATCTCCGTAATTTCTACAAGTAGATATCTATTGGTGCCTAGATATCTATCGTGTAAGTTGAATTTTATAAGGCAAACTCGTGGGTAAAATCCTTAGGTAAATTACCTGTGTGTAGAAATTACGGGCATAATTTGTATATGTAGCTGCATGTCTGCCAGATATGACGATTTATCGTAATTTTGACGATTTTTGGTGCCGAAAATAGCAAAATGACGATTTTTTTCCTTAAAATTGACGATTTTTTAAAAATCCAAATACCTATGGCAGTTTTTAAAAAGCAAGCCACAGACCTTGCGACTGTTGGTACAACATGAGCAAGTTGTTTATAAGATTGTAAATTGTGTGGGGTCGTCGTATGAAGTTGTGTATCGGTTGTACGAAAGATTAAAAAGATTTGATTTTTTGGCAAGTTGTATAGACAGGTTGTAAAATTTAAGAGTTTGTTGTACAACTTCATTTCATTTCGTTCTTATTTTCGTTGTGGTCATATGAAAAACATCGCGCTCGAATTCAAATTTGAGTATAAAATGGAGAATTCAACAGAAATAAGTGATTTTATATAATTGTATAAGAGTTTGCGCGGAAAATTGCTGTACGTACAGTGGGGAACATAAGTAACTAACTGTTTTTTTAACTAACTGACCTAAAATTTTACAACATTTTATGATTATTTTATAGGCACATACTTGCATTCTTATTTACGCGTCTGAAAGTTTTGACTTTTATAGGCAGAACAGTCATAAAAATTTTAGGCAAGATGTATTACATATCCATGTAGTACATTAGAGTAGCCGTTATTTATTTTTTTTTGATTTCTTTTCTCTCACCCACCAACTCGGTTCAGTTTTATGTAAAAAAATTCATAGCGATAAGTTGTGTTTTACGGGGTGCGCCCGCCCCTCAAAGTTGGCCTTCAAGCCTATTTTCAATGTAATTTGTTTGCATATGACTATCTTCTTAAAAAAACATTTTACAAGAATATGATGTATGGCAATATTTTAGCTCTTCTAGTCTTCAACATTAGTCTGAAAGAAAATTTTTTGCTAAAATTAATATTTTAGGAAATAATGAAGAAAATAACCAACAAAATACCAAAAATTATAAATAACAAAATGGCATTTAAATGGAAATTATTTTACTAAGCGTTTACAATAAGAGTTTATATCTATTAAATTATTTCATACATATGTAGGTTTATTAGGTATAATAATAAAAAACTAAAAAAAAAAAAATACATTGAATATATGGGATTCAGGGCTAACTTTGAGGGCCGGACGCACCCCCTAAAACACAACTTGTCGCTATGAAATTTTTTTGTATATTTTTCTCTACATAAAATTGAACCAATTTGGGGCTGAGAGTAAAAGAAATCAACAAAAAAAAATTCTCCGTACAATTAACGGCCACTCTAATGTACATACATACATACATATGTACATATATACTCGGACATGTGTATGTACATATTTGTTTGTACCAGACCTTTGGAGCGATCTTCCTGAAATTTTCCCAACATTTCACTGGGAATCTGGAATGAATTATAGACTACTTTTTTCGCCTATTTTTGAATATGTGACAGCGCATAGAGAAAGGGACCTAAGGGTAAAAAAAAATCAATTTTCACTTTATTTTTTTTTTTTTTTTTGATGTGGACAACATCTGAGCATCGAATGAGACCGATCCCATGCCCCAAAAGTGTTCCCTCCCAGAGATATGCGAGTTTTAAGAAATTGAAGTCGACGATTCTAAGGTTATGTGAAAAAATGTTCGTACTAACAGAGTGATATTCACGATTTAAAAGAATTATAAATGAGTATTTATTATAATTCACAATTAATAATTTCTGAAAATTAACCTGGATTCGAAAAAACTCGAGCAAAATTGATATCAAACTCATGGAAACAGCGCGCTAGGTAGAAAACAGTAAAAACCAACTACACAAAACAAGAGGTAGGGACGACCTACGCGCGTTTTCAAAGTTGCTGACGTCATGAGATGTGTCGCTTTCAAATGAGACCAATACCAACTCGATCAGTGATGGTACACTAAAGATACAAGTATTTAAATCTATAAAATGGCTCTCCTGAACAAAACCGGTTTTTACCCTTAGGTCCCTTTCTATTTTGCGCGTCACATATGCAGAAGGTCCAATAAATTTTTTTTACAAAATTGGAGGGGGAGGGGGTACCGCTAATTGCCCGCCCCAACGAAATATTGGAACAAAATAAACAAACAAAAAATTATTAAAACTTCTTTTCCTTTCAGTTCTATTGCATAGACCTCAAGGGAGGTCAAAACTTTATACATTTATGATTTCTTAATAGGTAGGTATGTACATATAAAATTGCATGAATACCCCTACTGTCAGTTAATACATACAACACATTAAATTTAATATAAAAACAAACAAACTGTTAACAATAATTTATGAAAAATGAATTTAAAAATAACAGAAACAAATATACAAATCATTTTAGTCTGCTGACAGTTGCTTATGTTTCATTTTCGTTGTTAATGTTATTGTTATTCGAGTTGTTGTTGTTGTTGCTATTGAAACTCACGTTCACAACTTATGCTATGTTTAGACGACGAGTTGAATCACCTGCTTCGCTCTCTGAATCATGTTTATGAATCATGCTGTTTAGACTATGCATTCGTGCTTCGTGTGCAGCGTGCCAATTTAGTGCTTTTTTTTATTATAAATTGAAAAACTCTAAATCTAGTAGATTTAGAGTTTTTCAATTTATAATAGTGCGGAATTTTTCAAATTGTTGCTTAAAAAAAGGGACTAAATTGGTGCTTTTCACCTTTGATTTTAGTGCGTTTTACATATCTACTAAATATTAATTTGTGAAAGTGTGGTGGTTTATAAGAAACACCAAATAAGAAATTTTCACTTTTCAAAAACTACCTGCTTTCACCCCTTTTAGACATACAAAGTTTCCTTTGCAGAATGTTAATTCAGCTGGGTGAAATACGAAGGAAGAAAAACGTTATCTTTCATAGTGAGAAAAAAGAATATATATCTAGAAATTACAGTTATAAAATAACTTAATTACAACAATAATCTAATTACTAACCACTGAGTGAAGCAATGTATTGCTTTCTTGATAACGAAAGCTTTCAAAAATGCTTCTGAAAAGTACTAACGTAAGGCTCTCTAACAAAGTGGACAAAAGTAAAAAAAATGTAAACCAGTAACTTTTGCATCTGAATACATAAAAACTACACATTATTACTTCTGTAAAATGAATTAGTAAAGCAAAACATGAATGGCTTTTTGGAAACTGAATGCATTGCTTCTAGCTGGCTTACAAAAATTCTTCTGGGAAGCGGTAATTTTTGCTGGGATGGCGAAATTGAAGAAATAGAACGAAGTATCAGACATTTAAGGACACATAAATGGACAAATTTTCTCAGAACTGATTAATTTTGGATTGAAGTTTATAATTATAGAAATTCAAATAATCATAATCCATTTCTAATACTGCCAGTATTTTCTCTAAGACTATTAACATTACCATGTTCAAATGTTGAAGTAGAAATAACTTTTAGCACTTATAACTTTTTTAAAAGTAAGTTAAAAATACAATAATGATTTTATAAATCAAATTGTTTCATTCATATAAAATACGGTCTAAAAGGAAAAGGCTTATGTTGTTCAGTAACTCGTTTCTGTAATTCTCGCATCGTAAAATTTCTCACATGAAGTGTGAAACACAAAATTCCATCGTTTCTCGATTTGTGAAAAAAAGTGTTTCTGTATTTGAATGTGAAAACAGACAACACTGAATCTGTTTTTACTGGAATATTTCCAGTAATCGGGTGTCGAATGAAAACAAAAGTCACAAAAAATATAATTTCAATAACAAAAAAAAATTAAAAATTTTCAAGAAAAATAAAATTGAATAATGAACATGAATATAAAGTGAATGTAAAATGCTTGAAATAAGTTTTTTCTAGCAACTGTCTCTATTATAGAAAATTCCAAAAAAAAAATTCTAAATAAATATAATCATATCGAATCGTTAATAATAATTTTAGTTCAACAATTCGTTGCATATCTTTTCAACTAGTTTATTTTTCATATTTTCACACACAAATTCAAAAATTCACATGTTTTTGTACATTTTTAAATCCGAGAATTGCGAGAAACTATTCACAAAATATTGTTACAGAAACACTTTTTCTCACATCGTTCCAATAATTGCTGGAAATTTGTTTAAATGACAGATAGTTCTCGCAAAGTAACGATACAGAAACACTTATGTGAGAAAAGCCATTATGTGTTTCAATTTACACTGTTTCCACGATTCCCTTGTTTCATGCGGGAAATTTTACGACGCGAGAAATACAGAAACGAGCTACAGAATGTAACGTACTGAACTATGTTCATATAAAAATTAATTCAGATGAAACACCTAAAATCTAATTGTTTTTTTTAATACACCATAATTGCAGTGTCTTGCGAAATGAACTTCAATTATTTTCCTACTCATGTTCTACTTATACGCAAAATCGAAATATGGCTCGATATAATTGAAATTATTACAAAAACCTATGAAATGTAGTAAATTTAAAATTGTAGTTAACTTAAATTTTTAATTTCTACTCATTCAATACATATATAATTAGCCATGTGGGCTTTCTCTGTATTGAAAATAAATAGATAAATATAAAAATATAAATAAAAAATATATTGCATTTAGTGCTTTTTTATGAACACACAGTGATTTTTGCTCTGAAAAAGTTGGCATCACTGTTCGCGTGGCATTTTTTTTATGTATATTCACACATTCATACGTATCATACGCACGTGTATACATGCATACATACTTACATAAATTCGATTCAAGCAAAATCTTGTTTTTGAAGGCATCTCTATATTTTCTTCTTATTTTCCCTTTTTATATTATTCATAACTTAATTAAATTTATTTATATTAAACTCACATCTATGTTTTTTTGGCTTGTTTTCATTTGTTTACAAACACACACATACACATATACTTATTTTGTTTTGACAGCTAGTTCAGATAAAGTGGCGATTACTGCGATAAAAGTTAGAGAAGATACCAATTTTACGTGCTTCGCAAGTAGATTCGTATTGAATCTACTTGATTCGCTCTCATAATTTTGTATGGCGAAGCAAGTTGATTCGGTCATGATTGGGGTGTGAAGCATGAATAGAGCACGAAGCAGGTGTCGTCTAAACATAGCATTAAGCCGTCAACAAAACAACTATGGATGCATAATAATAAGAAGTGATGTTTTCAAGTTGGGATTTACCAAAAAAATTAACAAAAAGGCAGCCAGATTAAATATGTATATTGGCTGCTGTATTAACGAATTTAAATTTTTACGATAGTAAAAGTTTTAGTTAATAATGTTGTTGTTGTTGTTGTTGCTATTGTTGTATCCGTCAAATGGATAGGAACGCCATGTTTTTTGTTTATCTTTTTTGTTTCTCGTTGATGATGTCGACAAGACATCACTTAAAACAAGAAGAAGAAAAACAAAACATAATCGTAGAGCAGACAACACATCAGTGATGGGAAATGAGATTTGCATTTCGGTATCAAAAACAAATTTTTTTAGTACTTTTTTGATCCCGAGAGTACCAAAAATTATAATATTTCTTATTTAAATTTTATTAACAAAAAATTATAAGAAATTCATTTACAAAAAAAGGAACACATACATAGGTACAAATATACAAATAGGTGTAGCCTGGATTAGACTTAATACTGTTGGAAGATAAAGCTTGCCTCCGTATTCCATAGCTCGCTAAAGCTAAAGCTAAATTCGACCGCTAAAATGCAGAACAAATAGAAAATTTAAAATTTTTGGCGATGACATAAAGCAATAAAATTTCGGTGAATTACATTTTTAAGCCATTACCTGATTTATCAATACCCGTTTGAAAATTGCATTCGTAGCCGAAAATCGACAAATTGATTTTATGGATTCTTAGCGATAGAGATTTAGCTTTAGCGAGTTACAGAATACGATGGCTGTTGATTTATATTTTGTTTTCATGAAATTTTGGTAAAAGAAAATCCTTTCGACATTTACAGCGGAGTGAGGCATGGATAAAATTCCTTAAGCTACTCTCGATATATCAGGAAACATGTATTCATCTAATGCGTTTTGATATAAGCCAGTGCTCTATATTGGTTGGTAATATTTCAAATTATTTTTCTTTTCCCTGGGAACATTTTAATTAAAAGTGGTATAATGATATTGGTTTAACAGATAAAATACTTTCAGGGGGAAACTTACTAAACCAAACTAACATTTTATTGTCAAAGTCCACTTTTGCCCTTAGAACTTAATATAAACTTTTTAAAATTTTCTTTAAACTGATTTAAAACAGTTGTTTCAATAGATCAACTTCTGTGCCACATAAAATATCATTGAATGAAATATTGATATTGATATTTAATTGTGGTTACACTTTTCTAAAAGATCTTTACTAATAAAGCTTCTTTCTATTTGTCGAAAAAACAATTTAATTCTTGGCAAAATATATGCATGCGCGAGTCTTCTGACTGCATTTCTAAGTTGCCCGTGAGAGTATCAAATTTCTTAGGGGAGTGCTACGGTACTTTTTCATGTCGAACAGTATTACAAAAAGTACGATCGTACCAACTTTCCCATCACTGCAACACATCCATCCATCCAACGTATAATAAATAGCCTACGTTATATGTTAAACTTTTGGATGTCGATTATTTATATGAATTTGTATGTTATTTTTTTTTTGTTTTAATTCAATAAGATATTTTGATTAGACTCAGCGTTAGAAGACATTAACACTGGCGCGCCGACAATTCGTTACGAAGCATTGCCCCTCCGTAAAAACAAACAAACAAACAAACATTTACATACAAATCAGCTACATCCCCTTTTTAATACTGGCTTTTAAAGATACATATTGATTATATTAGATACTTTACTTACATTCAAACAACACGCATGAACTTTTTTTTATGTGATCAGCTGCCGTAACTGCTGCTGTTGCCTTTATTTTATGTTGAAAATTAAACTTTATGCAAATTAAGTTGGAGTTGTTAGAGCAGAACGAATTGAAAAATCATTTTGATTAGAGAGAAAATGTTATAATAACTGACAATGCGTTGAAGACCACTCGTTCTTTTTTTTTAATGATGATGAATGTTAATTGCTGACGAAAGACCCATTTCTTTTAGTGTAGCGGGTGCTACCGCTTACAGCTGGATATTTTGTAATTTTTAAAGCAATGTTAGAAGAGTTCAAAATAAAAATAGCAAGAAATTTTCAATAATTTCCATAATATTCATATGCGACCCATAATATTCATATGCGACCCATAATATTCATATCCTTATGAATAGGGAAGATGAATAAGCGATGTCCGTCCGTCCGTCTGTTGTATGTGAAATCGGTTTTCCAAAGCTCCCACAAAAGCTAGAGACTTCGGTCTTGGACTGGTGTGTCAGAAATGGTTCAAAATAGATTGTTATTGAAAAAACTTAAACTTGATTTTGCCATATAAAATTAACTAGCTAACACTATTTTTTTTTAATTTTTTTGCATTAAAAATAAAAAAAAACAAAAATACATTTCCAGGGTTGGGAACTTTAACTTTTTTGTTATATAAAAATAACCTATTAACGTCCCTATTCACAATGTATGGTTAAGAGTTAACGTGAACTTTAACTGCAAGTTCATCATACAAAACTTACCGTTAATGTCTCTGTTAGCTTTTAATCGTACATCGTGAAAAGGGCCGTAAAACTAATTTTTCCTTTTTATCTAAAAATTAAAAATATCTTACATACTTAAAAGAATAACAAAAATTAAAAATTTTAAAAACCCCCGAATATATCTGGAAAAGATGTGATATCTTCTCGATCAAGTCACCTTTCAAACAGAAAATACTAAATCAAAATCGGTCCAGCCGTTTGGTCTGTATGTGGACTCGTACAGACACATAGATACACAGATACACACTACAAACTCATAACACTCCTTTTTTGGTCAGGGGTTAAGGTTCGTTAGGTAGGGGTGGCAGTCAGAAACCCGGACTCACTTAGACCGTTTTGGTCCATTGTGATACCACGGAGACTCTGCTTATGCGGAGTCCCCACCGTCGAACCAACCAGAGCTCAATATAAAGCTACTAATACGTTGAAGTTCATCACTAGCAACGTCAGATCATCATTTAGAGATCATCGGCAGTCGAGGGTTGTTGTTGTTCTTAGAAGCGGGGATTCGAGGGCCATAATAGCTGCTCGACTATCGGTGTATATGTTAATCAAAGTCGCTGAAGTGACCTTCACTCTCAACCAATCCGCAACTTCTCTTATAGCAAGGATCTCTACCTGAAAGACACTGCAGTGATCCGGGAGTCGCTTTGCAATACGAAGACCTAAAGCCCTCGAAAAGACTCCATAACCCACACCTTCATGTGTTTTGGAGCCGTCAACACTTTTTCTTCTACCTGGAGTTCCATTCATCCACAATTTTGTGGATGGTATCCAGGTTTTATAAAGACGTTCGTGTAGTAGAGCAGGGGAGGTTTGGTCAATCCTCCATCCCCTAACTTCATCATCGAGTATTCTACAGTGGCCGGTTCTATTTCCGTTCCACAGAGAGGTACATCGAAGACGGATTGCCGAGGACGTTGCCATCTCCTTCCCTACTAGGTCCAATGGTAGTAGATGAAGGAGCATTCCCAGTGCATCCGTAGGAGTAGTGCGAAGAGAACTGGTTATATACAAGGATGCAAGTCTTTGCATCTTGTGTAAGATATGTATATACGTCTTTTTCTCCAGGGACGTCAACGTCGGACGTACTATTGCAGTATAGATCCAATAAACGATTTTAGGGGTAAGACCCCAATTTTTCCCTATGGATTTTTTGCATAGATAGAGTGAAATTGTGGCTTTTTTCACTCTCTCTAGAATATTAGTTTTGAAACTCAGCTTTGAATCAAGAATAACACCGAGATATTTTGCAGTGTTGGGCACTTTTATCTCCGTATTATTAAGAGTGATAGGTTGGAAATCAGGTATCTTATACTTCCTGGAGAATAGTACTAGCTCCGTTTTGCCAGAATTAACGGCGAGCCCCCGTTTCTCCGCACATCTTGTTAAGTACGAAAGACCATTCTGAAAGAGTAGTGAGGAATTTTTCTCTTACAGCTATTGCCACATCATCAGCATAAGCCACGATTTTGCACCCCCGCGATTCTAGAGATAGCAGCACAGGATTTAGAGCTAGATTCCACAATAGTGGTGAAAGAACTCACCCCTGTGGTGTACCCCTATTTACAAAGCGGGTCTGCCTAGAAGCTCCTAGAGCCGAGGTTATAATGCGGTGAGTTAGTAGATTTTAAGTCCACTTACACAGTCCTACATTAACCCGCAAATTCGACAATGCATCAATTATCGCATCCGGAGAAATATTATTAAAAGCCCGCTCAATATCGACGAAGGCCACAAGGGTGTGCCAACCAGCTCGTGTAGAGCCGATTCGGTCGACTTTCCCCTTTGATTTGCATGCCGATGCGAGGAAAGTAATTTTCCATTGACGGTTTTACGAATATAATACCATCAATGGTCAGGGGTTAAAAAGATTGATGTAAAAAATCAGAAAAATTTAAAATTATGATTCCAGGGTTGGGAAACTTACACTTTTTGTGATATACATATATAAAAGTAACTAGGTCTAATTATTTTTTTCTTTTTGTTTCTTATATTTTAATTTATATATATTTTTTATGTTTTGGAAAGAAAAGTTGGGTATAGAGAATTATTAAAATAAAAACAACAGAACTGGAAAGTTTTATTAACATTTTTTGATATTAAAGTAACTAAATAAATATAGTATTTTCTTTATTTCTTTTTTTCTTTGTACTTTTAACGTATTTTATATATATTTTTGAAAGAACAAAATTGGTATCAGAAACCAGAAAAATCTAAAAGGATGATTCCAGAGTTAGGAAACGTACACTTTGTGTGATATATAAAACTAATTAAGTTAAGCTAGTTATTTATATCTTTGGTAATTAAATTCTATTTTGATATTCTATATTTTAGATAGTCCTAATTTACACTATGCAAGTCTGATTGCTAAGCTGATTAGTTTGTGGGAGAGAGAGAGAGAGAGAGAGAGAGAGAGAGAGAGAGAGAGACGAGGGAAACAGAAACATTTCTTTTTCCCTCGTCTCTCCCTCCTAAAAAACTAATCAGCTTACCAATCAGACTTGCAAGTCTTTGCATATTGTAAATTAGGATATATAAACAAATTAGTATAAAAACCAGAAAAATTTAAATTGTTGTTCTCAAAATCTGTATATGGTATAACTAACTCACCTGGAATTCTAAGGGTTTGTGCGTAAACCATTTCTCCTGGTGAGCGGCCAAAGTCCTCCTTCACAGAATTTCTTAAAGAAGTATTATTGGAAGTTGATCTGACCAGTGCAGAGGATCGTTCGTAGGGTGGCGTTGGCTGAAGTAGTTAGCAATTTGACTACAAAATCGAAGGTCCTGGGTTCAATCCCTGTATCCAACAGTCATTGAATAACAACACCACGCATTTTTCTGATGTGCATTAGTGTCCCTTTGTGTCAGTTGTTGTAGGAAAGTTCAAGTGATGAAGGCATAGTCACTGGTCACTGAACTATACCGACTTCAGCAGATACTAATCCTAATGTAACATCAGAGCGCCCTCCTTCGTTGTGTAGCAAAATCATTGGCGAAGTAAAATAATCAATAAAATGGCTACAAGACACAGCTTCAAAAAATTAATACGCCTCATTTAACATCAGAGAGGCGCTGCAACACTGCATTATTCAAAAACGTGCGAAAAAGCAGAGTTGTAAAAGAATGAAGCTTTCCTCTATCTCTTCCTTCACCACCTGTCTTCTCTCTCACTATCCCTTTCCTAAAGAAGGTAACACCTAGTAATAGTAGTAGGCATTAATTGCCTGAGTGTTACTTCTCTTAAAAAAAAACCAAAATAAATATAAAACTTAACTGTTATACCTACAGGCGCTCATTGTAGTCTTTCATTTTCATTATAAGAAACAACTTCTGAAATTATATTCCCTTTTAAGTAACCCCTACTTAATTATTTGCTATCAATGTGAAACACACTCCAGCTTTAAATAAAGCACCAACTATAATTTAAATATAAAAAAAAATATATTTCGTACGTTTTCTTTTGTGTGTAACTGTGAAAAACATGAATGAACTAGTAGGCTTTTCAAATACATATTTATTAATAGCACATAAATTTTGTTTCAAAATTTTGTTAATTAACAACAGCCTACTTTTGTAAATCTTAGTGCATTGGAAAATTTTTGTAAAGTTCAAACTAATTTATATGGATAAGATAAGACTATGCATAGATAGGTTTAATATATTTAATATAAAAAACTTACACGACATGCCAATCCAAAGAGCGCTCTCTCCAAGGTTTTCTCAAACTCCAGCCGTCCTAGAAGTTTTTCTTGCTTAATGCCTCTTGCTGGATGGAAAATCGATAGAGTTGCATATGTATTTTTTATTTGATATTTATCCTCTAATCAATAGAGCTACAAATTTGCTTTATATTTGATATTTATCATCTCATGTTCCCTGGAGACGATCAAATAAACTCCTCAGTCACATAGTCTCCAACTCTGATTGATAAAAAAATATAACTTTCTTTATGATTCTTGTTAGTAATGCTACGAAGCCGAAATATAAATGGTGATTGATGTGTTTATTTGAACGTCTCCTTTTAAGCGACAAACATACGAAACGCACACATACATATAACTTGATTGACGGGATTATTTGATCGTATTGTGGTCAATTAAAAAAACAGTACAATTGTTTGAATATTCTCAGTTTTGTTTTCTTTGAGATATTGTTGGATCGCCATATTTTGTGTAGATTAAGAAATACCACTCGCGCTTTATTGATACAATCAAATATATCTTCCGTGGATCCGCCATCTTTATTTATCTTACATCCGAGATGAGTGAAAAATTTAACGTCCTTGTTTATTTTACCGTCTATTATTAGAGGTGTTGTCACTTGGATACCAATAAGCATAAGTTTTGTTTTATCGAAGTTTATTCTCAGTGCCACTTTTTTTTTGCATTTTCAGCCGGTGTGCCATTAAGCAAATATCGTCAGCATATTCTGTCATTTAAAAATTCTGATATATTCCAGCGAATGCTGAAAGGAGCTTCGATATTTATTTTTTCCATCACAGCATCAAGGAATAGGAAGAACAAAGAAGGTGATAGAACACAACCTTGTCGTACTCCAGTAAGGGTGTTAAAGGGACTGCTATGCTTTCATTGAAATGGACCCGGTATTGCGCATCTCTATACAGCTCACGGATTGAAGCCACTATCTTCTCTGGTATTCCCTTCCTTATTAGTACCGCCCACATGGAACTATGATCTGCTGTGTCGAAGGCCCATTCAAAGTCAACAAATAATAAATATATATGCGTGTTGAATTCAACGGATTGCTCAATGAGTATGCACAATGTGTTGATGTGGTCTGCACACGATCTTTCAGCTCTAAATCCAGCTTGTTCTTTTCTTAAAATTTCATCTAACACTGGACGTTTTATACGTTTTAGTATAAGAGATGCCAACACTTTACCTATAGAGTTCAACAATGTAATTCCTCTCCAATTTTTGCATAATGAGAGATCACCTTTTTTCGGAATAGTTACAATTACTCCTTCTTTCCATTCACTTGGTATTTGGTTGTTAGCCCAAGCATCGCGGATCAGAGTTGTGATGAACTCTGATATTGCGGTGGAGCCGTACTTTAATAATATTGCAGGAATATTATCCGGTCCAGCTGATTTACAATTTTTCATGGTTTCTAACACAGACTGCACTACTCTAAGAGATATCCTACAGGATGGTCTTTCACACTTAACAATATGGGTGGAGAAACGAGGGTTCACCGATAATCCTAGTAAAACGGAGCTAGTCCTCTTCTCCAGGAAGTATAAGATACCTGATTTCCGACCTATTATTCTCAATAACACCGAGATAAAAGTGTCCAACACAGCAAAATATATCGCTGTTATTCTTGATTCAAAGCTGAGTTTCAAAACTAATATTCAAGAGAGAGTGAAGAAAGCAACCATTTCACTCTATCTATGCAAAAAGTCCATTGGAAAATATTGTGGTCTTACCCCAAAAATCGTTCATTGGATCTATTCTGCAATAGTACGTCCAATTCTCATGTATGGCATTATCGTATGGTGACCGTCCCTGGAGAAAAACACGTATCTACATAACTTACACAAGGTGCAAAGACTTGCATCCTTGTATATAATCAGAGCTCTTCGCACTACTCCTACGGATGCACTGGGAACGCTCCTTCATCTACTACCATTGGACCTAGTAGGTAAGGAGATGGCAACGTCCTCGTCAATCCGTCTTCGATGTACCTCTCTGTGGAACGGAAATGGAACCGGCCACTGTAGAATACTTGATGATGAAGTTAGGGGATGGAGGATTGACCAAACCTCCCCTGCTACACGAACGTCTTTATAAAACATGGATACCATCCACAGAATTGTGGATGAATGGAACTCCTGGTAGAAGAAAAAGTGTAGATTTTTATATGGACGGCTCCAAAAGACATGAAGGTGTGGGTTATAGAGTCTTTTCGAGGGCTTTAAGTCTTCGTGTTGCTAGGCGACTTCCGGATCACGGCAGAGATCGTTGCTATAAGAGAAGTTGCGGATTGGTTGAGAATGTCACTTCAACGACTTTGATTAACATATACACCGATAGTCGAGCATCTATTATGGTCGTCGAATCCTCGCTTCTAAGAACAACAACAGCCTTCGACTGCCGATCATCTCTAAATGAAATGGCAGAGCAGTTTGATATTAGGATCATCTGGATCCCGAGGCATAGAGGCTTTCACGGGAACTCTAGGGCTGATGAGCTTGCTAGAATTGGGACAACATTACAGGTTCCACAGGATTTGGAATGCGTGGGTTTACCCCTACTCTCTTGCAAACTCAGACTTAGGCGTAAGACAAAAGATGAAACAAATGGAAGTTGGGTCAGAAGAAATGATTGCGTGATCACAAGGCAGTTATGGAATCACCTAAATAAGGAAGGTAGTGATTTCTTAATTTTGAAGAATAGGAAACAAATCTCAATTCTAGTATCCGTGTTAACCGGACACTGTCTCATAGGTAGGCATGCACAAAGGATAAGGGTTGAACACAATGATTTTTGCCGTAGCTGCCAGGATATCGATAAAGAGGAAAGTATAGAACACTTCTTTTGTCACTGTCCTGTACTTGCAGGGAAGAGAATGGCCACAATGGGCGCTCTTGAGTTCAGGGAACTTTCTGACGTTGCTAGTGTTGAACTGCAACGTATTGGTAGCTTTATATTGAGCTCTGGTTGGTTCGACAGTGGGGACTTCGCATAAGCAGAGTCTCCGTGGTATCACAATGGACCAAAACGGTCTAAGTGAGTCCGGGTTTCTGAGTGCCACCCCTACCTATCCTAACCTAACCTAACACAGACATTACTTCCTAAAAGGTTGGTGGGCTTTTGGGTATATCTCTTTTTGGATCGCGCCGAGTATTTGGTATGTTTATCTCAGCCGAAGGCTCGTTACCTATTAAGCTGCTCATCAGGAGTTGTAAGATCAGCGTCGTTACACGCTTTTTCGTCAGCATATTCTGTCATTTAAAAATTCTGATATATTCCAGCGAATGCTGAAAGGAGCTTCGATATTTATTTTTTCCATCACAGCATCAAGGAATAGGAAGAACAAAGAAGGTGATAGAACACAACCTTGTCGTACTCCAGTAAGGGTGTTAAAGGGACTGCTATGCTTTCATTGAAATGGACCCGGTATTGCGCATCTCTATACAGCTCACGGATTGAAGCCACTATCTTCTCTGGTATTCCCTTCCTTATTAGTACCGCCCACATGGAACTATGATCTGCTGTGTCGAAGGCCCATTCAAAGTCAACAAATAATAAATATATATGCGTGTTGAATTCAACGGATTGCTCAATGAGTATGCACAATGTGTTGATGTGGTCTGCACACGATCTTTCAGCTCTAAATCCAGCTTGTTCTTTTCTTAAAATTTCATCTAACACTGGACGTTTTATACGTTTTAGTATAAGAGATGCCAACACTTTACCTATAGAGTTCAACAATGTAATTCCTCTCCAATTTTTGCATAATGAGAGATCACCTTTTTTCGGAATAGTTACAATTACTCCTTCTTTCCATTCACTTGGTATTTGGTTGTTAGCCCAAGCATCGCGGATCAGAGTTGTGATGAACTCTGATATTGCGGTGGAGCCGTACTTTAATAATATTGCAGGAATATTATCCGGTCCAGCTGATTTACAATTTTTCATGGTTTCTAACACAGACTGCACTACTCTAAGAGATATCCTACAGGATGGTCTTTCACACTTAACAATATGGGTGGAGAAACGAGGGTTCACCGATAATCCTAGTAAAACGGAGCTAGTCCTCTTCTCCAGGAAGTATAAGATACCTGATTTCCGACCTATTATTCTCAATAACACCGAGATAAAAGTGTCCAACACAGCAAAATATATCGCTGTTATTCTTGAGTCAAAGCTGAGTTTGAAAACTAATATTCAAGAGAGAGTGAAGAAAGCAACCATTTCACTCTATCTATGCAAAAAGTCCATTGGAAAATATTGTGGTCTTACCCCAAAAATCGTTCATTGGATCTATTCTGCAATAGTACGTCCAATTCTCATGTATGGCATTATCGTATGGTGACCGTCCCTGGAGAAAAACACGTATCTACATAACTTACACAAGGTGCAAAGACTTGCATCCTTGTATATAATCAGAGCTCTTCGCACTACTCCTACGGATGCACTGGGAACGCTCCTTCATCTACTACCATTGGACCTAGTAGGTAAGGAGATGGCAACGTCCTCGTCAATCCGTCTTCGATGTACCTCTCTGTGGAACGGAAATGGAACCGGCCACTGTAGAATACTTGATGATGAAGTTAGGGGATGGAGGATTGACCAAACCTCCCCTGCTACACGAACGTCTTTATAAAACATGGATACCATCCACAGAATTGTGGATGAATGGAACTCCTGGTAGAAGAAAAAGTGTAGATTTTTATATGGACGGCTCCAAAAGACATGAAGGTGTGGGTTATAGAGTCTTTTCGAGGGCTTTAAGTCTTCGTGTTGCTAGGCGACTTCCGGATCACGGCAGAGATCGTTGCTATAAGAGAAGTTGCGGATTGGTTGAGAATGTCACTTCAACGACTTTGATTAACATATACACCGATAGTCGAGCATCTATTATGGTCGTCGAATCCTCGCTTCTAAGAACAACAACAGCCTTCGACTGCCGATCATCTCTAAATGAAATGGCAGAGCAGTTTGATATTAGGATCATCTGGATCCCGAGGCATAGAGGCTTTCACGGGAACTCTAGGGCTGATGAGCTTGCTAGAATTGGGACAACATTACAGGTTCCACAGGATTTGGAATGCGTGGGTTTACCCCTACTCTCTTGCAAACTCAGACTTAGGCGTAAGACAAAAGATGAAACAAATGGAAGTTGGGTCAGAAGAAATGATTGCGTGATCACAAGGCAGTTATGGAATCACCTAAATAAGGAAGGTAGTGATTTCTTAATTTTGAAGAATAGGAAACAAATCTCAATTCTAGTATCCGTGTTAACCGGACACTGTCTCATAGGTAGGCATGCACAAAGGATAAGGGTTGAACACAATGATTTTTGCCGTAGCTGCCAGGATATCGATAAAGAGGAAAGTATAGAACACTTCTTTTGTCACTGTCCTGTACTTGCAGGGAAGAGAATGGCCACAATGGGCGCTCTTGAGTTCAGGGAACTTTCTGACGTTGCTAGTGTTGAACTGCAACGTATTGGTAGCTTTATATTGAGCTCTGGTTGGTTCGACAGTGGGGACTTCGCATAAGCAGAGTCTCCGTGGTATCACAATGGACCAAAACGGTCTAAGTGAGTCCGGGTTTCTGAGTGCCACCCCTACCTATCCTAACCTAACCTAACACAGACATTACTTCCTAAAAGGTTGGTGGGCTTTTGGGTATATCTCTTTTTGGATCGCGCCGAGTATTTGGTATGTTTATCTCAGCCGAAGGCTCGTTACCTATTAAGCTGCTCATCAGGAGTTGTAAGATCAGCGTCGTTACACGCTTTTTAAGGCTACGTCCACTGAGTTGCTTAATATCCATATATACGCCTCGAAGATTTTCAGTATTCGCGGTTTGTTTAACTTGTTCGGGTACACTGTTGAGGTATTTTTCTCTATCTACGCGGACCATATATGTGATTTTGCAGGAACATTGTCGGTAAGCAGCTCTAGTTTGTAGCTTCGATGCTGGATTTTTCCTTTAATGATTCCGGGCATATTCATGGCTTGATTTTATTACTCTTAATGCCGAGCGCTGTTTTTGCGGATGATTTGCAGGCTTCTACTAATTTCGGCCAGCTGTTTTTTTGCTATTTGCAGATAGAAGATCACGTAGCGTTTGAATGAATAATGTAGCTACTGTGGTGTTGCGTAAAAGTTCGACGTTATATTTATCTATTTTGCAACGATTCTCTCTTATTGCAGCAGGACGTAAAAGAAAAGTGGCTACGAGGATATCTACATACGTACATATGTATATAATCCCCTTATTGCGAATGGCGTGGTCGACGTCACATCAAGACGACAGTAAAACTTGGCAATTGTTTACTCTTTGTCGAAAACAATTGACTACTATTGATATGCTCCAATTATTTACAAAGCCTTAGAGATTAGTAAGAGATTATCAATATGAGCCAATTGCTGCCGATAAAGAGTAGCCAAGTGACAATATTCACTGTCGTCTTGATGTGATGTCGATGACGCCATTCACAATAAGGGGGAATATACATATATACGAATATGTAAGAGTAAGTACTAACTATCTACAAAGTAGTAAAAGCGGATGGCTTTTAATTTACTTTAACCGAACAAATATATTTATAGTTAAACCAACATTTAGGCAGCACGAACGCAGCCTGCTAAAACCTATAATTCTCTTTTAACAATATACCTGCTATTAAATACAAACTAAACACAATTTTCATATCATACATATATATATTTATTAACCATCCTTAAGAAATACCATCATAATAAGTCTCAACATACTTGCGCTTCAAAAAAAAAAACAAGAAGAAAAAATACTTATAAAGGCCAGAAATAAGGAAAAAGCTACAAATTATAAGTAACTACAAGCAGGCCATCTTCAGCATGAAAACGTGTTAAAATTCACGCGAGGACACTACAACAGTAGTGGCAGCAGGCGGCAGGTTAATTTTTGCTTAAAGGTTACAATATGCTCGCTTACTTTATTGTATTTTAAGCAAAAACAAAACCAAACTAGAGAGTATCTACACCATCGAACAGCAACAATTGAAGCTCAGCAAAGGCATAGACACGCACACTCAAACAACACATTTGAAATGCATAGAAAATAAAAAGGCAGCACATGCAACAAATGGCTGGTAATGGAGGCTAAAATGCAATCGCATAAGTGAAGCTCCTGAAATAATAACTCTTTTTCTTGCAATAAATTACACTGTAATGCAAATGAGTAGGGTAGACAAATTTAATAATCTCGAAGACGAAAGAAATATATTTATTCGTTTTTAAGTCTAATGAATTAATATGAAGATATAATAAAATAGAGACATGTTTGAAGGCAGAAGATATGAAATTTCTTAACCCTTGTAAGATATGACCAACAGTGGAGTCTAGCTATAGCGAATACCTTCGTAAATTCTTAGCATGATTGTGTATTAATTATATATTACATTATCCCAATAAATAATGAAACTACTCCTCCAAGTGCCGAAAATCCTAAGTAAATATATTGCAAGTGACAATCATATGCAATTTGAAAAATACATTGGCTCAAGTCGAACTTCCTGAACATATTCTACAACACATGAAGGAAGGTTAGGTTAGGTTAGTCCTAGCTTGCACTATGCAAGTCTTATTGCTAAGCTGATTAGTTTGTTAGGGGAGAGAGACGAGGGTAACAGAAACGTTTCTTTTCCCCTCGTTTCATTCTACTAACTGATTAGTTTAGCTTAGCAATTAGACTTGCATATAGTAAACTAGGACTTAGGAAGAGTGATGCTGCAATACACCTCCACTCGGAGATCCATTTGGGTAAATTGTGATTTCTTGCTGTTAATACCTGTTAATAAAAATTTAGCACTCAATTGTACCCAGAAGAACTGCCATTATCTCGGTCATTAAGCCACTGAGTTCCCATGATGAAGCCCCTGATATACTCCAGTTTACACTTTGCGATATCACTAATATTCTCTTTAAAAACGTCTACTCAGCTATCTTAGCCTCTGGCGTTGCAGCTTCGGGCAATTGCACATAATATGTTCAATTGTTGCTGGTTCCTTTTCATCCTCGCACATCGTATAGAAAACTGAAGTGCCAGTTTCTATAACAAGTTTGGTACAACTTTGCCAAATATTGTTAGCTAAAATTTACGAGCCCCTTTAAGTTATTCTGAAAAAAACTGAAAAAAAAGAAGAGAAGTATCTTAGGAAACCCGGTTATAGTTATGCTGCTTAGTTATATAAAGCAAATAACATTGCAATAAAATTATATTATATGGTGATGTGAATTGGGATTGTAGACAGAGGTACACGTGGTACGGAAAGTTTTCTGATTGTCATTCACTTGGTAGTGACCAGAAATGATTCCTCTCTTTGACTGTCCCATCAGCTCACTACTACCGGTCCTAGACTAAGTATTTCCCGTGGAATGGCTTTTTAGATTCCTCTGAAAGCTAGCGAGAATGAGAAGGTGCCCAGTCATGCAGCCTGAACATCGTAACGTGTCAGGAGGCATGACTGCAACGTGGGATTGGACAAAAAGATAGCAACCCTATCACCAGTCTAAGAAAGGAGTGCCAGCAACCTACTTTTCTGAAATCCAAGTTGCTTACGAATCGCTTATATGTGCCCTATGCTCCTGTGGGCGTTAGAGGAATATATACATATGATGATGCCAAATTATCTGCAAATATTTAAAAAAATTTCCATTTATTGCCCATTAATTTCTTTTCCAGCGGCGTACGATTGTTTTTGGCCGGTGGCGGCTGTTAGCTGGTTTACAGTCGATTGACTATGTTCTCTGGTTAGTTCTCATCAGCAATTGAGCAATCGTTCTAATTGTTTCACTCACTTCAAAGAACGAAACAAAACAAAATCAATTTCTTTCGTTTATTTGCGTACTCTGCTTTTAAATACAAAGAAATCAAAACAAAAACAAATTTATAACTGTAAGGCCGAGGCCACGCAATGAGCGGCAAAGCGGTGAGCGGCTGAGCGATGAGCGGCAAAAAATTAAAACATATGGAATACTACTGAAGTGGCCACGCAATGAGCGGCATTTCTGAGCGGCTAAGCGGCGCCGCTCAGGAATAGAACTTGTTCTAATTTTTAGTTGATTTCTGAGCGGAGAAGTATAAACATGGGTATAAAATGCAATTATTGAGGATCTTCTGAGTGAGGACGATAATATATTGGTAAACAATACGCCTATCAGCAGCAGTACTGAAGAACAAACTTTCATTAATAATAATATGCCCAGCACTAGCAATACATCTACTGATTGTTTTACTCCAGTCCCATTAAGAAAAAAAGAAGAGGAGCTCAAACTCGGCGCTCTGCCGCTCATCGCTCAGCCGCTCACCGCCTTGCCGCTCATTGCGTGGCCCCGGCCTAATAGGGTCGATTAATTTTGTTACGAAAATCACGTCCTAACTTCTGCATTGCGCAATATATAGCATAGCTATAAAATTGTTTCCCTTAATTTTTCCACAAAAATAGTGCATAAGATGTTAGCAAGATTTGCTAGGTAGACTCTTAGCTACATTATTGCTATACATATATAGCTAAGCGCTATCACTAAGTCTGAATTAGCTGTTGCCCAAAATTTGATGACACCTCTTTTTGAGAGTGCACTGATTTTTTAAATAAAACAAGATTGGTCACCAAAATCGCCAAACTGGGTATAAAGTTTTACTAACCTTTGGTAGTACTATCTAACCTATACTGTAAGGACCGTGCGAATTTTTCACTGTTGCACAGTGTTATTTGTTATTATTTAATGCTGCAACTATTTCCCATTAGTTGTTTTAACTAGAAAAATAGTTCGTTTTTTCAAATAACAACAGCACTAAAAACAAAATATAATCTGGGGGCAAATTAAGGCATTCGATATCGTTCGAAATTTCCATACAAACACAATTAAAATTGTATGAAAATTCGTTCGACATGGAATTCCGTAATTTACCCTCGTGGTTTTCATTAACTGTAAGCTTGACAGCTGAAATTGGTTAGATTAACCTACAAAATTTTTTTTTTCAATAAAAAAGTTGTTTCTTTAAGTTAGTTTTCAACAAAAGTTCTGTACAGCAAGGCCGATTTTAAAAATTCTAATAAGAAAGACTACAACAACACTTCAATTAAAAATAAATTATATTTTGCTTTATTTTAATTATACTCAGTTTAATTGAAATGGTTGGAGAAGGCCGTTATAAAGGCTAAATTACAACTGCGAAGTAGTTTTATGAGAAACTACTGCTTACTGGCACCACTAGTGAGAGGCAGCAAGCAGCGCCCAGCACTGCAGATGATTGTAACAATAATGATGAGCCGGGCTCTGGTTGCTTGCTGCATGTTTTTTGTAGCTGGTTTTGGTAATGGTGGCAAAATATAACACCTGAGTGTTGCTGTTTATGTTTATTTTTCTTTTTTTATTATTATTACGTACTTAAAGCTTAAAAGTAAAGTGTAAGTAAACGCACATTTGCTGGGTAAAAGTTAAACAAAACTACAGCAGCCATAATCTTGAAATAGGCCTTATATGGTGGCATGTGTATTGTATAAGCAAGTCTGTACATACATATATTGATTGTTGCTTGTTGCCTGCATTTTGGCGGCAGTTGTGGTGGTGATGGTGGTGGTTGCAGCATTATTTCATGTTAGCCGGTAGGGAGGGTTAAGAGTGGCATTAACACATGGTGTGAAGGTGTCATTTGTTAAAACATGCTTATGGTGACTTGACTACAAATCGTTAAGTTGTACAATTTCAAGCCAACAACAACAACAACAACAAGGAACTTTGTTGCAAATATTGGTCAGCAAAGAACATCACTGTTACAGCAGCCAGCAGCATTTAGTTGTCGCATACGGCCGAAGAGTAGAAAAGTAAATAGAAGAAGTTCAGCATAAATATAAATAAAGCTTTAGATCTTTTCTTGCGGTTGCTGCCGCACTTACCGGCTGGCACTGGTATTACACCTACTTTGCTTGAAGTATATGAGTGCTTAGATTAAACCACCACAAGCTTCTGTTAGATTGAGTTGAAAATAATTTCTTCTGCTTAACAAAGCTTCAACTATTTACAACAACATGTCTCATGGAAATTAAATGCACATGTCTTTTTAAACTTGCTCGCTACTTTCTATCTTTATCTTTTAGTCATTGCCTAATGCTTACGAATTTGATGTTGAAAGTAACTTATGGAGAGAAAAATTATGGCGGATCTATTTTGTTCCCAATATGATTTATTTACTCATTTTAATATTGCCTGTAAGCTCAGCGCTTATAAACAACATTTTCATAAAAGAAAATTAATGATATGTCTCCTATGAAACCCTTTTATTTCTAAGAGTAAAGTAAAGCGCCACAATGATGTAATTTGAGGTTAAGTATCATCAACTTGAGGTTAATGCTTGGCTTCGTTGTCAACCCGACCAAAACGGAACTAGCACTCTTTACCAGGAGATACAAAGTCCCTCACTTCAATCGCCCAAGATTGAATGACATTACTCTAACCCTGTCGGATAGTGCCAAATATCTAGGCGTTGCGAAACTTCCCTGCAGAGAAAATCTTAAAACGAGAGTAGGAAAGCCTCTATGCCAATTTACGTTTGTAGGAAGGCAATCATGTCTACTTGGGGAATCAACCCCAAAGGTGTCGGTTGGAAACTAGAGATGTTCATAAAACCTATCCTATTATACGGAATCTTGGTGTGGTCGAAAGTACTAGAATCAGCGGGCAATCAGTCCCGTATAGAATGAATTCTCCGAAAAATGGCAGGTACCCGTAGATCCACACCGACAAAGGCATTCTTCGCTATGCTATATTGGCTTCCGGTGGACCTAACTTCCAGAAAACTGGTCCTTCATATAGCCGTAAGACTGGACGCAATAGGCATATGGGGTTATGCTAGCATTCTAAATACAGCGAACAACATGCCTGAACTCATTGACTACTTCACTCGAAAACCCCTACTGCAGGTGCAGGTTTTCACTAATGGCTAAAATTGGAGGGGGCGTATATATTCCAGAACTTAGAATTGAAATGTCCTTCAGACTCCCGGACGAATATAGCATATTACTGGCAGAGATATCCGCCATTAAAAAAGCAACACACTGGCCAAGTTTTTATCGGATACATAATGTTAATATTCATATAATAACGGACAGCTAATCTGCAATCAAGTCCCTCGCAGATGTATACTCCACATCACTCCTTGTCCAAAAATGTCGAACAATCCTGGATAAACTTGCGCTGCACTCATCCATCACACTATATTAGGTGCTTGGACACGGGACTAATTCAGGCAATATAATTGCGGATGACCTGGAAAAGAGGGCTCTCTCTCTCTCTTATCCTGCTGGAGACGCTTCGATGCTGCCTTTCTCAATTCAGCTCAAGACAGATGGCCTAGCCTAGTCATCAATAGAACCAAGAACCTCATAAGCTTCACCAGGAAGAACTTGAGGAATCTTGGCCACACTAACCGGCCATTGCGCTTTTGGATGGAACCCACGCTAAACGTATGGGTCTCGCGTACAATGATTACTGCTGCTACAGTTGCAATGATGAAGAAGAGGAGAACCTCCGTCTGCAATTCCTAGGCAGAATATCCTTCAATAGCCTGTTCGAGTTATCGGAAATAGGACTCAGAAACCTAAGCATACATTTGACCCTTAACTGACACACTTCTCTTCTGTTTTATTCTCTCTTATTCTAAAGAAACTTTTCATCTATATCCTTCCCTTTATTCCGTTACCGCTTTTCTTTTACTGCTTTCAACTTACAGAGAGCACAAGGGGATCATCGTATTGGATCCAAGTAAGCTGGACTCCCAGATTTTTCATTTCTTCAACAAAAGCCTGCTAACCCAACCTAACCTATATCAACGTGAAACATTTAGTTAATTATGCCATATCTGAATCTATCTTTCATCCAAGTTATGTGATGCATAATAGCTTTTTATTGCCTTGAGTGGAAGAATTGAAAGGAGAATGAACGCGTCAAATGCTGGATTTTAGCCGTGGTACCGATGTACCATTAGAAACTATACCTTCAAGCATTATCATAAGGTTGAATACACATGGTGCAATATAGACACGTGTAAGGTTGCTAGGAAAATATAGCCTTGCTACACTGATAAGCTTCCAATACAATTTAGGCTATCAGCGCAGAAGTGGTGTAACCCACATTGGTTTTTTTGTTGCTGTTCTAATGATAAATACATTATTTACAATGCCAACTGTCAAAAAAAAAAGTAGAGTAAGCCACCTTTTGTTATTCTGAAGAAAATGGAGCTGAAAATTCGTTTTTGCACAGGTCATAATATTGAAAAGTATGAAAGCAATTAAATAATTAAGAAGAGCAATTGTTCGAATTGCTAGATTTGCAAATTTCTGCAAATGAATAGAAACCGTAGGGACATCTCGAGGCTCGTCGCAGTCGTGACGGGCACTGAACGATCGGCAGACATGCTACTGGTATAGATCTGTTCCATAATGAGTTCTGCCGTAGTTGGCGTGAAGAAAACAAAGAAGAGACAGTCTTGCACTTTTTTTGCGATTGTCCAGCTTTGTATACCTAGCAGCGCAAGTTCTTAGGCTCCCAGTATAGATGACCTTTCTGAGTTATCAGAAATTGGTTTAAGTAACCTTATGAGATATCTGAATGTGACAGGTTGAATATAACAACAATCACCGTATCCGAGTACTTGGATACGATCCTGCATATATTCATATCGATAAATGCAGTGGTTTGTCAATCATCAACCAAACAAGTACTAGTTACTAGAGTTGTGTCGTTCCGGAACGACCTAGTTCCGTGGAACGATTCCCTAATTGGAACGGTGCAGAACGATTCCATAAAAAGAACGGCGCGGACTTTTTAAGGGTTAATATTTTATTGTTCCTCGTTCTGTAATTGCAAACCGTCTTGAGGAGTAATTTATTTGTTTTTACAAACATAAAAGGCAAACGTTCAAAACCGTTTAGTACATTTGATTCGTTCACTTATTTGTATACTCTTTTTTGTATAGAGAATGATTTAGTTATGCACTTATGTTTCTGATAGATCTTATTATTTTTGTTACAAATATTTTACGAAAACATAAAATCACTTATATTAATTTTGTCAAAAATTTAAGGTGGCGTTGGCTGAAATAGTTAGGACGTTGACTACAAACCCAAAGATCCTGGGTTCTATTTCGGTCTCCGACAGGCATTAAAATAACAACACTACGCATTTTCCTCATGTGAATTAGTGTCCTTTTGTATCAGTTGTTGTAGGAAAGTTCAAGTGATGAAGGCATAGTCATTGGTTGCAGAATTACACCGGTTTCAGCGGATACTAATGCAAATGTAACATTAGAGCGCCCTCCTTCGTCGGTATTGTGTAGCAAAATCATCGGCATCATTATTGGAAACCTGCAAAAAAGCAGAGTTTTAAAATAATGAAGCTTTCCTCTATCTTTTCCTTCACCACCTGTCTTCACTATCACTATCCCTTTTCTAAAAAAAGTAACACCTGGTAATAGTAGCAGGCATTCATTGCCTGAGTGTTACTTCCCTTTACAAAAAAATTCAAATAAACAATACAAGATTTTTGTTGACGTTTCTAGGAGTGACAGAGACGTGCTCTCGTTTCTCATTCATTCATTGTTCGAAGTAAAAAAACCGAAACGACGAACGAAAGGTACGACTTAGTTCCTTCAGTCTTTCTCATCGGTTACATCGATTCCACAAAAGGAACGATTTCGCCTGACCTTCCTAGTTACTGGACATTCGGAGCTCACGCTCAAGGAAAACTAAAAAAGTCCGGATAGTCCAATGACAAGGTCGAATCAGCTGCTGTTAAACAACAGATTATCGGAGGAAGATTTAAATCCACCTGATAGTCAAAGTATTGTCGGAGGTATTTTTAATTTATCGGTGTATGGTAAGAAACTGAATGGAAACTGTTAAGGTGCCATTGATCTCATGGAATATAAGCATCAAATTCTAGATATCTTCCAGAACAGATTCTGACCGCCTCGCAGGAATAAAAACCAAAAGAGAAACATTTCTTGATAAGAGGATTCAATGAAACTTTAATGGTCTGTAGTGCGGAACGATTAAACTCTCTTACAAACTGACATACCACTGCATGAAGTCACTGATTTAAGGGATTTCATATAATAAGTCGTGTCATGTGTCAATCAAAATTCACGGGAGTCGCGGATGATTATGTGACATTCTTTTTGAATGCTGACCATGCAGTTGCATTAGCACTTGACCAAATATTTTGAATGCAATAAATGTATTTGAAAATACCAATGATATTGTGTGTGAAGCGTGCGTGTGTGGGAAACAATTTATTGTTTAACCTTGCATAAATTCCTTAAATATAATGTAGAACTTCTCATACCTACTGTATTATTCATAAAAAATAAATTCGTTTTATAAAGGGTTCATTTTGTTTAAAAAACTGTTTCATTAACCTATTATAAATTAAAAATATTTTTTTTTTATGAATAAGGAAGGCCTCTATTAATAAGACGAAGCAATTTTGTAAAACATTCATTATTATTGTCTCCATAACCTTGAGCGAACCAGTGTTCCTCGGATGGCTAACGAATAAATACTATTTAAAAAGAATTGACAATTGCTTACAGGTCGCCAAATATGGCGAAAACTGATTTTAAAACGTTCAGTAAACGGCAGAAGAATTGGCCAATGAAGCCAAAAAAGAGAAGAAATGAAAGCCCAAAAGCAGATCAATGACGAGACACAAAATTTAATTGATGCGGTTTAAAATATCACGAAAAACAGTTGACTAAACGTTTGTTTAATCTAAAGGATCCGGCTCGAAGGACCATGTTTAATTGCGGATAATAGATTCCATCATTTAAAAGTAATTGCTAATTTACCTTTTTTTTGGAGTTCGGGGAAGGTGACAAATCTCTTTGTTATTGGGATAGGCAGAAGGAGATTTTCTGAGCTGATTTGGGAAATTCAGAAATGTTGTTATACTGACATGAATAGGTAAGGATATTGTTATTCAAAATGTATTAGAAAAAGAAGCACACAAGCTGATCAATGACGAGACACAAAAGCTAATTGATGAGGTTTTAAAAGATTACGAAATACAAGTCACTAAACGTTCTGACCATCCAATGCATCCGGTTCGAAGGACCATGTTTAATTGTGGACAGCAGATTCCTTCATTTAAAAATAATAACTTATTTCTTGTTTTGGCTGTTCGGGGCTGATTTGTGACAACAATCCAAACACAGAGGGATCTTAGAAGTTTCGTTTCACTTACATGAATAGGTATACTTTCATGAACACTTAATAAAATATACACACTTACGGCCTGGACCACGATGTCACGAGAAATCGTTCGATCGACAATTTATATTGCAAACAAAAACAAATTTTCTAAAGTTATTGTTGTTTGCAATACAAGTTGTCGATCGAGCGATGTCTGGAGACATCGTGGGCCAGGCTGTTAAATAAATATATACGAGTAGAGACACAAGTAACCTCTTCGAGAGCTCATAAAGGAATTAAAAAAAATATAATTTTTAGGTTAACTTTATTGCCTTGGAAAATATTATAACATGCGATTGTGCATTAACAATAATTCACAGTTGCAAAGAAAGGGCCAATTAATAAAATTAATACTCCAATATTATGAAAATTATCAAATGTGTTTCAACGTAGAGCACAAATATGCTGGCATGGCCTTCTGTTAAATCAATTTAAATATTTTTATCCAAGTATTTTTATATTTGTTTATGTATGAAATATGCTCTTGTTCTCTGATATAAATATGCAAATCTTTTCATAAGTATTTCAGTTAAATCACCGTTTTATAGTTAACAGTTAATTTCAATGTGCTCGCGCACCCGTTTCTGCCTGATTTATTTTATTTTTTCAAGGAAATGTTAATTCATTCCTTTGCTCCATTTGCGATTTTGCAATTTTATACCCATTTTCCACGTTTTTGTTGTTGTTGTTGTTGTTGTTGTTGTCCATTTCAGCAATTGTGCGTACTTTGACACATTTTAACAATTTATGACTTTACATTGTGTAGTTTGACAACTAAATTCAAAGCAATTCACATGTCATTTCAATGCAAATAATGCAATAGTTTGCTGTTAGTTTTATTTCTCTATTTTTTCTTCTAACAGTATTTAAATGTTAAAACAAGGTTTATGGAAAAAAGTTACATATGTACATACTCGTACATACACTTAAAGAAAAATCTGCAACTTAAATATAAGAACATTAAATATAAGAAATACATTAAATCAATAATTTTCAACTTGGAAATAATCTAGTTTCTATTTATTTCTATAGGCCGCGTTGAATCAACATTATTTTAAAGTTGAAACTTTCGAATAATCTAGTTTCTATTTATTTCGTGGGACCACGTTGTTCAATCAAAATTGTTTTAAAGTTGAAAAATATTACTTTAAGATTTTTATTTCATTTACATATTTCTTAAGTTTAAATTTAAATTGCATAATGTTGAATTAATGAGGAACATTTTAAAATCTACATGTTGACACTTAAAATCAATTTGTAAACAATATCAGCTGATTCTCTCTTTAATAGTTTGTGTAATCGCCTTTAAAAAAACACTAAAATTTAGTTTTATGGAAAAAAAGTTCCAGCAGGAGTATATCTTGGGACATTACGGGGACCCCAGCTGGGGTAATTTAGCTTTATCCCTCGGCGTACCTTTGGCTTTTTACTGTTTGCTATGTTGGCTTGCAGGTGTCGCTTCATCTGGAACTGCCAAAAGATGAGAGAGGTGAAGTCTTTCGAGATGGAACTTCGAGGTCTAACCAGTGGCTTAAAACTGGTGCCACGGGTGCCGATGGCCCGACAGCCGAGCTGCTCTAGGAGTTGGATGGGTGCAATGTGTCGGCATGGTTCTTCACCATAAAGTTGACTTCGTCTAACGTCACTGGGTTAAATAGATAATGTTGATCTGTGTAGAGTAGGTACTGGATTGTGTCGGCTCAGACATTCGTCTGACTCTGATGAGTGATTGAGCTGTGCCGGTAAATCGTGAAGAATTCTCTTGGAGACCTTGCTTTCTTTGCGAGCAATTACATTTGCAGCGTGTGATCACGGAGAATCGTGCATGGTGGTTGCTACCAAAATTGCTGGGAGAATAATCTTGGCTTCCCAGTGTTAAATCAATGCTAGTGATTGTAGTGTCGTGGTCAGCCAGACACTGCTCTAGATGTTGTTTTTTTTCTTCTTTTTTTTTAAAGAGAAGTAACACTCAGGCAACGATTGCCTACTACTATTACTAGGTGTTACATTGTTTAGGAAAGGGATAGTGATATAGAAGATAGGTGGTGAAGGAAGAGATAGAGGATAGCTTCATTCTTTTACAACTCTGCAACATTGCACGTTTTTTTTAATAATGCAGTACTGCAGCGCCTCTGCTGTTAAATGAGGAGTATTAAATTTTTTGAAGCTGTGTTTCGTAGCCATTTTTTTTTTTGGTTATTTTACTTTGCCGATGATTCTGCTACACAGCGAGGAGGGCACTCTGATGTTACATTAGGATTAGTATCTGTTGAAGTCGGTATAGTTCAGGGACCAGTGACTATGCCTTCATCACTTGAACTTATCTACAACAACTGATACAAAGAGACAGTAATGCACATCAGAAAAATGCGTGGTGTTGTCATTTAATGACTGTTGGATACCGGGGTCGAACCCAGAACCTGCAGTTTTGTAGTCAACGTGCTAAGTACTTCAGCCAACGCTGTTGCCATACAACAGAAGTTGCTTTGACAATGCTTTAGCAGCAACCTATGTATTCTTGGTAAGTCACCTGGTGCTTTCTTAGGTGCGGGGTGTGATGGTTGGACGCTTACCTGCACCCGGTGCCTAGACCACCGTGAGATAAGGCCTTAAAGGCAAATAACAAAAAACTCTGAAGCCACTGCATAAATTTGAAAAATCACGCAGACTTGCTTCAGTCTGAAATAAGAAGATGGGTGGAAGACAGCTAGGCTTGCCAGACCCAAACATTGATAAATCTTGACATTCAAGGAAAAAATTCTTGACTTGCAAAAAAAAATATTTTTAAAACAATAATAACTCCATGCTTTTTAACAAATATTATATTTAAATAAAAAACAGTTGCAAAGCCATACATATATATTTTTAAGGTATGTGGGGAAATACATTATAATTTCATCAGTAGGTCGCTTATAATGTCAAGTTACCACTGTTGCCAAATTGTGATGATGTGTAGAGGTGGAAAATACTTCTGCAGCTATTGCAACATTATTTATAGTTATACAATCAGCATATCGAAATAAACCTAAGATATGTATATTTAAATTAATTTTTAGCTTGACAAATAGCTTTTAAGCTTGAACAAAGCTTGACAATACAGCCAAATCAAGCCCGTCTTGCAAGCCTAAAGACAGAAAGGTTGTCTGCATAAAGTAATTAGAACCACACAATTTCGTTTAGCATTTTAATTTGTTTTCTATGTTATTTAGCAGATTTGCCAACTGAGTTGGCAAAAACTACTAAGGGCTTCCAGAGCTGTAATCGGGATGTACTCATCTCTATCACAACATTCACTTTAGACCTCATGACTTCGCTGCTCTTGTCGCGGAGCTTTTTAACCTGGTGTCAATCAATGGTGTGCATTTTAAATCACGCTCTGATATTAAATCAAAGCCTAACCTAACCTCTTTTTAAATTGTTTCATGCTTAATTCAACATTGTTTTCATTTGATTTCTGAAATAAAAAATATAATTTTAATGACTTTTGCACATTGTTTCAATAAGACGACAATATTGTTCTATAAAAATTCAATATTAATTCACTACCGCAAAATATTTGTATATTGTTTTCTTATCAAAATAATAAATATCAAAATTGCTAGACTTTCGTTAATGTTCTAATTGATTTAATCAAAGCTGTTAAATTTCGACTCTGATTAGGAATCAATTAGATAACATTTTAAAAAGGAATTGTAATGATTATATAATTATCTCTTAAATAATTTCTGATAACTAATTGACTACGATTACTAATAATCGAAAAATAATCAGGATTACTGGAAATTACGATAAAATAATCACAAGTAATTGAAAATAATCCAACTAATTTCAAGGATTACTTTATAAATAATGAAAAAGAATTAAAAGTAATGGAATAATTTTTTTTAATTACTTTTCATTCTTTTTTATTATTTTGTTGTAATTTCAAGTAATTCGGATTACTTTTCCATTATTAGTAATCGTAATCAATTAGTAAGCATGCGAAGCTGAATATAATCGTAAGTTAATCATTACTTCACCTTTAAAAAAAAGTAATCAAATTACTAATTATTACAATTAATAATCATTACTTAACAGCTATAGATTGAATATAGTTATTATTGATTTTAAGTTGTTTTTTCTCTGGGTGTATGTATATGTATGTATGTATTTTTTTATATCAAAACCGGTGATTTTGTTTCGCATGCTGCAGCTACTGGTGCGGCAATGCGTGTGTCTCCAAATGCATTCAGTGTATTGACATAATGCTAATGACAGGTATTTGAATTTTTATGTTTTCATTGTTGTAATGGGCTTGTTGTTAGATTATTTGTTTGTGGAACTTGCATTTGTTATAAGAAATACCTTTTTTTTTTATCAGATATGCATACATACATACATAACTATACTACATACATAAGTGTAAAACTAGAAGATAAAGTTTCATTTAAAATATTTTATTCAACTGTCTGTAAACAAATTCTGCAGGAAGAATTTAAATTTACTCTTCTTTGTTGTCTAGTTGCCGCTTTTCACTGAAGTAGCGGAATTGAGCCAAGACTTAATTAATTAATTTAGTGGTTGTAAACATTTATTATCTTGAATTTTTATTGATAGAAAAAAAAATATTAGAGGAAAAATATTTGCATTTGAATTATTATTTTATATTAACTGTTTACTTTAATTATTAAAAATTAATTAAATGTTTCAATTACTTAATAAAACCGGTAAACACGAGAAAATAAATATTAAAAATAATTCAATTATAAATACAATATATATATATATATATATATATATATATATATATATATATAGCTACATATCGTGCCATAACTGCCAAAAAGCCTTAAGTGACTTAATTTTCAAACTTAATTTGTTTGGCCAAAATTTATTATTTTCGATGGTAAATACTCGGTTTTCGTAAAAAAAACGAGGTCCAAAAAAAGGTGTCAGTTAAGCTTTTTTTGGCGGTCAAGACTCGATATGCCCGCGGCACACAGTGCTTTCTTCCTATATAACGATGGTACGTTTTGTTTGGGTTCACTCCTAGGCTACAGACTATGGGCTAGGAGTGAACCCAAAACAAAATGGAACTGGTACTATTCACCACAAAGACCAAAGTACAGAACCTTAGTTTTCCTCGGTTGAACAATCATGAATTGTCGCAAAAACTTTCATGGAAACTGAATATTCAACACAGGGTTAGAAAGGCAACGGTAGCATACTACTCCGGTCGTAGGATGTTTGGACCTAAATGGGGCCTAAGCCCCAAAATGCTTAAAGGGATGTATACAGCAATTGTGAGTCCAATACTGTCTTACGGCTCTGCAGTATGGTGGCCTGCCACAAATAAGAAATACGTGGTTGACCAACTATATAGAATACAGAGATGTGCTTGTGTATGCATAACAGGATGTTTACGTACTAGTCCTTCGGAAGCTCTGAATGCTAAACCTTATTCCGATCTACCTTCATGTATTGGCGGTATCCTCAAGTAGTGCGGCAAGATTAGCGGCATCTGGCAGGTGGAGATCAAGATCTTATGGTCATGCCAGGAATCTCGATCAACTAACCCCTACGCTGAGGAGATCTACTGATTACATGGTGCCACATCTGGACTTTGATAAAGTACTGGGTGGTCAGGCTGACCTCACCCTCATCTAGGTTCCGGCACATAGCAATTTTTTAGGTAACGACGTTGGACGAGCTAGCTAGAGCTGGCACTGCTATGAATGCCACTAATAAAGAAGGGGTAGCCATGCTGTACATTCAAGCACTATCTCTATAAGGTTGAAGGTAGATGGCGCAATATAGTTACGTGCAAGGTTGGACATAAGATGTGGCCTTGCTACATGATAGGCGCTAAATACAATTAACAAATAGGAACCGTAGTGACATCTCGAGGCTCCTTGCAGTCATGACGGGGTACTGGATGGTCGGCAGACATGCTAGTAGGATAGGCCTGTGCTATAGTGAGTTCTGCTGAAGTTCTCGAGAAGAAATCAAAGAAGAAATAATCTTCCACTTTCTTTGCGAGTGTCCAGCTTTGCATTTCTCGCGACACAAATTTTTAGGAAGTCATGTACTAGACGATCTTTCAGATTTATCTGAGATTGGGTTGAGAGATCTTATCACGCGACGGGCTGGATCTAGTAACGATTACTGTATCAGAATACTTAGTGTAGTGGTCCTTTCAAAAAGGAATCATCTAGATTCTACTTTAATGCCTGCTCCAAAGAAGGCCAAGGTGAGTTTGTCGGCCAATAATGTGATGGCAATAGTTTTTTTGGGATGCATGTGGTATAGAGATGCTAAACGGGAAATCCCGAGCCCGGAAATCCCGGGATTTTCGGGACTATGCAAATCCCGGAGCCCGGGATTTTTTAATTTTAAAGCCCGGGATTTTCGGGATTATCTGAATCCCGGTTTTTTGCATAAATAATGTTTTTGACTGTCATCTTCTATATTAAAAATTACACTGTGATACACAAAAAATATTCAGGGATTCTAATGTACCAATTCTATTTTGTTGGAGTCCATGGATGACGAAAATACCGTTGGTTTTTTTTGGTCACTTCATAAACTGATTTTATAACGGTAAATGTAGTGAAAAACGGGGTTTCTTAGATTTTCAGTTGTAACTTCTTTGTGTCCCAACGGATTTCCTCTAACTTTTCGTTGGTGAAAAGAATCGAATATTATCTTTCAAGAAAGATATATTTTTTGTAAATCGACTAAGAAATGGCTAAGTTACAGTCGTTGAAGTGTACAAAAAATCCATTAAAAAGTATTCTTTTGTAACTCATAAGCAACTTATAGCCTGAGGAAAACAAAAGAATACTTTTTTAATTGGTTTTTTGTACACTTCAACGACTGTAACTTAGCCATTTCTTAGTCGATTTACAAAAAATATATCTTTATTGAAAGATAATATTCGAGCCTTTTAACCAACGAAAAGTTAAAAGAAATCCGTTGGGAAACAAAGAAGTTACAACTGTTTAAAACTGAAAAGCTAAGAAACCCTGTTTTTCACTACATTTACCGTTATAAAATCACTTTATGAAGTGACCTAAAAAAACCAACGGTATTTTCGTCGTCCATGGACTCCAACAAAACAGAATTGGTACATTAGAATCCCTGAATATTTTTTTTCTCAACTTTTGTAGCACAGTGTTATTAGAAACTCCCTTTTATAAAAAGTTAAAATAAAAAATTTGCTTCGAATAAATATTTTAGTAGATAATATTATATTGTATATATCGATGGCTTAATATAAAAAGGGCCTAACTCAATTTTTTTCGAAATTACGTTTTTAATGTTTTCTGGGCGGCAACGTATAATTGCATCATCCTTGAACTTAGTACATTACAGTTCAAAATCAAGGACTTACGGCAACTTAAAAAACTATTTCTGCATGTAAATGCCTTATTTTTTCTTCAGTTTTTTGTTTCTCCTGTAAAATATCGAAAATTCGAGATAGGCCTTTTTTATATTAAGCCATCGATATGTACATAATATCGGCCTGGCCCACGATGTCACGAGAAATCGTTCGATCGACAACTTGTATTGCAAACAACAACAAATTTTCTAAAGTTACGGCCTGGCCCACGATGTCACTAGACATCGTTCTATCGACAACTTGTATTGCAAACAACAATAACTTTAGAAAATTTGTTGTTGTTTGCAATACAAGTTGTCGATCGAACGATTTCTCGTGACATCGTGGGCCAGGCCGTTATTGTTTGCAATACAAGTTGTCGATCGAACGATGTCTAGTGACATCGTGGGCCAGACCGTATATCTTATGGCGTTTTATTTTCTGGGAAAAAATTTTACATACATTGCACTTTTCAATGAAAATTTACAATGAAATGTCCGTATGTACCTTTTAAATATGAAAAAAAAAATAATTGTAAAATTAAAAAATAATTTTTAACATAAAGACGCACTTTTATGCACAATGTTTTCGGGATTTTGTAAGTCCCGAAAATCCCGGGGTCCCGGTTCGGGATTTCGAGACTCCATCAAAAAATCCCGAAGCCCGGGATTTCAAAAAACCTGTCCCGATTAGCATCTCTAATGTGGTATAATCTACATCGATTACCTTCAAAAACAATAAACGGCGAATATTATGCCAACTTATTAACCGATTTAATGAGAATTTAAAAAGAAAACGACCCCATATGGCCAAGAAAACAGTTCTTTTTCATCAAGGTAATTCACGAGTGCACACGTGTGCAGTCTAAATGACAAAATTCTATGAATTGGACTACGAATTGGTACCCCATCCGCCATAGTTATTCTCCGGACTTAACCCCTAGTGACTACTTCCTATTTGTAAACCTAAAGAAATGGCTAGGTGGCAAGAGATTTACCTCCAACGATGAAATTATTGACCAAACAAATGCCTATTTGAAGGACCTCGAAAAGTCCTATTTTTTAGAAGGGATACAAAAACTGGAGAAACGTTGCACTAAGCATATTGAGTTAAAACGATATGGTTACACTTGGGCAAATATTTGCTCAAAAAACGTAATCACAGAATATTAATGAAAAAGCTTTCCATTCAGATACGTGTTTGTTAAGTTAAATAGTTTCCAATAATGTTGGAGTCAATGACGTTGTCTTTTAGTTGTTTATGAAACTGTTTAACTTAAGAAATACTTGTCTGAATCAAATGGTTTTGCACAAACATTGAGTGGTTACGCTTTTTTGGGCAAATGTTTGCCAAGTGTGACCGTACCTTAAGAAATACATTTTTGTTTTGCAAAAAAAACTGTGTTCCAAGTTATGGTGCCAAAAGTGTAAAGAAATGAAGAAAGGTTATTGAAAAGGCAATGCGCACGCTATGTGTGTGCAATTTTAACACACATGTGTTTTTATGATCAGTCAATCAGAAATGGCTGGTGGAAAGAATAAAATAAGTAATTTTGGCATTCCCTAAATTTTTTGGATGGCCTACTGTACATTTGTTTTATTTCGGCTACGGTTTAGCCGATTTTCTTAAAAAATTACTTTTTTAAATCAACCTAGAAGTATGTGCCCTCTTCTAACATTGATGGTAGCTAAGAGATTTCATTGACATTAGCCGACATACACTGAAAGTAAAATCATTCATTCAGAGAATGAAATAGTTTCATTAAATCTTCTGCATTATATTATTGAAACTTTTCATTAATATAATGACCAATTACATTGTGTACATGAAATCTTTCAATCTCTGCTCTTCATATGTTCTTCATAGTTCATTAAATCAATGAAACAATTACATTTAATTCACGAAAAAGTTTAATTCTATTTATTACATAACTTCATAAATACAATGAATCATTTTTATTGATCCAATGAAGGGCTTCATTAGCTGACTTTTAATGAAAGATTTCATTAATACAATGAAGAATTTCATTGTCTGAATGAAGGGGTTCCTTTCGGTGTACACTAGCCATCGACAGATTTATTTCTCGGCAGCCTCTGCCGCGGTTTCTTCAGCGCCAGTCGGCTTTTATTCGCCGCCGTATATATTTTTAGTCAACCGCCTCCGCCGGTTGCGTTCTGTGGTCCCCAGTTCTCTCTTGGTCGCAGCTGAAATTTAAAAAATATATATGATGCCTCTGTGTCTGTTTAGACGCAAATGTATCTGTGTAGTTTCAGAGGAGCGAAAAACCGCCCGTCTTTAAAAATGTATGCGGTCTGTGTATCTTCCTATACGTAGATTTATATAGTGTTTTTAATTTCATAAATATTGGTTGTATAGCATGAGGGCAGATATTGCCCCCCTGCCTCCATCTCCATTCTCCTTTTTTTTTATAGTCCACGTTTTAGATTTCATCAAAATTCGTTCAGCCTTTTAAGTGTAACAAACAAAGTTATCTTTCCATTCCGTCAGGAGACGGACGGGCAGACACACGTACTGGAAGGAGCAGACAGACAGGATTGGAGGGCAAACAGCGTACTCACGTTAATGATGTTCTATTTTACTTTTAACTACGGAAGCCCAAAAACTCTTACTTTAATAGATCTCTGCTATAAAGATAATAAATATAACTATTCTTGGTGACTTAGCTCACCACGGCCCTATCCTAAACACTTTAAATGGGCAATAAATATCCTATGCCCATTGAAAGACTTCATTTTGATTTTTTTTTGAAAGAATTTCAGACAAACATACAGTCATAAAAGCTTTACCTCTTTATAATATTGCGCTAAAGATTTAAAAAAATTTTCAATCTCACTTGTATTCTTTTTAATAATTGGAGGTAAAATTCGCCTGCCGAAAAATTAGAGATACAACTTTTGATAACAAGTTTTATAAAGTAAATTAAGTAAATATGCCGTTTAATTGTAAACGCGCCAGACGCCATAAAAAAGTTCATTTGGAATATAAGCTGAAATGCTTGCTACATGCCGCCGCTCGCTACCATAAAGATACCAAATTCAATTACTTCAAAAAGTAAATAGTTAGATATACAAATTTGCTTATAACATACATACATACACATCTAATTAAATTGCTGATATTTTTTAAATAAACTTTAAGAAAAGATAAAGATAATACGTTTACAAATCAATTGAAATTAAGATAAATAAATAAGTCGCAAAAAAATACTTATTTCCTTCGGTGAGCAAATGTTTGAATTTATCGTATCAATGTGTATGAAATGGTATTTGCAAGAGGCTAAAAGAACAGCTAGAACTCCCAATTATCTTTGTGTGATACGTTAAAGATTAGAGAAACATTTTTTCTGTACACTTATCTATACTTATTATATGTTTAACAATGCCTGGATGGATGTAATAGGGCTTTCAATAGGTACCTCTGAGCTTTTACAGTTGATAGTGCCCATACTGTTGAATATACATCTATCAAATTGGCTGCTTTTTATTCAGTCGGTTTTGTCAAATCCTAATGGATGGATGAAGCGTTCCAGATCACGTTCAAATGATGAACTTGATTTGACATGAAATGTAATTGTTTTAAGCTATCACAATGAACCAACAACTGGGTCCATTGTGATAGGTTAGGTTAGGTTAGAAAATCTACTGGTTCAGTAATAATCGAAAAACATCCTTGAGAGTGTGTAGGAGAATCCGATGTAGATGATTTTACGTCTCTCGCAAGAACTTTGCCTTTCGCAGGCCACAAATTGGCAAATTTTGCATCGGGACTTGGGCCTGTGTCCCTAAGAAATCCAACTGACACAGTAGTGGCAGGTAAATTACCATATATAGTTAGGAGTATCCGCTGAATGGGCCTTGCAAGGAGCAGTTGGAAACTGACCCAAATTTTCATCGTCAGAACATCTTCAACAGAAAAAATTTTAGAATTTGGGATGTTAACATTCCACATTAGATGCAAGAGCATCCAATGCTGCAGAAAAAGTCGCTGCCTCGTGTGGATTATGGGCTGGTGGCGTCATCGCAGAATATTTGTTTGAGAACGACGTTGGTCGGGCCATTACCGTCATTAGTAAGCACTATAGTTAGATGATTATTAACTTCTTTTGGTCAGAACTTCATGTTATAGGTACAAACGACATGTTGTTGCAACAGCATGATACTACGTGCCACATTGCACATTATCTACGATAAATTTTGAGGGTCTGGTAGTCTCACGTAGAGGTTACTTAAAGTGGTTAGGGAGATCGTGCAATTTGACTCTGATAGAGTTTTTCTTCAGAGTTTTTCTTAAGAAGCCGGTCTGCATGAATAAACCACAAACCACAGCCATCATCCAAGTCAATAAAGGTCATTCCAGCCGTCAAATTCAGCCTGTTTCATGCGTCAGAATCAAGAAAAATTTAATATTTCGTTTGCGTTCCACCCAGAGAAGCCTGATAATATATTCCATGGATCCTGTGGTGCGATTCAGTAACTTTTAACGATCCTTTTTAACTTTTGTCTATACATTTTATCGCTTGCGTTAACGATTGTGTGATTCGGTAACTTCTTTTTAACGATAGTACGCAGCTGATATTTAATGAAAGGTCTTATTGTAAAACCCTGTATGTATTTCTTGTGTTTAGAAGTTCTGATAAAATTAGCGTATATTTTTCAAACATTTTAATTAATCAAGGAAATATTTATTTGCAGTATATTAACTTGCATTTAAAGTGGAAGTTAAAGATAATTTTGTAAGCAAATTAATAGAATAATATTTATTTTCATTATTTTTATTCTATCTAAAATAACAAAAATTTATAAATACGACTAACGTAGCTTTTCACAATTTATGGTTAAAAGATAACAGAGACTTTAACGGCAAGTTTTGTATGAAGAACTTGCAGTTAAAGTTCACGTTAACTCTTAACCAGACATTGTGAAAAGGGACTTAAATGATTTAACTCGACCTGTCTAATTCAAAACCGTGTGGTTTTTTAAATGATTATTTTTTTTAATTTAGCTTAAAGTCTTTAAAAAGCCTTCAAATTGCAAAGCTTGACATAACAAAAAAAAGACAGTCGCAAAGTACAACAACCTGCATAAAACATTTTCCAAAATTTTCATCATAAACTTAAATACTCTTGCAGAGACTACAAAATGTTTAAAAAAATTAAAAAATATAAATATATAAATTACCAACATAAATCTAATGTAATAACTAAAAATTTTGTAGAAGAAGAAGGAAAAAAGCACACACATAATGCAAATAAATAAAACATTTCAAAAAAACTAAACAAAAATGGCGTTACTTGGGGAAAATTTATTGCCAGTCATAGACAAAAATGTAAATTTTCTTGTCTCCGTTTGAGTTGAAAAGTCTATAAAAATCTATCATTAATCATTTTTATTTGGGTAGTTAACAAAAATCTAGATATTTCAGAATAATGTAACGAACGTGTAGGAAAAGGAGAGAAGATCACATACATACATATTCGTACATAAGAATAAATTTTTTAAATCCTTCATACTTGATGTTGTTTGTTATAATCGTAAGACAAGAAGGAAAGAAGATGGTTGTTGTTGAAGCACACCCTCATATAAATGGGAGGACTCACTAGTCATCTTTGCAGGAACAGTTGATGATAACCACAAATTTTTGGGAAGACAGCATTTCCGTCATAAGTTTTTTTTTCTTCTTCATGGCAGTTTTTTTTTGTTTTGCTGTTATATGTCTCAGAGTTTATTGTGAACATCCATTTTAAGCAAAACTTCCCTTTGTGAAATAAGTAACTAAATATTATGAGCAGCAGCAAATTACTTTCAACAGTCGTTGGTTGGAGAATAAAGTACAGATATAAACACTTTGCTGTAAAGGAAATTGCGTTTTAAGTAGCAGTTCATGATTAAAAAAGGATTCACAAAGTAAATCATATTTATGTGAGGTTAGGAAGGGTGGTGCTATACCGCACCACCACTCGGAGACCCAATTGGGTCCATTGTAATAAATCATACTTATGTCAGAAACATTAAAATATATCCTGATTACTGAGCTGACACTGAATCGGAAGAGGGACTAGGTTCTATTTAAATCTGCTTGCATTCCTTGGCCGAGCTAAAGAATGAAACTTTTCAGAAATGTGCTCGGGGGCAAATTATGACATTCGATATCGTACAAATTCTCATAAAATTTTAGTTGTGTTTGTATGGAAAATTCGATTAATATCGAATGCCGCAATTTGCCCCCTGAATTCCTTTGGCTTATTGTTAATAAATTAATAGTCTCCCTAAAAATCCCCCAAAAGGTTTTTTTTCTAAAACGACACAGAAAAAATTATCATCAGTTTTTTTTTCAATTAACATCATTGATCGATGCATAATTTAAATTTAATTAAATCATTGATTGTTTTAATTATTTTATTAATTAAAAAAAAACCTATACAAATAAAAATTAAATGTCGTTCTTTGGTAATCGTATCAACGCAATTAAGCTTTTTACTTAAAGAAAAATTTACCACGCCCACTTTTTTAAATTTATCTAACATCGGACAACGTGTGGAACGATTTTTCTAACTTTTTCTTTTAAAATAATCGTAGTAATTTAAAGAAATATTATGAACAAGTAGTGGACGAGTGGGCGTGGCACCTCCCATACATATTAAATATTTATTTTGTAATATCTTGGGAACCAATTTGATAGAACCCCTAATATTTTGTAGCAGTAACTCCACTGACCTTATAAGTTGTTAAAAAGCAAAAGTCGCTATAAAATAAGTGGGCGTGTCGCCTCCCATGTTTTATTATTTTGGACTATCTTCTTGCATCTAATGCAGCAAGTAATGAAAAATTTTGTGTAAGTAACGATTTTTATAAGGTTGCGTTTTGTTACAAAATAAAACTCGAATTTAACATGTGGTTGTAATATCTCCTATAAAGAAAATATATTTACTTTAACCTAGTAGGGAAGGGGAGATAGCAACAACCTCAGCAATCCGTCTTCCTTGTACCTCTCTGTGGAACGAAAATGGTACCAGCCACTGTAGAATACTCGACGATGAAGCTTGTGGATGGAGGATTGGCCAAACCTCCCCTGGCTCTACTACATGTACGTATTTATAAAACCTGAATACCATACGCAGAATTGTGGATGAATGGAACTTCAGGCAAAAGAAAAAGTGTTGATTTTTATACGGACGGCTCCAAAAAACAAAAAGTTGTGGGTTATGGAGTCTTTCAGGGGCTTTAGGTCTTCGTATTGCAATTCCGGATCACTGCAGTGTCTTCCAGGGGCAGAGATCGTTGCTGTAGCAGAAGTTGCGGATTGGTTGAAAGTTAATGTCACTTTGGATAACATATACACTGATAGTCGAGCAGCTATTATGGCCCTTGAACTCCCGCTTCTAAGAACAAGAACAGCCCTCGACTGCCGATCATCTCTAAATGAGATGGCAGAGCAGTTTAATATTAGGATCATATGGATCCCGGGTCATAGAGGCTTTCAGGGGAACTCTAGGGCTGATGAGCTTGCTGGAATTGGGACAACATTACACAGGATTTGGAATGCGTGGGTTTACCCCTACTCCCTTGCAAACTCAGACTTAGGCGCAAGACAGAAGATGAAACAAATAGAAGGTGGGTCACAAGAAATGATTGTGTGATCACAAGGCAGTTATGGACTCACCTAAATAAGGAAGGTAATGATTACTTAATTTTGAAGAATAGGAAACAAATCTCGATTATAGTGTCCGTTTTAACCGGACACTGTGTCATAGATAGGCATGCACAAAGACTACGGGTTGAACACAATGATTTTTGCCATAGCTGCCAGGATACTGATGAAGAGGAAAGCGTAGAGCATTTTCTTTGTCACTGTCCTGGAATTGCAAGAAAGAGAATGGCCACAATGGGCGCTCTTGAGTTCAGGGAACTTTCTGATGTTTACTAGTGTTGAACTGCAACGTATTAGTAGCTTTATAATTCGGCGCTGGGGACTCCGCATAAGCAGAGTCTTCGTGGTATCACAATGTCCGGGTGCGGGTTTCTAACTGCCACCCCTACCTAACCTAACCTACTTTGAGATGCCTGGAAAACTAATAAAGGTAGAATGTTAAATTTTTGTAGGAATAACTCTGTAGATATTGTGCATTGTGTGTGGAAACAATTTCAGAATTGAACAAGTAGGCGTGGTACCTCTCATATACGGCAACATTTTTTTTGTCTTCAAAAATAATACCAGGGGGTCTACTCTGGAATTCGAAACGAAAGCAAATGCTTTCGAATTGCAATGCTAATAGCATAGAAATTCGAAAGCATTTTCTTTCGTTTCGATATACAGAGTAGACCCCCAGAGCACCGATCTTGCTGATTTGTTTAGAGCGCATTACTGATGGCCTAAAAGCAACAATAGGCTATTAATGTTTTAATGCCTAAAGTTGTAGTGTCACTTTTCACATTCATATATCAAGATATCTTTCAAGCCAAAATGAGAATAGTATTAGTAAAAGGAGTCAACATTGGAGTAAAAAGTTTGTCGTCGCCCCTCCAAATAAATTAGGTATTTGTTTTTTTATATCTCGGTCTCTGCTACAAACACAAACTTGAAATTTTGCTGATTTTGCTGATGATAGAAAAAAATCGGGATTGTTGATGTTAGAAATTAGTGAAGTGATGATTTGATGATGATGAAATTGATGAAGGTTAGTAAAGAACAAATAATACAACGGCAAGACTGTTGCAAATTTCTGATGTTAAATTTGTAAGTTTTCATTACATACAAAAAGCTTTCTACCAATTGGATTACGATGATACAAAACAATTCACAAATTCAATTTGCATACAAAAATCTGTATTTAAGGCTGAAGTTTATACGAATTGACACCACACACAGTGCACCAAACACAACATCGCTGATGATGAAGCTGTGGCAGCCTTCAAAAACACCATGTTGTTACGTTCTGCTAGTGTTTGTCTCAATACTTTATAGTTCTCTTTAGTGAAATTCGTTCCTTAAAAATTTTCACATGTAATTTAGTTTACAAAGCAATACGGACTTAAGCCTAATCTAATGATAAACCAGTTTTTTTTTTTTTGATTTTTTTTATATAATAAAAGAAATTCTAAATTGAAAAAAAACTCAACGTTTTGCAAAATTGTTGTGACTTTAAGAATTTCTTTTACAAAACTTCTTTCGATATCGAGAAAGAATAAAAAATATTGGAATGTTAATACTTGGAAATTTCATCCAATGTCGAATGCCTCTAGTGGTTCACTCGTCTGTAGATGGGATGGGATTCAACTTATTAATTCAAATATTTATAAAACTTAACTAAATTTAAATAGAAATGTCTTATAAAGCTGTTGTAACATGAATGTATATTGCTTTACATTAGGCCTAAGGAATCCTCTTTTCAACTATTTTGATAAACCTAAATATATATTTTTATGCTGGGAAAAATCATTAAAATGTGAATGAAGCTTTCTAATAGATTTCTTTCTTCTAATAACGGTACAGAAGATGACCATTAAAATTTTTAATAATTAAAAATGCTAAACAATGATTATCTATCTATTCCCCTAACATTTGTTCTAACTTTATTTTATTACATTTAACTTCTTTACAACATCAAAACATCAAAAGAATTTCATCAACGTTGAAATTAGAAAAAAAAAAATTAAATAAACAAGCCTGACGTTTGTTTAAAAAATAAATGATTTTTTTTTATATGTATTTCATCTAATTTTGGGTTTCTCTCGTCTAATCAAAAGCTGAAATGTTCCAACATTAACGATGTCGAGTCATAAATTTTCGTTAGTGAAACTCGACTTAATGTCCCCATCATGAATTTTGTGTTTTTTTTTTTGGCTTGTCAATGAGAATGATGATGATTTGGTTTTTTTTTTTTTTATATTATTTCTTGATGATATAAGACTCCATTGAAAATAAATTTATTTCAACGATTGGTTGATTGTTGGGTTGATTGGTAATCTAACAGATATTTATATGTACAACATTCCCAGTTGGCCAAATCGTCACAGACGACATTGTCTTCGACGATTAATGTACGACATGTCGCCTGTTCATTAGGTTTTCTAATCGAAAATTTAAAGGAAATCGTCGTTCATGACTATCTGAGCGACAATATCCATCGTTTTGTCTTCAATAAAACTTTGTTGAGGACAATCTTAGCGACAGTGTCATATAAGTTTTGTCTTCAATAAAGCATTATTGACGACAATCTGAGCGACATTGTGGCCCATCTCGTCTTGTGTGACCTCGGCGCCATTTGTATGAAAATTTCGTCGACGATTTGTATGCGGCTGTTTTCAATATGTCTTCTACGACTTACCATTGTCTTGTACCTGTCGTCAAAGATGTCTTAAAGACGTGGCCAACTGGGTTTTGTTATAGTCTCTGTGTGTGTGTGTGTGTAATCTCAAGCGATTACAAATCAAATTTGAATTTTTATTGTTATTAATATCGTTAATTTCTGGACTTAAATATGAAACTTTAGGTAGATTTTGATATTTGTTTTTGAGAGTCTGTCTGTTCCTGCAGTAATACAAAAATTCTTAAAAATTTTTTTTTATTTTATTTTGAATAAACGTATAACAAATGTTTAGTTCTTTTTTTTTTTTTTTGAAGTTCACATTTAATTTATGACTATTGATTGGGGCGTTATACATTCTTTTTGTTTTTGTTTTTTTAAGACAACAGGCTTTTTGATTTCATATTGATCCAGGTAATAAATTTCTCATGAATACACAAAAAACAAATACTGACATATCCATTTATTAGTTAGAATTAAAAAAACAAAAATAACATTTGATTAGTTATTTATCAATTCTTAAGCAACTCGCCTCACTGTATACATACGTATTTTTTAATGAACTGTTGACGAAGGGGAGGAGATGTCCAAATTTAATGTCTTTCACAAACTTGTTTTATAATGTACGTTAATATATGTATGTGTATATATTTTTTTTAAATTTCAAGAATGATTTAGATAATTGTTCCAAATGTTTCTCACAACCAGCTGCTGGGGAATATATGTACATATACATATAAATAATATTCTAAAACAAATCAACAATAGAAAACCTTATAACATGTTACAAAATTATATTTAAGTCTTATACTTGCATAAGTCTATCAGGTTAGATACTTTTGTCTTTCTTCGAAAGTCGATTACACCCTCTAAATCGAAAGTTATCGATAAAATAAAATTTTGTGAGACTTTTTGGACAACAATTTTTTTAAATAATTTATATTTGCACTCATTTGAAAGATTAAGAAACTGTTATATAGTAGAAAAGTCACATCGCCCATTTATTGCAATAGTGTCACAACTCAAGAAAACCAATGAAGACTTCTTCTCTCAGTAGGTGATGGTACGAGCTATTTTACACAAGATAAAATACGAAATGTCACATTAGTCTCCAATTTTAACTCAAAAAACTAATTTTTTGAGTTATGACACTATTGAAGTAAATGAGTGATATCAAGGATAACATTTACAAAATTTTAAAAACTGAATAAAAAAATTAAATATTTTTTCTTCTCGACATTATCTCTAATGAAATGGTGTTTAATATCTATGTATGTGCTTCGATCTCTCAACCACGATTATCCTCAAATATCATTACAGCTTCAGTTTTAAAACATTTAAATCTTGCAATAGTCCTCTTAACCATATGGCTTCAGATACAGCTGTACTTAAAGCTACATATTCTGCTTCAATCGAAGAAATAGCAATCCTTTATTGTTTCTTAATGGACCATGATACTGTGCAACCAAACACTTAAAAATATATACTTATATACACTAACAGGCTTACGATCTGTGACATCAGTACCCCAATCCGCAAAATATTATCATCATTAGCATTGTGTATAAATTTCTTTTTTACTGTACCTTTAAAATATCGTAATATCCTTTTTAATGATTGCCAGTGTTCTTTTGAAGGATTTTGCTAAAATCTTCATAAATAGCTTACATGATAACATACATATGTGACAGCGCATAGAGAAAGGGACCTAAGGGTAAAAAAAATCAATTTTCACTTTTTTTTATGTGGACAACATCTGAGCATCGAATGAGACCGATGCCATGTGCCAAAAGTGTTCCCTCCCAGAGATATGCGCGTTTTATGTACTAACAGAGTGATATTCACGATTTAAAAGAACTATAAATGAGTATTTATTATAATTCACAATTAATAATTTCGGAAAATAAACCTGTACCCCATTTCTGTAACTTGTGAGAACTTCTCGCATCGAGAAAAATTAAATAATTATAATGGTTGTCCTATTTTACACAGGGTTACTCACATAAAAACTTATATAAACTTACAAAACATATCAACAAATACAGTTTTTTTCTTACTCACCCTGTGTTTCACAGGATGATAACAATTTTTTTTGACTCGAAAAGTTCTCATATTCCTTACAGAAACGAGGCACTGGATTCGAAAAAAATGCGATCAAAATTTATATCAAACTCATGGAAACAGCGCGCTAGGTAGAAAACAGTAAAAACCAACTACACAAAACAAAGGTAGGGACGACCTACGCGCATTTTCAAGGTTGACCAACACGTTCCTGACGTCATGAGATGTGTCGATTTCAAATGAGACCAATACCAATATGTATATCTGGCCTTAAACAAAGCATTACATAAGACTTCCCAAAAGCTCACAATATGGCTTGTTAAATGTATTATCACTATTATATGTTAGTTTGTAATCCTTCTTCCATGACTGTTTTGACTGAATTACTATCAGTCATTGAAAATTTGTGTAAAACTTTTCGTATATTTTTATATTATAATTGTTGAGTTCAAATTTGATTCCCCGAAAATACTTTAGATTCCCATAATCGTAAACCTCAAAATTTTTCGAGAGCTCTTTAAATTCGAACAAATAAAGATGATACCTTGTATTAAGAGCTGTTAAATTTTGATTAAGATTAGTAATCAATTAGATTACATTTTAAAAAGAATTGTAATGATTATATAATTAATAAATAAATAAATAATTGATTACGATTACTAATAATCGAAAAGTAATTTGAATTACCCAAAATTACTAAAAATAATCAAAGAGAATAAAAAGTAATCCAACTACTTTCAAAGATTACTTTTGATTCTTAATAAATAATCAAAAAGAATCAAAAGTAATCATTAGAAGTAATCGGATTATTTTTTGATTACTTTTGATTCTTTTTGATTATTTTTAGTAATTTTCATTAATTCAGATTACTTTTCCATTATTAGTAATCGTGTGATATAATCGTAATTTAATCATTACTTCACCTTTAAAAAAAAAGTTATCAAATTAGTAATCATTACGATTAGTAATCATTACTTAACAGCTATGCTTGTATCAAAAGTGTCAAACTATGATACTTTGTATCATCATTATTAGTTTCATCAGTTTTTTGTATAGAAACGATAGTCATGTTTGGAACGAACAAATCCTAGATTTAAGAGAAATTCGTTCAGGTTATCATTCCAACACTTTGGCGTTTGCTTCAATACATAAAGAGATGTGAGTAAACGGCAACTGAAACCTTTTTTTTTTGGGTGAAACATTTTCTGGCACTGCTATGTAAACTTCTTCACGTATATATCAATTTAAAAAGGCTGTTTTTTAGTTTTCTCTGTTTGAAAAGTGACTTGATCGAGATGGTTCTTAAACATGTTTGAAGAAAATCGGTCAAGATGTCACATCTTTTCTATATATATATATGGGGGGTTTTTAAAATTTTTAATTTTTGTTATTATAGTTTACATTGTTTAACATGTGAGCAATTTGAGTTTTCAATTTGTTGCATTTGAATTATGAAAACAAAAAATTCCCAATAACTAAATTTATGTAAAAAATACCTACACATACTTGGCCTAATGTAACCAGTAGAAAACCACAATGCAACACAAAATACATATGTATATACTAATAACAAGCTCACAAACGAAATGCCCCAGTGTACAGATCACAAAAGTCATAAATATTTACTCGTACCGAGATTAACAAAAAAAAAAACACACACACACAGCAAAATGGCCTTAAGAATTCAGGTGAGTTGATTCGTCTTTTCAACATTTTCGAATGTCTGAAATACAAAAATATGTTTGCATGTGCCACTATATATTAAGCCGATTCGTTAGTGTAGTTACATACGAGTACATATATTTGCCACACGCACACCTTCATTGCTACAGAAAGATACTTTTTGGTTGTGTGTATCTGTGTGTATTTCAACTGCCAGCGGGGTGCATTTTCATTAAGAATAATATATGATGAGCAATCAATCATTAAACGGGAGGGTGTTTCTTCATGTAGTCTTGCTTCAAAGAAATGGCGTGTGTGTACATGAGAGTACGTACACACAGAAAAATTTCAACTTAAAATCAACTTAAACAAGGTTGAAATCTAATCTTTTTCGGCAATGATTTTGTTTCATATGCGTTTCATGTTAATCCAACATGATTTATAGTAATTGTCAAAGAAAAATTTTCTTTTTGAAATAACTTTATTTCACGTTGATTTAACATACATACGTACTGTTAAAATCAAAATGAAGAATCATGTTGAATCAAAGTTATTTCAAGTTGGAACCACATGAATTTAATTTAATGTACTAATTGTATTTTTATTAATTATTTAACTTGCGTGTGGTTGACATATACATCACAAAAATGTTTGTATATAAATTGGCTTTCCCGGACAAGATTTGAACTCGGAACTCATCGCATGGTAGTCAACATGCTTACCCCTGCAGCCACAACAACTTTAAATTTTCTTAAGTTACACACTAATATGTACCATCATGAACTAAATTTTAATTTAACACCATTTCATTGAACATTTAACATACAATTAATTTGAAAAGTTTTAGTTGTAGTTATAAAAACCAAATGCTTTCACTTGAAAAGTTTTAGTTAAAAAAAAATACAAAATACTTTGACTTGACTCCAGGATTCGAATCTGCGATCCTCCGACTGCAAGACGGTAAATTTAATGTGATTTGAATGAAGTTGAATCAAACAGTTTGCATGTTGATTTTACATTGGTATTTTTTTTCTGTGTATACATTTTTACTTTTATTTTTGTGTGTTAATGCTGTGAATTTGTGGCATCATCAGCCAGTCAGGTTAACAATTGGTTGGCTATAAGAAACTTTGTGCTATAAAGATGTGTAAATATGTTTATGTACATAAATATTCGTACGCTTTATATACACTTTTCTTTATACGCCATTACAATTCACTTTTCTTATATTCTTGGCCATATTATTCATTATTCGATTGAAGATACATATTTTTCTTAACGTTATTTTAAGGGGGATCGAGAAGTCTGGATATTGTAACCGCATGTTTTGTATCCCGTATTTCTTGTAGTAGTTTGTTGCATTTGCTTTTATGAGCGAATATTTATGAATATACATATCGTGCCATAACCGCCAAAATAGCTTAAGCGACATAATTTTCGAACTTCATCTTTAGACCAAAATCGATTATCTGCGATTGTAAATAATCGATTTTCGAAAAAAACAAGGTGCACAAAATGTGTCGTTTGAACTTTTTTTTCTGTTATGGCTCGATATGCTTTATTTTTGGCAGCATGTATGCATTTTAGCTGCAATGTTTACATTGTTATTACCTGCCTCTGATGCTTCCAATAAATGTTCAGTGCTAAGTCGAAGAATTTATACTTGTTTAAGTTGAAATTTATTTTATAAATTTCGTAAATCCTTCCAATTCGCAACTTAATAAATAAAACCATATTTATTTTGCAAGAGTCAACATTGTACACTACATATTCCAAGATGTCACATATTACTAAAGACTTTATATACTCAAAGCTTATATTAGGAGCTTTTAAACACACAATGTTAAAATATTCATTTCTGGAATACCACGATGTTAACTTTACTAATCTTTACACAAGAGTTCTTGCGTTGGCGTATGCATCGTCTTTTTTACACTCAACTTAAAGATTCCGCAAGAATGTCAACAACATTCAGTTTCAGCGCATTCATTAGACAATAACGTCATTAGTTCGTGTTGCAATTCGTTTTCTTGGTTGGTGTATGTGTGTGCGCACAGCGCTGCTTGCTGGAAACATTTTTGTAAGCGAAACAATGAAACTGAATCACTTGCAATTTCGCTTTTTTATACTGCATGATTTTTGAATAATTAGAAGCAATAGCAATAATTTGACAAGCAGACGTCTACGTGTATATACATACAAATGTATATAATTCAGGGCTTTCATGAATAAAATTTTTCCCAGGGAAAAATTCCAACTAATAGTAAATAATAGGGAAAACAAAAAATTCTAATTGGAAAAGGGAAAAATTTCACGCGAAATTTTATTCATGATAGCCCTGATTGTGTACTGTTCGTATACGATCGTAGAACATATTTTAATAGTCTCGCTTACGTTAGTTCTTCTCAGAAGCAATGCATTGCTTCTAACAGATTTTACTTCTTCTAGCAGTAGAATAGTTTTTGCTGGGCGTTGGCAATAGAACATCATTTGTTTGTTTTTGTCTGCTATCTGCATTGGCTTATGTGTTTGTGTGCTTGTATAATTCTTAATGAACAAAAGCTATAGTATAGCAACTATTATGTTATGCTTTGAATTTTTACCTCAACATTGTCTTGTATGTATGTTTGGGTGCTTGCATATTCTGTTCTTTAGCTAATAATATTTGGATAATATTTATTGTATATTTATGCTGGAAATATTGTCTCAAAGGCAAACCTTTATGAAAGTTTTGGATATATCAGCCTTGCATTTGGGAATAGAAATATCGTAGCATTATCTCCGAAACGCGTGCTTATTAAGCACCGTGACATTATAAAATGCATATGTTTTTGAGAGAATGATTAGAGGATGAAGCAGCTAGGATTACAGCATATGCAGACGACGTAGCCATTGTCATAACAGGCAAGTTTCTCGACACAACTAGTCCCATCATAGAGTCCTCGATAAGGGATATTGTTAAATGATCAGCGAGGGTAGATCTGAATTTGCACCTTGGAAAAACTGAACTTGTGCTTTTTACTAAGAGGAAAGTAAAGGAATGGAAAACATCAAAAATATATATAGTAACTATATCGCTCTGGTCCAAAACACATACAAAGTAGCTTGAGCTTATTTTGGATCGATAGTAAACTGACGTGGAAACCCAATATAGAAGATATATATCTATACGCATGTAAAAAGATGCTAGGTAAGACATGGGGCCTTTAGCCTAATCTATATGTTTTTCACAGAATGCGGAATACTGTGTGCACGGCCTCTGATACAAAAGCATACCTTTTTTTTAAGGTAGGACCAGCACTCAGGGGATAACCCCTACTCATGCAATGCATTGTGCTAGAACTAGGAAAATATGATATGGAGAGGAGGATAGAGGGAGTAGTATCTGTGGACATTCGATTTAAAATTTCCCACGTTGAAAGTGACAGGAAACAGTTCCGCAGAAAAAGTGAGAAAACGTCCAGAGACTAGCAGAACTCTGCATCACTGGAGTTCTAAAAGGCACACCTTCTGCAGCTTTAGACGCTATGTTGGACCTTAAACCAATAAAACTAACTGCAGTGAACGCGGCTTGTAAATCCGTTGTCCGACACAGAACAACAGGACAGATGTCGTACCGATCATTTAGTCACAGTAAATTGCTGGAAGATATGGAGTGTAGCTCGGATTTCTTCATTCCAGTAATGAACTTTTTTGCCAAACAACAGATCATTGTAAAAAAAGAAAGTTATCTTGAAGGTCTTAAGCAGTTTCTAGTTGAGCACTGATGGCTTAAAGGTGGATCTAAGAATGGGAGGTGCGGTTTACTGTCCGAAGCGCGGTATATAGAAATCTTATAGACTTCCTGATTACTGCAGCATCTTCCAGGCGGAAATCTATGCAGCCAAAATGGCTGCAGAATTAGATTTCATCCCTTAAAGCATGAATGCGCGTGTGAATATGTACTTATTTCTCGGTTGTGCTCATGTATAAGAATGCCCTAAATTTATTATGTGCTGGTAGAGAAGTACATATATTTTGGATTCGTGGACATATGGGAATTGAGGGAAACGAAATTACTGATGAACTGGCCAATAAGTTAATTCAATTACCGGTGGAGGAAACGGTATATGTCCAGAAACTAACTCAACACCTCAAAAGAATCATACACCTGTATTGCGTATGTCAAGTCGAATATTCGTCTTCGAGAATTTTGTTCTAGATTAAAGGAAGCGTGTACAAGTTTTCTTTAATCTAGGACAGAACTGTCGTATACGAATATTCGACTCGACATACGCAATACGGGTGATAGACTCTAAGATGAAGGAAAAAGCGGAAAAAAGGTGGGCGTGTGACGAAAAGTTTTCAAACTTCTAAAATCATGTGGACCTCCTATGATCCCAAAGCGACTAAATTCCTTTTATCACCAATTGCAGACTTCTAGTGGAGGTATTAACTGGACACTGCTGGACCTTACCTTTTTTGATAGGACCAGCACTTAGGGTATAACCTCTACTCATGCAATGCATTGTGCTAGAACTAGGAAAACAGGTTATAGGGAGAGGAGGATAGAGGAAGTAGTGTCTGTGGACATTCGATTTAAATTTTATCACGCTGGTAGTTGCAGGAAAGACTTCCGCAGGTACCTGCAGGAAATGCAAGGAACGCGGGGTAATTGAGACAGTAGAACATCTACTGTGCCACTGTCCTGCTGTAAGCCGCACTAGATATAACTATCTTGGTGATCAGACTTTTCGGAGTCTTGAACTTGTGTCGAGAGTAAAACTGTGTAAGCTGCTAAAATTTGTTAAATCTGTGCGAAAGTCATTTGATAGAGGCACCACGAACTAGGATGCTATACTTAAAAGTTTCTTGTCAGCTGCTGGTATTGCTAGGGATCAATCCTGGTTTATGTGAGGTGTTTGGCCATCCAGAGTAACCTAACCTAACCTAAGGCAATGATTTTTTTGACAACAACACGGCGGCAGGTTGTTGTCCATTTGTATTTGTTGTCCAATTAAACTAATGATATGTTTTTTTCGGCAACAATGTGCAAATTTTCTTATGTCAAAAGAACAATGTGGAATGAATTATTTCATGTTACTGAACAGGAAGAACATCCAGAAATTAATTTTAATTCATATTAAAGCAGTAATTTTACTTTTATAAATGTAAAATATTTGAAGGTGGCACCATTGAAATATGTATTTATACTGGAATATCAGTTTCACTAGCACCTTGCTGCTGACCTCTCCAGAATAATTAAGTTAAGATGGCTATGAGACAAGAAATGCAAGTAGCGGCATGTGAAGTCCTGTGTTCGTGTAGCCTGCTGTGGTGAATCTGTTAAATGCATTATTTGCAGCCTAGACGAAGACCGTTTGACCTTAAGTCTTATATATTATGATCCAACATGATTCTTCGTCTTATTTCAGTAACAAATTCACTTTGTATCAACGTGAAATAACTTTGATTCAACATGATTTTTCATTTAACAGTGCTGATATATTAAAGCGATAAGAAATAAAGTTATTTCAATAGGTAAACTTGTTTAAATGAAAGCTTAACATAATAACTCTAGTTGTTCTAAGAAATTTTTGGATAAAGGCTCCATGATGAACTGCATTAGCAACAGTGAAATGCTCATAGGATCCAGGTAACCCCTCAATAATAAATTTCAATGTACGAAGTATTTTTAATAACAAAATATTTTACTGAAGAAGTAAAATAATAATTTGGGATGATTAGTGTGTTAACAAATGTTAAGGGAAGACTTTTCTTTGAATATTATTGTAAATCATGTTGAATTAATATGAAACACATATAAAGTTCATCATTGTCGAAAAATGTTAAATCAACCTTGTTTTTCGTAGATTTTAATATGAACTTTTCGTGTGCGTGTTCTAATTATCTGCCCATAGTGCATAGTGTGTCTGGATTATGCCTGTAATTTCATCAGTGATTTTTTTTTAACTTTTAATTTGTTAAGGTTTTCATTTTATAATTTCTTTTTTTTTAATTCTTTTTTTATGTTACATTTTAATTTCATTTATTTACTCATGGCCATTAATTTTTTTTAAATCTTATTTCTTTGTTGTATAGCATACATTTTCATTTATGCTTTATTATTCTATTTCATAGAGATATAAATTAGTTTTATTTCAGCATTTTATAGGATTTTAATATTTATTTTCCCTTGTGTGTTTTTTTTTGTGTGGCATTTGTTTTATATCAACATAATTTGAATATAATTCACACTTGACTGTTTTGTGGGCTGGGCCAACATTAATTTTGTTGCTTCACTTTATATGCATATTTTTTGTTTTCTTTTCATATAATTTTTGCTTGTTGATTATTCGTATTATGAAATGGTGATTATTTCTTCAAATTAACACGGAAAATTTTAATAATTTATTAAATAAAAATATGTACCCGAGTCAAGCGCATATTTGTTTAAGTTTAAGAACACGAAAAAAGAAAGAAGAAAATCTTAATTTAATAATTTATAAGATTGCTAAAATTCAAAAGTCTAAGAATGAGGAAATACTTATCTACCAAAGCTATTATTCATTGAATCCTTTTAAATTTTACAATAATAAATCACAGCAATGAATTTAATATCAACCATAAAAACTAAATAAACAACATCAACTAGAACATGAAAGCATTAATAACAACACTAACAGAAACAACACTAACAATATATCATATAAAATCACCAAAAAATGTATTCCTCTAATATCCTTCCTCTTGAACGCTGCAAAAAAATTTGATATGATAACTATAGTGCCACTGACAAAATTCAAAGAATGGCATGTGTTTTAACGCATAAACAACAATGACTTTGAGCACAACAACAAACAGCAACACCAACACAGCCCATCACACAACGCACATGCAATGTGTCACATAAAAAGGGACGCCTACATAGCAACACACAAGCAGCCATAAAGTCATTTGGAATAACAGCAAAAAATAGTAGTGCATCATTGAAATTGTTTTGAAAGGATAACAAGGACGACATTCCATCACTCTGGCAAAGTGAAATAAAGAAGTTGAACAACAAACAAATCAACAACTAAAATAGCTACAAGAGCAGCAGCAGCAGCAGCAACAGCAACAGAATGTGACGTTTATCATGTGCTCAAATGGCCATTAAATGTGTTCAACGACGCCATCATCATCACAGTCATCATCAGTTTTGCTGTGTTGTTGTGCGAGTGCGAGTGCGTGTGTATCTTGTTTTTTTTTCTTTATCAAAAAAGCACTATATTTTCAGCAAGGACTTCATGAACACTATAAATAAACGTTAGTAGTGTATCAACTTCATATTAACACAATTTCCCGAGGCAGGCAGTTTTGTTTTACCAATATCTTAGTAATTTTGAAGTTCTTCAATTATTGTTGAACTTTCCGTAATTCTAAACCTGGCATGGAACCACAGCCCCAATGCAAAGATCAGCATGTTGTTCCGTTTTGCTAGTGTTTGTCAGAATAATTTTATATAAAAAATGATTACAGCAACACACAGAGTTGTATTAAATTGGGTGCATAGGCGTGGTACGATTTTAGATAACGATGTTGCGGATGATCTAGCAAGAAGGGGCGGTTGCTATCGATAATGTCTGTGGTCCCTCACTATAAGCCTGCGGGAGACACTTTGACGTTGGGCTTTTCGATTAAGCTCATCCCAGATGGCACAATGAGTCCACTTGAGTAATAGCGAGTACCCTCTGACCTCTCCTAAACCCTTATAAAACTAAGAACTTCAGGGACTTTACAAAGAAGGTTAGGTTAGGTTAGGTTAGCAGGCTGCTGATAAGGAAGGGTAAAGTTTAGAATCCAGCTCCCTTCGGTCCAATATAATGATCCCTTTGTGCTACCTGTGAGTTAAAGAGAAAATAGTGACAGAGAAGACAGGTGGTGAAGGAAGTGATAGAGGAAAGCTTCCTTCTTTTACAATTCTGCTTTTTTGCATGCTTCCTTAATAATGCAGTGTTGCAGTGCCTCTGTTGTCAAATGAGGCGTATTAAATTAAAATTAGTAGCTATTTTATTTTATTGGTTATTTTATTTCGCCGATGATTCTGCTACACTATACCGGCGAAGGAGGGCAATCTAATGTTACATTAGGATTAGCATCCGCTGCAGCCGGTGTAGTTTTAGTGAAGAGTGCCTTATGCCTGCATCACTAGAACTTTAAAGGACACTAATACACGTCAGAAAAATACTTGGTGTTGTTATCTAATGACTGTCGGAGGTCGGGTTCGAACCCAGGACCTTTAGTTTTGCAGTCAACTTGCTAACTACTTCAGCCAACGCCACCCTAACTTTACAAAGAAGCACTTGAGGATTCTCTTGGCCACAGTGACCGACCACTGCACTTGCTGAACCCATGCTAAACATTTGTGTCATCCGTAGCACGAATACCGCTTCAGTTGTAATGATGAAGAGCAGGAGGAAAACATTATGCATTTCGTCTACCTCTGTCCCTTTCAGGAGGATTGCCGAATGCATTTACTTGGTAGATTATCCTTCAGCATCCTATCCTAAGAGGCTGATACGGCCGCTGACTCCCCTGTTGCGTGTGTACATATGCATGAACCATTCTCTCATCTAACATCTTTAAACTTTTGCCATTTTACTCTGCATCTAAACTGTCTATTACTTTCTCTCATCTCCTTTGTAGTACCAAAAGAATCATCATATTGCACCCTAGTAAGCTGGATTCTCATTTTCCTCCTTACCAGCAACATGCTAACCTAACCTAACCTAGCCATGATTTATTTATTTAAATAAACAACTTAGGGACATATTTTTAAACTGATATTGTTCAAATGTGAGATCTGGCGTTGGCGGTAGGCTTATTTATACTGGAGTGGTGCAATTTCTTAAGTGGCCTACTTACTTATTTATTAGGTGGCTAATAAGTAAGTAAGTAAGATCTAATGTGCTTTGGGTCCAGTTTCTAGCACCAACTTTTGCGAAATCTTCCTTGGCTTGATCCTTCCACTGGAGTTTGGATCTTCCCCTTCTACGCCTTCATTTTCATCGATAGGTATGACATGCCTTAACCAGCGCAACCGTTGTACTACAATACGCTTAACTGTGTTGATATCTTCAGAGAACTCATATAGCTCTCCGTCGACGCAGATAGGTCCCTTTAACACCCCAAGAACAGCTTTGTCTGCTTGCGTAAGAACCCAGCGCCATATATGTAGTACTAAAGGTAATATAAGCGCTTGCTCGTCGAGATAGGGCTTATCATCTATTAGCAAGAATAGTTCTTCGTTTTATTTTCAAACAGATGTTATTTGTTTGGCTTATGAATGGTGGTACCGAGATAGATAAAGTTGTTTACTACCTCGAAATTATAGTAACACAGCCCTAAACATATTGCTCCAGTCTTGTTGCTTCATTTTTCATTGATAATATTAACTTTGTTTTGTCTTCATTTACTAGCAGACCCACTTTCGCCGACTCCTTTTTGATAGATATTACAGAATGTTGCAGTTATTTCTCGCACAGTCCGATCCATTATATCAATATAATCGGCCTAGGCAAGTAGCATATGCTTTATGTTGTAAATTGTGCCTACTCTATTCTCTAACTGCAGTATTACGCAGAATTTTTCAAACAAAATGTTAAATAGATCACAGACTATACTATCACCTTGTCTAAGATCTGGTTTGGCATTGAACGTCTCGGAGAGCTCTTTTAAAATTTTAACCGACAATCTTGTATCAGTTAACGTCATTCTGCATAAGCATATTAGCTGCGCAGGTGTACCAAACTCAGGTATGGCCTTAAATACCTTTGTTCGTATCGGGCTGTCACGAGCAGCCTTATAGTCGACGAACAGGTGATAGATGCCGATTTGTTTCTCTTTGGTCTTATCCAGGATCTGCCGTGATGTTAACATCTGCTTGGTGGTCGATTTACCAGGTCCTAGTTCGTTGACCTTACTTTTTAGTCGATCACATAGTACGCTCGAAAGAATTTTGTATGTAATAGGAAGGAGACTTATACCCCTATAGTTGGCGCATAGGAGTTGTCTCCTTTGTTATGCACAGGACACAACATGCTGTGGTTCCAGCCTTCGGTTATGCGTTCTTCTAACCAAATCAAATGGCTCTAACAAGTCGTTGCATACTCCTTAACAACTCGTTGCCTCCTGCTAAAACGGTACTGCGGGAAGACCATTGGCACCTGCAGCTTTATTATTCTACAGCCGGGATATTGCTCCCTCAATTTCATATTTGCCAGGTGATGTAAATTCGATACCGTCGTCAATAATTTGTTCAAAGGTATCTTCGTCACTACTACCATCTGATACCAACAGCATGGACAAATTGTGTTTCCATGTGCTCAGTACACTTTTAGTATCTGTCACTAGGTTTCCGTGTCTTTATCTTTGCAAGAGAAACTACCAGTACCAATGCCCTTTGTTTGGCGTTTTACACTTTAGTAAAATTTCCGGAATTCGTTTCTACTCCTTAACATCTCGATCTCCTCACACTCGCGCCTTTCTATTTCACTTTTCTTGCTTCTCAAGTGGCCTAGAGCCAATCAACTAAACCCATTAGTCAGAGCATATATGACAGTGTCGTATGCTTGTCGCTTAAACGCACAATGAAACAAATCAATCACCATTTGTATCTTTGAAAGTGTTCCATAAAACTAAACGCCAACTTTTATTCTTCCGCGCACTTTTCCATCATTAACAAGAACCACAAGGATACTAAAGTTTCTTTGGCAATCAAAAGTTAAAAAAAAAGATTAAAACTCTTTGATATGCATCCAGCATTGCCGACAACGCGTATGTGTAGCTGAAAACATACGACTACACGCACACAACTACATGATTGACCGTCTGCAGGCCAGTTTATGACGGCTACGCAGGTAGACGCCGCCTTGGCTGCCATTTCGTGACTTATATACATACATACATATGTTTTCTTTTAAGTAAACCTTAAATTTTAGATAAGACCGCTGGAACAAGTTCATATCCATAGGTAAAGTCAGGACTTCGTGGAGGCCAATTTTGTGTCTCCTCACCTCTCCTCTCCTATCCTCTGAAGATTTAGTTTTCAGTAAAAGTTTCAAGAACCTGTGGTGAAGACTTATTGGATGTATGTGATGTTGATCCGTCCTGCTGGAACCAAGGTCTTGGATTAAAGCCTGGAAAGTTTTGCAGTTCAGGCACTAAGAAGTCTGCTGATATATTGACATAATGCTCTAGATTTATTGTCATATTCTAAAGAATGAACTTTTTTTCTACTTATGAGCATAAGGCTTTACAAGTGTCTTTCGTCTAGGTTTTGTCATTAGCAATTTGTTTAATATCGCTTCAGGATATACCAGCCTCCCTTAAATTCAATTATAGGGTGACCCTGCGGCTGAGTGGTAGCGTTGCTAGCCTCTCAGTCCAGAGGTAGTGGGATGTATTCTTTCCACAAACCCTAGGTGTATTCCGCAGACAAGCTAATCGCTTCGTGGGGTGTGTTTGTTAAAAAACGTTTACATTTTGGAGTAACGGCTGGTTACCTTGGGTTGTCCACGTGTCCACTGGTTACCTTGTATTGTTGCCATATCAGGTTCGCGTAGGGCGTGCCCCCCTGCCGGGATTACTTACTTCATTTTATTTCTGTTCGAATATTTGTCTGCCACGTCCACTCCCACGATAGGGTTCCATGTTTAACACGCTTTAAAAAGGACAGGCTTTCCATTGGCATTAAAGGCAAACAAATTTTACCTAAATCTATAGCTTAGCGGGAAGATAAGGATGACCTGCACGGTCAACCGATTCCCATATTTGTTTTTATGGACTTTGTTGGAAAGATTTTTTTCTTTGAAGCAAAGGTGATGTATGTGTTTCGAATAATTATCATAACATAACCAGATACCTTAAACATTCCCCTACAACAGCTGACTCTAAGCTAAATTAACTATCTCTCTCTCTCTCTCTTTGTCTTGGAAATGGTGTATCATTTGTATGGTCATATGAATACTTAATTTATACAGTTATATCTGCATCATCAGCATCACACTCATCATCAACATCATGTGTATCATCGTAGAGTTGTTATTGTTGTTGTAAGAAGCAAGTGAAACATTTATCAAATGATAAATTGAGTGAATGACTTCATGCATGTTGCGACATCTTCCGTTAGCATAAATATCCTTCAACAAAAAAAAAAAAAAAGAAAAAAATGCAATGAAACAAAAAAAAAAATAAATTCTAAACAAAACAAACAAATTCACATCAAATCATAGGAAGCCACTCATCACAATTGGCTGCAGTGCCGGGAGCAACAATTGCATGTCCATATTTAGTCTTCGTTATGCTATTCCTATAAACTGTCACCAAATGATGTAAAGCCTTGCAATGATGTCGATGTGATGCAGATGAGTTTTGGGTTTTGTACGAGTTTTACACAAATAATCCAAAAGGGAAGTTTATTGTTTTGTTTAGGTACATACAACTTTTTTTGGATTCTCTCTCCATTAGCCTCAAGACAAAAAGGAAGTTTGTGTAATATACAAGATAGTAAGTCTGCTCATACACACAAAGAACAATTTATACATTTATGTTTCTATGTATATGAATGTGCTAAACATTATTTGAATACTTTTTCCCTGTCTGAGCCAAACATGTTTTTCATTTGCCTTTTAATTGTGCAACAATCATAAAAATGTATTTTGTCTTGTGGCACAAAACAACATTGAATCTTCTATATTTGCTGCGTGTGCTTGACGATGATGAAACTCTGCAATGAATTTTGGGCACAACAAGAAGTTTACAATTACCATCAAATCAATTTTAACATGTGCTTTAAGCTCCACTCGTCTCTTTAGTTCTCCCACCCTCTGAGTATGTACAAAACTCTAGGCCACTCTGTGCCTATTATTTCAAAATCATTCTTGGACAAAAAAAAAATTATACTTATGTGGTGATGCTGTGGAATATTTGCACAATTTTTATTCTACTTGCAATGTTTGCATGTAAATTACATTCATACATATGTTGCATGTTTTGTTTTTGTTGTTTTTATGGGTTCAGTTACTTAGTTTTTGTTTTCCTTTTATTTCCTTCACTTTGTGCAATTTTCTTTTACACTAAATGCGCGAATATTTATGGGTCTTAACTGTTTGGTTTTATTGTTGTTGGAAAAAACTGACTGAGTTATCACATCAGTCAGACACTCTGTCATTCTGTGCATGCTTTGGCATCATCATTGTCATACCATACCAGTCATCGTCATAAAAGTGTGGTGTCGGGAGAAAGTGGATTTTTTTAATGGTTGTTGGGCATCTGCTGTAAAGGAGTAACGACCGGGTACCGCGTGTATCGTTGCAGCTGTGCTTAGGACAGTGAGGTGTTGCTTAAAGGGGGCTCAATAAATCAGTAGATTTATTTAAATTAATTTTGTTTTATTAAAATGCGGGAATAATTTCATTTAGAAAAAGTATACATTACAGCCCTAAGATGTCACATAAAAATATGCAAGTTTGTATGAAGAGACAGAAAAATTTCATATTAACATCTACTGATACAATGTTAATTTAACATTTTTCGCCACTGATTTTGCTTCATATGTATTTCATGTTAAATCAACATGATTTACGGTAATCCTCAAGGAAAATTTTTCCTTTTGAACTAACTTTATTTCATGTTGATTTAAAATTCCAGTAGTGTTAAATCAAAAGTTATTTCAGGTTGAAACAACATGAATTTAATTTAATATATGTGACGCGCAAAATAGAAAGGGACCTAGGGGTAAAAACCGGTTTTGCTCAGGAGAGCCATTTTAAAGATTTAAATACGTGTATATTTGGTGTAGCATCACTGAGTGTTTTGGTATTGGTCTCATTTTAAAGCGACACATCTCATGACGTCACGAACGTGTTGCTCAACCTTGAAAACGCGCGTAGGTCGTCCCTGCCTCTTGTTTTGTGTAGTTGGTTCTTACTGTTTTCTACCTAGCGCGCTGTTTCCATGAGTTTGATATCAATTTTGATCGCGTTTTTTCGAATACAGGTTTATTTTCTGAAATTATTAATTGCGAATTATAATAAATACTCATTTATAATTCTTTTAAATCGTGAATATCACTCTGTTAGTATGAAAATTTTTTCACATAACCTTATTATGTTATTCGCGAAAATAATTTAAAATTAATAACATTCTTACTGACTGTTTTAGGGTGAAATGGTGGACGAATTCGAAGAAGTAAATTTACTTTATCGCTTCCCTGATGACGAGGATGATGACGATCACTTCTCAGAATTATCGGATAGTGACTCTGAAGATGATACCGATAATATGTACCTTGATAAATCTGATCTTGATTTACGCGAAGAAAAGGTAGTTGCTCGACTGTATGGTTAAAAAATACCTCCGTGTTGTTCAAATCAATGCAATGAAGTGATCTCTAAAAAGATGGCTGTGGATTTTCGTACGACCTTCATGAATTTAGATAAGGAATCCCAAGATTTAATTATTCTCGCACATCTGGCAGCTCACCGTGACGATGCAATGCTCAGGTCAAAAGTTGGTGATCGATCGCGAGCTATGAAGAAACGGTACAATCAGATATATTATTTTCGAAGTTTGCCGATATGCCGTGATATGTACTCCTTCCTGTATACAATGGGAATTAAACGCTACAAAAATCTAATCTAATTAAGCCAGCATAAATGAAAATATACATCTGAGTAACAATACCATTTTCGATGATAAACCAATTATAATTCCGTCACCAGGGTTATCGATGAAGCGTCAATGGTACTTGTAAAAAGAGATTCGTGATTTATGTTTTGACGATTCAAAAAAAAATTCGGTTGCTCCTCTTCCTTTGGTCTCTGGAAATGGAAACGAAGAGGAAGATTCTGTGGAAGTGGACAATCCTCAAGAAGTGGAGGCAGCAGACGTTAAGAAGAAATCGAAAAAAAAATAAAGGACCGGTACCGTCAAGTTCTAAGGAACCAATTCGCAAGAACCGTCGATTAAAATGATTTTTCTATTTTTTTAAATTGTTCATGAGGAATAAAATAAATAAATAAATGAAAATAAATAAATTTTACCGTTAGGTCCCTTTCTATTTGCGCTTAGAACTGTCGACTTCAATTTCATAAAACGCGCATATCTCTGGGAGGGAACACTTTTGGGGCATAGATCGGTCTCATTCGATGCTCAGATGTTGTCCACATAAAAAAAAGTGAAAATTGATTTTTTTACCCTTAGGTCCCTTTATCTATGCGCTGTCACATATATATATATATATATATATATATAGATGTATTAATACACATTGCAAATGATGTTTTACCGGAAATTGACGTAATTTAAAATGTATTGGTAGACCAGTAGCAATCATTTGAATTCTTGGAATCATTTGAACCGTTCCACAAGGTTTCAGGACCGGTGATGATTGATGATTTATAGGTTTTAGGCGGACTTAAAATTCTTAAAAGCATGATAGGCACACCACAAGGATGAAGCGAATTCAAAAATTCCTGCGTATAACTGACTGCTCGCTCGATATTCCAAACAGTGTTAATTGAATTATACGTTTTAAATTGGCCAGGAATTTTTCGCATAATTAAATTATAAATTTCCTTAACTATTGCCCTTGAGCATAGCCAGCTCCATAAGGCGGAAGATTTTAGGTAAGTCTTAGTTATATCTTCTCTCGTTTCTTTTATAACTAAACTAGAGTTTCTAATATCATTCAACATTCGGTCTATGGATTTGAAATGAGATCTGTGACTCCTTGTACACTCGTCCCAAACTATCATTGAAAGGGAATATTCTTGCGTATAGAACATACAGATTGTTCTTCTGTAGCTGCTGATAATGGGAGTTTAAAAGTGGAATGTGCCGTCTCAGTCAATAGTGTTGCAGTAATTTCTAAAGAAGCTACTGCTTGAGCAACTTTATCAGATTACCTTACTTCCGCAAGTTATAAATTAGTAAAAAGCATTTGTCTGTATTGACCGGCAAGAGCTGATCTCGGACTAATTTAGATAAATTTTCGTGTACAAAATCCACCAAATCATAAACGTTATGCTGACGTACTACTTTTGTAACTACGATACCATTTTGTGACCGAATGGATGCGGGTAATACAAAATCGCTTAAACACTTTTTTGCTTAATTCCAATGATTTATTTTCTATTAGTATCAATCCTTTAGTACGTCATTGAAAGGTAATATACATACATATAATTGGTAAGATAGTTTCGATAGACAGAAAGTCTCCATCTGTCCCTTCGTATTCCTAGCTTTGGAAAAAATATAAACTCTGTGTTTTATTTACGCTATAATTCAAATTTCATCAAAATTGGTCAGATATTTTCGGAGAGGCAGATGTGTTTCAGATTAACGTGAGCGCCTGCCTTTACGGCCTTATCTCACGGTGGTCTAAACAACGGGTCTAGGTAGGACAATAACCATCGACCCCATGCACCCTTTATAATGAACCATGTGCCCACTCCACAAGGAACATAGGTTGCAATCTTCGATTATAGTAGTTATCCTAGTACTACGTCGAGCACCTTGCTGAGATACTCAGAGCTTGCTAAAATCTTTGCCTAATGACTTTGTCAAAACACTACCTGTTGTATGGCAACAGCACTTAGAATAGTGTGTGGTTACCGCGTCACACCAACCACTAGCATTGGTTTAACACTAGAAAGCCAAGACTATTCTCCTAGCGATTTTGGTGGCAACCAACAGCCACCACGTACGATTATCCAAGTTCTCATACCGCGAGTGTAGTTGCTTACACTCACAGCGAGGTCTCCAAGAGAATACCTCACCATTGCCGGCACAGTTCGACCACTCATCAGAGTTGGACGCATGTCTGTGCAGCAAATATCCAGTGCCTACTTAGCACTTCTCAAAATCATCATTTTAACCCCGTGGGGTAGGACGAACTCGACCTTTTAGCAAATGATCTTGACGACCGCTACATACACCCAGACTTCTAGACTGTCGGGCAACCGGCACCCGTGGAATCAGAAGTAGCCTCTGGTGACACCTCGAAGTTCCACCACAAAGGCTTCCCCTCTATCGTCTTTTGAACTCAGGGGCAGCTCCAGGTGACGCTGCACCTGCTTGACATAAACAGCCCTGTTTTTCTTTTATAAATATGTGCACATCCTTTGCTCTGTTGCCAGAGATCGGGTAGTAACACAAAAGTTCTATGGGTAATGTACGAAAGGTACGTCAGCAGAAAAAGCCACATCACTCCAGCTGGGGCCCCAGGATTGCCACACCTGTAGTCAAAAATAAACTCCCCTGGAGGGTTTCGGAGAAGCAGTAGTTCTTACCATGTTCCCCTCTTGGTCCCAGTTAATAAAAAAAACCTTAATTTCCAATTTCATCAAAATTGGTTCAGCTATTCATCCGATAGTATATGCAGGAGAGATTATCGCATTCTGTCAGGGGCTGTTGAGCGGACAGATAGTATGGAGGCGGAAATGAAGGGAGAACAGCGTACTCATGTTAAAATAGCTTTAATTTTTTTTAGTACGAAAACTATTGCTTTAGTAGATATTTTCTAAAATGATAATTAATATTTTCTGAGTATACACAGAGAAAACAGAGAAAATCTTATTAATTTCATAGAGAAAACCTTTTTGAAAAAATCAAGAAGAAATCTTGTAGTTTTGATGAGGTTATCTTATTGATTTTTTCAATAAGGGTTTCTTCTTGTTTTTATAAAGCGACCTCATAAAAAAATATATGTCTTTATTCTTTGTGCGTTGCTTATATGTATTTTCATTTAAATTCTATACCATATACTTATGTATGTATGTAGTATATGTAGATGTTATTTATTTATACATACATATTACATATATTGTATTCTTAATTAACTAACTCACCATACATATGTACATATTATTACTTGAGAGGAGACAAGTATTGAACTAGCAAACTTCTGACTAATGGACAAGCACTCTAACCAATATGCTAACAAGCAGTCTGAATAACCATTGAAATAATTGTGCAAACAAGCTTATACAAAAACGAAAAATATCATGAAAAAAATTTTTCTGAGTATAGATATGAAATAACAAGACACCTCATAAAATCAAGAAGATTTCCTTATTAAAAAAATCAATAAGATGCTTTACACATAATCATATATTAACCTATTAAAATCAAGAAGAAAATCTTATTGAAAAAATTAGTAAGGAAACCTAATAAAATCAACAAGAAATCTCTATAGTTTACAATTTATAAGAAAACCTAATAGAATCAAGTAGTTTTTCTCTAAAGATTGTTTTTTTTTTGGTGCCAAAAATAACGGAAATTGAGTAAAAAAAGTTGTGAATAATGAGATTTCTTCTTGATTTTATGTGATAAAATCAATAAGATTTACCACATCTTCGTCCTTTCTGCTGGGATACCCCTTAGCCTAAAAACGTTTCATAGAGAAAATCTTCTTGATTCTATGAGACAGTTTTTTCTCTGTGTAGGAGGTTTGAGGCTCTATGCTCCTTATAAGGAGCCAAAAGAACCAGTATATAAATATATAGATGGTTTAGCTCCGCTGGACCCTATCCTAAGCAGTTTAGTAGAACCTTATATAGCCTATGTCCGTTAGGAGGTTTCGTTCTTCATTTTGTTGAAAAACTTTTTAAAATCCGACCTTCAGTTCCGGGGATTATCTTTTACAAACATATAAACATAAAAAATTTTCAGCTTTGTAATATTAGTGGAGATTTAGCTTGTGGGCATAAGGCAAATGTTTACCATGAATTAAAGTTTAATTCAACATGATTTAATTGATGATTTAACAAAAAATTTAATTTAAAATCGAGCAACGCAATAAACCAGTCAGGGTGCACTTTTCCTAAAGCCTCCTCTTTAAGCAACAATAATTTTTTTTATTAAATGTTTGATAATTTAAAATAAAAATATAAGAAAATTTATTTTTGCAAAAAATTTTATTTAAATATAGTTTAAAAAAAAACTTTTAGAAATATTAAAATTGGATACATTTTTATTGCTGCAATTTTCGAGATATCAAATAGATTTTTTCTTGCATATCAATTTAAATAAAGTGAGATTTTAAAATAAAATGATTTTTGCTGGATAATAATGAAGTTATATATATATGATAAAAAGCAAAAAAGTCCTGTCCTAAAAAATTTTACAAGTCAAATAACTTTAACTAAGGGCTTATAAATTAGTCAAAGTTTAAACGCTGGTTTAGTTGAATTAAACTCAAATTTATATGTATAGTTTAAACTCAGCAGGAGTAAATCAGTGAACCATACCTTATGTGTAGTTTAAAAAATAATATTGTGGCAGCACTAGATATTATGTCAAAAAAACAGCTGTTTTGCAGCAGGCCATCAATTCTTTGCACAATCCAAAAGGTAAAAAAAGTTAAGAAATTTTAATTAAAGGTCGCCAAATTTTGCTGGGAAAAGAATTATATTTATGCTTGGCGAAGTAGAATAGTATAAAAGATTAATAGAGTGCAAGAAAGCAGGTCGAAAAAGAACTGAAGAAAAAGTAGAGGCCTGGAAAAAAGTTGAGTGCTCTTTTAATGCAAAACATATGGTCTATAAGCAGCAAAACCATATGGCCTGTATTGGTAGTTTAAACGCCCAATTTTATGCGTTTACAGATGGTTTAAATGCTGGAGTCTAATCGTCGCTTTCGATAACGAGCTGATTCTATCACGTTGTTTCAGATTGAGATTATGGCATTCGCTATCGAACAATGTAATACTATGGTCCGATATCGAATGCCATAATTTCAAACTGAAAAAACATGATCGAATCAGGTCGTTATCGAAAGCGACGATTAGACCCCTGTATTGACTTATAGGTTTGCTAGCTTGAACACATTTTATACCAAAAATAGAGATTGGGCATTATTACAAGTGTCGTATTACGACTTCGACTATGACGATTTTGTACTAGACTAAATAATATTAGAACAGTTTTTCTTTAATCTAATACAAAATCGTCGTAGTCGAAATACGACACTCGTAATTAGGCCCATTAACTTGCACTGATTTATTAGTCCTACAATTGTAATGTTAGCTTGTTTTACCTTGATTGCTTCACTATAAAAATCATTGCGATCGATTGATATTTACAGAAGTTACAAGCTGAGAAAGAATTTTAACATCCGCAGATACCAACTTTCATGCCCAGAGTGCCTACAAGTGTCCTCCCTAAAAAATATAACACTTCTACTTTCAATAGTAGATTTGATCGAAATCGATCAAAAGTTGCCGACTTGTTTTTTATAAATTTCACGCCATTGTGCAGTGTTGAACCCTTTTTAAGGCATAACAGCTAAAAATACTAAAACCCAACAGTTAAACTAATGCTCCCCACCCTTGCCCCTTTAAAAAGAAATTCTGCTTACACCCCTGCTTGCAATGTATCTCTAATCCTTACCTTTAAATTGCAATTGCTTTCTTTTTAGATATTTTTGTTATCTTCACCATATTTAGTAACGTATATCACTCTGATCAACTTGACGTGTTGTTAGTGTTTTAATAGACTCCACTTGTCCACTTTGATGTGTTTTTGTTTTTGTTTTTGTTGCTGGTATCGGTACGTTTATCACCACACTTCATAAAGTCATTAAAATGGTTTTTATTCTTGTATTGTAATTGCAAATAAAACGTTTTCATGTGGGTACACGCTACTTTAGATAATGTTCGGTGGATATATTGTTTGCTTATTGCTTATGATAATATAAAGAGTAGCAAACCGATCAAAGTTCAAGGAAACAATCAACTACAAAAATGTACCTAAGATTTTAATAAACAACTTTCTAGAACATATGAGTTTCCCAGGAATGATTCTTAATACCGTTTAGGTAGCGCTTTGGTAGCCGCAAAAGTGAAAAATGTCGAAACAAATGAAATGAAAAAATTTTCGGGGAATTTTTCACTTTTGCGACTCCCAAAGCGCTATCTAAATTGTGTTAAGAATCATTCCTAGGAGGGTCATATGTTCCAAAAAGTTGTTTATTGAGATCTTAGGTACATTTTTGTTGTGAATTGTTTCCTTGAATTTTGAAGGGTTTGCTACCTATGGACCTGAAAGGTGAAAAGGAACCATATTGTTTTCGATACGCTGTCTATCTGTCCGTCCGTCTGTCACAGGGTATTTCCTCGAGAACCGTAAGAGCTACGGACCTGAAATTTGGACACAGCATGTACACCTTTGGCCGTTACAACAACAAATACATGAGAGTTAAAAATTAAAGGGTTTGCCAAAACGAGCAACGAAAAATTATAAAATCCCATGTAATATATATACAATTGTATGTATATGCACTTGAAATTTGTAAGGTTAGTGTATCTTTATACAGACCACAACAATTAACAATAAAATTTAAAAAAGTTTAAATTAAAGGGTTTTCCATCAGTTAATGCAATTTTGAGAACTTGATGTATCTTGGAAACCGTAAGAGCAAACCTTTTGAAATTTTCAAAAACGGTAAAACTAAAAAATCAAAAAATTATAAAATCGCCAACAACGAAAAAAAAATCCCCAAAAACAAAAAAAAAAATCCCCAAAAACGAAAAAAAGCACCAAATTAAAAAAATTTCTACAATTAAAATAAATTGCGAAATATCGAAAAAAATCGCCAAAATGAAAAAAACCCCAGAAACAGAACAAAATTGAAGATAAAAACCCAAAAAACAGAAAAAATCGCCAAAATGAAAAAAACCCCAAAAACATAAAAAAATTGCCAAAATATAAAAGCTTAATTGAAGAAAATCGCAAAAATGAAAATAAAAACCCAAAAAAATTGCAAAATAAAAGAAATCGCCAAAATGAAAAAATCGCCAAAATGAAAAAACCGCAAAAACAGAAAAAAAACCGCCAAAATGAAAAAAAGTCGTCAAAGTTAAGAAACTCGCGAAAATGAATAAAAACTCAGAAACAAAAAAAAAATCAAAACGAGAAAAAAAACGACAAAGTGGAAAAATTGCCAAAATGAAGAAAATCGCCAAAATGAAAAAAAAACCAAAAAAATCTCCAAAAAGGAGGAAAAAGCGATAAAACTGAAAAAATCGTTTAAGCTGAAAAAAACTTCAAAAAAGCAAAAAAGCCACATTAAAAAAAGTTCGAAACCGAATGTACGGAACCCTTGGTGCGCTAGTCAAAGTCGCAGTTTACTGAATTTATTTTTAAGTAAAGTGATTTTTTAAGGAAGTAAAAAAAATTAAACTAGACTGTATAGCTGGGGGGAAATAGCAGCATTTTTCTGTGCCACCACGCACTACATGAGCACCCCTGTCTATCTTTTTTTTTTACCATTAAAGAGCATTTTCAATTCGACCTTGTGGCCTAAAATTTGCTGTCTTCTTTTGAAATTATGACTGTCCTAAAAAGAAAAGTGAATGAATTGTGGCACTGTATTAGATGTTTGGACACCAAAATATGGCAAAATGTTGATTAGACAAGTGAGTCATAAAATTCAGTGAAAGGAGAAGATAAAAATGTCACATATAGTTTATGGCAGATTTTCTGTTTTATTTGAAATGTGGCAAAGGAGTACATGAATGTTAAAAACAAAACCTGTGATAATTAAAAATAAAAACTAAAGAGCCACAAAATGTTGGCCTTAAAGGAGAAACCGTGAATTATTCATTCATGTATACAAATGCATCATGCACTTGTTGTGATGGCAACAATTAATCTCTAATTACTGAACAACATGCAGCAGCAACTCTAAAAGAGACAATAAAAAAAAAAAAGAAAAATTTCCAACAGTTGTCATTCTTTAGTTTACACCAATTCTCAAAGTCTATTCCTTCCGTCATGTGGTACATGGTTTTGTTTGTTGGAATTCTTAAATGCAGTTGAATAGAATACTCCATTTACAATTGTCTGTTTTTTTTTATTGCAAGATTTCTAGTATGCTGCCAGCCCATCTTCAGCTCTTTAATGGTTTAGATTCTTTAGAATTATATGTTGTGGCTGTTGTTACGAGTATTTTGGATGTGGCACATTTAGCAAAGTTTTCATTCATTATCGGATTATGACAAGTTGCCACACATCATCAAGCCGTTGGCTGTTGTGCATTCATTCGTCTACATGATGTGTGCTGCTTTGCTGTAATGCTTTTATAAAATGTTTTGTAATTTTCTCATGAACATAAATTAGCCAAAAATTATCATGAGATGTCATCAGTATGGTTTTCTTTTTCATATGATTATTTTTGTTTTGCTTTCTGTATGTCATCTTTCTTGTTAATTGAATGTCTTGTATGTCTTTAGTGAAAATGTCAAATTATCGTTTGGCGCGACAAAAGACTAACAGATGTTGAGAGTATGTATTTGTTTTAGCTTTTTTTTTCTTAGCTGCAATTAATATCCATAAATTTGAATATAATAAGACTATAAAACATTTTTTTTATTTTTATTTTATTTATATTTTTAATAAATGCTGTTGAAAGTAGAGCCGTTGTAACTTTGAATACGTTTATTTTTATGTACTTTTTATTTTAATTGAGTTTGTGTATTTGAGGCATAAATTGAGATAAGTTTCTAACTGCATTAGCCAGAAGTGAAATTTTATATGTGGAAATATGAATAAAATAAAAATTAGATTTCTAGTTCAAAAGCGTCGTCATAATAAATTAAAAACATTTCATAGGCCGCAGCCGCGCTAATGCAACTCAGAGCTCTGAAGTAGTGCAGAGCTAATCTGAATTCGATTCGAAACGCAGACATTTGTTTTCACTCATATGAGTAGTATGTGTTACTTTTAAATTAGAGAAATAATTTATTACTAAATATTTTATATTTCCTTAGAGTATTTCCTGCATTCCTGTGCGATCTTTTATCCGACTTTGAAACAGAAAAGAGGATCTAAATTCGCACTTGGCCTCACTTTGAGAGCTCAAATGGTACTCCAAGTTTCTTAAAAATCGCTCAAGTGGAAGCACGTTAAATACAATATTGATTTTTAATGGGCACGGTCCCGCCCACTTTTATAAGCACAATATTCTATCCTTGCAAGAGCCCACATTGTTTTGCAAGTTTCGTGGGAATCGGATAAGTAGAAGTATGTACAAATTGGTTAATAATAACCTTTCATGGGCGTATCCCCGCCCACTTTTTAAATTTTTCAAAATTTAAGATCGAGTCTTTTTCAGAGCTCAGGGTGTCAGCCTAGTTTCGTAAAAAATCGCTTAAGTAGAAGTATGTAATATTAAACTTTAAAGGGAGTGTCCCTGCCCACTTTCTTAAATTCAAAATCGAGTATTTTTCAGAGCACAGGGTGGGTGCCTAGTTTCGTAAAAAGTGCTTAAGTAAAAGTATGTAAAATATGATATTAAACGTTAATGGGCGTGTCCCTGCCCACTTTCTTAATTCAAGATCGAGTCTTTCAGAGTTCAGGGTGTGTGTCTAGTTTCGTAAAGAGCGCTTAAGTAGAAGTATGTAAAATATTATATTAGACTTTAATAAGCGTGTCCCCGCCCACTTTTTTTTATTCAAGATCGAGTCTTTTTCAGAGTTCAAGGTGTGTGTCTAGTTTCGTAAAAAGCTCTTAAGTAGAATAATGTAAAATATTATACTAGGCTTTAATAAGCGTGTCCCCGCCCACTTTTTTAAATGTGTGATTGAGTCTTTTTCAGAGGTCAGGTTGTAAGCAAAGTTTCTTAAAAAACGCTTAAGTAGAAGTACGTAAATATAATATCAGACTATAATGGGCGTATCCCCGCATAAATTTTTAAAATTCGCTTAAGTAGAGGTATGTAAAATATGATAATAGACTTTAATAAGCGTGTCCTCGCCCACTTTTTTTAACTCAAAATCGAATATTTGTCAATGCTCAGGGTGGGTGCCTAGTTTCGTAAAAATCGCTTAAGTAGAAGTATGTAAAATGTAATATTAAACTTTAAAGGGCGTGCCCCTGCCCACATTTGTAAATTTGCGATTGAGTATTTTTCAAAGCACAAAATTCGTGCCATGTTTCGTAAGAATCGGTTAATTATAAATTCGTAATATATAATATTGAATTTTAGTGGGCATGTCCTCGTCCACTTTTTCCAACACAAGATTGAGTATTTTACAGAGACTAAGGTACATATAGGCCGAATTTCATAAAAATTCGTTAAGCAGAAGCACGTGAAATATAATATTAACTTTTAATGGGCGTGACTCTGCCCAATTGTTAAACTTCAAGATAGTGTGATTACCAGAGCCCAAGTATGCGTGTGCTAATTTTCGCAGCAATCGAAACAGTAAGAGATCATAAAATCAAAGAAGAAATTTTTTTACAGTGGTATCAAATGGAAGTTATGCCTGCTCAGACAGTATCTGGCGCACGATAGTGCGCCATGCCAAGTTCCGGCCAATGCACGCAGTGTGTATATTTACACGAAGGCATTCTAACTGTTTTTACCCCCTCCCCCCATAATTTTGTTCCCCGCAATTGCAAAACTATGAAATTTGAACCATAGTTAGAATTAATTCATGTAACGTTATATACTAAGTTTTATAACGAAAGCTTCCTGAGATATGAAGGTGCAAATAGTGCATATTTTAAGACATACTAACTGACACACTCATCAAATTGATGAAGCACTTTCGCTAGACCTAGGTGAGCAGTTAACTAGAAAAACCTAAAAACCGGGAAATTTTAGCCAGGGGCGGAGCTACGCCCGTAAAAATTAAAATTTGTGCTATTTAGCTGAAATTTGATACACAAGTTGCTCTAGATGAGAGATTAACTAGAAAAATCTGGAAACTCGGAAATTTGAGCCAACAGGGCGGGGCTACGCCCACACAAAAAACAAAACTAAGGCCTTTAACTCAAGCGATTTTATTGAAATTTGGCATAGATGTTGCATAATAATAAAAGGCAATACATGTTTGTCGAAAAAGTGGGCGTTAACACGCCCATATAATTTAAGCCTCATATTTCATGTACTTCGGGTCAGCACATTTAAATGTACTATTTATGTATTTACTATCATCCGTTTCCAACGAAACTAAACAGGAAAGATAAACACTGGCCAAAGAAAATCTTGAGTTAAAAAAAAATGGGCGGGACTATGCCCATAAGAATACAAATTAAAATTTGCGCTATTGAGCTGAAATTTGATAAACAAGTTGCTCTAGGTTAGCAACTAGCTAGAAAAATCTAAAAACCCGGAAATTATAGCCAGGAAGACTGGGCTACGCTACCATAAATCTCAGAGTTAAAAACACAAATCTAAGGCATTTAACTTAAGCGATTTTATTGAAATTTGGAATACATGTTGCAATAATCCAAGGCTATAAAATTTCGTTGATAGACTATATTTGGGTAGCTGCTTGCATTATGTCTTCTTTGTTGTATGGCAAAACAATATTTGCATTAATTATGCTTAAAATCTTAAAGTTTGATTTGCGGCGTATTTCTTTAACCAAGCCTTGTACATACACTGCGCGTCATCAGGTTAGCGCCCCCCTTTCCATAATAGTTAATGTTAAATATTCTCTGAAAAAACCAATCTATAGCGTTGTAGTTTTTATTCAGTAAACTCCTATAAATACTCTTTAAAATAAAGCAACAATGAATGCTGTAACATTCACGACAATATTTCAATTTATTTTTGGAGAAAAACGATATATAAAAAAACGTAGTGAAAATTGGTCATCAGGATAGCGCCATCTGTCATAATTTCATTTTAATTAGTATTTTTAGCAACTATATGGTTTTCAATTACTTATTTATTAAATTTTAATTAGTTTTAAGGCTCATTAGTAGAGTTTAGGATTTCCCGGACTTTTGCACTTCCCGGGAAACGGGAATTAAAAAAAAAGTTCCCGGGATTCCCGGGAAAAGCTAATTTTCTAAATTAAATGCATTTATTAAATGAAAGTAGGTGAAATTTCGATTGTTTTATTAATGTAAGCATTCTTTTGAAATAAAAGTTAATAAAAAAGCAGTTCTAAGACAAATTTTTAAGAATTTTTAATTGAATTTAAGCAAATGGAATAAAGTTATTACACAGCAAAAAATCATATAAAAACCAATTGACGACTGTTACCACAATTAGTAGACAATTTTCTTATAAAACCTACCTTCATTTTAATAAGAATTTGCCTTGCTTGTTTCTCATTCTTTTTGAAAAAGTTCCAGGTGGTTTCTTATCGTTAAGTACAAGCAGGTTACAGTACCATACTGCGCTGCGCCGAATTTTGAATACCCTGAGCCACAGTATGTCTAAGTGTCTTTCATTTTATTTCTCCTAAAATATTTTCAGCAGGGTTTTCATAATAGCGTCTACTTGTAATCAATTTAAGTTTCGTCATCTCAGAATTCTTACAGCTTAAAATTTTCACTACACTTTTCAAAATTTGTTCACTAATTCGGCGAAAAATCACTTCAAGTTCGCTTAGCATCGAATTATTTACTTTAGGAAACGATTATATCATTGCAATCATTGATACTTATACAACTTATTCCACTTTTTTTTTGGAGATATGGTATGCCCTCAATTTAATGGAAATTTTATAAAATTTCAGAATAGATTTGAATAGCTCACATTTTTATTTTATATTAAAAAAACATGGACATTTTACTTCTTGTTTATCGGAGTCGAAAGAATTCTTTCTTTCTTACAGTTACATTTAAAACAAAAACCCAATTTAAATTTTAAGATTAAAAAATTTCCTTCGAACAAGGTATATGTAAGTGTTTAAACAGACGATGAAAAACGTGTCAACGTTCGTGTAAATTTAGTCATACAATCATTCAAACGAACTTTTGTAATATATAAAAAAATAATAAGTTTTTATATTAAAGTAAAATTGGATTATAAATTCTATATATTTATGAAATAACATGCACTTTTAATTTTCCGTTTTCCCGGGAAAATCTCAAAAATTTCCCGGTAATATTAGACAGACATTTCCCGGGATTTCCCGCCCGGGAATTCCCGTTTCCCAAAACCTACTCATTAGTAATGTGTAATGCCTCCTTTATTTGAAATCACTTCAAAAATTCGATTAGGAATTGAATTGTATAGTTGTTCAATGTAATTCAACGAAATTGTGGACCAATCGTGTTTGATGCCTTCTATCAATTCGGCTTTTGTGCTATATTGTTTTTCGGACTCATACACATTTCTAGCCAGCCATCTCCAGATGTTCTCGATGGTATTTAGGTCGGGGTAGTATGGTGGCCATTCAAGGACGTTAACTTTTTGGCTCTGAATCCACGATTTCAGGGATCGGGCAGAGTGAACTGGAGCATTACCATGCTGGAATTGCTACTTTACATATTCAAATAAGTTTTGAAATTGGGGAAAAGCCATTTTCAAAATGCTGATGTACTTCTCCCCATTCATACGCGATGTTAAAAACTGCAACTCACAAGTGCCATAGTAGGATATTGCTCCCCACACCATCACACCAAGTAATGTTCCTCCTTGCGAAGGTCATGAAAATAATAATTATACCCATCGGGCTCTTCTAAATTACATTTCTTTTCATCTGAAAAGACAATATAATGCCACTGAGTAGATCACGTCATGTGCGTTCGAACAAAATTTAAGCGCATTTCCTTCCTAAGCATATTAAGTGGTGTTTTTTTTTCAAGTTTTTTTTATTTGTAAGTAGGCAGCTTTAATAATAACTCTTTGAACCGTTGACAAGCTCGCATTAAAACCAGTTTTTTCTCTGATTTTGACGGAAGGGTCATGTGAATTCGATGCTTGCTTCAGTATAACTCGCTTGTCTTCTTGGGAAACCCCTCGATTATTACCACCTTTGAAGTTTTTTTCATAGTTTTCCTTATTTTTAAGAAAATTTGAAATAATTTTTCTGTGTCTTCCAATTTTTGCAAGAATTTTATGGAAGGATAGTACAGAATCATAGTAGGCTTCAATCTTTGCTCTTTCTTCCAAAGATAAAACAGTTCTCTTTCCCATTTTATGCGTTTATTTAAAGACAAATACTAGTTTAATCTACACAAAAAATTTTATAACAGTGGTTGCCAAAACAAACGAGATAAATAAAAATGCATTTGGTGGTGCTAATCTGATGACGCAAAATTTTCATAAAAAATAAAACAAAATAGCAATGCATATATTATAACGTTTCTTCTATCGAGCTTTAGTTTTTTGTAAGAGAAATGACACAAAATAATTGCAAAATTAAAACAAAAATTACGAATTTGCGTGCAATAGGAGAATAGAAAAAAGCAAAAACAGACTAGTAAAAAATATGCGCTAACCTGATGACGCGCAGTGTACAATATTACTACAATTTTTTTAAATGCTCCATTTAACTTCAGGATCAAGTCAATTTTCAAACCCAGAAAACGAAATCAAAATCGATCCTTTAGAAAGCCTTAATAATTTTTATAAAGAAGGCTCTTAATCATTGTTTTATAAATGCTCAGTGTTGAACACTTCAAACTTCATCGTCGCAGAATACGAGAAATATGCACTGGGCATCCATTAAATAATGATTTAATATTTAGAGAAATCGCGAACAACTATCTAACTTAAATTGTAATGAACTCCAATAGTGGCGAAAACCAAAGTTGATATTGAGCTCCTTAAGGCTTCATTAGTCTTTTCTTTCTGTTGCCGTTCTGTTTCTAAGTTTTAATTCTGTAATAAATTTGAAACTAAAGTAATGAGTTTTGCATCGTCCATTGATATGTTTCAATATACTTTTATGTTTTCTGGTAAAAATTTAATTTTTCAAATTCCGAAAGCACAATAGCAGTTTATTTCGAAAGGTTTTTATTTTACTTATGCTGACACCTACTAAATACAGCTCCTTGTTTACCATTAGTTAAACCGCCAAATGTCATTGGTTGACAAATAGTACGACAACAGCTGATTCGCTGTGAAATTTATTAGTATTGTAGTTTCGTGAAAAATTTTAGACACGTTTCACACATACGTTGTCAAGCATCTTCTTTGTATTTAGCTGTAACACATTCTTTTTCTTATTTTCTATTATATTTTGGTTTTTTCGAACAAATTTCAGCACTAATTCAAAAGAAAAAAGTTAGACCAGAAAGCACTGTTTTATCCATTTTTAAGAAATAATATAACAAAATGTAAACAAAAACCATATGCTATAGCAGAGCTGCCAATAATGAAACTTAAAAGTTTGATAGGGATACCATTCTTTGCTCATATTAAGAACTTTAGTTAAACAATACACTGTAAATACGAAGTATTAGTTAAACAGTAGTTATCATTTTAGTTTTGTAATAATTAACTAATGAGTGTAAATTTGGCCCTAAAAGTATAAAATTGTTGCTAATGCAATAATCGAAATGCTAATGCATTTGCACTGATTGGGATTAGTGTGGAAAAACGGTCAGTCCATTAGGTTTTTGCGCACAGAATTTTTTGAGTGTACGAAAATAAACACAGAAACGTTTCCTTACGTTTTGTTTTTTTTATTTCTTATCCAAGCCGTTGGTACAACACGTTGGATTACCAAGTTGTGTGTTTTGCCACAAACTATACAACAATGTGTACAACATTTGAGCACAACTTCATTTCTTATTTTTTTGGAGTAAGATGACATGGTTGTTTTGGTGAAAAAATAAGAAAAAGAACGTAAAAAAGAAAAAAAAAAGAATTTTATTAAAGGAGTGATTTATAAAAAAACGTATTCTAATAACCAACTTTTGGAACTATTAAAAGAAAGTGAGCCAATAATAATTACACGTGGGTGGCAGACAAAGTATTCAATGATCTTTTGTCAAAAGTTCCGATGCATATACAAAAGCAATTCTTCGGCGCAAACTTTTTACAATTATATAAAATCCATTATTTCTGTTGAATTCTCCATTTTATAAGCAAATTTGAATTCGAGCGCGATGTTTTTCATATGACCACAACGAAACTAAGAACAAAATGAAATGAAGTTGTACAACAAACTCCTAAATTTTACAACCTGTCGATACAACTTCCCAAAAAATCAAATCTTTTTAATCAACAACCGATACACAACTTCATACGACGACCCCACACACTTTACAATCTTATACACAACTTGCTCATGTTGTACCAACAGTCGCAAGGTCTGTGGCTTGCTTTATAAGTAAAACAACAACAATGAAAAGATTGCGACATTTGGTTTTGTTTTCGTTTTTCCAATGAGCAAAAAATGTTTCTTTAAGTAAGTACAGTATTGCCACCATGGTAAAATTATAACAGGTAAAGGGTGTTTTTTATTGAGGTATAGAACTTTAAGTTGGCATCACTTTTTTAACTGGCGGCCATTTTGTCAGCTGTCAAGTGATTAATATTTAGTTTGGTTTGCCATTTCATCATGAACAGGTTGACAAAAGAGCAACGCTTGCAAATCGTGCAAATTTATTTCGAAAATAATGGTTCAGTTCGCGAAGTTTACCGCAAGCTCCGTCCATTTTATGGTCGACATAATCGTCCATCAGAGCAATTAATTCGGTTAACCATGGATCGTTTTCGCACTACGTTTACTCTATGTGATAATACGCATCCGCAGAGACGTCGAACAGTGCGCACCGAAGAAACAATTGCCGCTGTAGAGCAAAGTGTTGAAGAGGACCCGAATGAATCGATTCGCCACCGTGCACAGCAATTGGAGCTTTGTCCATCAACTTTATGGAAGATTTTGAAGATTTTGAATGTGGATGAGTTGTGGTTCCAACAAGACGGCGCTACATGCCACACAGCGCACGTCACAATCGATTTATTGAAGGAAACATTCGATGAGCGCATAATTTCGCGGAATGGACCTGTCAATTGGCCACCAAGATCGTGTGATTTGACACCATTGGATTATTTTCTTTGGGGATATGTGAAGTCGCTCGTCTACGCCAACAAACCAGAAACGTTAGGGGACTTGGAAGCCAACATTCGTGGCGTTATTGCCAACATACGGCCCCATATACTCGAAAAAGTGGTTGAAAATTGGACCTGTAGAATTGGCTTTATTCGAGCCAGCCGCGGCGGCCACATGCCCGAAATCATATTTAAACATTAATGGCATAAAATTATCCTTCCAATAAAGCCAAATTGATGGACATTAAAACGATTTTCTTGTGTTTTATTTCAATTCGAAGTTCTATACCTCTAAAAAAACATCCTTTACATGCACAAGCCCTGCCTGTTAATGTATACAATACGATTAGTTGTCAAACTTTGTTTACAACCCTCTAGTCAGCCTAGAACCATATGTCTCTATGTCAACACTCATGTCTCTAGCGACAATTGCATTAGTTGAAATGTCGACAACTTTCCTTTTATGCGCGATTAGAGATACGTTAGAAACAACAGTTCTAGTGTATTTCTAGTGTCATTGTCAATGAACGCGTCAACAGTTTGTTTTTCTTTTTTTTATTATTTTATGCACTAACGTTAAAAACTTACGTAGATATGTATGTGTGTATTTAAGTTTGTTGCCCCAAAACTTGTTAAATTTTAGACGAGGGTCAGTAAAATGTACTAGTGAATTTTTAGTTCAAATGTCTCCATATGGTCGTAAAAGAATAGTGCTAAAGTCTACTGGTAGATTTTCAATGACAACCCTATGTTATATGTCATTGGCTGCGGTACAACTATTCAGTTATACTATTGACAATGTCACTAGTAAATCACTACAATTTTACTATTGACATCAAGCGAGGAAATATCGATATTGTTGACTAGAGCCCCTAATATTTACTAGTGAATTGTTGGTGCCAATGTCTCCATGTGGTCCCAAAAGAACTACTTAGTCAGTATTTCAATGACAAGCTAATTTTAAATGTCAATAGATGATTACATTGGCTAGGGTACACCTGGTCAGTAGTACTACTGACAATGTCACTAGTAAATCACTACAATTTCACTATTCATATTTCCTCCAGAGAAGTTACAAAAATGTTAGTGTATGTGTGTGAATGAAATGATTACAGTGTTGCCAGTGAATATACACGTGGTTGTTCTCCAATTACACATTGAAAAAAAATACAATACACATCTTTTGTGTAGATTTAAATTAAAACAAAAATCAATAAAAATGGAACCCAAAGTAGAATTCCACACAGATTATACATGAATCTAATTACATTGCCTACACATGAGAGTAATTGCACACTCTGCATAATTACACACATATTGGCAACACTGAATGACTATAATCATTCATGAATGCTGCAATTGTATTTTAGTTACCCTGTAGTTGTAATTTTTGAAAACAAAAGGCATCTCGTCAGTCCATTATTGGTTTGACCCACCGACCATTCTTACCATTAGTTAGGTATGGGGTATATATATTTTGGGCATCCCCTTTCTGAATCCAAAACAGGTTTTGCGAAACTAATTATGGTTTCCGAGATATTTAGCATTACTTTCGCTCCATATCAACTATTTTAAGGTTTCATAAATATTGTTTTGTCGTTTTTCTCCATTCTGACTTTTTGGCGTATGCTCCAAACCAACAATGGGCTGACGATCTGTTTCTGACAATTATTCGTTTGTTTATACCAACAAAATTCATGTGTTTTTTGGTGTTGCAATTTTGTTGTAGTCGTGCATGTACCCAGTATAATTTTACCAAACATACAGCCTAAAAATGTACAGAAGCAGCGTTACCGTTGAAAATATTCAAAAAGGCGCACAAAAAAGGAATATCTAAGAAAAAAGGGGCAACTTTGAAGTCAAGAAATATTACAGAAACAAGCCTATTTATTAAGTTATTCTTATTTAAAACAAACAATAAAAACAAATTTCTCATGTATAAGAAGTAAAAAAAAAATTAATTTTATGGGAACTCATATGCTACGTTTATACGCACGCGTTATTTGCAAGTAAAAATTCAAACTTACTGGGTATGAGATGTCTGTATACAGAAAAAGAAATTTTTAGTCTTATAATTGTTTATTTGACGATTGTGAATATATTTCTATAATACCGGCCGTTAAACAGCTAGTTGAGTATTTGCCAATACAGTTTTTATTTGCAAATAAGACGAGAATAAACGTAGTATATGTAGATAGCTACTAAGTATACAAAAAAATTATAAAACCTTTGATAATAATAAAACAGTGGTCAATTTGCTGCATTTGATATCTATTAGAAATTAAATGGAAATTTGGTTCGATATGGAATGCCGTAATTTGCTCCAGTACTTAATTAGAGACTGGAAGAACATAAATACATTTTTAGAACATGGTTCATAACACTTATTTACTTAAAAACCAGCATAACTAAAAAAATTTACTTTAAGGAAAGACCATTTAAAGTTTTGATAAAAATTTTAAAATTAGATTCTGTATTTATTAATAAGTTCTACACTTGGACTACATTCTTCCAAATCGTTTTGAAATAAATTTAAAGCAGACAGCACGGACTGACAAGTGTCTACTTTCAGTATATTTGATAATTTTTCAGTAATGCTAATTTATATTTATGCTTTATGTTTTTTGTAAATTTTATTTCATAAAGATGAAGCAATAAGTTGTAACTCACCGACTTTGCAACTGCTGAATCTGAATATATTTTTGCGTTAAATTTGGCCAATTTAACCATTGACTTAAACGAGTGGTTGCAACGTATCATCCTTAAAAGAAGCTTCATTTCAGCGATAGCCACTTTCCTCCGAAAATCGGTATTTTTTGTTTTTCTTTTGCTGGTTTTTCGAGATAATAGGCTCACTTGATTAACTAATTTCATCAGAACTTAAATCAAAAGTATTATTTATAAAAATCTTAAAAATCTTAAAATCGTATGAATCTTAAAAAGATTCATATGAAGGCGTTTTAACACCATGTACTTCCACAGAAAATAATATTGCGCCATACTATCAGTTTCCAAAAAAATTTGAACTTTTTTTGTATGTTTTTATATGAAGTTTGACAAATCGTCGGGTGGTTATTGGTTTGCCGCATTAATAATGTATTCTTAATATACTGTGCCGCAAACCAGTAACCACCCGAAGACATATGAAATCTTGTCGAATGTGGTAGAATTTGCACGACTCTGCGTACATTTATTTTCAAAACAAAAACGAAAATTGACTTTCAACAAAAAGGGGCAGAAGCAAGGAAAAATAGTGCAAAACAGTTTCGAACAAACGATTTTCTTATTTAAATCAGAACATATCCATGTACAATTTATACATAGGGACGATTATAAGTAGGTACCTATTTCTAGTTCATATTATTAATATTGAAACGCCCTAACTCGTTTCGAAAAAATAATAAGTTAAGCTGGTATATACAGACGATTGTCAGATCTAACTATATTGTCAGATCTGGCAATGCGCTGGCAATGTACTGTCATTAAAAAATTACCAGCACAAGGTAGATTGTCAGTTCACAGGGTTGTATCAAATTTGTCAGAAAATCTTACAATTTATTTCCATCTACATATTTTCATTTATTGTCATCTGTTGTTATGCGTTGCCAGACTCAAAGAATTTGTTAGAAATTGTTAAATATCAATCGTTTGTAGTTGTGTTAAATGTAAGAAGTGAAAATATAAATTATTAACGACCATAAAGAAGCAATTACAAGCAATTTTATCGGCATATATTTTATTATATATTTTTTCTTTAAAATCAAGCGTGTGCAGCGTTGTCCATAAAAATAATTCTCTTACAATGGCAACATTGTCAGATCCATAAAATTCGCACATCTGACAATATTAAAATGTCTGACAAGTATCTGGCAATAATTTCACAATGTGTTCACACGATTGTAAGATGTCTGACAATTTTTTGTCAGCTGCTAGTCTTGGCAATGGACTGACAATGCCTTTTCCTGGCAACAGTTGTAAACATATTTTTAGCACATTTTACTAACAATATTGTAAGATCTGACAACCGTATGTACATAGCCTTATGAGCATTTAATGATTAATAAGAGATTATAACAGATTTATTGACATGGCTATGGAACGAAGAATGCAACAGCAAAAATGGGTGTTTGTAGCTATATTGAAGTAAAATTTGCCAGCTGGAGTTAAAAATTAGACATTTTAGAGAACTTTAAATGCTTTTAGGACAATGACCCGCAGCATAAAGAGTGAAATACTGGACTGAACAAGAGATTTTTTGATTGAAGAAAAGATTACAAAGAATGTACCTATAGCAGCAGTGGTCATCCCCGATCAGTGTTGCCATATATATTTTTCAAAATCTTTTTTTTTTTATTAAAAATCTTTCTTTGTTATTTTATTGAAAAAGAATAAGTTAAAACTTATTTTGTTTCCAGGGAACTATTATAAGCGTAAGGCTAAATAACACAAAATATTTGCTGTATAGAATATGTGTAAGATTATTATGAAGCAAATCAGTAGTTTAATCAAAAGACTCCTCAATAATTTATTAAAAGTCCCAAAAGTCACATTTATAAAAATCTTATATTTATCAAAGAAATCTTTTTGGTCGTTTTTTCATGTCTAAAAACTTAAAAAATAAGATAAATCTTCACATATGGTAACACTGTCCCCGATGTTAGATAAAAAAAATCATATATATAGAGTATTCAAAAAATAAGATGAACCTGTTAGTCACACAACAACCGCCATACATTTACTTATTTAATTTTTAAATATATAAGTATGTATGTAAATTAGGTATGGCATAGTGGACGACTTTTCGATTTCGACATCGGTCGGTCTTACATTTTACTCCCCTGGGAGGCACCATAAAAGCGAACGAGCGGCTTTCTTAAAAAATTTTTTTTAAAAATTATTATTTTTTTTGTGTGGGGACCACCTTAATGCTTAAAGATAGATGACAAGTATGTTTAGAGAAAATCTTCGTATTGAAAAAATATTGGAGATCGGTAATACATTGACTTCGATAGGTGCGCTCTAGGGGCGGTTAGAGCCCTGCGAGAAAATTTTATAAAAATTTCCCCTTTGTATGCTTTGTATGGGAGTAGCCTTAAGGAGTCGAATTTCGCCTTAACGAGTCGAGATAGGGCGTAGGTATATTCGGAGGAAATGTTGAAGATAAAAACTTACTGGACATAAAAACTACTGTCGGTCTTACGCGGCTTTCTTACAAAAAATTATTAAAAAAATATTTTTTTTGTATGGGGATCACGTTCATGTTTGAAGATAGACGACAATAATGTTTAGAAAAAATCTTCGTATAGAAAAAATATTGGACGTCGGTCATACATTTGACTACGAGAGGTACGCCCTAGGGGAAGTTAGAGCCCTGGGGGCTGGTTATACATTTGACCCTTGCAGCGGTGGCTCCAGTAGAGTTAGATATATGATTTTTTGTAAATTGTTTTTTGCTTTTGCCCTCAACTTTGAGCATGATGAGGCGACCTTTGCCCCCATCTGACCGTCGCCATTTTTTTTGGCTCAAATATTGTTTTTTCTGAACCTCACAAAAAGGGGGGTCCTTGCAAGTCGAAATCTCGTTACTAAGGATTCTCATATAACTTATGCCATAGCTAATGTACATAAATGCATAAATGTCATCAACAATCCATTTTACTTTCAAAAAAAAAAAATTCTCCCCTTTGCAAATATGAAACGGAAAATGTGAAATTAAATCACATTCAATAAGTGTAAAAAAAAGCAACTGCAATATAAAGGCAAGCAAGAATATGAAAGTATTTCTCTGTGCAATCGTCATGAGATATTTTATATTTTTGATGACAGAGACAGGCGTTATTGAATAAAAACTGCAGATTTTTCATAAGTTCTTGTCGATGAGACGCATGTCCGCATTCCTCATCAGCACCGCCAGACATAAAATTGAGTACAGTAGGGAAGGCTGTACAAGCAGATTGCTAAAGAATATTGAATGTACAACGACAGCCAGCAAAGAAAATGACAAAAATAATTTTTATTAATTGCCAACGAAGCGTCATGTTTTGATGGTGTTGCTATTTTCTTATGCTTTTCCTCCTCCTTTTTTATATTATTTTTGCCTTCATATTTTTTGCAAATTTTCTGCGAAAATTATATGAACAACAGCAGCATTGACAGTCTTAAAATATTGTTCGCAGCAGCAACAACAACAACAACAACAGCTACCAAAATTATTTAACCAACATTATTTTAAAATATCGTCTATTGAGTGTAAAAAAATAACAAAGACGAAAACATGGTTTAATGACAAGTACATGTCAAATATTGCTGGTAAAACATATGAGACAAATGTCGCTGTCGTTGTTATTGCTGATGGTTGGTGATGCTGTTGCTTATGCTGCCTCATACGAGTGCACCTCTGCTCAGACTCGGCAACTGAAAATAATTTTACATTTGCTGTTTGCTTGCTACTGTCTCTCCTCATTCACTGATTCTTTGGTAGACATTTGCTTTTCAGAAATTGTTATTTCTTTAGTGCAAATATTAATTCGGGTGCCCTACGCTAATGCCGGCCATACACTACACAAGTTCAGTGCTCAAGTCTGGCACTGCGTAAACTAAGCTTGTGACACACACTATACAAGTAAACTCTGCATTTTTTATTTTAATTCGCTATAATACTGGTGATTCTTTGTACATATAATTCTGGGAACTCTGTCCAGAATATTTGTTCAGCGCTCATTTCCGGTTGTGAACTCTTAAAAAATCACGACACAACTGAGCGTTTGCAACATACACTACACAAGTGCACTGCACAGTTTTCAAACTTGAGCAACTATCAAAATCAAAATGATTTTGATATTTACTCAGTTCACTGCGTAAATAGCACAACCACCCCCGGCACTACACAAACGCACTGTACAGTGCCAGACTTGTGCAGTGAACTTGTGTAGTGTATGGCCGGCATAAGGCTAATGCAATATCCTAATATGCAGCCTAATTACATCTATATACATACATATGTATGTATATAAAATTCTCGTGTCACGGAGTTTGTAATTGAACTCCTACGAAACGGTTTGAGCAATTTTTTTTAAATTTTGGTATGTATATTCGGTAGGTCTGAGAATAGGTCCTAATAAATTTTTCATTTCTTGGCTGTGCCACGCCTATGCTATAGGAGTCAGAGTATTAAATTTTTGCTTAGAATCTTTTGAGAGCAAGATGCAGAATAGGACTGGGGGAAGGTTCACCGCCCCTTACAAAGTAATTAATAATAATATAATGTCTTGAAAGCTATAATAGCAAGAGTCTTTAAATTTGGTGTGAACTTTTTCAAAATGTAAGTGAAATAGGACCAGGGGTAGGAGCACCCCTCCCCATACAAAGTAATCACTAAAAATCCTGTGTCTTAAAAGCTATAATAGCAAGAGTATTAAAAATTGGTATGGACTCTATTGAGAGCGAGCTGCGAAGTAATTCAAGATATTAGTAGAAAGGAGCCCTTAAAAAAATATCTAGTAAAAGCACAAACTTGAAATTCTGCTGATTCTGCCGATGACTTTTAACGATCTGACAATCGAAATTTTTCTCTTGTAATAATGTCGCTTGTAATAACGATTGTGTGATTCTGTAATTTCTTTTTAACGATAGTACGCAGCTGATATTTTGTGTTAAATTTTCGTCGATAAAATTACCAGCACATAAATTATTGTCGCTTAAATAACTGCACAGCGAATATCGTTAAAAATGTTACTGAATAGCAAATTCGATAAATTTTCGTTATAATTATTTTAACCAAGCGATTATTGTTAAAAAAGTTAGTGAATCGCACTACTGGTGACATCGTGGGACCGGCCGTTAATCCATTTAGCTACTACTGTTAAATAGCTAACAGTGCTCTGTTATGTGCATAAAATGCTTTGTTAGAAATTTTGGTTTCTGTCTCTGCTAATTAAATTCGAATTTATCGTCACATAATCAATCTGCCTTATCGTGTTTGGCGTATTTCAAATACGACTACGACTGTTTGGTAATAGATTAAAGAAGACTTCAACAGTTTTTCTTTAATCTATTACCAAACAGTCGTAGTCGTATTTGAAATACGCCAACCATGATAAGGCAGAAAAATTCGGCTTGATAATTTAGTATTTTGTGGGACCGTCTACGACTAGTACCAGTTTCCTTTAGTCTATTACAAAAACAAACAAAAATTCCATTGCTAATGCGTAAAATTTTCTTCTTTTATTTACAATCCACATGGGCCTTAAAAAAAACTCTTAAAGACCCATTGTAGAGCCAGAGCTGCTGTTTATGCTCATATTTCACGCAATATATGTATGTAATTTTTTTTTAATTACCTTTCACTTTATTGCGCTGTAGGAGACTTTGTAGTGTTTTTATTATGTCAAATTTTTTTTAAATGAAATTTGCATATCTTTCGCCCAATAAATTACAACGAAGTGAAAAACAAATGGAAAATATTAAAAACTGACGGATGATTGCAAACGCTGCTTGCCTGACTGCCTGCTTGTCATACGATTACAAATTGAGCCCCCAATTTCTAAATAGAAGAAATAAGTAGTCGTGTCATTGCATACGATTTAAATATTGAAAATCTACACACACACACACATTTACGATGTATCTGGGTTTGCTCGTACGTCCGTCCCATAAACATATATTGTGATATATGAAAAATATTTACTCGTACGTTACGTACACTTGCATATTTGTGCAATCCAATGGATATGTATGTCTGTTTGTTCTGTCTATCTATCGTCGTCTATAGACGTCTGGTTATAGTCTTTTCACATCATTAAGTGCCATTCATATAAATTTACACTCATAATAATATTATAGTTTAGGGAGTTAGAAAAGAAATTAAGCTAATACAAATTAATTATCTCGTTAAACAAAAGAAGACAAGATATACATATGCACATACATATCTACAACATTCTATATACGAGGGCGGTTCGGAAACTTCTTAGCTTAGCACAAAAAGCGCGGTATAAACAGAAAAAAGTTAAGTGTTTTGGAAACTTCCATCTCTGCTATGAGCACATGTTAAATTTTGTTTCGATCTGGCAACTCCTTCATATAGAAACAGGTGTTTACAAAAGACGCATCCGCGATTTTTTAACAATGGAAAAATTAGAAATGCGTGGTGTCATTAAATATTTACATAAAAAAGGTTTATCGGGATAAGAAATTCATAATGATATGGTGAATGTGTTAGGTGAAAGTGCTCCTTCATATGCAACAGTAAAAAATTGGGTTGCTGAATTTAAACATGGTCGTACAAGCATTGAAGATGAACCACGTAGTGGACGTCCAAAAACAGCAACAACAGCAGAAATTGTAGCCAAAGTGCATGATATGGTATTAAATGATCGTCGAATAAAAGGGCGTGAAATAGCTAATATCATGGGCATCTCAAATGATCGAGTCCATTTAATTTTGCATGAAGAACTACAGATGAAAAAGCTTTCTGCAAGATGGGTGCTGCATTTGTTAACAGTCGACCAAAAACGCATATGAATGAACATTTCTCAAGCTTGTTTGGATCGTTTTAAGCGAAATAAAATGGATTTTAAGCGTCGTTTCATAACTGTTGATGAGACATGGATCCACCACTATACTCCAGAGACAAAAGAACAATCCAAACAATGGACTGAAGCTGGAGGAATTGCCCCAAAGAAGGCAAAAACAATTCAATCGGCTGGTAAGGTTATGGCGACGGTTTTTTGGGACTTCAAAGGTATTTTATTGATTGACTCTCTGCAAAAGGGTGTAACAATAAATTCAGAGTACTATTGCAACCTTTTGGATCAATTAAATGTACAAATTCGAGAAAAACGTCCTGGCTTACAACACAAAAACATAATTTTTCATCAAGACAACGCACCAGCGCACAAGAGTGTTTTAACAATGGCTAAAATCAACGAATTAAAGTACGAGTTGCTTGACCACCCACCTTATTCTCCTGATTTGGCTCCCAGTGACTTTTACCTGTTCCCAAATCTAAAAAAATTCCTTGCTGGCAAGCGTTTTACCTCAAATGAAGATGCAATTACAGTTGTAAACCACTATTTTGAAGACCTTGAAGAAAACTATTTTAATCAAGGGATAGAATTGCTAGAAAAGCGTTGGACTAAGTGTATTGAAGTTTCAGGAGATTATATTCTAAAGTAAAAATATTTTTGAAAAACTAACTATTCTCTTTCATTGATAGGCTAAGAAGTTTCCGAACCGCCCTCGTACATACATATGTACATACAAATGGAGAAAAAAATAGCAATGTAAAATTACCATGCAAAAATTTCAATTTGAAATTAGTTTCGGAACTCGAATCTTGGCCGGGTAAGCCTATTGCATACATACATATATACACACATACAAACATTTTTCTGATAAAATCAATAACTAAATTAAATAAAACTCATAATGTTGCAACTTGAAATAACTTTGATTAAACATTGTTCTTCGTGTTATTTCATTATCGAATTTACGTTGTTTCAACTTGAAAGAACTTTCATTCAACATGATTCTGCATTTTGATTTAACAGCACGGGAATGTTCAATCAACATGAAAAAAAAAGATGATTACTATAAACGGCAGAAAAAGCTTAAATTAGCCATGTTTATGTAGATCTTAAGTTGAAATTTTTCTGTGTGTATATTTTCATATTAAATAGTTTTAATTAAAATTAATCGTCCTACGTAACTCTCATAGACGAATATTCGGCTCGGCATACGCAATACGGGTGAATATATATAGATAAATATTTTTCATCACAAAGATCTTAAGTGCATCCGCATTTCTTAAACTGACATTTAATTTTCGAGTGTTTTTGATTGTTGTTTTTTTGTTTTTTGTTTTTGTAAAAATATTTTTGCTCTTTTTATAAACATTTTCATTGCTGCCAGCATGCGTTCAGATAAAATTAGCATCACATTTAATAATTAATTGCTGTTTGCAATTGAATAAAATATTGCTTTATTAAGTATGATTTGCTTGTTATAATTTTAGTATCCCATATAAAAAAAAAGAAAAGAAATTTAAATGATAAGACAGTGCATCTAAAAAGGAAATAATAAATAAATTGCACTACACAATATCTGCAGAAGCCATTTTACTTTCTCAAGGTTGCAAACATCTTGCATTGTACCTCCATACCAATACTCTTTAGTGTCTCAATTTAAACATCCCCCCATTGCAAATGATATATCGCGGTATTATATAAACGGTTTATTCCTAAAGAAATTTTTCAATTTTGTTCAGCAAAAAGGAATGGCTTCAGGGAAATGAAATGGAACATGCCCTGAATATATTTTATAGCTATGACTGTTCTTTAGCGATTAATTTAATTGTTATCTCCATTTACAAAGCATTAATAAGAACTCGTTACAAGGTGTCAACTAAAGACCATCGATTTGAAACACAGCTGTGCTGAGAGCATAATAAACAACATTGCAAAAGCCTTCGTTTATACTTAAATTAGATATCCATATAAAAATTAAGCATATATAAAATAACTCTTGAGTAAAGATCTTCTTAAAACATGAAATACTCGCATGTTTAACTGAAAAATATTATTTCTGGTTATTATTTACCCAAACAAATTTTTTTTTTCAATTTCCAACCCTGGAACCATAATTTTGATTTTTCTGGTTTTAATACTTATTTCCTTCTTTCTAAAATACAGAATATATTTAATAACCAAAGAAGTAACTATTTTTATTTAATTAGTTTTATATATCACAAAAAGTGTACTTTACCTAACCCTGGAATCATCCTTTTAGATGATCCAATCCTTGTTCTTTCAAAAATATATAAAATATGTTAAGCGAACAAAGAAAATAAGGAATTAAGAAAAAAAAATAGTTTTATTTATTTACTTTAATATTAAAAAAAATCAAACTCTCCAGCTCTGGTGCTGTTATTATTTTTCGAATTGTCTTTTCAAAACATAAAATAGCTATATTTAATTTATAAAGAAGGAGTAAACGAATTAATTAGACCTAGTTAATTTTATATATCACAAAAAATTTAATTTTTTCCAACCCTGGAATCATCCTTTTAGATTTTTCGGATTTCTTACACCAATATTTTTCATTTAAGAATGTAAGATAATTTTAATTTATAGAGCAAATAGAGTAAAATTAGTTTTAGTAGATTAGTTTTATATAACAAAAAAAGTTAAAGTTTCCAACCCGGGAAACGAATTTTTATTTTTTTTTTAAATTTTTTTTTTATATTTTTAATACCAATTTTATTGGTACTGAAATATAATATAAGTAAATTTAACAAAAAACATAAGAATTAATTTTAGCTAGTTACTTTTATATGGCAAAATCAAGTTATCCAGCTCTGAAACCGTTTGCTCGATTTTGCTGATTTTCAATACCAATCTATTTTGGACCATTTCTGACACACCAGCCACAGATCGAAGTCTGCAGCTTTTCTGGGAGCTACGGAAAACCGATTTCACGTATACCAGACGGACGGACGGACAGACGGACATCGCTTATTCGTCTTTCCTATGCACAAGGATTCATAATTTATATATTTTATGTGTCGCATATTAATATTGGGGAAATTATACACGGAATGACAAACCTACATATATATAGCCTTTTACCATTTTTGGTAAAGGATATAAAAATATGTGGGATTGTCCCCGAACACTTTTTTACAGTGGGACTAATAAAAAAAAATATACCGACGAATTGATAACCTCCTCCTTTTTTTGAAGTCGTTTAAAAATATATAAAGCCTATGTCGAAACTATCCCCCTTATCGTGGTTGGTATTTGTCGGGTACGATGTTCTTGTATTAGATAGAATTGGGAAAAATTTTTTCTTTAATCATGGACTAAAATCACGTACTCAAAGTCGAAATATGCTGACCACGATAAGGCTCAAAGTTTTATACTTACAATTTGGAAATTTTGTTCTTAAAAATAATATTGTCGTTCGCGTTGGCGTTAAAATTTCTTATGACGGTTTGGCAGGTAGCCTGCGTAATGGCTGCCATTTCGTGATTGAACGATACAGTAAACCTCGGTCAATCACCTCATCAAAAATGCAGTGTATCCGAGAAAGGATACTTTAGGTGAAATTTCACCTTTTTGATAACTGCCTGCGGCAAGAATGCGCATTGTTACTGCTAACTTCAATACGTTTGGCACTGATGATATTCTTTTTGCTGAATATAGTTGGGTAGTAATTTTTTCTCAAACATATTTAAAAGCCGGTTTGCTTAATCTAATAAAGCGAACAAATCTGAACGCAAAATAATTATTCATACAAAAACATGGGCATGTAGGTACCTACTGTTAATATGGCAAAGAAAATATATCAGATTTTTGTCTTATTTGTCTTCTTAGAGCATTCAAGTCCGACACAGTATACTCATTTTCTTCATCAGAAGATGAAAGTGCAGCTAAACTTAACATTTGTTGTTTTAAATGACGAGGATACAAACAATTTGTATTTATAACTTTAAAAATAATTTTATTATTAATCTCTATTTTTGATACCGCCATTAATTATTTTGACAGTTTGTCACAGACAGCCTCGTGATATTTAAAGTTTTAAAAATTAGGAAACGTCTTGTAATGTTTAACCTGTTACAAAATTTTGAAGTAGTCGAAAATTTTACATAGTACCATTGAGCACTGAATTCGACAAAAGGTTTCACAGTAGTCGAAACATATTTTCGAGAACCGTAATCAAGCTGAATAATGTTTCTAAAATGTGAATTCACAAGAAACTCTTAGTCCTAGTTTACACTGTGCAACTCCTATTGCTAAGCTGATTAGTTTGTTAGGAGAGAGGGACGAGGGGAAAATACACGTTTCTGTTCCAATCGTCTCTCTCTCTCTCTCTCCTAACAAACTAATCAGCTTAGCAATAAGACTTGCATAGTGTAAACTAGGACTTATCATATAGACTCTCGATATAATTCTTAAAAGGATACCCAGCCCAGAAAAGTATATAAAACAAACAATCATGAAAAAGATCATGTCAATCATAAGAAAATTATTCGCGTGATTTATAAGCTTGCTTAACATTTGAAGTATGTCTAATATAATCAAATATTTAACAAATTAATATAAAAAATTTAATTATTACAATTATTTATATGACGGCAACAGTAATGAAATGCAAAGCATAGTGGGCAATAAAATAATACAAGCAATTGCTTTCTATATATAAAATTTTATTGACAAAATAAATAAAAAATTATTGGTGTTTTTTAGAAAAAAAAAACGAAACGTTTAGAAACAAGTGACTACTACTCGGCAATATTTCAAAAACAAATGATGATGATGGCTTCATAAACAATTTAAATTTATGGCAACTTAATTCAATAAAACAACAGCAAAAACAAACAAAACCAAGAACACTACTTATAATTGAATGTCCTTTCTTAGCGTTTATGTAACCAAACTAGAGATGGGCGCGTATCGAATTTTTCCCACACGACACGACACGAACACGAGCATCAAGACGCTCAACACGTACGAAACACTCACGCGAAAAATGTTGCCAACACGCACTAAATATTATTGGTATTGAAAATCAGAAAGTTTGTTTAATTTTTTTCAAGAGTCGCTTTTCAAAATATGGCACCGATTTGTCATTGCCAGCTGATACTATCGGCCACCACAGCTGTTACTATCGGTTTTTCGTACAGAACTTTATCATATCAAGAAATATGTATGCTTGTGTTGTGTGTTTGACGATACATAATATAAAATTTGAAATGAGTTTGAAATATATTTTATTTCAAATTTTTCATAAAAAATTTTCTTTAAAAGGATTTCAAACACATTTTGTTTTTTTTATAAATTGGGGATACATTTTTTCTCTACTGGACATTCATTCATAAATATCTTACATCTAAAATCGTTTCGTATTTTATACGAAGCGAGCCCAAAACGCACGAAATCAGATTTGTTATCACGAACATTTCGTGTTAAGTTGTGTGTGTTCGTGTCACAAAAAAAAAAACACGACACGCGCCCATCTCTAATCCAAACACTTATCTTTGCTCGAGGGCAGTTTTAAAATTATGCTTTTAATTTCAAATGTAGGAAATCTTTAACATAATTTTGTCAGCTTACTTTTGCTGTTAGAGAAAAGCTTTTGTTATGCCAAAGAAAGCTTTATTAAACAGTGTCGTACTGAATAAGTTTTCAAGTGGTTTTTTTTACCAACCCTTCCAAGTTCTTAATTTTTTAGGGTTAGTATTAAAGATATAGTCGGTCGCTTGGTATTTTCCGAAACGCTGCTGAATGCTGGTCAAGAATGAGCAATAAATTTTGCCATTTAGAGCTCTCTACCAGTGGATATAATCAAATTCTCCAGAGAATTTTTCTTCTTCTAGATAATCTAACAGGCTGGTTGTAGGATGCAAATGCGATAGCTAATAAATAATCCCGCTGGTATTACTAAACAGGAGATAATATTTGGAAAATTCCTAAAAATAGTTATTGCCTTCATTTATTGTGACTTTTAGATCTCTTCTCGTGAGCCTTAACGTAGCCCTAGGAAAAAATAGTGTAAGGGCGTTAAATTTCACGATATAGGCGGCCAATAGACCGGCCCCAAACTTGAATTAAACTGTTCACCGAACTCGCCTCTCAATTGCGCCATGTGATACCGTCTTGCTCAAATCACATGTCCGCCAAGTTCAGTTCTCTAATTTTGTGGAAAAAAATTAACAGAGGCCCAATTGCTGCAACTGGTGCCGAATCGGTAATTCACGGTAATCAACAACACTGGCGGATACAGCAACGATATTTTCCTCTGTCCGTACTCTACGTATGCGTGTCGGTGGTATAATGTTTAATAATGTAACTTTGGTGCGATATTTAGTCACAAGATTCCAAATAGCCGCCTCAGAAGGTCTCTCAAACTGACCATAAAATAAAAGAAGTGTACGCATGCATGCACTTTCAAGCCAATTCATGGTTAAACTATAGACCAAACTGAACATGTTAACAGTAACAAGATACACGAAAACAGCTGAGTTGCCAAAAAGAAAGTTGCTAAAAAATCACCCTTTATATCCTGAACAAACTAGGATTTTGGCCGATGAAAAACGATTCTGAACCACTGTGCGCCGTTTAATAAAGTCATTGATTGCTGGAAATAATTTGGGGAAAAAAATATATACAGTGGAATCTCCATTAACGGACACTTCCTATAGGACACATCCTTTAGACGGACACTTTTGGCAAGTACCGGCAGCGCTCCATTTAAATTTTTAGTTTTCTCTTGACCGGACATTTCCCTTGTACGGACACATTTCAATGGTCCCTTCGGTGTCCGCTCAAGAGACATTCCACTGTAGATGTTTTTGATTGATTTTTAAATATTACTAATTTAAAATCTAAGATAATTCAATCATTGGTTGTAATTATAACAAAGTTGTTGTAATTTTTGTTGAAGCCTTTTAGTTTGTTATAATTTGTTATTTAACATTTCTCAATTACATTTTCGGAGTTTTAATATTAAAACATTTCTAAGGAAACTCTTAAAAACACTTTCTTATCATATTTTCGTAGAGAAACAATAAAATTTAACTAATGTAAGAAATCCTACATTTATACTTACCCTATTTCGATATAACTATTCGAATGCAAAGTCAAAAGATATTTCTTTTGAAAGTTTTATCTTGATAAACGTTCTTAAGCGGCCTTATTCATTGATTTTGCGCTCTAAAATTTTTCTGAGGATACAAAAATTCATAAAAAACTCTAAATTCCGGCTTTACAGGTTGCATGTTTCCATCTCACGTGCGACATTGAAAAACAACATTTGTTATCAGTGCGTCGAAAAAACATGCAGAAAGCTCATCAAATATTCAGTAGAGAAAGAGATATTTAATACAATTAAAATAAAATAATTAGGAGATCTGACCGTGGTACCTATAAAAAAAATTGTCACGTGCGACATCGTAAGTGTAAAATTAAAAATTTTTTTAGATACTTTAAGATTACTTAAATTTAGATGAGCAAAAAGCGGCATCAAAATAAAGAGAGTAGCAACTCAACAAACTTTGCAGAGAAAACAAATTTAAGGAAGATGAAATATTATTACAAAACTTTAAATTAAAAAACAAACAGTATATGCGTAGTGCTAGGAACTTGTGAAAAGCGTTGGCTTAAGCAAAAAATTAGAGTATTCTAGAGTAAAAGCGGAATGATCGCACACGTAAGATACAAGGTCAGTAGAGGCTCGAACGAGTCTTACAAATTCAAGCAAACGTTTGCAAAAACTGAAAAAAATGTGTATAGCTAAGAGGAGACATAGAAAAAAAATTAAGAAGCATTCCAGGGAATCTACTCAATAATTCGAAACGAAAAAAGAAAAGGCTTTCGAATTTACATATTTTAAAATACCAGTTCGAAAGTGTTTTCTTTCGTTTCGAATTACCGAATAGAAGCCCAGGTTGTTACACTTCTTTGGCTGCGATGGTCAGGAATTAGAAGCAGCTAGAACTGTATTTGGTAGTCCTGATATCATTTAAATCTATTTTAGTTTATTACTAATATTTTTTTTAAGTTTGTTGTTATAATGTTAAAATAAATACGTTGAATACTTTTGTTAATTTAAAAACATTTTTACTAATTTTGTAAAAAAAAATACCAAAATAAATAATAAAAATATCGTAGTGGGAAAAAATGTCACGTGCGACATGTGGTCTGTGACTATTTGAATTAAAATAAAAGATATGTAAATAATTTTTGCGCTAAATCAACACCATTTTAAAGAGACTTCAGTCCACAATATTTTATTTAAATATTAACATTTAAATATTTTTTTAATTTATTACTACTCGTAATGTTATTTTATTTATACGAGTACTATGTACTTATACATATATGTATATATTTCTCTTAAGTTTGTTCTTATTATGTTAAAATAAATACGTTTAATAATTCTGCTAATTTCAAATTTATAATTTCGTAAAAACATCCATAGAAGCAATATCATGATAGAAAAAATGTCACGTGCGACATGTGACCTGTGACTGTCTTCAAAATTTAATTTAGAAAAATATATAAACTAAATCAAAAGCATTTTAAAGCGACATCAGTACATAACATTCAGTGGCCGCAAAAATAATTACTTATTTTTTTTGTCACATGCGAATGCCTTTTAGCAATTATCTTGAAATCCAAAAATTGCTCATAGTCAAACTTGCCGTAATTATAGGGCTAAATTAGAGCTATAAGTTACGTTTATTTTCAAAATAAAAATTTGTTTCATTTTGACTTTTTTCGCTTTAAATGTGTATTACGGTCACGTTCGACATAATGGAAATTCTAATCTTTTTTTATAATATTTATTTGACACCGGTCAAATTAAATTATTTGAGAAATTTTTTAGATTTTAATTGAACTGTAGTGAATTTTAATCGGAAATAATTTCTTAATCAGTTCAGTAATTTCAATTCTTACCGATTGAAATATTTTTATTAATTAATGTGAGTTTCTAAAGAAGAGAAGAAAAATTAAACTAGACTTTATTAGCTGGGGGAAATACCGATATTTTTCTCAGTATTTCCCCCAGCTAAAAAAGTCTAGTTTAATTTTTCTTCTCTTCTTTAGAAACTCACATTAATTAATAAAAATATTTCAATCGGTAAGAATTGAAATTACTGAACTTAAGCCTGATTAAGAAATTATTATTTTTGATTAAATTATTTAGTTCTATATTTAAATTTGAACATTGAAAGCAATTTTAAGTTTTTTCTTTGTGTATTTGAAGAAAATATTTTTTTAAATAAATATACATATATTATTTTAAATATGAAATACAGTTTTCCAAAATTAGTGAGTATATACGGGTATTTATTATAATTTTTTTGTTGTTGCAAAAATTTCCTCCAAACAAAGCACTCCTTATGAAACAACAAAATTAAAAAAAAAAATTAAAAAACATAAATTAAACATTTTATTAGATTTTTTCCCACTCCCTTTGCACTTTTCATTTCTACGAGTAATATCCACAACTTTTTGGAATGGGTGTGTCGTCATAAGCAGCAGGAAGAAACATAGGAATTTTAACTATTTGGCAAATTTATTGATGTCCTTTTGCGACTCTAACGAATGACAGAAATGTTTGTGTGAATCATTTTTTAGGTGACAGAGAATGAGAAATTTTTACAACAACAACAGCAAACATTAAATGCTAACGATTTGGCCAAAAAGAAATACGAATGACAACGTTAAACAAGGACATGGCTCGTCAATGTTTAAACAAGAATGTGTCTATGAATTGTGGGCCAAGAAAACAAAAACTACATTGCAAATCATTTGTTTTTATTTACGAGTATTTATTTATTTGTTTTTGTTCGCTTTCTTTTCCATTTTGGCCAGCGAAACCAAACCAAAGTAAATATTAAAATACTAAAAGAATTATATGTATATAAAATAATATAAGTTAAGAGGAATTTAAGAAATTCTACAGCATGAAAAAAATCTAAGTTTATGAAAAAATTATAAACAGCAGATATGTGGAGTTATAATTTATGCCATGCTAAGTCTGGTTTCTTTAACAAATTGAAAAATTGTTCCATAAATTTTTTTGGAGAAATTCTTAATAAATTCATATACATAATGTTTTTTTTTGTGGGAACCTAATAGATCAATTCATGCAAGCTTGGCTATAATTCAAACCAACTTTTACTTCAATCAGTACTATAACAAACCTCATACATATATCTCCTTCATATATTTCTTAATAATTATTTTCAGGTTGAATTATGCCCGAAACTTAGTATAATCTTCTAACAATTTGTAAAATGACTTATTCAAACGTTGCAAGAAATTTTAATTTGATTGGATCAAGGATATATATATCTCCGTAATATCATTTTTTATGAAAAATTTAATTTTTACTATAATTGTTTGCATTACGATATTCCAATTATTTCTCGGTATATAGAACTAAACTTGGTGATAAATCTCATCCCAAACGTAGAAAGAAACTGCCTCACATACATATGTACATAAAATTACTTTTAATTAATTAACCAAATTTTTTTTAAATATCATCAAATATTTTTTTGTATATGCAGCAATCTCTGTGGATACTATTCACTTCAAAGAGGACAATAACAAACTTTACGCCAATATATCCTTTATTTTAAAAGTTAAGTTTTAGTTACAATTATGACCAAAACTCAGTATAAAAGTTTATAACAATTTGTAAAATCATACACTCCATCTCTGGAAGAAATTTTGAATTAAACGGAGCAAGGACATACATGTCTCCCATATATCCTTTATTTTGGAAAATTTAGTTTTTGCTAGAATTATGGTCCTAATATGGCAAAAAGTTGGCACGCTACTTCATTAACTGTATACCTAAGCTTTTTAGTAGATTTGACTTTAATGGCTGTAAGAACATATGTATTTACATGCCTGCCATATATCCTTAATTCTTAAAATTTAATTTGCTCTATAATTATTATCAAAATGTAGTTAAAATTCTGTACTATTAGTTATGGTAATATATTTTTGGCACGTTGCAAGGACCTGAATTCCTCTTTTGCATGTCCTTGATGTTATAAAATAAATTTTGCTCGCAAGCAATTACAGTATTAACATCGCATCGCACCCTGTTCTGTTATAGATAATGGGTAAAATTAGACAAATGATCGTAACTACAAAATAAAAATAAAAAAGCTGATGCAAGATATTGAAGTTAAGAAAAAAAGGACTTTGTGATATGTTTCATCACAAAGAAAGCAAAAATTTTAAATTTTATTATGTACCAATTTTTATCAATATATTAACCAAATACAGCAAATCTCTCTGGATAGTTTCACTTCAAGCGGTGCAATAAAAATGTTCACTGCCATATATCCTTTATTTTTGAAGTTAAGCTTAGATACAATTATTTTAAATTGTATAAGTTTCTAACTATTCGTAAAATCATGTACTCAATCACGATAAGAAATTTCCATTTAATCGGAGCAAGGGCATACATGTCTGCCATATATCCTTTATTTTGAAAGTTGATTTAAAGATACAATTATGTCCAAAACGGAATATAAGTTCATAAGTATTTGTAAAATTATATACATACTCAAATATTCCATGCAATTTCAATTCGGTATGAGCAAGGTTATGCATGTCTCCCTAATATCCTCTTTTTTTTTGGCAAGAATAACGTTTGCTATAATTACGTTCAAGATGTGTGCAAATATATCGTATACTACTTCAATAATTGATAAATTTAATTTCAATGGCTGTAAGGACATACCTACTTCATATATATATGTGTAAATCCTTAATTTTTAAAATTTAATTTGTGAAGTAATTATGATTAAACTTTGATAATATTATTTTGGTCTTGCAAGGACCTGAGTTCCTCCTTTGTATATCCTTAATGTTGTCAAATTAATTTTACCCATTATTACGATCAAAATACACAGGAAAAATTTAACAACAAAATTTAACATGATAATATAATTTTGGTCTTGCAAGGACCTGAGTTCCTCCTTTGTATATCCTTAATGTTGTCAAATTAATTTTACCCATTATTACGATCAAAATACACAGGAAAAATTTAACAACATGAATAATAGTCCGAATTTGCTTAGGACTTAAACTGTAAACAATCAATTATTGTATTTATTTATTTTTTAAGGTTGACTTTTATTTACAATTACATACATATGTCCAAAACGACAGTATAAGTTTAGAACTATTCGTAAACTCGACCACGGTAAGAATTTTCAATTTGATAGGAGCAAGGACATACATGTTTCCCTAATATCCTTTATTTTGGAACATTTTGTTTTTGCTATAATTATGGTCAGAATTTGGCAAAAAGATTGTACACTAATTCAATAAATGACAAATTTCTTTCCGGTCGCCGTAAGGACATACCCAACTCCTATGTATCCTTAATTTTGAAAATTGGATTTTCAGTAATCATAATGAAGCGAAACTTCTTTGCTAGTTATGAGTTATGTTAATATTATTTAAGTCGTTGCAAGGTCCTGAGTTCGTCCTTTGTATATAGATTATGTAAAAAAATGCACAAAAAAAATTTAACAACATGAATAATTTTTTTGAAGAATTATTTTTAGGAACAATTATGCCCAAAACGCTAGTATAAGCTCCTAACTATTCGTAAAATTATGTACTTAACCACGGCAAGAAATTTCAATTTTATTGGAAAAATGATATGCCTGCCTCCCTAATATCCTTTTTTTGGAAAAATAAATTTTTGTCATAGTTATGGTCACAATATGGCAATACTGCTTCAATAATTGTATATTAAAAGCTTTTGATAAATTTAATTCCATTGCGTATAAGGACATGCTTACCTCCCATATATCCTTAATTTTAAAAATTGGATTTTCGCTGATCAGAATGCAGCACATATTCATTACTATGAGTTTTCATATTATTTTAGTCGTGGCAAGTTCCTGAATTCGTCCTTCGCATATCCTTAATTTTGTAAGATTATTATGCTCAAACAAATTTTGCTATAAGGGCAATCATGAATAAAATTCAGCGAGAAATTTCTCCCTTTTCAAATTAGATTTTTTTTTTGTTTTCCCTATTACTTGTTGTTGTTTGAAATTGTTCCCTGGGAAAAATTTCTCGCGGAATTTTGTTCATGATTGCCCTCTATATGAAGAATCTTATTCCGAAAATTATTATTATGTAAAAGTTGTTACAAACACCAATCAAAACTGAAATAGCTGATGTTTGCTTTATGTACACAGTTAAATGACAGAAACCACTAAACCCATAACAAACATTCCTTGCCATTTCCCAACTTGTAGTCGTATATCACTTGATGTTGTTCTGCTGTTGTTGGTCTCTAATATTTTGGGGACTTTTTTCTATTATTATTATTTTTATTTTATTATATTTTTTTTTGACATAAGTAAACTTTCTCATTCGTTCAAGTTTGTCATTTTACAGGGCATAGGAAACAAATAAATAGTTTTAAAGGTTTTGTGTGCCTTCTAACAATTGCTTTACTTGATATGACTTTAACATTTCTTAAAACATTTATTTATATTATTATTTGTATTTGTCTATTCCCTATAATGCTGCCATCTACACAATCAAACATCATGGTTCCTTAATTTCAAAAATTCTTGCCAATGACGGACGTTTGTTATGGCATCTAAGCCCAGGAAACAAATATTTTTTCATAGACATAAAAGCAGCTTAATTTTGAAATATTTAAAAATATATGCGAAATGAAATTAAACATCAAAGTAGTCTACACAAATAATCTGCATTAGCGAAGGATAATTGATATTTACGAAATTATGTCCTTTATGGTTATCTGCTCAGTTATCAAATGTAACAGCAACGGTAACACATTCACACATTTGTCCTTTATTGCTCAGACACGTTAGGTTATTTTAGGTGAGGTTATATGTGTATGTGGCATCCATAAGTCCTTCATTGCTCTATCGCTATTACAACCTGCAAAAATTTGTCTTTACTTGTCCTAATCGATTTGAAACAAAAATTGTTCGCTGGGATGTTACCACAGTAAATTTATCTTCCCAGTATATGTCTCTTTATTTGTACATATTTTTTTTTTGTCTATGTAATTCCATTTACATCGTTATCCTTATTTATTCTGTTTGTTTGTTCTTTCTTTCCATCATTGTCATTTCTCGCTATAAAAATAAATGCGATATTATGTTGAATTTATTTCCATGTGTTTAAATATTTTGATGTTGTTATTTAAGTTTGTTGGTAAGTCTATGACATTATGTAAATATTATACTGTGTATGTACATTTGTATCTTTATGTTTAATATTTTTATTTTTCTTTTTCTAAACATTTATATTTATATATCTCTTGTTTACGGCATGTTGTAAATAATAAAATTTTTGCTGACCACGACCATCAAAACGATTACTCCCGCTCCATAAAGTAATGTTTGAATGTTATAAGGACTCTTTTTTTATAAATGTTTCGTCCGAATATACTCTTCTTGTACTGCTACAGCCTTTAAAGTCCAAACAAGGTATATAGTGGAAAAGTTTTAAATAAGATCAGATTGAAAAATAAGAAATGTTTTAAGGTCCCAAAAATATGGATTTTTATCGATTTAGAGATGATTTTCCGTAGAATTTTAAGCAGAATTATTTCATAAAATATTTTAACACGTTAAATTCTTCTAAGACTATTAATTTGCCCCACAAAATGAGATCCAAAAAGCGCATAAGGAGAAGGATTTTATCGCTTAGTTATATTGAAAACAAAGACAAATTTTCTTATTTTATTGTGGTTCTCAGTACAAGTTGTCCATCGAAACTTCCCTGTCTATATCGTGGACCGTAAGATGCTATTAAATAATTTGTTTTGCTCTTCTACAATTTCCCTACACTGTATGTCTGCACACTAGTTTATATAATTTTTCTATACATTCCTAATGTATTTACTTCTTTCTCCAAATGTATATAAATATTTTTCTTATTTGCCATAAATTTAGTTGTGAATGTTTCTTTTTTGTCATATTTAGTAAATTTTGTGTACTTTCCTGTTTGTCTCTTTCTTGTCCTTTTGACCAGTGAAACGTAGTAGAAGGAAAATGAAAGAAAAATGCAGCCATAATTTTTAGCAATTTTGATGTTAACTGTTTAATTTATGTTTTGAATTTCTTTTTCTAAAATATTTATGGAGGTCTAATGCATAATTTAGCTTAAAGATTTGCACATTTCTTCTGTAGGCTTTTCTAGAAAGATGCTTCTGTAAAAGAAGTCAATTTTGTGTAAAAATTTTGTTTTGGTAAATCATTACTCAGGATATTTTAAACAGGAAAAATTGCTTACTCAGGATATAGTATTTTCTATATAATTTTTTATAGGCTGCGATGTAAATAAAGAAACACTGCGTAACAGCGATATGTTGCTCTACTGTGCCTAGTTTAGTCAGTTAGTAACACTTTTGACGTATCTGAAATTATATAGTTTTTATTATAAGATTTGGTGTGGCATACTTTTTTTATAAACGCTACATATTCTTGTGAAGTTTGTTGTTATTATATAAAAAAAAAATAAGTTGAATACTTCTGTTAGTTTGTAATAATAATATATATAATAATAATGATATATAATAATAATGATAA